>JASDDO010000019.1:892904370-894104370 GCA_030015575.1 Agapanthus africanus
AATTTGGCTAAGTCTTTGAAATTAACCCATATTGTTCATTGCAGCCGAGCCCAAATGCTCTGTTGATGGATCTTAACAAAATTTAATGATCATTAACCATACTTCTAAGTTATTCTTATTCTCATATAAGACTAATGTATCCTTGGTTAAAATAAATTGAGCCTATATGCTCATATATTTAAGTTGATCTTAATATAAAATCAGATTAACGGTCCTTAAATAAAATAAAATATCTCATGAACTGATGAACCTCATTTATATGAGATCTGCGTCCTAAATTCAAAACCCTAAATTTAATATACGGATTTGAACTAATCCGTACCCTACGGGCGACCGTTGGAACTTCACCCACGCGCGCAAACGCGTATGTTTAGAAAATGGAATCGTTTTAAGAAAATAATGCGCACGCGAGCTCGGTATCATTTTAAAATTTATAAATCACAAGTGCACGGTGCGTTGTAGCGAGCCGAAAGTGCGGGTCGATTCGCAGGGAATTGTGTATTAGGTTTTGTTGCTTAAAGTTCAACAAATAATGAATTGGTTGGTTTGTCACAAAAATATAAAACACGAAAATAAAGTAAACAAGTTAAGAAAGAAATGGCCGTAGTTTTGGCTCGGATGGTCGAATCGCGACGATTCCTTCGATGCTCCCTTGCTCATGAGTTGTCCGTCCTTGTGTCGAACCAAGCGTGAAGCATGATTTGTCAAGGCGGTTGCGAAGCACAAATCATCAAAATACCGATATTTGACGCAAAACACGAAACGAGTCCGTATTGTTCACTTACCGTCTGTATGTCCAGACTTGAGGTATCAACACTAAGCACAACGGTTAGCAAGCATACGACAACATCAAAAACACAAATTAGTGAATGAGAGCAATTAGTTTTAGTATTAACTTTGCTAAGTGTTTGTGCTAGTATAAGGTATATAAAAACCGAGGGTTTGTCAAGCACTTGGTCATAAAATACCGTATCCAAACTTAGCAAACTTAACACCAAATTGATTTTAACTTAAACATGTGAAATGGGGAAAGGGAGTGAATATGGTGTATGAAGAGGTTACAAAGTAACCATAGTTTCAAAATATCATATCACATCAATACATAAACAATCTTTAAGTTAGAATCATATTAAGTATATTAAACACAAACAAGAGGAGGAGGAAGGCAAAATCTTTCATCTCATTTACTCACTATCACCACAACCAAAGAAAGATTAGTTACACATAACAATAGCAAAAGAAAGCAAGAAACAAGTAAACAAAGCAATTACAATATTAATTAACACTTGATGAAGTTGAGATACAAGATATTGGTAACTTGTTCAACCTCCATAATGAAAATCTCAAGAGAAAACTTCAAGAGGGAAGAAGAGGAAGAAACTAAGTTAAATCCCACACAACTCTCAAGCTAAACCAAAACTAAAACAAAATGAAAACTATGGAATATACATGCATCTATCTATGGTCCCTTGCTCATGATCTGTTCTGGTATTTATAAGCTCAACTTCAGAATAAACAAACAATATAGATAGACTGATGTGACCCTAATAAATGACCAGAAGAAAAATGGGATTATTTGGAGAAAGGGGACCGGTGGCGCCGGATTTTGGGAGGGTTTCGCCGGTCAGGATCAGAGCAATGAGGCTCGTCTTGGTATGGTGGACTTGTGTGCTCTCCAATATCACTCTGATGTTGTTTGATTTATCTATTTAAACCTGGTTTGCATTCAGAGATATGGAGGGAAATTTGATGCTTTATATCACATCAAAACTTTTTGCATTTATCACCCATCATACCCACATGTGCCTACTTGTGCCATGGGCAGCCCCACCGTAGTCTAAGTCATCAAAGAGCTATGTGCACACTTGTGTTGTGTTGGACCAAAATTGTGTGCACACATTTATTGCAAAAGAGCTCTTTGAATATCGGTCGGTTTTCTGTTCTGATTGCAGTGTCGGCTCCCAAACACTATATCCGTGATATTGAGTTTGTTTCCAGTATTTTATCATGAATATATGTAATCTGTAATTACAGAGCAGACACTGATTAATAGTACCGATATATAACAAAATAGATAATTAATGAGAGGTATCAAAATGCAGTTTTCTGTAATGAACAGCGCCGACATACACTAGTCTCTGTATACAATCCACGGGCAACCAAAACAAAAAAAACATGACATGACACAAAGTGGCCTATCCCGGTTCGTCTCTGTTTTCAGTGGTAAACATGCACCATAATAGTGACAAGTGATTAGATGTACCCATGGAACTAGATTTATGATCAGAATAGCGGCTGACAAACTTAGATGAAAAGGGTTTTTGAAAATTTGAAGTTTTAACATCAAAATCATATTTATTTAAAAAGTTTTTCTCTTTGTTTAGGAAAGGATCAATATTTTCCTTTATCAATGCGTCTTGAGAATTATAGAATAATTTTAAAGAATCAATTTCGCTTTTAAAAGTTGAAATCAACTTTTCATCATTATTTCTCAAAACATCCCATAACAAAATCGAATCTTCATTTTCAATTTGTAAAGTATTGATAGTTTTTGATTGAATATCAAGTTTTGAAAGAAATTCAATTTTCTCCTCCTCTAATTTATCAATTTATGAAAGAAAATCGTTTTTCTCTTTTTCTAATCTATCAATCAAAACATCATTTTCGCTAGTAAAAATTTCAATAAAACTATTATTTTCTTCTTTCAAAGAATTGCAAGATAAAATCAAGTTCTTTTTTTCGTTTTTCAAAGATTTATTAAAAGAAGTCAATTCCTTTTTCTCCTTTTGCTAACAACAAAATTTGGTTTTCAAGGAATCTATTTCGAGACATTACTGTATTAAGTTGATAATGAAAACTAGGATAAATATCATTAAGTTGATCATGTGTATCAACAAATGAAGAATCGCTCTCATCGTCATCACTATTAAATACATCCTCTCTAGTCGTTTCTTTTAGCTCTTTCAACCCACCATTCTCAAAATTACCTATTTCATCGTGAGAAACTTCTTTAATTAAATGAACTTTACGATTCTAATCATACATGTTGCTTTGTTGGCTTCCTAAGTTAAAAATATTTAATTCAATTTTAAGGTTTCCAAAGGAAAGCTGCATAGAACCATTGCGACAATTGATCAATGCATTTGAGGTGGCTAAGAATGGTCAACCTAGGATCACCGGAATTTGATTTCTAAGGTTTTTGACAGATTGTGTTTCTAAAACAATAAAATCCACATGGAATATAAATTCCCCTATTTTAAGTAACACATCCTTGATCTCACCCTTCGGTGTCTTAATAGATTTTCTCACCCTTCGGTGTCTTAATGGATCGGTCGACCAACCGTAAAGTAACCTTCGTAGGTTGAAGATCTCCCAATCCTAGCTGTGTATAGATTGAAAAGGGTAGAAGGTTTACACTAGCGTCTAGATTAAGTAAAGCTCTATTAATGACTGTAACTCCGATGATGCAAGAAATTGTAGGACAACCGGGGTCCTTATACTTTATGGGCATTACAATACATAGGACATCACTAACATTACCAGCTAGAAAAACCTTCTTAGAAACTTGTGTTTACCTCTTTTTAGTGCACAGGTCTTTAAGAAATTTAGCATAGGATGGAATTTGGTCAATCATGTCTGGGAGAAGTTTGTTGACCATGACTTGTTTAAATGTGTCCATCAACTTCGCCACTTTAGCATCTTGCTTCTTGGCCTTTAAACGTTTTGGATATGATGCTCTAGACTCAAGAGGGGTATCTATAGAAGATAGATGTAATGTGGGTGTGGGTGTGGGAATTGATGTGTAGGAATATCGGGAGTCTGTTGCTCCTCATCAGCCGGTATCTCAACAGAATTATCCGGCATCTTAACCTAGTTATCAACCCGTTTTTCCAATCTCAACGTGGTTATAACATCATTTAAGCAGGATTTGTAACAGGTTGACTAAGTAAAGTGTCTATCTCACGTCCTCCTAATGTTGCAACTAGCTGACCAATCCGCATTTCCATATTATCCATTGATTCTTTTTCTTAGGTGCCTAGCTCACTTTATTGTAGTATAGTGGTGAGTATTCCCGCCTGTCACGCGGGTGACCCGAGTTCGATTTCCGGCAACGGCGCCAAAAACTTGATAGGATTCTTATAGTTCTCCCGCAAGTATACGGTGGTGCAATCGTAATACTTGAGGGTCGATCTACAGAGAGGTGAATTTAATTAATTCTATAGTCAAGTTTATAAGATAGTTGATTTAGATTAAGAACTAAAAAAACAAGTAATTAAAAAAGTTGGCTTGAATAATAAAAAGAAGATCTAGGGTTTTTGAATTGCTTTTCTAATGTGGTGGTTTATATGATAAAACTCTATTCTTTTTCCTAAGTTTAATTAACGATCTATTAATAACATAAAAGTATAGAATAAAGTATTTAATTTAATCTTATCCCATCAATTATATTATATCATTTAGATTTAATTAAAACCCTAATTCTAATTTACTAGATTTAACCTAGGTTTAACCGTCTATGTGGATTTGTAGGTTTAGAAGCTATAACTACTATATTTTAGGTTTTCTCCTAAATCAAATTAATAACTAATTTGAATATCTATGATTTATAATTATCTCTACCATCCCAAATTAGATTTTTAGGCGTCAACTATCATGAACCTAATTAGTTTCTAGGTTTCTTATCTATCTCTAATTCTTACTTAAAGGCGTCAACTTTTCATTATAAAAATTAGATTTTTTAGATTAAGAACAAAGAGAGAATGACATAGATCAGAATATATATTCATATTAAAGCAAGAATAAAAGAACATTTGAAATACCCACCACAATAGAACACAAATCAAAACCCTAGATGCAAAGTTTAGCCAAGCATGGTTAAAAAGAAACTAAATATCTTTATTTTAAAAAATAGAGAACTTACAAGTAGTTAATCTCTCAAAAGAAAACCCTAAAGTTTATTGCCGAGAGAGAGATGATTTAAACTCTAAACTATACAGGAGTTTATATACTCTTTTGTGAGACTTAGAACAAACTATACAGAATAACTAAAATTACAAACCGTCGCCCAAAATCCCAACTTCCCAGTCTGATAAATTTCGGCCGAAATGGGCCTTGGGATGGATTCGGATGACTTTTTGGCTCATGGGGAAATTTTGCTTCTTTGTTGATATTTGGCTCGATCTCTAGATTTCCAAAGTTTGTTCCAAAACTGCTAATTAATTCCCGATTTTTTATTTAGCTCTGAATTGATTTCCATCGCACGCACATAAGCAATTTGTTGTGTCTCCTGTTATTTCTGATTATCCCCAAAGTTTGTTTCAATTGTGATAATTGCTCTTCAGTTTTTCTGATTATCTTCATGAAGCACATTCTACGCATGTGATCTTCACTTTAGCGCGCATTTCCGTTCTTTTGCAATTAAGTCCTGCAATCTGTATTTAATGACAAGAACACCCAAAATAGCATAAAATATAAAATGTAAACGATAAATGTGATATAAAAATGTGCAATAAATTACACCAATCAGCGATGAGCTGGTAGCCGTTCGCGCGCATTTATTCTCGTCAATGAGGGTTGGATCAAAGATGTTTGTGTCATCCACCACATCAACAGATAGGGACTGAAGAAGAAGAATCTTTCTGCATTCAAACCCATTTGTAGCAAGTTTAGTCTTGTGGTGCATACTCTATGTCACGATCCACCCTCAATACAGAGAGTATTGTCTGCTCTGGTCGAAACCGCACGGTTTTGTCCTTCGGGACGAACTGAACCCGACCAGAGGCCACTTCCCAGGAGGTCACCCATCCCAGAACTTCCCTGGCTCAAGCACGCTTAACTACGGAGTTCTCAAGCTCCTGTAGTGCCAGTTCACTTAAAAGACGCCTCTGTATTGAAGAGCGGTATCATTCCATTTATAGTACAGATCTGTCCTCTTTCGGAATGTATTCCGAAAATTCCCCATTGTTTTACAGTGGATCCCCATACTTATCTGGTATAAATGGGTATACCGGATAATACCTGGGGTATTACATTCTCCCACACTTAGAACAATGATTCGTCCTCGAACCACAGACCTACTATTGAGGAACCAGCTCGGATACCAACAAAACCATGTCAAACCCCGCTTCCCAAAATACGGAATACGAGGGGTTAACAAGGCCAGCCATGCTCCTACGGTCGAGAAAACATCCTGCCGTAGTCACACTTCGGCTTCTAGCATTACGTGGTAATCAGTAATCAACGCACAGGTAATGAGAAATGCAGTCACTAATCTATCAAAAGGATATAAGATATACCATATAGAGATTTGATGATCAAAACAAGATTATGCGATACAGTAATATTCAATCGAGGAAGGAATCGAAGGCAGAATCCCAAGTTCCTGAAACAGAGTACAGTATTGTAACTATACTGCAGTTCATAATTACAACCACATAACTCTACCAAGTTACACAAAACTCTAGCAAATGGAGTAAAAATAGGTAGCAGAATACACTATATGAATCAAGGTCAAGGATAACAAGTTTACAATCTAAACCGAAAAAGGTGGCTTAAATTGGCAAGCCCTAGTTAAGAACTGTAATCTCAATCTACAACATGGCTCTGATACCATTCTGTCGCGACCCACCCTCAATACATAGAGTATTGTCCGCTCTGGCCGAAGCCGCACGGTTTTGTCCTTCAGGACGAACTGGACCCGACCAAGGGCCACTTCTCAGGAGGTCACCCATCCCAGAACTTCCCTGAGGTATTACACTCTATTGCTTAGAAACTTTTTTAGAGGGAGAGACACCATTATTCTGAAAAGCGAACCAAGCTCTGCAACTTAGTTGATACCAATAGATGATGAAGGCCACGTGACAGTCACTGGGGCTATAGCAAAATCTTTCTCAACAAACCCAAACTTTCCCACAGCCGGAGTTGATTTCGATCCCAGTTGATCATCCAGTTTTATTTTATTGCGACGCGAGAGCGCAACCTTCTTAGGAGTATTCCTCCTTGCATTTCGATCCGTGAGTGCAATGGTGACTAGAGCACAATCCATCGAAGCATTCATATCCGATGCGAGTGAGTTATTCTCCACGTTACCCTGGTGCGGTTTATATACGGTACATGGAGTCAATTCTGACGACCCAATAATTTCCTCCCTAATAATCTCCTCGTTTTGTGATAAGACGTGGAGTCGCGATCCCGTACCATCAACCGTAGTGACCGATACCCTTCCATCTACTGCACCACTAGCCAGCTTCTTTGATTTCTTACGAGAATATTGGTCAACCACTTTCCATTCATGGCGCGTAGGAGGGGTGCCATGATAAGTGGAAAGCCTCTCCACACGACTGGCTCTAACTGGCTGCGGCTTAGAAACAGTAGGAGCACCCTGTACAGGAGCCTGATGAGTGGTAGCACGCAACTCATTGCCCTTGCACTTCCCTTGAAGAAGTAACCACGGTCTATAAACCCTACCATCATGTGAAGACATCACCCTCGCCTGCACGGACAAATCAGGTTCAGCCTGGCTTGAAACTATCGGGCCTCAGTCCTTGCTCCCAAAACAAAATGTCATACGGAACAAAGTGCCACGCCAAGAGGCGGGGGCCACCTCTTGAGTCCGTGGGGCCTACTTTAGAACAATGGGATTGGTCCCTGAAACACATTCCGAAAGAGGGAAGATCAGTACTATAAATGAAATAATACCACTTTTCAATGCAGAGACGCCTTTTAAGTGAACCGGCACTACAGGAGCTTGAGAACTCCGTAGTTAAGCGTGCTCGAGACAGGAAAATTCTGGGATGGGTGACCTCCTAGGAAGTGGCCCCTGATTGGTTCCGGTTTGCTCCGAAGGACAAAACTGTGCGGTTTCGGCCAAAGCAGACAATACCGTGTTGGGGGTGGGTCATGACAGAATAATATCAGTGCTAGTCTCTCAGTAGTAGGTCTGTGGTTCGAGGACGAGCTATTGTTCTAAGGTGGGGAGGATGTCGGTCGGGGTCGTTGCTCCCAGAAAAAAGTGCTATACAGAACAAAGTGCCACACAAAGAGGCAGGGGCCACCTCTTGAATTCGTGGGACCTATTCTAAAATAATGGGATCGGTCCCTGAAACACATTTTGAAAGAGAGCAGATATGTACTACAAATGGAATGATACCACTGTTCAATGCAAATGCGCCTTTTAAGTGAACCGACATTACAGGATCTTGAGAACTCCGCGGTTAAGCATGCTCGAGCCAAAGAAATTCTAGGATGGGTGACCTCCTGGGAAGTGGCCCCTGGTCGGGTCTGGTTCACTCCGAAAGACAAAACCGTGCGGTTTCGTCCAGAGCGGACAATACCATCTGTGTTGGAGGTGGGTCGTGAGAGATGCCGGGCCCTGATCCTTGCTCTCTGTACAAAGTGCCACACGGAACAAAGTAGCATGCCAAGGGGCGAGGGCCACGAGTCCGTGGGACATACTCTAGAACAATGAGATCGGTCCCTGAAATACATTCCGAAAGAGAGCGGATCTGTACTATAAATGGAATGATACCACTCTTCAATGCAGAGGTGCTTTTTAAGTGAAACGGAACTATAGGAGCTTGGGAACTCCGTAATTATGTGTGCTCCAGCCAGGGAAATTCTGGAATTTGTGACCTCTTGGGAAGTGGCCCCTGGTCGGGTCCGGTTCATCCCAAAGGACAAAACCGTGTGGTTTCGGCTAGAGCGGGAAATACCGTCTGTGTTGAGGGTGGGGCATGACAGAAATTATTGGCACATCACTCTTCTATTCATCAACATCCACAACTAGCATCTTTGAGTCAGGCCCTTGATTTTCATTCCCAGACAGGTTCTCATCGGAATTCATAGGGTGGTCATTCGGTTGATTAGGAGTCGCATTCGGCTGAGTACGCACAGCATAAGCACAGGCAGCATCCTTATGGCTCAGTCTGCCACACCGGTAACAAAGGACGCTAATGTTCTCAAAGACAATTTTTTGCTAGAAACCCGACCTCTGGTCGGATCCGGTTCGCTCCGAAAGACAAAACCGTGCAGTTTCGTCCAGAGCAGACAATACCGTCTGTGTTGGAGGTGGGTTGTGAGAAATGTCGGGACCTGGTCCTTGCTCTCGGTACAAAGTGCTGTACGGAACAAAGTGGCATGCCAAGGGGCGGGGGCCACGAGCCCGTGGGACATACTCTAGAACAATGAGATCGGTCCCTGAAATACATTCTGAAAGAGAGCAGATCTGTACTATAAATGGAATTAAACCATTCTTCAATACAGAGGTGCTTTTTAAGTGAACCGGAACTATAGGAGTTTGGGAACTCCGTAGTTAAGTGTGCTCCAGCCAGGGAAATTCTGGAATTTGTGACCTCCTAGGAAGTGGCCCCCGGTCGGGTCCGGTTCGCCCCAAAGGACAAAACAGTATGGTTTCGGCCAAAGCGGGCAATACCGTCTGTGTTGAAGGTAGGGCATGACATAAATTATTGGCATGTCACTCTTCTATTCATCAACATCCACAACTAGCATCTTTGATTCAGGCCCTTGATTTTCATTCCCAGACAGGTTCTCATCGGAATTCATAGGGTTGTCATCCAGTTGATTAGAAGTCGTATTCGGCTGAGTACGCATAGCATAAGCACAGACAGCATCCTTATGGCTCAGTCTGCCACACCGGTAACAAAGGACGCTAATGTTCTCAAAGGCAAATATTCGCTAGAAACCCGACTTTTCATCCCCAACCCAAACTCCTCGGTTGATATCAATCTGAACACAAACACGAGCATACGAAGCTTTGTCCCCACCCCGAGAACTTGACAGTGCTTGTGCGCTCATCCAGTAGGAGAGGGGTACCAGTTGCTGTTGCAGCCTGAAGGAGCAACAGTCTGTTACAATATTGTACCGGAAGTTTAGGCAATTGTAACCATAAAACCACTTTCGAAATAACCGATTTGGAAGGTCAAAAGTCCGGCCTCTGATATTCTAAAGCCAACAGTTGACCACCGATAATCCACGGGCCATTAGACCGGACCCATTTCATGTCCGCTTCACTGTCAAAATGCACAATGAAGAAGGCGTCATCTAAAGAGACAAAGTGAAAGCTGTTCACCAGCCGCCACTTTTTATGCAATTCTTGTCACGCCCCGCTTCCCGGTGTACGGCGAAGGAGACGCGACGAGGTCCGCTACGTATGTACTCAGAAGTACATACGCTAAGCGTATCTAAGCAATATAAAAGTAAATCACAAGAGACAAGAGATATAGAAATAACAACAACTTTATTAATAACATTCTTTTGTACAATGCATGAAAAGTAAATACAACTGAAATGAAAAGCGATGCCTAAACAGTGGCATAGCAGGAAATGAAAATACTAAATAGAACAAGGCACAATATCTAGAGTTCGGGGTCTTCGTGAAACTGCTCTAAGTCTTCACCGGTGGGCTCGATCTCTACCGGGTCCAAAGCACCTGGCGACATTCAAAAAAGAAAGAAATAGAATGTCGTCAGCGAACAGGTCGCTCGGGAAGTCCCAAAGATAAAGAAGAATTAGAAAAGACAGAATAAGAGTATTTTCTAAAGAGATTGTAAATTATTGTAGAATATTGTGTTAACGCTGTTGTTTGTACCTTGGTACAGAAGGATGCCAGTGTATACGAGAGGGGTCTTTATATGCTAGAGACCAGGGCAAACGGAATGTACAAAGAATCGTTAAGCCACGGTACAACAACAACGGAATATAGGTTATGTGTCTTAATCTGACCACCTCGTGCCACCTTTAACACCTGCCGTACCAATCTACCCCTTAAACCCCGTAGTGTTTTGATAGTATTGTTCTATTGTATTGTGTAAGTTGGATGACCGACCAAAACCATGATATCAGTAAACAGGTTGTAACTGCATAATCAGGTAAACGGAATAATGGATGTATATCCATTGTTTGATTCAGTCAAGTTGTATAGATTGTTAACTGAATTCTGGGATTCATGTGTTCATATTGAGTTGGAATATTAAAGAATATAGATTTACTTGAATCATATTCAAATCAGAAATAATCAGACTCAAACCCGAGTCAGACTAAAAGAAATGTAAGTCGAAGTTCTATAATTGTTAGGGTCCTTATTGTAATTTATAAAACTTGAGGGGGTTTTATGTAAATATACTTTTGTATAGTTTTCAAGATACACCTCAAGTATTTATTGTTCGTCTTTATGATTATAATGAGTGTGATTTTATTTTGTCTTATTTCTAGTGAAAATAACCTAATTACATAAATAAAGGTATTAATTTGTAAAATTGATTTATTTGAAATTCATGGTATTTTAATGTAACTTTTAATCTTGTAATTTTTTTTAGGAAAAGGTGGAAACTTTATCTTATAATAAAATAGGTGTTTAAATGATAAATATACATATGTTTATACAAGAATAATTTTTAATAAATATTTTATTTTCCAAAAATCTCATTTTTCATAAATGTCGTATTCTAAACCTTTCGAGACCGAATGCTCCTTGCGGAGGTCTGAATCTCGCACTACTAAGTCCGAGGGTGCACGATAAACCGTACTATCCCTAACGAGTTCCCCAAAGATGGGTTGTAGTGGCGCTTTGTAAAGATTTAATAAATACTAATCATTTAGAAAACGGTTTTATAAAAATAAGGTATTTATTTGTAAAAGGGTGTAAATTTCCGTATTTTAGATTCTAGGGTTTCCTAAGCCAACTAGCCTATTCCTAAATGGTCTAAACGACAAGTCATTAGAAGCCTTAAATCTCCTCTTCACCACCAATTGCGGCCAGGTAAGTGCCAGGTGAGTGGGAGGCTCTCCACTACAAGTAGTGGTCCTAATTAAGTAACCACTCGCCTTAGACACACTTGCCTAGACACCACAAAGTCAGGTTTAGATAAACGATCGATGTCCCAACTTATCGTATTTCCTATTAAAAGATATTGCATTAAAATTATATACAATTTAGAACTTTTAGAAAAGGTTTATAAAGAAAATGGTATTTTAATGTAAAATCTTGTATTATCGTATTCTAAGTTTTGATGATATCAATTAGGGTTGTATTTGCGTGTGTGTGGAGGTAGGTCATTACCTCATGATCTACTTTAAGGTATAGCAATGTTAAAGGGTTAAATGTGATAAACTAAACATGGTGGTATTTAAATGCAAAAATACTGTATATTGCAAAAGTTATCATTTCATGTGAAAAACTTTATCCAAATTGATTTTTAAGTGATTAGTAGTCAACATGAATATGTTTAAGCATTATGGAATTAGTGATAAGTGAGTTTTGATAGAAAACCCGAATCGGAAATCGGTTTGTTCCGATTTCCGTCGGGTTTTAAAAAGTCGTATTTTATGAAAGAATAAAAAGGTAGAAAAGAGGGACTTACCGGTTTGGACAACGCTAGAGAGTGAGAGGGAGGTAGTGGGTTTGTCGGTGCGTCGAAACGTCGTGAAGAGGTCCTAGTACGATCGCCGGGATTTCGCCGTCGATTTCGGCAGCGCTTCGCCTTTCGCTCGTTTTCCGACGTACCAAGTTCTCTTGAAATTTTTAGAGAGTGGACTTAGGAATGTAGGGTGTGAGGGTAGAGGGTATGGGGGTTTATATAGGGTTAGGCTAGAGTTAGGGTTTTTAATAAAAAAATTATAAAAAATATACAAAATCATTAAAAATTCATTAAATATAGGAGTAAAAGGGATTTATTGGCCAAATGATAACCGATCCAAGCATTTAGAGTATGCAGGAGGGTGGACCAGGTCAAGACCCAACTTTTCTCTGTTGGTGACTCAGCTGTCCGGCCAAGTCCTGCCGCCGGCCGCCGGCGCCGAGTCGGGCCAAGTCAGGGGTCCAATGGCCGGGGATTCTTCGGGGGTACAATTTGGTATATTTACATTTTGTTGTCCAGTACATATTTTGGGAGTTATGACCTTTTTACTGTTGACTTTCCAAAAATTTAAAACAAAATAAATATAAAAAAATAATGTGGGGCATGGGATTTGAACTCTGGTGGCTTGGTTCAGCAGTGCAAGGTATTACCAATAAGCTACAAGCTCCTTCTTGTAATTATGGAGTGAAATAAATACTTAAAGAGATATCAGCTGCAATAAATACTCCAAGTATACATTGAATTTAAATCAATTCTTTGTACATTAAAAATGGAGTTGTTACAGTCTACCCTCCTTATAAAAATTTCGTCCTCGAAATTTATAACTTTCATTTGAGGACTGGTTTACAAAGAGGTGTGGATATCTAGTACGCATTTCATCCTCCCTTTCCCAAGTGGACTCTCCTGGAGTGTCTTTCCTCCACATTACTCGGACCAAGTTAACTTCCTTGTTCCGAAGTGTCTTCACCTTCCTGTCCAGGATCTCCACGGGCTGTTGCTCACAAGACAAGTCGGGCTGTATAGTGAGCTCGGAATGATCGAGAACATGGCTGGGGTCACTCATATACTTTCTGAGTTGGGATATATGGAACACATTATGCACTCCTACCAATGAAGGTGGAAGCGCTAAACGGTATGCCACTTCACCGACTCGTTCGAGTATGTCAAACGGTCCAATGTATCTCGGACTCAACTTTCCCCGTCTTCCAAATCGGATCACTCCGCGGTTCAGAGATATCTTCAGGAATACGTGATCTCCTGGCTGGAACTCCAAGTGTTGTCTCTTTGCATCAGCCCAGTGTTTCTGTCGATCTTGGGCTATGCGCATTCTTTCCCTGATAGTACGAACCACATCAACAGTCGCTACTATCATCTCTGGTCCAAGAAGTTCCCTATCTCCGATGTCGTCCCAACTTAATGGCGAACGACACTTCCTTCCATACAATGCTGCAAAAGGTGCCATTCCTATGCTTGCTTGGTAGCTGTTGTTGTACGAAAACTCCACAAGATGTAGGTGATCTTCCCACGATCCTTTGAAGTCTAACATACATGCTCTGAGCATATCCTCCAAGATCTGAATAGTTCGTTCCGACTGACCATCTGTTTGTGGATGATAAGCCGTGCTGAAGTTCAGACTTGTTCCCAAGCTTGCTTGCAGACTCTGCCAAAATTTCGATCGGAACCTGGTGTCACGATCGGAGACAATGCAGACCGGTACTCCATGGAGTCTCACAATTTCCTGTATGAGTTCATGGGTATCTGAGATAGTACATTAGGAAGAGTTTTAAATCTAAATTAGATTATTACCTCCATGTACTTCTTTGCTAGTGTCTCAGTTGATTGGCCAACTCGAAATGGGATGAAGTGAGCCGACTTTGTGAGTCGATCCACAATGACCCATATGGCATCGCTACCCTTTGTGCTACGAGGAAGAGCAGTCACAAAGTCCATCGTGATGTGTTTCCACTTCTATTCTGGGATTGGTAACGGTTGAAGTAATCCAGCAGTCTTGTGATGTTCAGCCTTTACTTGCTGACACACCAAGCATTTTGCGACGCTTCTGGCTATTTCACGCTTCATTCCATGCCACCAATAATTTTGACGTGGATCTTTGTACATTTTGGTACCTCCAGGATGTACTGAGTAGGGAGAGTTGTGGGCTTCTTTCATTAACTCTTCCCGAACAGGACGTTTTGGTACACACAATCTGCTGCCGTATCTCAAAGATTCGTCTTCGTGGATGATGAAGTCTGTTCTGAGTCCATTCTCCACTTGTTCTCTGATCATTTGCAACTTAGCATCACTTGCTTGAGCTGCTTTGATCTGATTGACAATGGTTGATTGAACTTGTAGATTCATCAAACTTGAAGCATTACCTGGCATGACTACTTCAATCTCCATCTGATGCAAGTCTTGTTGAAGCTTCCACTGAGCGGTAAGATTCATTGCTAATGGTTGGCGACTAAGAGCATCAGGTACTACATTCACCTTCCCTGGGTGATATTACAAGTTGATGTCAAAGTCCGCCATGAGTTCTAACCATCTTCTCTGCCGCATATTCAACTCCTTCTGAGTAAACACGTACTTCAGGCTCTTATGATCTGTGTAGATGTTCACTCGTTCACCAAGTAGGTAATGACGTCAAATCTTGAGAACAAAGATGACGGCTGCCAACTCCAAATCATGCGTCGGATAATTGCGCTCGTGAATCTTCAGCTGTCTTGAAGCATAAGCCACAACCTTACCGTGCTGATGTAGAACACAGCCTAATCCCTTACCGGATGCATCGCAATGCACTTCGAATCCTCCAGATTGATCCGGTATGACGAGAATATGTGCTGATGTCAACCTTGACTTGAGTTCTACGAAAGCTTGTTCGCATGCTTCTGACCACACAAATTCATCATCTTTACGTGTGAGTTTGGTCAGGGGCATTGCTATCTTCGAAAAGCCTTCAATAAACCTCCTGTAATATCCAGCTAAACCTAAGAAACTTCGAATATCCTTCACTGACTTTGGTGTAGCCATTCGCTAACTGCTAAAACTTTCGCTGGATCCACAGAGATTCCTTCTCCTGATACGATATGTTCAAGAAAACCAACTTGCTTTAACCAAAACTCGCATTTGCTGTACTTGGCATAAAGCTGATGTTGACGAAGAGTTTCCAGGACAATCCGTAGGTGTTCTGCATGCTCTTTCCGACTCTTAGAATATACCAGGATGTCGTCGATGAAGATGACAACAAACCTGTCTAAGTACTCTCGGAAAACTTGATTCATAAGGTTCATGAATATTGCCGGTGCGTTGGTCACTCCAAATGGCATCACTAGAAATTCGTAATGTCCATAGCGAGTTCTGAAAGCTGTTTTGTGAATATCAGCTTCCTTGACCTTCACTTGATGATAACCTGAACGAAGATCTAGTTTAGAGAAAACACAAGATCCACTTAACTGATCGAATAAATCATCGATGCGCGGGAGTGGATACTTGTTCTTTATAGTGACTTCGTTCAAGGCTCTGTAATCGATACACATTCTGTATGAACCTTCCTTTTTCTTCACAAGTAATACAGGTGATCCCCAACTTGAAGTGTTGGGACGAATCCATCCTTTCGCCAGTAATTCGTCCAACTGTGTTAGGACTTCCTTCAAACCTTCCGGACTTAAACGATAGGGTGCTTTGATCACCGGTTGTGCTCCTGGTACTAAATCAATACTGAATTCAAGAGCTCGATCGGGAGGCAAACCTGATATATCGTCAGGAAATACATCGTCGAACTCTCGAGCCACATCTGGTCTTGATTCTTCCTCTGCTTGAGCTGCTGCAACTACTGCTTCTCTTGGCTTCGCTTTGTAGGTACTTGACTCCAGTGTACGGTCTCCGCTTTTGAAATAGAAGACCGGATGGTCTGGGATCTCGAATACTACCCTCCTTTGACGACAGTCTATGGTAGCATAAAAAGTTCCAAGCCAATCCATTCCTAGAACCATATCGAAGTTCGGTATGTCCAGCACTTTGAAGTCAGCATAAAACTCTCGACTGCAGACGACGACTGGACACATGCTGTATCCCATAGTTGCCTTTAGAACGCCATTTCCGGAACTGACATTCCAGCTGGATACAAGCGGTGAAACTGGAATCGCATGGGTTCGGACAAACCGTTGTGACATAAAGCAATGTGATGCTCCAGTATCAAACAGTGCAAGTGCAGGGATTGCGGATACTAAGATTGTACCTAAGGTATATGGGATTTGTTTTAGATATAGGAAAATATGTAGCTAAGTAGCAGGATAGAAAAACAAAGTTTGAAAAGAAAAGTTTACCAGTGATGACTTGGCCAGTGGCCTCAGCTTCTTCCACGGACATCGTGAAAGCCTGGCGCCTTGGTACATTCCTCCTGGCCTGAGGAGCATTCCTCGGAACATTCCTTTGAGCTTGATGGAACTGACGAGGAGGTGGTGCAGCTTGCGGTCCTCTGGGTGGTGCAGGTAGTGCAGGTCTGGGAGCAGGTGCCTGAAGAGCTGGTCGCTGTGGATAAGTAATTGCTGGCCTGGGTGCAGTAACTGGGTTCTGTCTTTAGGGAAAAGACCCAATATCGTGAGTAGCTGAGCCGCAGACTAAGCAAAGGCGGTTGGCTCGACGGCAGTCCTTCATCATATGTCCAGTTCTCTTGCAGTAGGTGCAAAAGGCTGGGCTGGGACGATAGGTTGGTACTCCGGGTCGCCTTGGCACGAAAGGTGGCCTGGACGAGGCTCCACCTGCCATCTGATTGGCAGGGCGCTTGACTCCTGCAGACTGAGATCTGCCCCTTGCTTTTATCACTGCCTCATAACTGCGGGCAGCTTCCAGAGCATCCTCATGAGTCAAAAATTTTCCTGTGGCTAGAGCAGCCTGAATCTCCGTGTCCAGTCCTTGTTGAAAGCGACGGCCTCTGATCTCGTCCGTCGGTATCAAGTGTGCCGCGAATCTGCTTAAAGATTGTGTTAGCTGTATAGTATATGATATTTAAAAATTGAACTATTATGACATATCTTACCGGCTTAACATGGTGAATTCAGCGTCGTATTCATTTACTGATTTGTCCCACATTGAACCCTATTGTAGATGAATAAACTGCCGCTCCATGGCAAAGTTGGCAGTCACAGGGAAGTATTTCACGTCGAACTTCTCACGAAAAACCTTCCATTCAATCGGCTGTACCAGACGGCTTTCTTCCGCCTTCCACCAGTTGCGAGCATTGTCCGTGAGCTGTAGTTTCGCCACACGGACCCAAGCGATGTCTGGCACTTAAGCTGCTGCCAGATCGTCATCGATGTTTTTGTGCCCATTCTTCAGCTTCAAGAGGGCTTCCTTTACCAGAGAACTGCTTGAGATGTAAAGCCCTGAATTGCTTTACTCCCGGTGCGTCGGTTTCAGGACGGTTCAGTAGTTGTTGCTGTCCCTCAAGAAGGCTGCGAATCGCCTCAAGTAGTACTGTTTGCTCGGTGGGTGGTGCAGGAACAGCTGGTGCGAGAGGTAGTGCTGGAGGTGTGTTATTGACATTGATGCTGGTGTTGTTCGGGGAATCCATAACCTTGAAGAAAAATTTGGATTAGGACAAATTCAAATAAATGAAATGATAAGATTCAAGGAATAGAAATTTGTAAGATTCAAGAAACATG
The DNA here is from genome assembly GCA_030015575.1 of Agapanthus africanus. Taxonomy (NCBI): domain Eukaryota; kingdom Viridiplantae; phylum Streptophyta; class Magnoliopsida; order Asparagales; family Amaryllidaceae; genus Agapanthus; species Agapanthus africanus. The sequence goes on from JASDDO010000019.1 coordinate 892,922,405, forward strand.
AATTGTAAAGAATGTTTTAGTTGCTAGTTCTTGTGTTTTATTGCTTAGGTTGTTCACGCAGACCAGAACTGCATGACAGGGATTCATACAGCTCTGACCTGCATGGGCCACCAACAAAACCTGTCACGCCCCGCTTCCCGGTGTACGGCGAAGGAGACGCGACGAGGTCCGCTACGTATGTACTCAGAAGTACATACGCTAAGCGTATCTAAGCAATATAAAAGTAAATCACAAGAGACAAGAGATATAGAAATAACAACAGCTTTATTAATAACATTCTTTTGTACAATGCATGAAAAGTAAATACAACTGAAATGAAAAGCGATGCCTAAACAGTGGCATAACAGGAAATGAAAATACTAAATAGAACAAGGTATAATATCTAGAGCTCGGGGTCTTCGTGAAACTGCTCCAAGTCTTCACCGGTGGGCTCGATCTCTGCTGGGTCCAAAGCACCTGACGATATTCAAAGAAGAAAGAAATAAAATGTCGTCAGCGAACAGGTCGCTCGGTAAGTCCCAAAGATAAAGAAGAATTAGAAAAGACAGAATAAGAGTATTTTCTAAAGAGATTGTAAATTATTGTAGAATATTGTGTTAACGCTGTTGTTTGTAGCTTGGTACAGAAGGATGCCAGTGTATACGAGAGGGGTCTTTATATGCTAGAGACCAGGGCAAACGGAATGTGCAAGAAACCGTTAAGCCACGGTACAACAGCAACGGAATATAGGTTAGGTGTCTTAATCTGACCACCTCGTGCCACCTTTAACACCTGACGTACCAATCTACCCCTTAAACCCCGTAGTGTTTTGATAGTATTGTTATATTATATTGTGTAAGTTGGATGACCGACCAAAACCATAATATCAGTAAACAGGTTGTAACTGCATAATCAGGTAAACGGAATAATGGATATATATTCATTGTTTGATTCAGTCAAGTTGTATAGATTGTTAACTGGATTCTGGGATTCATGTGTTCATATTGAGTTGGAATATTAAAGAATATAGATTGACTTGAATCATATTCAAGTCAGAAATAATCAGACTCAAACCCGAGTCAGACTAAAAGAAATGTAAGTCGAAGTTCTATAATTGTTAGGGTCCTTATTGTAATTTATAAAACTTAAGGGGGTTTTATGTAAAAATACTTTTGTATAGTTTTCAAGATACACCTCAAGTATTTATTGTTCGTCTTTATGATTATAATGAGTGTGATTTTATTTTGTCTTATTTCTAGTGAAAATAACCTAATTACATAAATAAAGGTATTAATTTGTAAAATTGATTTATTTGAAATTCATGGTATTTTAATGTAACTTTTAATCTTGTAATTTTTTTTAGGAAAATGTGGAAACTTTATTTTATAATAAAATAGGTGTTTAAATGATAAATATACATATGTTTATACAAGAATAATTTTTAATAAATATTTTATTTTCCAAAAATCTCATTTTTCATAAATGTCGTATTCTAAACCTTTCGAGACCGAATGCTCCTTGCGGAGGTCTGAATCTCGCACTACTAAGTCCGAGGGTGCACGATAAACCGTACTATCCCTAACGAGTTCCCCAAAGGTGGGTTGTAGTGGCGCTTTGCAAAGATTTAATAAATACTAATCATTTAGAAAACGGTTTTATAAAAATAAGGTATTTATTTGTAAAAGGGTGTAAATTTCCGTATTTTAGATTCTAGGGTTTCTTAAGCTAACTAGCCTATTCATAAATGGTCTAAATGACAAGTCATTAGAAGGCTCAAATCGCCTCTTCACCGCCAATTGCGGCCAGGTAAGTGCCAGGTGAGTGGGAGGCTCTCCACTACAAGTAGTGGTCCTAATTAAGTAACCACTCGCCTTAGACACACTTGCCTAGACACCACATAGTCAGGTTTAGATAAACGATCGATGTCCCAACTTATCGTATTTCCTATTAAAAGATATTGCATTAAAATTGTATACAATTTAGAAATTTTAGAAAAGGTTTATAAAGAAAATGGTATTTTAATGTAAAATCTTGTATTATCGTATTCTAAGTTTTGATGATATCAATTAGGGTTGTATTTGCGTGTGTGTGGAGGTAGGTCATTACCTCGTGATCTATTTTAAGGTATAGCAATATTAAAGTGTTAAATGTGATAAACTAAATATGGTGGTATTTAAATGCAAAAATACGGTATATTGCAAAAGTTATCATTTCATGTGAGAAACTTTATCCAAATTGATTTTAAGTGATTAGTAGTCAACATGAATATATTTAAGCATTATGGAATTGGTGATAAGTGAGTTTTGATAGAAAAACAGAATCGGAAATCGGTTTGTTCCGATTTCCGTCGGGTTTTAAAAAATCGTATTTTATGAAAGAATAGAAAGGTAGAAAAGAGGGACTTACCGGTTTGGACAACGCTAGAGAGTGAGAGAGAAGTAGTGGGTTTGTCGGTGCGTCGAAACGTCGTGAAGAGGTCCTAGTACGATCGCCGGGATTTCGCCGTCGATTTCGGCAGCGCTTCGCCTTTCGCTCGTTTTCCGACGTACCAAGTTCTCTTGAAATTTTTAGAGAGTGGACTTAGGAATGTAGGGTGAGAGGGTAGAGAGTATGGGGGTTTATATAGGGTTAGGCTAGGGTTAGGGTTTTTAATAAAAAAATTATAAAAAATATACAAAATCATTAAAAATATACAAAATCATTAAAAATTCATTAAATATAGGAGTAAAAGGGATTTATTGGCCAAATAATAATCGATCCAAGCATTTAGAGTATGCAGGAGGGTGGACCAGGTCAAGACCCAACTTTTCTCTGTTGGTGACTCAGCTGTCCTGCAAAGTTCGGCCGGCGGCGCCGGACCGAGTCTGCCGAGTCGCCGGCAGGCGGCGCCGAGTCGGGCCGAGTCAGGGGTCCAATGGCCGGGGATTCTTCGGGGGTACAATATGGTATATTTACTTTTTGTTGTCCAGTACATATTTTGGGAGTTATGGCCTTTTTACTGTTGACTTTCCAAAAATTTAAAACAAAATAAATATAAAAAAATAATGTGGGACATGGGATTTGAACTCTGGTGGCTTGGTTCAGCAGTGCAAGGTATTACCAATGAGCTACAAGCTCCTTCTTGTAATTATGGAGTGAAATAAATACTTAAAGAGATATCAGCTGCAATAAATACTCCAAGTATACATTGAATTTAAATCAATTCTTTGTACATTAAAAATGGAGTTGTTACAATTCTACCTTAAGAAATTCTGGGGAAAATCGGCGCCCTAATGGTTTTTCGACAAAGGAAAGCTACCATGGCTATCGTGCCTCTTGAAGAACCTCGTCGGTGAACAAGACTTTATTGTTAAATACTACTTTCAAATTCCCGATCTCTTCATCAAGGACATGAAACATTTCCCAGTGCATCTTTTGAGAAGATCCACCCTTAGACTAGACATTACCTTTGGGTAGAATTGTGTTATTGGTACGCATATCCTTGCCAGAATTATCATTGACCGGCTCCTTACCAGTACGACAAGAATGGGGCGCTTCATGCCTATGAAGAACTATTTTGGTAGCCGTAGTCGTATTGTCAGAAAGAGCCATATTGCTGACAGGATCCGATGCCTTCATACTTCCTATAGACATAACTAAAGGAGAAGACAAGACCAAAATACAACAAGATCCTAAAAAGATGACAGATTTTCCTCTGTATTTGGCTTGTTTTGGATCAAGAACTAGGGTGGAACCCTAGTTCTAAAAGGAGGAATTAGAGAAGCGGATCTCTAATTCCGAAGGAAAATGGCTAGTGCCATTTCTAATAGAACTAGAATGAGGCTTATCCACACCCCGACTTCCTCTTCTTACCATCCGTTATTGACGATCATCCACCAGGTTTTCACCTAGGAAACACCAAAAACCCTCGAACTTTGAAGGATAGCGATCCATACCTGATCTGCCTTCAAGTTTTGGTTGAAGATCTCGAATTCTTCGGATCGTAGGAGATCGCAGGAAATCCTGATAGATTTTCCTTATGAGTGAATGAGCTCCATGGGTGCTAATTCTTAAGGGCTTTTGGGTTCGAACTTGTAGCCGTGCTTCTTGTAGAGGTGATCCATGTGGAGCTGATCGCGGGCTGGAGTTCACGCCCTCTGAGGCTCGACGGTGACGTAGGAGAGGTGGGCGCAGAGGTGAGTTTGTTTATTACTGCAGAGAAGAGAGCAGGTCCAACATGTTAAGTTTTAATCTAATGGTTCAGATTTTTACCATACACATATCAAAATATTATTAAATTAATATTTTGGAAGTGTTCCCTCCTAAAAAATACACAGCAGTGCCTCATGTGCAATGCACGTGAGCGGCGCCCACGTGCAAAGCATGTGAACGCTAAGGCCATATAATATGGCAGCGTCCGCGTGCAAGGAACGTGAGCGCTATAGGCCATAAAATATGGCGGCGGCTCACATATAAAGCATGTGAACACTAAGGCCATATAATATGGTAGCGTCCGCGTGCAAGGCACGTGAGCGCTATAGGCCATATAATATGGTAGCGTCTCACGTGCAAGGCATGATCACATGACAGTCGTGACTTTTCAGGCCGACGAGAGTTTTCTTTTTCAAGTTTACGCATTTACTAATATTCGCAGAATATGCATCCGGTACCCTTACTTATTTAAGTACCTTAAGGAAAATCAGTTTCTCATTATCGGATATCGTGTGTTTTGCTGGTGCAATAGCCCATTTACCATTCTCTTTCGGAGTTAGATGCAATTCTGGCCGCAGATTTTTTATAGAAACCATTGTCGTATCGCTAATGTGTCTATGTTCTTGAATTTGGTATTCAACAAGGTACCCAGCAAGAGCTCGCAGACGTGCATCTCGATGTGTATGACGTCCAAGTTATGGCGAAGATTAAGAAAATGCCAATACGACAAATCATATAATATAGATCTCTTTCTCCAGTTATTTGATATATCATTCGGAATAGTATGCTTATATTTCTTAACAAAAACAAAATTGATGTGCTCTACGTCCACAAACACCTTTATTCCATTTGGCTCAGAAGGAGGGGGCCGATTCTCTTGCTCACCATTGAACTTGATTCCTTTGTATCGATAAGGATGATCAACATCCAGCCAATGACGATGTCTAGTGTAACAAAAAATCCGATTTACTGGCGTTTCACAGACGGTATTATCTTGACAACAGGGGCAAGCACGATGACCTTTCGTACTCCATTCCGACAACATGACATATGCCAAGAAATCGTTTATTGTTCAAAGCAACGCCACGCACAGTGTGAATCTCTCCTTTCTGTGGACATCATAAGCAACGATGCCAGTCTCATACAGCTCATTCTACTCATCGATCAACGGCTTCAAATAAATATCGATATCAATACTAGGAGATTTGCTTCTAGGGATCAACAGAGGCATTTGGATGTAAGATTGTTTCATACTCATCCACGGCGGGAGGTTATAAACTTCTAGTGTAACGGGCCATACACTGTGAGATACACCTCCTTTAAATGATTTCAATCCATCAGCCGATAATCCAAGTCTCACATTACGAGCTTCCGCAACGAACGGGGAAATTGAGCGTCAAATCTTTGCTACTCTTCACCATCAGCGGGATACCATAAGACTCTATTCTTCCTGTGACCATCTGCATGCCATGTCATATGTTCGGTGGTTTTAGACGACAGAAATAATCTCTGTAGTCTTTTCTTAATAGAAAAAACGCAACACTTTCATAGGAATTTTCAGAATTGACTCCTCGTCCCTCGACGGCCTTTTAGGTAATATCCACCTTGATTCTCCACAAGTTCTACAACTTATTTAAGTTCCTGTCATTATCTGTCGTGAATAACATGCAGTCATTTGGAAATTCATCGATTTTTTGATAACTGAAACCGATGTCGGCAATAATCTTCTTCATCTCTTAAAAATTTACAAGGAGATCGGAATTCGGGTAAGCCTCCTTCTCTATCTTTAGAAAGTCATCGACTGACTTATTGCTCCATAAACTTTTGCATTTAAGATGAAACATGTGAACCATCCAATCCAACTTCGTCATTTTTGCACCCTCGTAAAGTGGTTTCTTAGCATCCTCCATATAGTTAAAAAAACTAGCAGATTCGGAATCTGGAACCGCATCATCCGTAGGGGGTATCATTGTTCATGCCATCATATAGCTCGTCCATTATATCATTTAAACCGGTGGTTGATGGGGTTCTCATAGGTGGCGGTAACAGACAATGTGCTCCGATTCTATAGTCTACAACCTTTCCATGCAAGTGCTAGATAGTGTAACCTTCGTAGAATCCGTTAGCAAGTATATGCAGTCGAACCGCCCCTCGACTATCACCTCTACCATTACAACATTTCCTATAAGGACAGGAGATCCGACTACCACCCACTCTTGATGAGAATTGCATAAACTCTTCTACACCGATTTTAAATTCAGAGCCAAACTTGTTCTTATTTATCCAAGTCTTATCCATTCTTGTCCGATATGTAAAACCTAATACAGTTCATAATTAATTATTATATCATAACAAACATTTTAAAATCATACACGATATTAACAATTCTAACCTGCAGTGAGAAAGCTAAGAACGAGATGGTTATAAATAAAGAAGATAACGACAACAGTGTCTCGGAAATACATTTGAGTGATTTATCATGATTGGAAATAATATTAACGCTTCTATCTTGGATGTCAATGGATAATGGCTGTCGAAGGTAAGGCTTCTATCTCATTAAGAATGTATAATGCATACACTCTCTGAACTTATGATTTCATTCGCTTCGAGAAAATTTTGGCAGCACCTCCACGCTGTTCTCCAAGTACACTGCAATAGAAGAGATAAATATCTCAATACTATCAGTATTGAGATGATCATCTCAACTGTATTTGTACACGGAGAACCAGCGGAAAGGTACCGACGAAACTCATCTCGAAATGAATGAAAAGCATAAGTATGCAGAGAAGTGTATACGTTATACATTCTTAACTTGTCTAAAACGGGACAAATCTATCGGTTATAGTACGACTAGTATTCTCGTCGCATAAACTACGAGATGGTTGTCAACGAAAAACGATTAACATTCGAGGTTGACAACGCACGCGTAGTTTTATATCACGAAAATAACCGTACGCATATAACTGATAGACGGGTTCTAAGTCGTGATATTTTTTCAATGTGAGATGCTCGATGATGATATGTATCGGTTTACTTTTTTCATCATCGAGTATCATGCACTTAATTAGATTGGTTTTGATGGTTATCGTTTCAGTATCGTCAGTTATTTAACTATTTTTTTTTAAGTTTTGGAATTTTCACTTTGAATGGTAAGTTCTCAAACAATTGATATTATTAACGAACCATCTGCATTCATTAAAATAAACACACATCCATACAACGAAAATTATATAAAGATAAGCTTCACACACACTCTCTCTCTCACACACACACAAACACATGTTTTTAGGCTAACTTTAGTATATATAAAGCTAATTGGTTTATGGCATGTTACGTATCTATATTTTCGGTTTAATTAATATTTAATTGGTGACTTAATTTAGGAATGGTGACTTAGGCTAATTTTAGCATTTAAGAATTAAAAATGATAAAGTTGTGTACCGAAAACTGGCGTATATAGAATGCGAAGAAACATGAGCAATCACGCCGACGTCAAACCTACAATCACACAAATTTTTAGTTACATATGCTATACATCTCTATAAATAATACACACACACACACTCCTAATTATAATTAACTAAAATTAACAACCTAACCCAAATCCTAAACCTAAAATTAACTAAGAAATGCGCGCGCGCTCATGCGCGCACACAAACAAGCGTGCGCACACACACACAAATTATCTTAAAATTAACCATAATCCTGAAATTACCCCTAACCCTAAATAAAAATAACCATAACGCTAACCATAAAATTAATTAAAATCAACAAATTATTAACCCTAACCCTAACCCTAAAATTAATCCTAACCCTAACTCTAACCTTATAATTAATCCATCCCCTAGACCTAAAATTGACACTAAGCCTCAAATTAATCCAAACACTAACCATAGAATTATTTAATTTTAACAAAACCCAACAAATTAACTAAATTAATATGACTACTCACGGATTTTGACGTCGAAGGCGGTAGAGCGGAGGCCGAGGCTGAGAGAGGAGGGGCTGGAGGTGAAGTGGTGGTGGAGAAGGCGGATCGGGGGCCTGCTCGGATGGGTGGAGGCGTTAGAGGTAGAGGGTTCGGAGGAGATCGTTGGAGGTAGAGGGTTGGGATGGTAAACGGAGATCGGAGGTGCTCTGAGCAGAGTGTGCTATGAGCGGAGGTGGGAAACCGGATCTGAGATCGAATCGGATGTGGGAAAAAAATTTGGGAAGGGAGGGGAAATAATTTGGTCAAGGAAATTAAAAAAGAGATTGGGAAGGTTTGGAGGGAGGGTCACGGGGTTATTCTGTTGACTTCGGACAATATTTTTTTCGACGTGATAGATCCGTCAAAATAATTGTTGGCCGAAGTCAACAAAATTTCAACTTTTTGTCACTTATTTCGATGGTCGATCACCGTCGAAATAAGTTACAAATAAATGGCCGTCGAAATTTCCCCCATTTCTTATAGTGTATGCGTGTGTTTGGCTTACCATCGAGTTTAAAAAGAAAGAGAAAGAAAAACATGTAAATGATAAAAAAGGGAAAAAATGGTCTAACTCCCTGAGTTTAGAAACAAAAACTCCATAGACAAAAAATCCTAATAAAAAACTCCCTAGATCCAAAAAGTTTTATGTTTAAGTTTTTATAGTACAACCAACAACTTTTTACTTTTTAACATTCCAATATTATCCTTGTTAAGTTCTGGAAGATAACTGCTATATTTAACAGGTAAACCGCTACATCTGATAAATATAGTAGTTATCTGCTAATTGTAGCAGTTAATGTAAACAGCTACATCTGATAAATGTAACATTTATATACTAAGTCTAGCACTTAATGTAGCAGTTTACCTACTAAATACAGCAATTATCTGCCAGAAATTTACAAGGGTAATATATATAAAATCTTGTTGGTTGTACTATAGAGACTTAAACTTATAACTTTTTGGATTTAGGGAGTTTTTCATTGATTTCTTTTTGGCCGGGGTGTTTTTCTTATTACTTTTCAAGGCCAGGGAGTTGGATTGCATTTTCCAAAAAAAAATACAAAACGGAGAATAATGCCCTCACCACTCGGGAAGTAACTTTACCTAACAAAGGGGGAGGTAAGCACACGGGCTGTGGTGTATCTTAAGCCCCATCGTCGAAGAGAATCTCATTTTTCTTTTTCTTTAAAAAAAACATTAATTATAAAACACACAAATAGGCGTCTTTTCGAGCTCACTCCTTTTTCCTTTCTTGTTTCTTTCTTTCTACTGCGAGAGCGATCTAGGGTTTCCAATGGCGAGCCCGAGGCTTAGGTCATCGCCGGCGACGCCAGTCGCCGTAAGATCGCCGGGGTCTAGGGTTCTGGAAGCTTCGAACACGGCGAATGGCGGGAGTATATCTAAAGACGAGGCGATATGGAAGCGGTTGAAGGAGGCGGGGTTCGATGAAGAGACGGTCAAGCGAAGGGACAAGGCCGCTCTCGTTGCGTACATCACCAGGATCGAATCCGAGGTTTCTTCTGTTTTCTTGATTTTATTTTTCGTCATCATCACGCTTAATGAACTGAGTTTTTGTAGAATTATCTAAATTTAGCTTCGATTCTGAAATTTACCTTGTTTGGAATTAGTTATGAACGGTTCTATCTCAATCGCAGGCTCGAAGTTAATTTCTTCCTAAAAAGGAAAAATCATGAACTGGAAACAATTGCTGCAGCAAACCATCAACCAATTGACTATAGTTTTCGTCTAACCTGATCCCTTCAATCTATTTTCAGGTAGCAAAGTAACATAATTAATAAACATAGATCTTGCTTTGAATTTGTACAAGATGTGAGGATTGTAAGTCCAATTTGATACCTTCCCTGTCTTTAGTTATAAGGAGTTATTTCATTAACACATGGTTGGAACACATTGAGCCAATGAGAGACACTAATGAGAAATGTGGGTATAAGAAGAAGAACCTATTCAGCCGGTGGAAAGGGTAAAAGTAGGGTATAAAGGGGCCTTTTTGGAGACAGGGAAGAGGTTGGGTACAATGCAGGAACTATTTGAAGTTTTAAACTGTTACACAGGAGCGATGAGAAGAGGAAGGAGAAAAGAAAGGAGAGTTCTTTTACAAGCATGCTCTGTCGTAAGCAAATTTTTAAAAGTGAGAAAAATCAAAGCCGCATGGTCCCCATCACTTAAGAAGATTCATAATTCCCAATCTTCCAATTCACTTGTTGTTTAGTTGCCTCCTATTGGATGTTGATTGTTTAATAATCAATATAATGTTATCATTTTCTAGATTTTTATGTTTCTTCATTTGTAAATGACCAAGTGGGTAGCTTCAAATATGTAAAACAACTAATAATGGCAAGAAAAATTATACTATCGCTAGAATTTTCTATCAAGGAAAACATAAGAATGAGAGAAGAAAAACAACAAAATAAGTAAAAACGAATTACTTGTCAATTGGAGTAATCGAGGCTTGAAAAGTCCTCGAAGTTGTTGGCAACAAGTAAGAGATGAATAACGGAATGTAGGAAAAGGGAAGATGGTAAATAGAAAAAAGGTGGATTGAATATCACTAGCTCACTGCAGAAGAATGGTGAAATCAATTAGGCTCAATATTTTGCTAAATATTCTCACGTTAACACAATTTTAGATATAAGTAGTTTAGTAAGCGCATAATGTGATGTTATATAGTAAATATGATGGTAATACTAGCTAGTTCAATCTATTTATCTTTTAAAATATTCCCTTTTTAAGGAATAAAAGAGTGGTCCTAGACGTGTTAGTGGGCTGAGTCGAAGCGTTTTGTATCCAAAATATGCTTAAGCTCCTCGAACAAGATATTAATACACTAGCATTCAAGGAAAAAAGTTGATACAAATAGTTAGATAACTTTAACTATTTTTTAATTTCATAAACAATGTCGAATATAATATAATTTAAATACTAGAGTTAAGAAAACTTCACAAATTTGTATTCATCTTCATTCCAAAGCCAAATAGGACCAGAAAATTGAAATAACCAAATTATCTACTTTTACCTCGTTTACTTAAACTTGAAAGAAAGAAAATAAATCAACCTTCACCGAGTTAAATATAATTCCATAAAAATACACTAAAGAAATTTTGAAGTGGAATTAGGCATCTGTATTCTAGTTTACACAACTCATACATCTATTAAAGTTAACATCGATTCTAAATTCAATGCTAAATAGGCCCTTGTGTTAATCATTGAGATTTGAGTTGGTATCTTCTTAATAATTTACTTAAGTTTATTAGGTTGTATTTTGGAATTAGGAATGAAGCAGATAGCTTGAATTTAAATTTTGTCTTGTCTTATGACTTGATCTTAGCAAATACTTGGTTTAGGAAAAAAGAGTCTTACCTTATCACCTTTAGGAGCGGATCAAGTGCAAGTCAAATAGACTTTTTTCTGATAAGAAAGATAGAGATTGTATCGACTGTAAGGTAGTGCCAGGTGAGAGTGTAACTATTCAACATAGATTTTTAGTTCTAAATTTTCGATTTAGAAGAGGATCTAGGAAGACTAGACGTAAGGTAGAGTCTAGAATTAAGTGGTGGCGACTGAAGGAAGGTAACCAAAAGGTTTTTATAGATCGTGTTGTTCAAAAGACGGACTGACAGTCTGAAAATGATTCAGACATGACATAAAACAAGATGACTAGTTGTATCAAGAGGGCTGCTAGAGATCGACTTGATGAGTCGAGATGTGGTGCTCTACCATCTAAGGACACATTATGGTGGAACGAAAAGGTAAATGCTGCTATTAAAATCAAGAGAGATTCTTATAAAAATTTAAAGAAAAACAGAGATGCAGAGAGATTTGAGAAGTATAAAATGACTAAAAAAAGTTAAGAAAGCTGTTCGGGAAGCTAAAGCTAAGGTCTACAAGGAGGTGTACGAAAAGTTGGACGCTAAGGAGGCTGAAAATGATATATACTGGATTGCTCGGATGCAGAAAAGGAAGACCAGAGACTTATGTGCGGTGATGTGTGTCAAAAATAAAGATCAGAAGGTCTTAGTTTGAGATGGGGATATCAAGAAAATGTGGAGATTATTTTGACAAATTGTTCAATGAGAATTTTACTAAAAATTTGGATGGACTTGTCATTCAATCTCAAGATATAAACGCGATTTCATGCGTAAAATAAGAATACCTGAGATTAAAGAGGCTTTAAAGAGAATGAGATCAAGAAAAGCGGTTGGTCCAGACGGGATTTTTATCGAGATTTGGAGGTACTTAGGAGAAATAGACGACATATCTGTTTAATAAGATTTGGCATACCAAAAAGATGTCAAATAAGTGGAGGAAAAGTACCCATGTATTTATCTATAAGAACAAGAGTGACATTCAAAGTTGCTCAAACTACCGTGGAATAAAACTATGTGTCAAATCATGAAGTTTTGGGAGAGAGTGATTGAACACATGCTAAGGAAAGATGTTAAGATAACAAAGAACCAGTTTGGGTTCATGTCTGAACGATCGACGATAGAGACTATTCATTTTCTTCGTCAACTTATTGAGCGTTTTCGAAAGATAAGAAGAGATTTGCATATAATATTTATTGATTTAGAGAAAGCATACGACAAGATATCTAGAGATGTATTATGGGGGACGATGATGAAGAAGGGGGTCCTTGTTAAGTATATTGACATAATCAAGGACATGCACGATGGAGTAGTGGCAAATACCAGAACTTGTGGCGGCCTAACGAGTGATTTTCCGATTACAATTGACTTACATTAAGGATCTGCATTAAATCCATTCCTGTTTACTATCGTGATGGATGGGCTTACTAGAACTAACCAAGATGAGGTGCCTCGGTGTATGCTATTCGCTGATGATATTGTTTTTGTAAATGAGACGAAAGCAGCGGTTAATACCAAATTGGAGTTGGGCAAACGTTGGAATTTCGGCTGTTCAGATTTAGCAGGTCCAAGACATCATATATGCATTGCAAATTTAGCAAACAGAGAAGTCGAGATCATATTGGTATAACAATAGAAAAGCAAGAGATATTCCATCATCCAAAAAGATGGGAAGATCGATAGTGATGTTAATTAAGGATCCAAACTGGTTGGTTGAAATCGAGAAGTGCAATAGGGATTTTGTGCGATCGTAATTTTTCGTTAAGGTTGAAAGGGAAGTTTTATCGGTACGCTATTCGGCATCCCTTATTATATGGTACAGAATGCTGGGCTCCTAAAAAGCATCATACACAGAAGATGTACGTAGCGGAGATGCGCATACTTCGTTGGATGCATGGTAACACTGGAAAAGATAAGGTGCGAAATGAGGATATTCATGCAAAAGTTAGTGTAGCACATGTGGAGGAGAAGATACCGAAAACCGGTTAAGATGGTTTGGTCATGTGCGACACAGATCTATGGAAGTACCGGTTCGACGAGTGGATACTCTCGATATAGGAAATGTTAAAAGTGCGAAAGGCAGACCGAAGAAAATATGGATGGAGGTAATACAAAAAGATATGGTTGCCAAAGGCCTCAATGAAAGTATATTGTTCGATCGAAGTGAGTGGAGGCGGAGGACTCATGTGTTGGACCCGGCGTGATTCTCATGTTGGTTCATGTAGCCTACCCCATATGCTTGGGATAAAAGGCTCAGTTGTTGTATAATTAAAAATGTGATGGCATTGCATATTAGTATATTTTGCAAGGAGTTCATATACTCGTGTTTTCACAAATTTGATGAATCCTCACATATTATAATGATATGATATTATAAGATTTAGATGTTCTTTCTGGATGTTATCAGTGACGAGAGGATGGCTTGGCTATCTTATAAAGAATTAATAATTCTAATCCGAGATAATGAAGAGTTTATGTTGATTGATATTTTGGCCAGGAATAAGATGAGGAAGGCCATTCCTTATACCTTTCCCTTTGTTAATTCCACATTGAAGTAACTAAAATATTTTTGAGCAATAATCGAGAATGAACTTTCTCATCAATTTGTAGTGAAAAACTTGAAGACCGGCTGTGTTAAAAATTCCTGAACTCAAAAACGCTTTACACAAATTTTCAAAACAACAGTATAAGTATATGTAAGTTCAATCATGACACGGAGTACATAAATTAAGGTATCATGAATTTCATTTGCAAAAATGATATCTTATATGCAGTGGCGGACCTAAAAAATTTGCTTAGAGGGGGCACAAAAAATTCCAAGATTTATTAAATTTTTTTAGTAAAACATATAAAAATCATAAATTAAAGTATAGAAGATTTAAAACCTCAAAATTTAAAGCACGTAACACAAATTTCAATTTATCTCTAAAATTTTTAAGAACCTTCAATTGTACCTTAAACTAATGCTATGCAATTTTAAAATTGCAATATAATCGTAAAAAATTTAACAGTAAACTACACGACGATTTATCCTCATAAACACATATAAATACATTCCTAAATTATCATAATCCATTCCTAAAAACCTCTTATTGTAAACTTGTAAAATTTGAATAGTCTGCAATATACTTAACATGATTGCAGCACAAAAACATGAAATTTAAGTATTATTATGAAATAATATGGAACATGAAAAAAGAAAATGTAGGAAATGGGGTTGGTGCCTCGGCAAACTCTCGTGGTGGCTAAGTCCGCAGATAGAAAAAGGACAATAGAAAGAATAAAAATATTTGTAGGGTTTGATTGGTACTTGATGTAAACATGAGGACATGGGATGAGGGCAAGCAAAATTTCATAGCTAGAAAGAAAATGGATGCTTGATTTTTTATTGGTAGAGTTTTTATTTCATTTCAAGGGTCACATGAGGTGGAATCGGTTTGGATTAATACTAGTGGTGCTTTTGTTTGTAGAAATTGCAGAGTGTCACATGCCCTCTCCTAAGTGAATGTGGGTCCGCCCTTATATGTATAAATTGGTTGCGGCTAAATTTTGCCTTTAACCAATTCATGTTTGTGATCAAATGGCAGTTGAATGTAAATAATGGTGCACTAAAAGGTTTTTAGGTCAGTCGAGAGAAAAAATAGTTATTAATTCGCAATAATTAACTTAATTTTTTTATATTATTGTAGTTACAAGATGGGTTTTGGTTGAGCCACTTATAGTGATATAAGCGAATTAAAGTAAATCTTTAACATAACGTCATATGTTATACCACAATACGGTGAGGTCAGCCAGTGGTTAGCTGGAAGGAATCTAATTGCACGATTGTTCTCTTAAATGGAAAATGAAAGGAGAGAAATGACAAGAAATTGGGAAGTCAATTTTGCTGTGGAGAATAATTTTTAATGTTTGATGCATGACTGTTCTCTTAGATAGGGTGTTTATTTAAGTCTATCTAACTTAATCTTTAAATACGATCCTTCAAATTTAATGAAAATTTTATTATAATAGGTAGAACTTTATACAACAACTGAGCGTTTATTCCAAGCATATGGGGTATGCTACATGAACGAACATGAGAATCATGCTGGGTCGAGAATCATGCTGGGTTGAGCACATGGATCCTTCGTCTCCACTCACTCCTATTGAACTTTATAAACTGTTTTATTCACTTGTCCTCCATATTAATGAAATTTAGGACATCACGGCATATAAGGAGGCTGACCATAGAGATAAATATAACGTTGGGCTTTTTTTTGTTGTGGAGATGGACACCAGAGAATCAAATTTTTCCTCGAGCCATATTTTTAAGAAATTCTTTTTAAATAGGTTAGCGGTTAGTATTTTTTTATACAAAAAGAAAAACTTCAACAATAGCAAAAGAGCTTTAAGTTGATATGATAAAGCTTAATTCTAACGGTAGTTTTAAATAATAGTTAAAAACTATAAAGTTTTTAATAATTATTTAATTAGAAGGGAAGTGCTTCTAGGTAGTTAATGCGGCTTCCCAGCTGTCACCTAAAGGGCATCCTATTCAATTATACTCTATAAACCGATTCTTTGCATTCTAACAGATGGGTACTCTGCGAATTGAGTTAGAAATATGAGGCAGTGCAAGTGCATAGTGCAAGGAGAAATATGTAAATTTTTTAAAGCATTGGAGCGCATATGTTAAATCCTTTATTGCATTAGTTTACCGTTTAGTTCTCATTTTACACGGTATGCTTGCTAATTATGTCCAACATTGCACATTTTCTCCGGTGACTCCACTAATGCTCCCAAAAATTTATACACAATATGTAGCGTTGTGTTATACTTATACCTCCTTTGGCTGATTTATTATATGATACCTGTTAGATTTTAACATCTAACTTCCCAAGGATCACATTTGCTAAAAGACGACACAAAAAGATGCATATAGAACAACATCCTCATATGTATATTTTTGGACAACTACAATGTTCCATTTACTGCATCAAAATACAATATCTAGCCCTCATTTGCAAATGCAGGCTGCTACAATTTTGTTAGTTTACACTATGATAGATCTCTTAGTGATGCTAACACCTTAATTTTAAGAAGAGATTGTGAATGAGTCATATATTTTGATTATTTACTAAATCATTTTTTTTCTTCATATACCGAAATAAAAATTGATGAACTCTAGTAATTGTGTGGCTCAATGAGAGTTAGAAGAGCCACCTCATGCTTATACTTCTAGTTCAAGCAGAGTGTACAATTTTTCTATGCATTGAAAAACCTTTACAATTGTAAGACACCATTTAGTGTGGTTATTTTATAACGTTGAGCTTTCTTGGCATTTTGCTTCTAAGTTTCTTTTTCTATTCTCTTAGTTTTGCTCGTTTACTCGGACAATTCTGGTTATTTATCTCTCTTAAAGTTTAAAAGAGGTGAAAGAGAGATTTTATTATACGACCAAAGGTCTCTTTATATAGAGATTACAATTATTTGATGTACAAGCATTATAGTAGGGTGTACCCTAATAACAATGTAGTGTAAACTATTCCAATACCCCCTTCAAGCTGCAATATAGATATCAGTGATGCATAGCTTGGACAATAGATGAATGAATGTGAGTTTTGGAAAAGGTTTCGTCAAAATATCAGCAATCTATGCATGAGTAGAAACATGATGGAGATTGACTTTCTTTTCAACAACTTTCTCCCGGATAAAGTCGCAATCTACTTCAATATGTTTTGTGCGTTCGTGAAACACTGGAATTTCTGAAATATGAATTGCAGTTTTATTGTCACAGAACAAGGATGCTGGTGTTGTAGAACTAACACCGAGATCTTGAAGCAATATGAAGAGCCACGCTAATTCTGAAACGGCATGGGCCACAGCCCTATATTCAGCCTCGGCTGATAAGCGTGCAACATGTTGCTTCCTGCTGCGTCAGGTAACTAGGTTCCCCGCAAAGAAAACCCAAAATCCACTCGTGGAGCGACAATCATCCACAGATTCAGCAAAATCAGCATCAACATAGGCTACAAGAGACATATTAGAACATCGTTTATAGAGAAGACCTTGTCCATGTGTACGTTTCAAATAGCGGAGAATGCGCTCAACGACCCGAAGGTGGGAAACTAAGGGCGCTTGCATAAACCAGCTCACTGTGCTGACTGCAAAGGATATGTCTGGACGAGTAATCGTGAGATATATCGGCTTCCCAACTAATCTTCGATACCGACCTGAATCGGAAAGTGGCCGGTCATCAGGTGAGCTAACGCGATAGAGCTTTACTGCTGTATCCATGGGAGTATCAGCAGGGCGACGGCTAAGAAATCCTGTTTCTTTGAGAAGATCAAGAGTATACTTTCTCTCTGAGAGAGATAGTGATCTTTTATTTCGAGACAACTCTATACCATGAAAAGTATCGTAGAGCACAAAGATCTTTGTTATGAAAATGTGAGGCCAAATGAGTTTTGACTTTAGACATACCTTCAGAATCATCTCCCGTGATGATTATGTCATCAACATAAATAAGGAGAATAACCATTCTTTCTTTCCTGCTATGTGTAAAAACAGATGGATTTGCCGGGCTTCTTGTGAAATTTATCTTTTTAGGACCATACTGAATTTATCGAGCCATGCTCGAGGAGATTGTTTTAGCCCATAGATAGATTTTTTAAGATGACATGCAAGACTCCCCTTAACGCTTAAAGCCAGGAGGCCGCTGCATATAAATCGTCTTGGAAAGATCGCCATTGAGGAAGGCATTCTTGACGTCTAGCTGGTGTAGAGTCCAATCGCGGGTAACCGCAAGAGAGATCAAGATGTGAACAGTAATGAGTTTGGTCACTGGAGAAAAAATCTCAGTATAGTCTACATTGTATTGCTGAGTATAACTTTTAGCAACAAGACGAGCTTTTAAACAAGAAACACTGCCATCAGGATTATATTTGATAGTAAAGTCCCACCGGCAATCAATCATCTTTTTCTGTGAAGGTAGGCTGACCAGATCCCAAGTGTGATTAGACCTCAGTACCTGCAACTCTTCCGTTATAGCTTTATGCCAACCTGATGACTCATAGCTTCCTAAATAGAGTTAAAATGGGAAACAACAGACAATGAAGAAACAAACTGATATAGAGTCGGAGTAGGACGATATGAGATAATTGAAGCAAGAGGATGAGAAATAGAGCATGTCCGTTTACCTTTGCGAAGAGCAATTGGTAAGTCGTCAGACAAACCGTCAGTAGGAGGGAGAGGTGAAGGCTCGTCAACTTCCGGCTGTATACATGGAGGAGCTTCAGTATGTGCCGTTGAATTCTATCACTACCGTTTTTCGACGACTATAGACATGCGTAATCAGAGGAGGATGAGTAATTTCGACTGTAGTAGATTCAGTTTGAATTGATTGGTCATCTGGAGGTATAGCAAGTGGTGGTAGCGGTGTTGCATAAGGACTTTCCGCTGAGGGGTAAAAGAGCTGATTCTTAAGAAAGGTGACATCCCGAGAGACTACGACAGTGGATGCAGAAAGAAGCAAGCAAACATAACCTTTTTGAGTCCTAGAATAACCAACAAATATATGTTTGACAGCCTTAGGATCCAATTTATCGTGAGTTAATCAGTGATTATGAACGCAGCAAACAAACTCAAATTCTTTAGGAAGAAGGGGAACAAGGTCTTGGTCGGGAAATAAAATAGGGAACGATGTTTGGTTTTGAAGAATCATGGAAGGCATGCGATTAATAAAAAAACATGCAGTAAGGCAAAATTCCAAAGGCGTTTTGGGACATGCATGTTAAGCATAATAGACCGAGCTACGTCAAGCAAGTGACTGTTTTTTGTTTTAGCAATGCCATTTTGTTGTGTTGTGTATGAGTAGGAAGTTTGATGAATAATCCCACGGGATTGACAAAAAGTTTGAAAAACACGATTCATGTATTTTTTGCATTATCAATTTTTTAGTAGACGTATTAAACTGATTAACCATTTCATTAATATACGCTTTAAACATGTGGTATTACGAATCGATCACATAAAAGAAGCAACCATGTCATTCTAGAGTGATCATCAATAAAGATGACAAAATATTTATAGCAAAATATGTTAGTATGTTGGTAAGGACCCCAAATGTCAGAATGGATTAACACAAATATTGAAGAACTACGGTTATTAACCGAAGGAAAAGAGGAATGAAAATATTTCCCCAAAATATATGACTGGCATAAAAAATCATATAAAGAGAAATCATGTAACATATTACGTATTATAGGAAGAGGTGGATGTCCAAGACGTCGATACCAGCAAATGGTAGAAACAATAGCAAATGCGAAAGGTGGTAAATCCAAGTAGTACAGGCCATTAATTTCTTTACCCTCGTCAATCTGTTTTTTCGTCTGGTTGTTATGAATCACAGTATTTAGAAGAGAAAATTATTGAACAGTTGAAATCATTGGTAAGGTGACGAACAAATAAAAGATTTGTACTAAAGGAAGGAACAATTACAACATTTTTAAACGGTAAACAAGATATCACATCAATATTGGTACAACTATAAACAGGAAGGGCATCCCTATCGGCAATGAAAATGAATTTATGCGAAATGGGAAACACAAAATTAGGAGTATGGGTCATGTGATCTGAAGCTCCGGAGTCAAGGACCCAAGGGTTTCACTGAGATAGTAAAGATATACCCGACGTGGTTAAGTTGGTAGTAGAGATATGAGAAAATATGTTGCAGGTGATGTAAGTCTTCAGGAGAGATCTGCGAGGATGATGCCGGCGGTTGGGTCGCTGTAGATGGAGAAGCCATACTCTGTCGAGTGGTAGGAGTCTAATCTGGATAGCCATGTACAGTGTTTTAAAAAGCGGTCGCTTAAGCGGCCGAGCGTTAAGCGACCGAGCGGGTTTCGGCGCTCTGCTTAAGCGGGTGATATTGTATAACCTATTTTATTGATGTGTACACCTTATAAGTGTTTATAAAGGATATATAAGTAATGATATTGCAGTAAGAATACATAAATACTAATTAATATAACATTCCATCTTTTTTTTCCACGTTTCTATTCTTCGTGCTCGACTCGATAAATCCCATATTGTCGAACCGGCTTTGAGACTCCTCAAGATTTGGGTTTCAAAACTCCAAAATTTTAGGTTTATCAACTTCAAGAAGTCGAGTTCTAAATCGGTTTCGAGTAATTTTTCAGTTTTCTATTTCGATTTTGAAATTCCAATTCGATTGACTCTATCTGGTTACGAGCTACAATCTTTTAGATATTTTTATAAATAATTTGGTAAGTATTTTTCCTGATTTGAGTTATGATGCTTGATACTGGGCATCGAAAAGCTTATAAACATTATATAAGCTAATAAATTCTAAGAAAATTTCAATTTTATATTGAATTATTTTAGCATATTTTAGCAAATAATATATCGTCTAAGCAAATTTGTTAAATTTTGGGTTAAATCTAGGCATTTGCTAGTACAAAAGCAATATAAAAATAGTTAGAATGTAATGAGAATCATTATATTTATTGACAAGAAAAAGAATATTAATAAAACACCACTGTTCTGATTTCTGAGCGTCCGCTTAAGCGTTTAAGTGGCTGCTTAAGCGTTTAAGCGGCGCTTAAGCGTTTTGGCTCCTTGACCGCTCCGCTTTTAAAATACTGGCCATGTGTCTCCCACTAGAATTGATCTGTATGGTAAGTACGACTGCAATGAGAGCAAGAAAGGGAACCACGCCCACGAGGATCGATCTTGTTGTCCGTCATATTGAATATCGTACGCAAATAGAGCAAGTAATAGAAAGTGTAGATCTAGCACATAAATAGCGAGAGAAAAATACTAAGTTTTTATTACTCAATTCAATTCTCGATCATTATAGATCGGAAAAAAAGATTTTTTTAACTTGAGGTGCATCTCCAGGGGCGATGGCGTTGAGGAGGGTTTGCGGATTCAGAGGAGGGCGTCGAGAGGCGCATCGAGGTGTGGAGGAGGCGAGGGCGTCTGGAGGGCTGAAGGAAGCAAGGCGAGGGATCAAACTGTTAGGAATATGTATGCCCTAGAGGCCATTATTGTACATTGATGTATATTATAGTGGATGCTTGGACATATATATAGAGGACTTTCTTGCTCGACATGATAGTATGCTATCTGGTTATTCTTTATCTTAACATGTTGACTAGTATTCTTTACTGTCTTTCTCTCACATGTTGATAAATCCCTTAGGATATGTACTTGACTACTAGGATTATGATGAGATCATACTAGTGGGGCTAGGGTGGTCTAAAAATACATCTTTTAAACGGTTCCTAGTCGAGAGGATATCGAGACAAGGGCATCGATATTTCAGAGTAGACTAGTGTGTACGTTTCTTGTTCTTTAGAGGGCGATGGTTGATCCCACAACCATTGGTGTGTGACATCAAAGATTGAACACATGTGCTCATCGGAGAATGGGTACACCGAACAGAACTCGCCGAGAACTCCTAGTTGGTAATATACCTATCGTCAGATAGCAGTTCTCTGGTGACACTGATACAAGTTAGACTGTAGACCCGAGATCGTCATAGTCTTATGTGGCTCCCACCGTGCGTTGATTTCCTCCCCACCACGCTCAAAGGAGACGTGCAAACAGGTGGATTTTGGGTACTGTCCTGAGTCACATGGAGGCAATGAGCGATAAGAGGGGTTTCGTCTCTCCCGGTATTGGGGGTTGATGTTGCGTTCGATTGGCTATAACTGGAAGTCCCTGGTCAGGGTGCTGCTGAGATTTACTGATAAGAGTTCTCAGTAGTTTCTCGAACCGTTATAGGCCAGACATCAGCATGATTTATCACGTTACTGGGGCTTGAAATTTACCACCCCTAGACAGGATATATCAGATGAAGAGACCGGACTTTACGGTAGTATTACCGATAGGTTTCATGGAGATTATGGACGGGCTTTCTTGTTGATCTTTATATCGCTCAATATCCGGGTAGCCGTTACGTCCAGTTAGTACCGCTGACGGCTATCATCACCTACTGCTTACGTATTGATGTGTCTTTAGAGTCCAACAAAGAAGTTTTTTGGTTCAAACGAAACGAAGTAGGGCACATACATGATATGTGCGTGCGCCTGATTAAATACGTGTATGTGATACCATATTGTAATCTGGCAGTTATCTGATGTCGGTCAGGTTATATGTGATATAACCAAATTATCGAATCAAGTGTTGATTTGATAATGTGATATACAGATAAATGATATTAGTCGGTTATATGTGATATAACCGGATTATTAAATCAAGTGTTGATTTAATAATGTGAGATATATTATATTTGATATAATTATATATTAACTAATATTATTAGCTCACTAATTGTTTTATATATATATATATATATATATATATATATATATATATATATATAAGAAGCATGGTTGTAATTTCTATTTTTGGAAAATGGAAATATGAGGTGGAAAAAGAGAAAGACATGGAGAGTGTGGATGGAGTATGGCTTTTTAGTATATTTTATTTTCTCTTGACTCATTATTCAAGCATGGCTCTATTTTTCAATTTGAAAAATAATGGATGCTTGAATAAGTGAGGGGTTTTCAAGTTGAGCCATGATTCGTTGTATTTTTTGACACTTTAGCCATTCTTGAGCTCACTCTCTTCCTCTTCTTCCTCTTGTTGCTTCAAAACTCCAATTCCTCACATATGATGTGAATCATGGAGTTTTGAACATATTAGTGAGCAAACCAACACCCCTACTTCACCATCTTACACTTGATTAGCAATCAAGTGTAGTGTGTTTCCTACACTAAAAAATTTAGTGTAGAGATAGCTTGAGCTAGAGAGAATTCGGATGGGCCGTCTTCGGCGTGAAGATTTACGAGGAGGTTCATTTAGCTCGAAGTGGGGCCTAGTGGAGTCGCGTGGACCACAACCCGGAGCTAGTGAAGCGAAGGACTCGATCTACGAGGGTATAACCTCTTTCCCTTCTCTTTAGTTTTCATATCATCATAGTTTTAAACCTTAATTTTCTAGTAAAGATCTTGTTAGTCTAACTTAGCACCTAAAAACTTTTAAAATTTGGCATGCTTGATGTTACTAGAATCTCATGGTGGTGTTAGGGTAGACTTTCATGGTATCAGAGCCAAATTAGAACATTTGGGTAGGTCTTTACCATGTTAAAGTGTTCGATCGGTTTCGAAACCCGCAATATTTTGATGTTTCTGTTAAATTTTTCAAAAGTTGGAATTTTGGTGAATAAAAATATCCAAAAAATCGTGCAGGGTTTTTTATGGAGCCTTGGAAAATTTAAACCCTTAACTTCCCTAAACGACAGTAGAACCGCGACCCATACCCCTGTTTGGCCGCGGTTTCGCTGCATATTTATGGTGTCATCGGTTTATCTTTTCTGTGCTGCTCCATTTGTAGGTTTTGCACTCTCTGGGTATTTTTAATGATTCTCAAGTTGAGGTCTCTGGATTTTGTGGGTGTTTGCTAAATCGATTGAAAAGTTTAACGTTGTATAGATCTTGATGATATATGATACAATTGTTAGAATCCGGATTAATTAGTTTTGTGAAAACTAGTTAGTATAATGTAAATCTAATATTTTAGTCTCGGTTAATCGGTTGCCACGGAGTTTTGATCAAAACTCCGTCGAAATCGCGTATTGTACGCGAACACTCGTCGGGTAACTCTAGTAGACAACCACCCCCTAGCCCGACCAAGTGACTTTAGGAGAATCCCGTTGCCAAAAGCACCCACTTGGGTGCTTGCGGCTACGGTGTTCCGCTTTAGTGCACTTTGTCGACGGCATCAGGGGTGCGATCATCTGCTAAAGTTTCCGACGAGTATTCGATAAGATAGTTGGGAATCCTGTTGAATTACCCGACTAAAGTAATTGAAAAATGTTTTCAATTTGAGACTAAAATACAAGGTTGATAGGTTAGGCATGAAATCCGGAATATGACATATTCCGGGTTTATGATGCCTAAGGATATACGGATTCTAATTATTGTAGTTTTCCATTTCTTTTCTGCGACCGTAAGTTTAATATGTGGGGTATCCCGATCTCGTTGTTATATGTCAACGAATTTCTGAATACGCATATTTATTTACGTTGATGACATGAGATGTTATGTGTTGCTGGTGATATGATTTATTGGATCGTCATGAATGAATAGTCGGGGATTTATGTGAGATGAGAGTTTTTATTTTCATTCTATTCTTTTATTGGGGCACTTCCGGGTTGAGGATGATGTCATCATTGATGCATATTATTTACTTTTCCGCATTAGAATAGACCCAAGGCGGGGAGCATAAGTAACCGGGTTCTAGAGTCCAGTGGAAGACCATCACAAAGAGTTGAGAATTGGTAGGGTTACTTGCCGCTCTCGTATGGGTCTAGGGATGTGGGTTTGGCTATTCATCATGATCGTGGAATCCGTGTTTTACATTATTGGCTAAATTTAAAATACGAAAATCCTACTATATCCAATATTTCATATGTTTCTTTTGCTGCTAGGTTCTGTGATATGATCATATAACTGCGTTAGACGAATATTATATTTATATATATGATATATAATAAACGTTGCTTATGTTTTGCGCCCGCGCTAGTCCAGCCTCCGCTCTGCCTTTAGTTAAGTAACCCAACGGTACACGACGGGGCCCAGTGGCGAATGCGGATGGCATAAGCGTACGTTCTATTTTCGTTTCATTTTTCTGTAATGTTTAGGAAATATTAAATGACGGGACTTCATTAATGAGATTAATGAAAGGAAAGAAACCTAAAAATGTTGTAAAATCAAATTTTTAAACAAGGCAGCTCTAGTTTTGCTTTGCATAGTGGTATTCCTTGATGAATATCCAGCACCTCATTCGATGAGGAAAGAGCCGATATCCCTTCTTGATGAATATCCAGCATCTTATTCGATAAGGAAAGAGCCGAGATCCCTTCACCGGGAGTGACCTTTTTAGCGAAACTAGCAAAAACCTAAAAACACTCATTTTCAAAATCACTAGATTCTACAACGATATCAAGTTCATTACGCTTATGGGTTTCTTAAAAACCTGCGTAGCCCTCCGTCATTTCAGATAAGTACTATTTAGTATTCGTGCTATGTTTGTTGGCCTTCGTCGAGGCGTAGTGTGCGGTAGCTGATTAGTGTTTACCTGCAGCATGTGATGCGATTGGATTAGGGTAGTCGTGCGACTTTGTTGGCCTTCGTCAAAGGTCGTGCGGGTTGGTTTAATTCAATCAAGAAATGAACGGGTTGAACTTGACTAGCGCCCTATGGTTTGTTGGCCTTCGTTAAGGTCTTAGGACGTTAGGGGTAAAAATATTATCGGGAATTTCAAGTGTTGAAATTTGCAATGAGAATGCATACCTTCTATATGATAGTTGGATCCCGATATCCACTGCGACTAAGAGTTGCTTCTGAGAGAGTTTTGCACTTTGCAATTAGCTAATCCAATAGGTGTCTAGAAATGTGTCAACCGGGTTATGCCTATAGGGAAATGAGGTTTATTTTAATTAGGTCCGTGCGAAAGCACGGGGAACCTCCCTTAGAGTACCGATACCTGTCTGGCCGAACGATTGGCGAAACTGTAGGGTGTAATTAATCCCGGCTAATATTACCTTTTATGGTTTGAAGGAAGATTTGATAAAAACAGCGGGAGCCATTCTGATTAGATAAGATAATAACCAATTTAATCTTGCAAAGAGCGCACGCTAATACATTTCCTTCTCTCTTCAGGCAGCAACCAATGTCACGTCTTAATCAAGATAATAATATGAATGTATTGACCGAACCCGCTTATTATACTAAGCCGGGGAACGTTGGTTCCATACGAATAGGGGAATATCAGGATTCCCGCGCTACTCGTACGAAGAAACAACATGTTGATGCATCTTCTTTGGGTTTGTTCGTTACCGAGAACTGTTTCTCAGTTTGTTCTACGCCCTGAGTATTGGATACCGGATCAGGATTCCACGTATGTAATTTGTTACATGGGCTAAAGAAAGGTAGAGAACTGGGAAAATGTGATAAATCTTTAATAGTAAGGAATGGTGCAATTGTTGCAGCCAAGACAGCTGGCGAATATCATCTTGCATTACATTGGTTCTGAACTACTGTTATTACGTACCAAAAATGATGTGTAATATTATATCGGTTTCTTTGCTATCTGGAGAAGGATATAATTTCATATTAGAGGATAATGTTATGAACATTTTCCAAAATCAAGTGTTGATTGGATTTGGTACGTTATGTAACGGTATATACGTTCTAAATCAAAATACAATTCTGAACATACAGAACACAAACAAGAGGAAAAGTTCAGAAATGAACGAAGCTTTCTTGTGGTACTGTAGACTAGGTCATATCAATGCGACAAGACTAGCTTAGTTACATAAAGATGGATATTTGAATCCATTCGAATTTATATCTTATGAAACTTGCCAGTCGTGTCTCAAAAGTAAAATGACCAAAACTCTGTTTACTGGATACGGAGAAAGAGCTACTGAACTCTTGGGACTAATACATAGTGATGTATGCGGTCCTATCTCTACACATGCCAGGAATGGTTACTCGTACTTTATTACATTCATCGATCTCTCAAGATACGGACACGTGTTCCTGTTGAAATACAAGTCTGAAGCTTTTGAGAAATTCAAGAAATATAAGCGCGAAGTAGAAAACCAAACGGGTAGAAGCATTAAAATCCTTCGATCTGATCGGGGAGGAGAATACTTGAGCACGGAATTCCGGGATTATTTAAAAGAGAATGAGATTCTCTCTCAGCTTACTCCTCCGTATACACAACAACACAATGGAGTTTCGGAGCGGAGGAATCACACCCTATTAGATATGATGCGCTCTATGATGAGTAATGTCGAGTTACCCATTTCCTTTTGGGGTTATGCGCTTGAGACAGCCGCACGCCTATTGAACATGGTTCCCACCAAATCTGTACTTACCATTCCATACGAGATATGGAAAGGGAAGAGACCATGTCTTAATTTTATTAAGATAAGGGGTTGTCCGGCTTATGTTAAAACACGAAATCCGGACAAGCTTGAGGTAATGTCAATTCTGCGCAAGTTTGTAGGATATTCCAAAAATTCGCGAGGGTATATCTTCTACCACACCGAGGCACAAAAAGTGTTTGTTTCTCGACATGCCACATTTTTGGAAAAGGAATTTTTTGTGAAAGATATTATTGGCAATGAGATATAACTGGAAGAAGTTCCAGCTACACAAACTATTACTGACGATTTGGTGGAACCAGAGGATCCAATAGTACCTAACGAACCTCAGCCACTCCGCAAATCTAGTAGGGTTTCTCATCCACCTGAGAGATACTACGGTTTTCTCGTAGACGGTGGGAGCAAGGATTGCATCATGGAAGATAATGACCCAACTAGTTTCGAGCAGGCCATCACAAGTGAAGACTGTGAAATGGCTGGATGCTATGCGATCCGAGATGGAATCCATGTACACCAACAAATTATAGATTTTGGAAGGGGGTAAAATCCATTGGGAGTAAGTGGATCTTCAAAAAGAAGATTGGTGTAAATGGAAAAGTTGAGACTTTCAAAGCTAGATTTATAGCAAAAGGTTTTCGTCAACGACCTGGCGTCGACTATGATGAAATCTTTTCTCCTGTCGCTATGCTTAAGTCCATCATGATCATATTTGCCACTGCTTTATACCATGACTACGAAATCTGGCAGATGGACGTCAAGACCGCTTTTTTAAATGGTGATTTAGAAGAGAGCGTGTACATGACAGCCAGAGGGTTTTGTAGACAGTGAGAGCAGCGAAAAGGTGTGCAAGCTGTTTATATCCATCTACGGATTAAAGCAGGTATCGCGGAGCTGGAACATCTGTTTTGATGAAGATGTCAAAGAGTTTGATTTCATCAAAAATGTAGATGAACCTTATATATATAAGAAGGCTGTAGAGAGTAAGGTGGTCTTCCTCGTATTGTATGTGGATGGCATACTCTTGATAGGAAACGATATTCCTATGCTACACTCGGTCAAGCTCTTCTTATCACATAAGTTCTCCATGAAAGATCTAGGTGATGCCTCCTATATCCTGGGGATAAAGATCTATAGAGATAGATCTAAACAGATGTTAGGATTGTCCCAATCCAGGTACATAGATATCATACTAAAGTTGTTTAGTATAGAATATTCCAAGCGAGGTAATTTACCTACATGCTCAGGAATCACTCTCTCTAAAGAGATGGTCTCCTAAGACTGATTTGGAGAGAGCTCGCATGCAAGGGATACCCTATGCTTCGGCAGTCGGCTCAATCATGTATGCGATGTTGTGTACCAAACCGGATGTAGCTTACTCACTAGGTGTAGTGACCAGGTATCAATCAGATCCTGGGGAGAAACACTGGACGGCTGTGAAGAACATTTTTAAGTACTTGAGAAGGACTAAAGAAATGTTCCTGGTGTATGGTAACGGTGAACTCCAGGTGGAGTCCTTTACCGATTTGAGCTTCCAGAACAAGGACGACAGTAAGTCGGTTTTGGGTTTTGTCTTTACCCTCAATGGAGGGGTGGTGTGTTGGAAGAGTTTCAAGCAAGACATCGTAGCAAACTCGACGATGGATGCTGAATATATCGTTGCCAACGATGCTGCAAAATAGGCTGTCTGGATGAAGAAGTTCATTGCTGAGCTTGGTGTGGTTCCATCCATTGAGCATCCAATACCTGTGTATTGTGATAATAATGGAGTTGTGGTTTTGGCCAAGAAACCCAGGTCCCATCAGAGATCCAGACATATTCTTAGGCGGTATCACCTGATCAGGAAGATAGTAGATCGCCGGAAGATCGAGGTCAGGAGAGTCCACGAAGGACAACGTAGTGGATCCACTCACGAAGGCCCTCCTCCAGATGCAGTTTGAGAGACTTTTTGGGATGTTGGGTATGAGATACAACAACACATGGCCTTACTACAAGTGGGAGATTGTTAGGAATATGTATGCCCTAGAGGCCATTATTGTACATTGATATATATTATAGTGGATTCTTGGACATATATATAGAGGGCTTTCTTGCTCGAAATGATAGTATGCTATCTGGTTACTCTTTATCTTAACATGTTGACTGATATTCTTTGCTGTCTTTCTCTCATATGTTGATAAAGCCCTTAGGATATGTACTTGACTACAAGGATTATGATGAGATCATACTAGTGGGGCCAGAGGTTCAAAAGTACATCCTTTAAATAGTTCCTAGTCGAAGGAATATCGAGATAAGGGCATCGATATTCCAGAGTAGAGGGCGATGGTTGATCCCACAATCATTGGTGTGTGACATCAAAGATTGTACATATGTGCTCATTGGAGAATGGGTACACCGAACATGACTCGCCGAGGACTCCTAGTTGGTAGTATATCTATCGTCAGATAGCAGTCCTCTGGTGACACTGATACAGGTTAGTCTGTAGACCCGAGATCGTCATAGAGTCTTGTGTGGCTCCTACCGTGCCTTGATTTTCTTCTTACCACGCTCAAAGGAGACGTCCAAACAGGTGGATTTTGAGTACAGTTCCGAGTCATATGGAGACAATGAGCGATAGGAGGGGTTTCGTCTCTCCCGGTATTGGGGGTTGATGTTGCGCTGTGCTCGATTGGTTATAACTGGAAGTCTCTGTCCAGGGCTGTTGCTGAGATTTAATGATAAGAGTTATCAGTAGTTTTTTGAACCGTTATAGGCCAGACATCGGCATGACTTATCACGTTACTGGGGTCTGACGTTTACCACCCCTAGACATGATATGCGACATATCAGATGAAGAGATCGAACTGTACGGTAGTGTTACTGATAGGCTTTATGGAGAGTATGGATGAGCTTGCTTGTTGATCTTCATATAGCTCAATACCCGGGTAGCCGCTACGTCTAGCTAGTATCGCTGACGGCTTGTAGATGACTGATGTGATCATCACCTACTGCTGGCGTATTGATGAGTCTTTAGAGTCCAACACAGAAGTTTCCTGGCTCAAACGAAAAGAAGTAGGGCACATATGTGATATGTGCGTGGGCCTGATTAAATACGTGTATATGATACCGTATTGTAATCTGGCAGTTATCTAATGTCGGTAAGGTTATATGTGATATAACCGGATTATCGAATCAAGTGTTGATTTGATAATTTGATATACAGATAAATGATATTAGTCGGTTGATATAACCGGATTATTAAATCAAGTGTTGATTTAATAATGTGATATATATTATATTTGATATAATTATATATTAACTAATATAGCTCACTAATTGCTTTATATATATATATATATATATATATATATATATATATATATATTAAGAAGCATGGTTGTAATTTCTATTTTTGGAACATGGAAATATAAGGTGGAAAAAGAGAAGACAGAGAGAGTATGGATGATGTATGGCTTTTTACTATATTTTATTTCCTCTTGATTCACTATTCAAGCATGTCTCTATTTTTCAATTTGAAAAATAATGGATGCTTGAATAAGTGAGGGGTTTTCAAGTTGAGCCATGATTCATTCTATTTTTTGACACTTAGCCATTCTTGAGCTCACACTCTCTTGCTCTCTTCCTCTTCTTCCTCTAGTTGCTTCAAAACTCCAACCCTTCACATGTGATGTGAATCATGGAGTTTTGAACATATTAGTGAGCAAACCAACACCCCTACTTCACCATCCTACACTTGATTAACAATCAAGTGTAGTGTGTTTCCTACACTAAAGAGTTTAGTGTAGAGATAGCTTGAGCTAGAGCGACTTCGGATGGATCGTCTTCGGCGCGAAGATCTACGAGAATGTTCATTCAACTCGAAGTGGAGCCTAGTGGAGTCGCGTGGACCACAACCCGGAGCTAGTGAAGCGAAGGATTCGATCTACGAGGGTATAACCTCCTTCCCTTCTCTTTAGTTTTCATATCATAGTTTTAAACCCTAATCTTCTAGTAGAGATCTTGTTAGTCTAACTCAGCACCTAAAAAATTTAAAATTTGGTATGCTTGATGCTACTACAACCTCATGGTGGTGCTAGGGTAGACTTTATAAGCGAGGCGAGGCAATCTCGGGATTGATCGAGGCGAGGCGATCAATGCAACGAGATCTGATCGATCAATCAATCGTGGCGAAGAGAGATCTGATCGATCGAGGACGAGGACGAGGGCGAGGGACGAGAAGATCTGGTCGATCGAGGACAAGGGCGAGGGACGAGGAGATTTGATCGATCAAGGGATCGAGGGCGAGGGCGGCCCTGGGAGCGAGGCGATGTGGAGATCTTCAAGGGAGCGAAGGACGAGGGAGGCGAGGCCTTGGGAGCGAGCGAGGGAGATCTGCGAGGGATGAGGGAGCTGCGTCGGCGGGAGGGCTGAAGGAGGAGGCGTCAAGTAGTTTTTTTTTGGATAAGAGAGGATTCGGGTTCAGGACATCCGCTCTAATACCATGCTAAAGTTTAAAAGAGAGGAGAAAGAGAGATTTTATTATGTGATCAAAGGTCTCGTTATATAGAGATTACAATTACTTGATGCTCAAGCATTATGGTACGATGTACCCTAATAACAATATAGTTTAAACCATTCCAACAATCTCCAACTATTATATCTATAATTGTGCATTTATTAATTCTTGTCAAGTTATATATTACATGATTTTTTTTAAAATTATAGTTATTAATTCCATTCTTCAAATTATATTCTAATTCATGCTACTTAATTCATTGCGCATATAAATTATAGTGCTTTTGTGTAAGAGAGAATGTATTCATACAATCACTTCCTTAACCATACAATCACTTCCTTAACCAAAACCACATGGCAAATAATTTATGATAGTGGAAACTGAGACAAATTGTCAGAATCTTTTGCTTGCATCTCCATCATTTCCTCTTTCCATGGACAGATTCTGTAGTTAACAATCTGAGCATGAGTATGCTGCTCTATAAGATTATTAAGTATTATAGCATAAGGCTAATCTTAAATTTTTTCTCCTGTGTCTTTAAGACCATACAGAATTGCTTGTAACATAGATATTTCATCCAACTTCTTTTGTGCTTTAAATATTTCTCTAGATTTTGCGCATAACAATCTTTTTTTCTTTTTTGTCATATTAGGTTGGTCTCAGTGTGTGATGTCAAATCAGTGCTTATAATTTATGTTTAAAATCATTCAAATTTTTTCTTTGTTGCATATTTTCAATATCGTGATAAATGACTATCGTATATTTTGGGCAGTTTGCATAATTCAGGTCTTTGGATGTTCCATGTTATAGCTCTTCATCAATCAGCTTAAATAAAATTGTTTACTGTTTTAGTGTTATTAAATGAATTCCTTTCCGCTAATGCAGCTTTATGAATATCAATACAACATGGGGCTTCTTATATTAGAAAAGAAAGAATGGATGTCCAAATATGAACAAGTGAAAGCATCTGCTGACTTGGCTGAAGTTATATATAAACGCGATCAGGTTGCACATTTATCTGCCTTAGCTGAAACAAGGAAACAAGATGAGAATCTTAGAAGGGCTTTGGCCATTGAGAAAGAGTGTGTTGCAAACGTAAGACTACCTTATTTAAACAGTTGAATGTTTAGTTTCATATCCGTTTCAATTTTGATTTCCATACATTTGCAGTGCATGGACTCTGTGTATGCTAAATGTCCAATTCCATTTCTCACATAGTATTCTGTTTGTTTGTGTCTGTGTGATAGATTTGTTCATTAAAATAATGAAACACTTAGGCTTTGGGTAGGGTGCATATTTGACTTTAATTCACACATGCACATCTTGAACTCTCTGTAATTGTACATATACTCTGCCTGATTATTACTATTTTTGTTAGAACAGTTTGTATGTGGGTTCAATTGTATTTAACATCCATTATGTTCTTTGTAATGCCTTTGACACTCTTCATTAATTTGTGAAGATTTTCTATCGACAACCTGCAAGTAAATTAAGACCATAAATCCAGTAGCCCATACAAGAAGTCCAGACAAAAACATCCATGCCCATATACCGATAACCAGTAAATAGCAAAGGGGTTATATCTATTGATTATTGCGAAGAGTTTTAGCTGCCCCTGTCAAATTAGTTGAAGATTTAATAGATTGTGGAATGGTACCCTGCCATTATGTGATGTGATTCCACTGCCAATAAAATGTTTCTTATCTGATGGTATTTAACATCCGAAGAGAAATATCACAAGTAAACCCAAGGTTGTGGGCCGTTACAAGGTAAATCGTAACCTAAACTTACTTGTAAGAAAGTTCTTTGGAAACTGATGTATAATCTGTTTCAAATCTTTTTCTACATCTGGCTTCAGAAGATGTTTAAACTTTAGATTGCCTTCAGTTTATGCTGAAATAGTCATTCTTTATTTTGTGTTGACATCGTGAACAAACCTGTATAGATAACAGTTATCCTCAATTTTTTAGTTTCAAGCATGTTTGTGTTCGCGTGTACATTTGGGGGGGGGGGGGAGGGCGTTTGTGTGTGTGTGTTTTGTGAATAAACTGTGGGTGCTTCCTTTCAATTGAGGAGTATATATACTCAAACAAGTACTTTCTTAAAGAATTTCCTTCTGTCATTCTTTATCATAATTCATAAGTACAATATTGATGAGGATTTCAGTTGGTTGCTTATTTTCAAAATAGATCTTCCATACCTCAAGGGATAATCTGCTTCCTAACTTAAAATCTTTATTTGTATTTTTGGGATTGTTGTTATATTTAAAAGAAAAGATAGAACGGGGTTGAATTGTCTGTTCATGTGGAGAGGAAAGCCCTGGTTATCGAGAGGGTTTGAGTTGGCATTCACTGAATGATGAAAATAAGCAATAACTTAACCATAGCTACTGTTGGCTTTTAAATAAAGTTGGGAAGGATGATGATCAGTATTTCTCAAGTAATCCAAAAATGGGCACAATAACTTAACCTACTATTGGCAGTGTTGCTAATTATACACTTACTACTTATCATTATAAATTAATTTGCTTTTACAGATAGAGAAGGCCTTGCATGACATGCGTGCTGAATCAGCTGAAACCAAGCTTGCATACGAAAGCAAGTTGGCGGAAGCTCATAAAATGATGGAATCTGCTCAAAAGAAGTTTGAAGAGGCTGAAAGCAAGCTGCATTTAGCAGAATCATTGCATGCTGAGGCAAGTCGTTGTCGTAGTAATGCAGAAAGGAACCTGCAAGATGTTGTAGCTCGTGAAGACGAACTTAGGAGACGTCGTACTTCTTTTCAGTCTGAGTATGTTTTCATATTTTGATACTTTTGTCCTGATATATTGTTTACTTCAACTCTAGTTTGCTTATAATATAATGATTAGTAATCATTATAATCTCTTAGAGAATAACTCAGTAATACTTCTGTTACTGTGTTGCAGAGTGCTACGTTTCACGAAGAATCTTATTCATCAATTTTATTTTGTCTCGCTGATTTTACTTTTCATATTTTTTCTTTCCTTCTCCTTAACTATTTACTTAAAGTGCTTACTTTATACGGCATTGCTCTTTTCTACCCACTCATATGTACTATATTTAACTGATGCTTGGTTTTAATGCTACTACTTGCATTATTTCCTATTATTTTACTGATGTGATGGTTCTTTTTTTCCTTTCCTCTTTTGGATAGATGCGATGCTAAAGAAAAAGAACTCTGCCTTCAAAGACAGTCTTTATATGATAGCCAGAAAATTTTGCATCAGGAGCAGGAGAGACTACTGGAGGGGCAAACCTTACTGAATCAAAGAGAGGATTACATCTATGGCAGATTGAAGGATTTGGATCACTTTCAGAAAGAACTGGATGAAGGAAAATTGAAATTAGAAGAAGAATGGAGAACCCTTGAAGAGAAGAAGTCTAAGTTAGACCTTGATATGGCTGCTTTTGCAAATAGAGAGGAGGTTTGCATAGTCATTTTCTGTTTGATGTTGTTTAAAAAAAACATCTTCGTTAATTTGTCATAGGAGTTGGCCAAAAAATCACATGATTGTCAATGCAATGGCTGATCTGTCCTATTCCGTGTGATATCCATGCCCTGTATGTTGATGGCAAAGTGATTGGCGAACATAATAAATTGTGTGGATCACCATGTGATTTTTTGGCCCTGTTAAGTAGGTGATTTATAAGGTGTCACCTTATATACATATTTTCCCTTGTACGATTCTTTACTCAATACAGCAACAGTAGATTTCTTACTCTATTTTTGCAGGCTGTCATCCAAAGAGTATCTCAGCTTGACAGGAGAGAACGCGAGTTAGTCACTTTACAAGAAAAGATTTTAAGCAAAGAATATGTGGGGTTGCTTTTACATCCTCTTTTGTATATTCTGGTCATAAGTCAAGTCTGATAACCAAATTTTACTGAATTCATCAAGCATCATTCTGTTATTTTGGGTGACTGCAGGATGACATCCAAAGACTTGCTGCTGAACATCAATCCTCTTTGGAAAAGAAAAGGCTTGAATTTGAAGCTGAGGTAGCGGAAAGGCGAAAATTGTTTGAAGATGAAATGGAGGCGAGAAAAATAGCTTATGAGAACAGAGAGTCTGAATTTATTCAGAGAGAGAACCTTATTAAGGAAAAAGAGAATTCTATTGAGGTTAAACTAAAGGACTTAGCTGAGAATCAAGAAGATCTAGCAAACAAAATGAAATTGATCAGCAAGAAGGAGAAAAATCTAGAATCCGCTGAAAAAGCAGCAGAATTGGGGATGTTGAATGTGCAAGAGGAAAGAGAAGAATTGAAGAAAATGCAAGTAGAACTTGAGAAACTTAAAGGTTCTCTTGAAGACCAGAAGAAAGCAATTGTACATGAACAAGAGAAACTCAAATTCAGTATTCATGAGAGAAACAAACTGCTTGTTTTGGAAACCAGGCTCAAGGAGGAGATCGATACCTTTCGATCTAAAAAGATGGAACTTGATGCAGAAGCTGATAAGTTGAGACTAGAAAAGGAAAAATTCGAAACTGAGTGGGAGCTGATTGATGAGAAAAGAGATGAACTACAAAAAGAAGCAGATCGCATTGCTGAAGAGAGAAAAGCTATTTCCGTATACCTTAAAAACGAATATGATAGCATAAAGTTGGAGAAGGATAACTTGCGTAATCAGTTTAAGACTGAGGCAGAGTCCTTGTCGCGTGAAAGGGAAGAGTTCATGAGTAAGATGGAACAAGAGCATGCTGATAGGGTCATCAAGATTCAGAGAGAGAGAGAAGATTTTGTAAAAGACATCCATATTCAGAGGAAGGAGCTACAAAACTGTATTGAGAAAAGGAGGGAGGAAATAGAAACTTATTTAAGAGAAAAGGAAGAAGCTTTCGAACAACAAAAGATCAAGGAACTGCAACATATAAATTCTCAGAAAGAAATGATTGCTAAGCAGCTAGAACATGTTGTATCTGAATTGAAAAGGCTTGACAATGAGAGAATGGAGATTGCTCTGGATCGTGAGCAAAGGGAGAGAGAGTGGTCTGAGATAAAGAGTTCAATTGAAATGCTTAGCATCCAGCGGGAAAAGCTTCAGAAACAGAGGGAGTTATTGCATGCTGACCGTGAAGAGATTTATCAAAAGATCCAACTTCTGAAAAAATTGGAGCAGTTGGATATCGAATTAGAAAACAGGGTTATGCTTGAGACCCATTCTCAGCAACTACAGTCAAGTAAGCTGAAGCTTCCTCTCAAAAAATGCTTAAATGCAAGTGTAGGTGCAAAACTTATAGATGTTCATTATGAGCAGAAGCTTCCTGCAGACAATGGTTCTGAATTGGAGTTGCTTCTGAAGAAACCATTGGATAACGCGTCACCTCCTGTATCAGCTACCATGTCCTTGGTTAAGAAATATGCGAGCGCAATATTCAGGCATTCTCCTATAAAAGGTGTTGGCAATTCCGAAAGAACTGTACAAAGAAAAACCTCACTGGATAAATATGTTGAAAGTATACCAGAAATAGAACATAAAAGTTCTGCAGATAAGGTAATAACTGTGTTAAAAGACAATGGTACTATTGATGCAAGCAAAGAACAGTATGGTGAATCTATGTTGGGAATCGGAAGAAAGAGACTAAATGACTCATTATCCCATGTTCATCTTGAACTTGAGCTTAATCAAGAGCACCAAAAGAAAGCAAGGCAGAATCCAAGTGCTACTGTGGAATAAAAGTCTCCAATCAGGTAGCTATGCTTATTTGTTTTATTAAATCCACAATGTAATATTGCTGAAGGTAGTTTGATTATGCAGCCTATACTTAAGTTGTTATCAATCCACGTTGTTGAGAATCATTTAACCTATCGGGCTAACACTGGATATAAAGCTTACGTGACACTGAACAACCCCAACACCCCCCCTCCCCTGCCTGAAAGACCTTCGGTGGAAATACTCGCTTGTAAAGGCAAAACAAAACCGGGAAAATAAATATTTTCCCATGATGAGATTTGAACATTGTACCACTTGGATGAGATTTGATCACTGTACCTCCTTAAACCAGGTGCTTTGCTAGCATGTAGTATCATTTTAGTTTAACGCTTCTGCAGTAGGGTTGTGAACTACAATGTAATAATGTATATCGGCTAACTTCTAAAATAGCACCTAACATGCCCGAACAACTAGAATCAAATTTTGGCAAAGGTAAGTTTATTATTGAAGCATATTCATTTAGTTTGCAAGTTTTACTTTGTGCTTGGATGATGAACTTGGCCTGTTGGTATGATTTTCCAGACTTTAGGATGCTAAAAGGAGTGCATTGGCTGCACTGCTAAAAGAAATGGAATTCCAATGTTTCCAATTCACCTGATTTCACAGAATGTGCCGTCATTACAGTGCAGATTTCTTAATAATGAAAGTCATAAGGCCACACGATCGGAAAAATGCTTCTATTGTTGGTATTGCTATATTGTTGTTTATTCACGTTATGAAGAAATGCAAAAGACATAAGAACGAGAAACTGGGGACAGCCTTTTAAGATACATTTCAGAGTCTTTGAAACTGGGTACTAAGTCTTTGTATCATAAATTCTAAACCGTCCTTGTTAATTGCTTACCAACTGTAAATATTTATATTGGTCTGTTGCATTTGCAGATCAAATATTCGTGCGCCCAGAAGCTGCATTTGAAACTCTATTAATAGGAGATATTTATCTTGTTTTAGCCATCACAATTTATTTCTAAGACGTATATTAAGGAGTAACAATTCCTTGCTAATTTATGTATCTTCCTTCTTTTTTTTGCTGGTAGCCATCAATGAAGTTGATGTGGAAGAAGGCGATAAAGCAGAGGAAATAAA
Organism: Agapanthus africanus; assembly: GCA_030015575.1. Classification (NCBI taxonomy): domain Eukaryota; kingdom Viridiplantae; phylum Streptophyta; class Magnoliopsida; order Asparagales; family Amaryllidaceae; genus Agapanthus; species Agapanthus africanus. The sequence goes on from JASDDO010000019.1 coordinate 892,961,205, forward strand.
GTGTCCAGGTTATAGAAGATATGGTTTTTACTAGATGATTAACTACTCAAGATTGCTTGCACTGTATCCTATTACTTATCTTACATGGTGAATTCACTCATCCTCTACACACGGTTACACTATTTTTTGGCAATTTGGAACGTGTTTCTAACTGTTCTCATTTGCTTTGATACAGTAACAATGAAGAATGAGGGAACTGAACGTTTTAGGGTGGTTTTCCCTGTCCCAAATCTTCTCCGTTTGCCTTTTCGTCGTCGATTCGATATGTGAATAGTTGTCTAATTATGTTAATTTTCCAGTACTCATGTAACAATTACTACCTAGTGTTGATTTCATTCACTTGAACGTACAGTAGCTGAATTTTATGGGTTTGTATTCTCAGATTTAGTACAAGTTTGGATAATGCAAGTCTAACAGAAGAGATCTTATGAATGCCCTGATATGCTGCAACTAAATTATTTGCTTTAATGGATAGGTTGTTTGGCATCGTTTCTCCCAGATATCATGCAAAGCATGCAGTGTGACAATTCCAAAGTTTTTATTTTGACAAACCGAGTTCATTATAGGTATGATCATCACAAAATTTCTTTTGATTTCTGAGAATAATTTATTAATATTTCATGCTTTTCCATAATGTTGCTTCATGTCTTTTATGCTTGATAATTGAAATAATAGTCGATCTTAGTCTTAATCCCCGCTTACCTTGCACTAGGATTCCTACCAGAGTGTTTAGAATTCTCAATGCCCAGATACTTCATTAACTGAAGCTTCAAATATTTCAAGCAAAAGGGAAACCAGGATTGTATATTTTCTTGAGGATGTTTCTATGGACCTGATACAAGTCCAACTTGTATTTGATTTTACTTTTTCACTATTTATTGGCAACAATAAGTTTGGTAGTGTATTGTTGTCAATAAAATCGCTATCGTCATGAGTAGTGTTTGTTTGTTTTTGTGAGAGAACAGGTGTTTATAGAGGGCTTCAGCGAAAAAGGTGCAGCTAGAATATTTTGTTATAGCAGAGAAAACAAGAGCAGAATCAGTTGCTGCATATCAGTAAAAGGAACAGCCTTCTAAACCTTTTGTTTTTAATCTACAGTCCTATTCCGTGGATGGTCCGCTACTCTAATGGACATTCTTTCATCACCAACCTCCTCCCTTGCTTGCTTCCTATGTATTGTTATTAACTTTTGCATTCAACACACTTCATTTAACATATTACATATGCAATGTGAATCATATGGTTACATTAACCTGCATATTAATATATAGAGCTGATGGTGCTTGTGAAAGTTGATGCATTAACTAGAAGTCTAGAATCATTGTGAAAGCTGCTTTTCGACTGATTACCCTTTTATAAAGTTGATAGTCGTTCATTTATGTCATTACATCAAATTTTCTTATTAGATGTAGTTAGAAGTGATCATCAGATGATCCTTAGAAGATTTATACTTTTGCTAACTAAAATGTTATTAGTGTCTATGCACCGCAGATAGGTCTTGATGACGCCAGTAAGCGTCTATTCTGGGAGGATTTAGACGAGATGGTGCAAAGTATAACCAGTGGAGAGAAGTTATTTATTGGTGGTGATCTTAATGGACATGTAGGTACTAATCGTAATGGGTTTGATACTATCCATGGAGGTTTTGGTTTTGGACAAAGAAATGAAGTAGGTGACTCGATTCTAAATTTTGCCTTATTTTATTACTTGATCTTAGCAAACATCTGGTTTAGGAAAAGAGAGTTCCACCTTATCATTTTTAGGAGCGGATCAAGTGCTATTAAAATAGATTTTTTTCCGACGAGAAGAATAGATAGAGGTTGTATCGACTGTAAGGTAGTGCCAGGTGAGAGTGTAACCACTCAACATAGACTTTTAGTTCTAGATTTTCGATTTAGAAAAGGATCTAGGAAAATTAGACGTAAGGTAGAGCCTAGAATTAAATGGTGGCGATTGAAAGAAAGTAACCAAAAGGCTTTTATAGATCGTGTAGTCCAACAAGCGGATTGACAGCCGGAAGATGATTCAGACAGAATATGGAACAAAATGGCTAGTTGTATCAAGAAGGTAGTTAGAGATCTACTTGGTGAGTCGAGAGGTGGTGCTCCACCATCTAAGGATACATCATGGTGGAATGAAGAAGTAAAAGCTGCTATTAAAATTAAAAGGGATTCTTATAAAGATTTGAAGAAAAAGTAGAGATGTTGAGAGATTTGAGAAGCATAAAATGGTTAAAAAGGAAGTTAAGAAAGCTGTTCGGGAAGCTAAATCTAAGGTCTATAAGGAGGTGTACGAGAAATTAGACATTAAAGAGGCTGAAAATGATATATACCGGATTGCTCGGATGCGGGAAAGGAAGACTAGAGACTTATGTGCGGTGAAGTGTGTTAAAAATGAAAATCAGAAGGTTTTAGTTCGAGATGAGGATATCAAGGAAAGATGGAGAGATTATTTTGACAAATTGTTCAATGAGAGCTTTATTAAGAATTTGGATGGACTTGTTATTCAATCTCAAGATATAAACCGTGATTTCATGCGTAAAATAAGACTACCTGAGGTTAAAGAAGTTTTGAACAGAATGAGTTTAAGAAAAACGGTTGGTCCTGATGGGATTTCTATCGAGATTTGGAGATGCTTAAGAGAAATAGACGTTAAATGGCTGACAGATCTGTTTAATAAGATTTAGCAGACAAAAAAGATGCCAAATGAATGGAGGAAAAGTATCCTTGTACCTATCTACAAGAACAAGGGTGGCATTCAAAGTTGCTCAAACTACCGTGGAATAAAACTTATGTGTCACACCATGAAACTTTGGGAGAGAGTGATTGAACACAGGCTAAGGAAGGATATTAAGATAACAGAGAACCAGTTTGGGTTCATGCCTGGACGATCGACGACAGAGGCTATTCATTTGTTTCGTCAACTTGTCGAGCGTTTTCGAGAGAGAAGAGATTTGCATATGATATTTATTGATTTGGAAAAAGTGTACGACAAGGTACATAGAGAGGTATTATGGGGGATAATGATGAAGAAATGGGTCCCCGTCAAGTATATTGACATAATCAAGGATATGTACGATGGAGTAGTGGCAAATGTCAGAACTTGCGGCGGCTTAACGAGTGATTTTCCGATTACAATTGGTTTACATCAAGGATCTGCATTAAGTTCATTCCTGTTTACCATCGTGATGGATGAGCTTACTAGGACTATCCAAGATTAGGTACCTTGGTGTATGCTATTCGCTGATGATATTGTTCTAGTAAATGAGACGAAAGCAGGTGTTAATGCCAAATTGGAATTATGGAGGCAAACATTGGAATCTCGGGAATTCAGATTGAGCAGGTCCAAGACAACATATATGCATTGCAAATTTAGTAATCAGAGAAGTCAAAACCATATTGGTATAACATTGGAATGGCAAGAGATATCACCGAGCGACCAGTTTAGATATCTAGGTTCCATCATCCGAAAGAATGGGGAGATCGATAGTGATGTTAATCAACGGATCCAAGCTGGTTGGTTGAAATGGAGGAGTTCAACAGGGATTTTGTGTGATCGTAACTTTCCGTTAAAATTGAAAGGGAAGTTTTATCGGAGCGCTATTCGGCCTGTCTTATTATATGGTACAGAATGCCGGGCTTCTAAGAAACATCATACACAGAAGATGCACGTAGCGGAGATGCACATGCTTCGTTGATGTGCGGTAACACTAGAAAAGATAAGATGCGAAATGAGGATATTCATGCAAAAGTTGGTGTAGCACCTGTGGAGGAGAAGATGCGGGAAAACCGGCTAAGATGGTTTGGTCATGTGCGACGCAGACATATGGAAGCACCGGTTCGACGAATAGATACTCTCGATATGGGAAATGGCAAAAGGGCAAAAGAGAAATCGAAGAAAACATAGTTGGCGGTGATACGAAACGATATGGTTGCCAAAGGACTCAATGAAAGTATATTGTTCGATAGGAGTGAGTGGAGGCGGAGGATTCATGTGCTGGACCCCGCGTGATTCTATGTTGGTTCATGTAGCCTACCCCATATGTTTGGGATAAAAGGTTCAGTTGTTGTTGTGCTAGCTACAGTACCATCTGGCTTACTAATTTTGGAACTGTTTTTTTTGTACTGTTCTTTAGTTTCTATTTTTTTTCCGAATACATGATTTCATATGATAGATATTCAGATATTGTAACCGAATTTTATTAAATTGATATAGGATGATTAATTTGGAATTCTAAGGGAGCAATTTCCATTTTTATAAAGCTCCATTGACATTTTGTCTAGAATCCTTATTATATCAGTGTATGTTTTCTGTCATATTTATATCATATTTTTCTATTACAGTCATTATCAATTTCATACTCGTATGCATGTATATAGGTTTTGGGAAAAAGTAAAGATGTAATGAAATTTATTTTAGTTAATGATGAGAGTAAAATGGCATCCATCCTCAAGATGCTTGCTTGTATGTTGGAATCTCTTTAACTATATAATACAGTGCAAGTCAATGGATACCAATATATATATAATTATATCTAATATGATGAATATTAATTACATATCTACCGTATAAAAGTATAAGAGTTAGCGGAACAAGGATTCCGTGCTTCAAGGGATTTGTTGTGTAGCGCAACGTATAGGTGACCAGCAATTTTAAGGCCATGGAAACAAATCCTTAGTTTTTTTATTAACAGTTCTCTCTTTTTCTAGCGGACGCGGATACAGACATGTATAGTTAACTGAAATGAAAATTACTATCTGTATCTGATAAAAAATCGGATACGGATACGAAGCCAACATAGATTGTTTGTAATCGTTTACATCCTTAGTTTTTTTATTGAATTAGTTTTATGATGTGGTAACTTAATAATGATGCTGACTTGGGCTAACTAGTCATCCTTAGTCATTGTAGCTTTTCCTAATTTTGAATCATTTTGGTCCTTTGTTGCCGAAAGAGTAGTTATTGGGAATTAAGCCAGAATTTTATCTGTATTATGTTAAATATGATAAATCTGTAACGGAATTCTAAGATTTCCGCTTGTCAATCTAAATATACAGTATTTGTTAGAAATTTATTTAAACCTATGATTTTTGTGTCACAAATTAACTAAGCATCTTATGGGCTCTATTCATCACCCACAAAATTTCCAGCCGAAACCCTCAATCATTTGGCTTGTTCTCATCTTATGGTATCCATTAGACCAGCTAGCTAGCTGCCCACCCTTTTATTAGAAGTCTTTAAGATTTTGGTCAGTCTTGGATACCCTCTCTCTGAGTCTCCACCCCTCTCTATTGCGTAGGAAATTGTTTAGGGGAGTTGTTTAGGGCTCCTAAGCTCAAGAGTTTACATATGTATGAGAAAACCGAGTGTACCGTTACACGGTAGGAAATCTTCCACTGCAACGTTTCTAAAACTCAACAATCCGTCAATATTTTCAGCGATTTCCTCCGGCTTTGTTGAACTCATGTTCTTAAATATATATCTTGTCATTTTCTTGTCATTTTGATATTATTCGTCCTTGCATGGATGATCGCAAAATTAACAATTTACCACCAATAGAACATTTTGTAACGCTTTATGAATGGTCGTGGCCACTTTCCGTTCTGGGATTGATGCACAAGCACATAGCACACTCACACACTCTTTGAATCCATGAATTTTCCTCAAAAGCGTTAAATTGTGGCCATTCCCCGTCCTGGGGATCGAACCCCGGATTTTTCCCAAGATAGATAGTCTCATACCAACTGAGTTAATAGTTTCAGCATTCTATTATTAGTAGGATCAAAATTGAAGGAAACTAAATTCAATCAAACAGCCACTCATATGTATCTCAAACAGTAGCAAATCCACACAAATAATGCAAATCCCACTAATTAGAGTAATAAAATCGACACCAAAAGCTAGATATGCATGAATTTTTTTTAGCTATATTAATCCACAAAAACCCTTAAATAGATTGAGCAGAGTTTTCATAGGAAAGCTCCCTAAAAGGATCAAGTCAAATTGTGACGAAGGTAACGTGACACAATGAAACTCTTCTGACAGTTGGGTAAAAAGTTTGTGGAATAGTTAAATGTCTTTTTTATGTATGATATATTTATTTGAAATTACAGCTAGCTAGTTCTTAGTAGGTGTACATATGGCAATTTCTTTTGTCTAATTAGAACTTCTTTCCAATTAAAATCAAATTATACGCTAATTGATTAAAATCTTCGTTTAAACATGGAACATTTATACGACATGGCTCCGCAAAATTTAGAATGAAAATTTATCAAAATTAGAAATTCAAGTAGAACCTCGGCTGGCAACCTCAGTCATGCTACAATAGTTTTCGTTACTTAGTTTATGTTTTTGTCATTATTATTCTCATTACATATGTGTAATGGTTGAAGCGAGAAGTACTTGCCGATTGCTATGCGATCATAGAATACATTTAAAAATGAAAGGAAATTCCTATTCAACTCTAACATTTCGTAAAAATTTAAAGTATTTATTTAATAATAAAATGAATTTTTAAATGTGAGATAACATTTATCTTTTTTCAAAATCTATTATTTTCATATGTCATGGAAAAAAATTATGTTATTCTCATTTGAATTGGTTAAGTCTCTTTATTTTGGAAAATGGTAAGAAGGGAATATGTTAAGCTATGATAAACCTCACTCTTACTGCATCTCACCATACAAATATCAAGCAATAATCTATTTAGCATATATGTCATGGTTATCCTCACTCTCTTCACAAACACTTGGGATTTTCTGAACTCTCCTTCACCCTTTCTCTAACCTTGCCTTTTCCATGTTAAATCTTCATGGTTCTTGAGCATTTCTTTTTTTAGAATGATCATGACACCAAGTTAGGTCACACTAGTAAAATAGGGGGTTGCCCCTACGGATATTGGAATCCGTAGGGGCAGATTTAACTTGGCCCTACGGATTAATCCGTAGGGCTAAAAGGTTGCCCCTATGGGCACAGACGTCCAAGAATAAAAATATTAATTCTTAATTTGGTGTTTGCCCCTACGGAGCTACAAACAAAGGACCTACGGGTATATCCGTAGGGGCAACTAAATATCGATTTAACAAAAGCACAGATCGATCGCCTACGCTCACTTTCTCTCTCTCTCGATCGCGCGCGAAAAAAATCCCCAAATCGCCACGCCGTCGTCGCCACCGTCGTTCTCCTCGTCACCATCGCCGTTCTCGTCGCCACCGCCATTCTCGTCGCCACCGCGGTTCAGGTCGTCGCCACCGCCGTTCAGGTCGTCGCCCCAGCCCCAGCAGCAGCCGTTCAGGTGAGTAAATCTTGAGGTAAATTAAAGAATTTTTTGATTATTTTGGGCTTAGGGTTCATGGCTGGGTCTGGGGTTGCGCGCGCGAGTTGGGGTTCGGCAGGGGTCGCGGTCGTGGTCGGGGTCGGGGTTAGGGTTAGGGTTGGGGTTCGGCTGCTGCTGGGGTGGGGCTGGGGTTAAGGTTTTCCTTAGGGTTGGTGTTGGGGTTTAGCTGGCCGTGCTGGGGTTAGGGTTAGGTTGGGGCGGGGCTGGGCTGGGGCTGGGGGCTGGGGCTGGGGCTGGGGCTGGGTTGGGGTTAAGTGGTGGGGAGTTGGAAAAAAACAAGAAAATGAAAAGAGTAATGAATGTGAGAAATTAAGAATGCGAACAATTGCACAACAAATTTGTTGACAAGAAAATGAGAGAGTAATGAATATGAGAAATTAAGAATGAGAACAATTGCACAGAAAAAGCTAAGCTTGACTAGGGGGGATGGTTCTATGTGCTTTCAGAGAGCAACTTAGGGTTAGGGTTAGGTGGATTGATGACAACAAAATACCATAATTTATAACTATATTACTCATCTAATGTGTATGGCATGTGAAAGCTAGATGAAGGTCGAGGCAAGCACAACAAATTTGTTGGATGGGACAATGTCAATAGGAGCTCAATGCTATTTGGAAAAATAATAATTCAAAGACATAGTGGAGTTTCCGATTGGTGGCATTGACTAGTTTGATGTATGTAGTTGGTTTGATTTATGAAAAAATGGAGAGACAACATGCATGTATGCATATAGGTAACATCTGCCAATATGCCATATCCAGACTGTTGGAGATAGTGCCCTCAGAGTCAATTATTGGATCACAGGCACGTGATTGTAATGATTGAGGGAGGACCTGTCCCAGTAGGACAGTCTTACTTGAGATGATAGTATGCTATCTGGTTTATCTTTATCATCGTGTACTGTTTTAGGTGACCTAACATGTCGCTATTACACGTTGATAGAGCCCCTAGGATTCTTGCTTGACTGCCAGCAGTATGAGGGCGATCATATACGTGGGAGCTGGTAGTCTATAAGCACATCCTTAAAAGGTCCCTAGTCGTGGGAGTTTCGAGACAGGGCATCGATACTCCAGAGTAGACTAGTGTATACAGTCGAGACCCCGACGAGGGGCGGTGGCCGGTCTCACAAGCCACTGGTGTCAGTTGGTTCACCTAAGATGTATACAGGTGCTCATTGGGTTATGAGTACACCGGACAGGACTCGCCGGGAACATGCTAGTTGGTCTTATACCTGACGTCAGATAGCAGTTCCCTGGTGACATGTGTACAAATTAGTTCATCGACCTGGGGATCGTCATTTGTCTCGTGTGAGTTCCCACTGTACTTTGATTACTACCCTACCACGCTCAAAGGAGACGTGCAAACAGGTTTTAGTTGGGTACAGTCCCGAGCCATATGGAGGCAGTGAGCGGATCTTCAGGGGTTCGTCTCTCCCGGTATTGGGGGTGAGGTCGCGCTGTGTCTAGGAGAGCCATTACACGAAGCCCTCGGCCGAGGCAGGAGATTTACTGGTAGGTATTTCAGTAGTATCTCAGGGTGTTCTGGGCTACACTCCGACACGACTTGTACCGCTTTTGGGGGTCTGACTTTTACCAACCCCCTAGGCCCGTCATGCGATGCTCATAGACGAACGGACCGGACTGTACGGATATTGTCACTGACAGGCTCAGTAGGGTGTCAGGATGAGTTCGCTCATCGACGTCCCTTTTGGTCAATACCTAGTAGCCCGTTACGTATTGGCTTATACCTCTGACGTGCTAGTGGTTAAATCCACAACCGAGGTGTTGATGAGTCTTTAGAGTCCCCCACATTCAGTTGTTCAAGTTTTCGGGCGAAAAGCTGTAGAGGCCGTATGGAGATATGGCAGGGTCCGATCAGATACGTGCGGTATTGCACGGATCAGGATCGGACAGTTAGTACTAGAGGCCGTATGGATATATGGCAGGGTTCGATCAGATACGTGCGGTATTGCACGGATCAGGATCGAACGGATATTACTGGCCGGCTTTGGTTTAAGCCGGATCCTAGTATAGTACAATGTAGATTTTGTCTCATTACATTTGTATTTCGGTCGGAATACAAATGCGGGTGTGTATACACAGTATCGGGGTTTTCCTGTAATTTATTACGGGACCAGTTTTCTGGAGTTGCCAGTTTGTTTTCCGTTTCGGCCATATTTCTTTGTATCTTTCAATGCCCGAAGTTTGGTGGAGGAGGGCTTATTTGCATTTGTGCAAATAAGTATTTGTGGAAGGTGTTCTTTGCATACTTTTGTGTCATGATGGTTTCATGATGGAGCCCCATCCTTTGACCTTCCATGGTTCATGATTGCTTGACTTTTTGTAGCAATCATAGTTGTTGATTAGTTGGTGGAGTGTGGATTTGTTAGTGATCATTGCTTTACTTTGGAGTCATCATGCTTTTGATGATGTTTGAATATGATAACCATTTTCCTTTCACTTGCTTATTTTTGGTGTGGCTATCCTTTTTCACTCCCTCACTCTCTCTCATTCTCTCCTCTCCCATAGCCATGGCCGGCCAAGCTCCAAGGGGGCTGTCCCAATTTTGTGCAAGGGGATTTCATCTCTTTTGGCTTTGGAAAAATCATATAGCTCCACAAAAATTCCATGTATCATCCCTCCACCAAAAATGGCAACCTCCATGAACCCCAAAATGAGACATGGTTCTACACGTATCCTACAGCAAACCTTGGGCACGTCGGCTCGCCAACTTCGTGCCCGAGTTGCCTCGGTATAGAGGTGGGAGCCCGTAAAAGAAGCCGGCGACGTGGTGCCCTTTCCGGCGAGGAGGTGGAGACCGGACATTCCGCGGGAGATCGGGACGACGACGAGAAGATCGGAGGACTCGGATCGCTCGGTATATCTCTCTTCCCCATCTAGTAATTAGCTAGGACTAGTTAATGGTACGATCCGGGTTTTAGTGCGCGGTGGTGCCGGTTCAAGAAAAATTAAAGTTAACCATCGCTTCCGCATTTGGCCTCGGGATGGAGGCCGGGGCGCCGCCGTGCACTTACAGTGGTATCAGAGCCTCGCCATTAACATAGTCTAGCTTTGTCTAATGTGTTTTACATTTCCGATCGAACAATTTTCCAAAAACCGTATTTTTCTTCACATCAGTTTCTGTCGAAATTTTTTGAAGTCCAAAAATTTTTCAGGTTGTCTCAGAATGATGTGCAGGGAATTTTAAAAGTTCTGTGAAAATTTGGGCTCGTGAACAGTCCAAACCACCGTGGAACCGCGGCCAAACCCATGCTTGGGCCGCGGTTCCACTGCGACTTGAACTGTTCAGTCCCCCAAACTTTTGCAGAATGTTCCTGAGTTGAAAATGTGGTTTCTGGAATATTAATTTTGGGCCCAGAATTTCTTTAGTTGCTACAGTAATGCTTGGGGCCCACTTGTTATAATTTTGATCGATCGGATATTTTAAACACATTAGTTCACAGTATTTACATTATATTTGCGACCGTGAATGTCACTTGATCGGTAAATCCTGTCTAACTGCTATAGCCCGGTTAGACGGATTTGCGAACGTGACTTTCACGTTGATGTTCTGTGTTATGCTGTGATGTTGCGGATCGGTCGTGGGGGATAGCCTGGATGCAATACTAGTACAGTTTTGTTGTATTATGTACATTTGACATTGCGGGGCGAGCGTCCGACATGTGGACTGCCGTCACTGCCTGTTTGTATTATTATTTTGGGGCACGGCCAGGTTGCGGTCGTTGTACCCGTTGTATGTATATTTTACTTTCTGTACTAGGATTGCCCCGCGGAGGGGTGCACGGATAGCCGGGTTCTAGAGGGCAACAAGCCCGCATCTCATGGCATTGAGATGGAGGGGGCTTTACTCTAGAATTGGCGGGCTATTCGCCGCACTCGTAGGGGGTACAGGTTGACCCAGGAGGGGTGCCCAAGTTACCGGATTCCGTGAAGTGCTGGGTGGTCCATTCACGTTGCTGAAGGGGGCTGCCTCGCTTCAGGTTTTGGCGGGTAACTTGCCGCGCCCGTAGGGGTCTAGGATTTCATTGCACAGGCTATCCACACGACCAGGGGAACGTCGGGTTTCAGCGGTTCTGTGAAACCCGGGGATCCCAGATATCTGTATTATTCTGTGATGCTGTACATTTCTGTGATGTTGCATTTTATCACGCCTTGAGCGAATATAATATATTGGTATATATATTAGTAGATGTTGTATATGTTTTGCATCCGCGCTAGTCCAGTCCCCGCTCTGTCGTTAGTTAGCTAACCTAACGGGTAATGACGGAACCCAGTGGCGAATGCGGATGGCATATACGTACATCAGTATATTTTCGTTTTTTGTGGTGTGATCAATTGATGGGACTGCGTTGATTCGGATCAATGCAGGTTAAAAACAAACCTATTCTGATGTTGTTGGAACACTTTTCAAAAAGCTGTTATTGCAAGGACGTTCACTTTTGTTTTGCATCGTGGTATTCAGTTGGAATATCCTGCTCCTCAGTCGACGAGGCAAGGGCCGAGATCCCTTCACCGGGAGTGACCCCTTGGACAGAAGTTTGCGTCATGGCATTAACTTCACTATAGCCGATTACTTTTGCTTTGCATCATGGTATTCAGTTGGAATATCCTGCACCTCATTCTACGGGGAAAGAGCCGAGATCCCTTCACCAGGAGTGACCTCTTTAGCAATGGTTTTCGTCACTATATTTTTATAAAAGCTATCCGTTCCTTCAACGATATCAAGTTCATTACATTAAAGGTTTTCGCCAGAAACCATTCGTAGCCCTCCGTCGTTTCATATGGGTGGTCAATAGTATTCAAGCTGTGTATGTTGGCCAAAGTCAAGGCACAGTGATTGGTAGCTATTGGGGTATTCATATGCAGCATAGATAGATGCGTTGGTTTGGGACAGTCGTACTGCCATTTTGGCCAAAGTCAAGGGTAGGTACGGGTGGATTCAAATTAACCTGGAGAATGACGGGTAGAACTTGACATGTGACTTATGATATGTTGGCCAAAGTCAAGGTCATAAGAGCATGGGGCAGAAATCACATCGGGAGTTTCTAAAGAAACTGAAACTTGCCAGATATGCGCATACCTTCTGGAGTGTGATAGCGTGAGCGGATTCCGTCACGTTATCATGCGGTGATAGTTGGATCTCGATTCCCACTGATGAGTTGGTTTACTCCTCGGGTGATCCCGACTAATTCTTCTTTCAGGTTTGGAGGAGAATTTGACGGTACAGTGGGAGGTTTCCAGATTAGATAAATTGGTAACCATTCTGATCTAGGATAGAGTGCATGCTGAGTGTTTCTTTTCTCTCTCTCTTTGGCAGCGACCATTGTCCCGACCCTAAGACTATGACTCAGTGATCAAAGTTGACCGAACCTTCTTAACACTGGCTTTTGGATTGTCAGAGTTGCAAACCTCATTGCCACTCCTACTTTTACCCTTTTCTCCAGGACACCCCGTATTACTACGAACGTCCACTTCCATTGGACAAAACCATCGTATGGTTATATACGAACTCGAAGGGATTTATTCGAGGATGGTTTCAGGTTCTGGAGAAAACAGATAGGATTATTCAGTTGTCTTTTCATTTTACCTTCTCTCGAGTTGTGAGTACTCCTTGGTTTAGGAGATAGTACACCTATTACGCAAATTGGATAGTCTTATTCCAAACCATAGGCAGGTGCCGACCGGTAGGGAATGAAGAAAACCAATTAGCCTAACGATGGTGTGCAGAAGGTATTAAGTTAAGACAAAGCAAGGGATTAGTAAGAGGGCAAAGTAAATTGCAACTGATATTCACGACCAAACCAGGTATTTCATTACCACTCCCACTTCACCTTTGTATTTCTCCAGGACACTCCGTATCACTACGAAGATCCACAGTTTATTGGATACTCCATCGTATGGTTATATACGAACTCGAAAGGAACTTGTTCCAGTTCGGGGATGGATTCTGGTTCAGGAGAAATATGAATAAGGTTTATTCGGTTGTCTTTTATCTTCACCTTCTCTCGCATTGCGAGTGCTCCTGGGATTAGGACAGTACACCCATTATGCTTATTGGATAGTCTTCTTCCAAACCATAGGCTGGTGCCGAACGGTAGGGAAGGAAGAAAACCATTTGGCCTAAGGGGTGTGCAGAAGGTAATGACTAAAGACATATAAAGGGATTTGGAGAGGTGGCAAAGAATTATACGGTTACAGTCGTGAATCTGGAAGAGGCATTACTAAGAATACCGGATACCCCATCGAAATATTTCAATGTTTCAGTTTCACTGTGTACTGTTAAAGGAAAACTGATTTCCCAATTAGTCCTTACTCCAGGGAATGTATTTACCAGGTATGATTCTCACATCTGTATGGTTTTACAGATGATGAGTGGGAGTAGGTTAGTGGGAATTAGGTGATCATCCTCATTATATCGGGATTCGTTGCAATCGGTGATATTTGAGGAAGTCACCTGGGTTGTTTGCCGGTCGACAAATATTTGGTTTTGAATATCCGCTGTTGTGCACCAATTTCAAATTGATATATTTGTACGTCTATTTTCATAGAGTGAGATATACCTTTTTGAAATTATGTCTATAACATTTACCTATATCAGTGGATGGTTAGGTAAGGAGCATTAAACTGCGGTGTAATTCTTCTTAACCATAAGTACAGTTTTCAACCTACGACACACAGTGAATGAGTTATCAGACTCAAGGGACTTATACAGAGTATTGTATGTTGTTCAGGGTCCATCAGGACAGAGGGGTTGGTCCTCGTACTATATTCGGTTTACTTATGACTTCTCTAGTTTTTAGACAGGTGTTTCGTAGAAACACAGGGTCCGAATTATGAGAAGATATAGGTATTTGAATAAAGTAGACAACCAGATATTGCAAGTATCGGGATTCTTCAAGGTGATCGAAGATGTAGATACTTGTGTATGGTATTCAGTTGATAGTAATGATAAAGAGAACTTACTTCTCTTTCAGGTTACTCATAATTGGAAGCATTCCTAAGTTGAGTAACGCTGATCGGCCTCCTTCCATTTAGTTGACATGCACTGGAGATAGCTACATGATTTGAATCTGGTTAAATTAAATCAGTGCCTCTGGTTCTATATTGGATATAGATCAGTTCATATCTTAACGTTGTTAAGGTACGGGGAGTTGTCTGGCTTATGATTAAAACCAGACTCTGGATAACTCTAGGCACGTTTCTGTAATGGCTGTTTGTGGGTTGACCCAGGCTATGATGCGGGTTGACTTTCTACCATCTGGAAGATCAATAGTGATATTGTTCTAGACTCGCCACAGTTTTAATAAAAATGGATTTTTTTTCTTCAGAAAACAGTAGTGGGAGTATGGTAGAACTGGAAGTGATTCCAGAACCGCAAACGATTAATGAAGATTTGATAGGAACCTAAAGATTCAATCTGGTTTGACATTCCATTGGCCACTCCGCAGATAAGGTGGGTAACTTCAGGCACCCGAGAGGTACTCCGGTAGCCTCAAGGACGGTGACAGGAAAGTTCTTGTTTACCCACACTTACCATTGCTGTTGTTCCAAACTGTGAGACCCGGCAGGAGGATGAGTATAGCGTCGTTCTAAACTAGTTTTAGAAGTGTACGTGTATATGACTCTGCCAGAGGGTTGTCGTAGTCAGTGGGAGCAGCGGAAGCATTGGTGGACAAGTGGCTTATGTCTATTTATAGACTAAAGCAGATATAGCGGAGATAGATCATCAATTTCTGATGTGACAGTCATAGGTTTGGCTTCATCAGAATAGGGGATGGATCTGTTGAGAAGGTAGTAGGGTGTGATGTCATGGCATTTGGATGACATACACAGAGTAGGAAGTGATATTCCTATACTACGATCGGTTATACTTTGGTCGTCACACAGTGGTTTCTCCACATCGGATTTGGACATTATATCAGACATACTGGTTACTAGATCTATTGTTTTAGATCTAGATTTGGGTGGTTTCCCAATCAGGATACTTAGACAGCATTCTAAGAGTATTTAGAATGGACGACTCCAGACACGGTAGTGTACCTGCAGGTAATGGAGTCACCCTCTCTAAAGGTGTCTTACAGACTAAAGGGGAGAGGATGTGCATGATTGGCAGATCACTTGCTCAGGCAATTGAGTCAATCATGAGATGTCAAGTACCACACCAGATGTTGTTCTTGCACTAGATGCAATAAGTTGACATTGATCCAATCCTGGAGAAACAGTCGGAAGCAGTTTTAGAACATAAGTGGATGTTCTAGGGATATGATAACGACAGCCTCATTCGGGAGACAGTTATCATTCCAGGCTTCCAAGGTGACATGGACGACAAGGAGATTGTCGGAGTTATAGTTTTTCCTTCTGACGAAGGGCAGTATTTTGGACAGATGGTCCAAGGCAATACTGAGGGAGGCATGGTGCAGGATACTGATTAAGTTCAGTTGTTGATACAGTCTAAGAAGTTTGGATTTGGAGTTCATTTATGAGCTAGGTCCCATCAGATATCCAGACACATTCTAAGATAGGTATTGCTCATTTCGGGAGATGGCTTTCTCCGCGAACTTGAGATATAGAGAGACATAGAAAGAAACATCCAAGCGGATCCACTCACTGAGGCAATTCCTCGAACGCAATAGTTTCGCAAACGAGCTTTGTGAGACTGACTAGTAGAGGAGTTGGGTGTTCGGTATCACACGGGCTGTGAGTATGCGACATCACAATAACTAGCCTTGAGTGCAAGTGGGAGATTGTTGGAGATAGTGCCCTCAGAGTCAATTATTGGATCACAAGCACGTGATTGCAATGATTGAGGGAGGACCTGTCCCAGTAGGACAGTCTTACTTGAGATGATAGTATGCTATCTGGTTTATCTTTATCATCGTGTACTGCTTTAGGTGACCTGACATGTCGCTATTACACGTTGATAGAGCCCCTAGGATTCTTGCTTGACTGCCAGCAGTATGAGGGCGATCATATACGTAGGAGCTGGTAGTCTATAAGCACATCCTTAAAAGGTCCCTAGTCGTGGGAGTTTCGAGACAGGGCATCGATACTCCAGAGTAGACTAGTGTATACAGTCGAGACCCCGACGAGGGGCGGTGGCCGGTCTCACAAGCCACTGGTGTCAGTTGGTTCACCTAAGATGTATACAGGTGCTCATTGGGTTATGAGTACACCGGACAGGACTCGTCGGGAACATGCTAGTTGGTCTTATACCTGACGTCAGATAGCAGTTCCCTGGTGACATGTGTACAGGTTAGTTCATCGACCTGGGGATCGTCATTTGTCTCGTGTGAGTTCCCACTGTACTTTGATTACTACCCTACCACGCTCAAAGGAGACGTGCAAATAGGTTTTAGTTGGGTACAGTCCCGAGCCACATGGAGGCAGTGAGCGGATCTTCAGGGGTTCGTCTCTCCCGGTATTGGGGGTGAGGTCGCGCTGTGTCTAGGAGAGCCATTACACGAAGCCCTCGGCCGTGGCAGGAGATTTACTGATAGGTATCCAGTAGTATCTCAGGGTGTTCTGGGCTACACTTCGACACGACTTGTACCGCTTTTGGGGGTCTGACTTTTACCAACCCCCTAGGCCCGCCATGCGATGCTCATAGACGAACGGACCGGACTGTACGGATATTGTCACTGACAGGCTCAGTAGGGTGTCAGGATGAGTTCGCTCATCGACGTCCCTTTTGGTCAATACCTGGTAGCCCGTTACGTATTGGCTTATACCTCTGACGTGCTAGTGGTTAAATCCACAACCGAGGTGTTGACGAGTCTTTAGAGTCCCCCACATTCAGTTGCTCAAGTTTTCGGGCGAAAAGCTGTAGAGGCCGTATGGAGATATGGCAGGGTCCGATCAGATACGTGCGGTATTGCACGGATCAGGATCGGACAGTTAGTACTAGAGGCCGTATGGATATATGGCAGGGTTCGATCAGATACGTGCGGTATTGCACGGATCAGGATCGAACGGATATTACTGGCCGGCTTTGGTTTAAGCCGGATCCTAGTATAGTACAGTGTAGATTTTGTCTCATTACATTTGTATTTCGGTCGGAATACAAATGCGGGTGTGTATACACAGTATCGGGGTTTTCCTATAATTTATTACGGGACCAGTTTTCTGGAGTTGCCAGTTTGTTTTCCGTTTCGGCCATATTTCTTTGTATCTTTCAATGGCCGAAGTTTGGTGGAGGAGGGCTTATTTGCATTTGTGCAAATAAGCATTTGTGGAAGGTGTTCTTTGCATACTTTTGTGTCATGATGGTTTCATGATGGAGCCCCATCCTTTGACCTTCCATGGTTCATGATTGCTTGACTTTTTGTAGCAATCATGGTTGTTGATTAGTTGGTGGAGTGTGGATTTGTTAGTGATCATTGCTTGACTTTGGAGTCATCATGCTTTTGATGATGGTTGAATATGATAACCATTTTCCTTTCACTTGCTTATTTTTGGTGTGGCTATCCTTTTTCACTCCCTCACTCTCTCTCATTCTCTCCTCTCCCATAGCCATGGCCGGCCAAGCTCCAACGGGGCTGTCCCAATTTTGTGCAAGGGGATTTCATTTCTTTTGGCTTTGGAAAAATCATATAGCTCCACAAAAATTCCATGTATCATCCCTCCACCAAAAATGGCAACCTCCATGAACCCCAAAATGAGACATGGTTCTACACGTATCCTACAGCAAAGCTTGGGCATGTCGGCTCGCCAACTTCGTGCCCGAGTTGCCTCGGTATAGAGGTGGGAGCCCGTAAAAGAAGCCGGCGACGTGGTGCCCTTTCCGGCGAGGAGGTGGAGACCGGACATTCCGTTGGAGATCGGGACGACGACGAGAAGACCGGAGGACTCGGATCGCTCGGTATATCTCTCTTCCCCATCTAGTAGTTAGCTAGGACTAGTTAATGGTACGATCCGGGTTTTAGTGCGCGGTGGTGCCGGTTCAAGAAAAATTAAAGTTAACCATCGCTTCCGTATTTGGCCTCCGGATGGAGGCCGGGGCGCCGCCGTGCACTTACACAGACCGCAATCTATTTTTGCCTATTGGCTAATATGAAAATATCGGCCCGCGTATATGACATAATCAAAGTTGTTAAATCTTGATACGGTTTGTGTTTCGTTTTTTTATTTATCAGTTCTATCAATGTTACGTATAACGCTTTATGATATCAGTATCCTACATTTGTAGTTTTAATTGTTGATTGTTATAGATGAATACCATTGCAATAATAGTTTTTGGTTGATGAATACTATTGCAATGTAGGATGATCAGTTCTATCAATCTTGATCTCAATGGTTTAAAATCATGTTACACATACAACACGAATGCACAACAAACGCATAATTAGAGAGCGACTCGAGATATTCAGGTTAAAACCAATATATGATACTCGATGATAATATGAAACCTTCATATTCCCATCGATACTCATATATGAAACGAAAAGCGCCACTTAGTCCCCGTCTATCGGTTAACATACGTGCGATGCTCGTCGTGACCTAGAACTATACGAAGGTTGTTAAATATCGGACAGTATAGCTCGATACTAACAACCGTCGTATAGTCTACGCGACGAGAAAATTCAATCGTATGGTAACCCATAGATTTGTCCCGTGTGGACAAGTTAAGAATGTATAAAGCAAACGCCTTCATTCACTTGTGTTTTCATCCGTTTCGAGATATTTCGTTGGTACCTTTCCGCTGGTTCTCCGTGTACAAAGATAGATTAGATGTTCATTTCAACGTTGTTTCACAGCTTTGAAATGATTATCTATTTTATTACAGTGTACTCGGAGAACAGCGGGGAGGTGCTGCCGAAATTTACTCGAAACGGTTGAAAGCACAAGTGATGGGCGTTCGCTCTATACATTCTTAATGGGATAGAAGCCTACCCCCGACAGCCGGAACACACACATACAACAAGAATACACAACAAACGCATAATTAGAGAGCGATTCGAGATGTTCGGGTTAAAACCAATATATGATACTCGATGATAATATGAAACCTTCATATTCACATCGATACTCATATATGAAACTAAAAGCGCCATTTAGTCCCCGTCTATCGGTTAACATACGTGCGATGCTCGTCGTGACCTAGAACTATACGAAGGTTGTTAAATATCGGACAGTATAGCTCGATACTAACAACCGTCGTATAGTCTACGCGACGAGAAAATTCAATCGTATGGTAACCCATAGATTTGTCCCGTGTGGACAAGTTAAGAATGTATAAAGCAAACGCCTTCATTCACTTGTGTTTTCATCCGTTTCGAGATATTTCGTCGGCACCTTTCCGCTGGTTCTCCGTGTACAAAGATAGATTAGATGTTCATTTCAACGTTGTTTCACAGCTTTGAAATGATTATCCATTCTATTACAGTGTACTCGGAGAACAGCGGGGAGGTGCTGCCGAAATTTACTCGAAACGGTTGAAAGCACAAGTGATGGGCGTTCGCTCTATACATTCTTAATGGGATAGAAGCCTACCCCCGACAGCCGGAACACACACATACAACAAGAATACACAACAAACGCATAATTAGAGAGCGATTCGAGATGTTCGGGTTAAAACCAATATATGATACTTGATGATAATATGAAACCTTCATATTCCCATCGATACTCATATATGAAACTAAAAGCGCCACTTAGTCCCCGTCTATCGGTTAACATACGTGCGATGCTCGTCGTGATCTAGAACTATACGAAGGTTGCTAAATATCGGACAGTATAGCTCGATACTAACAACCGTCGTATAGTCTACGCGACGAGAAAATTCAATCGTATGGTAACCCATAGATTTGTCTCGTATGGACAAGTTAAGAATGTATAAAGCAAACGCCTTCATTCACTTGTGTTTTCATCCGTTTCGAGATATTTCGTCGGTACCTTCCGCTAGTTCTCCGTGTACAAAGATAGATTAGATGTTCATTTCAACGTTGTTTCATAGCTTTGAAATGATTATCTATTCTATTACAGTGTACTCGGAGAACAGCGGGGAGGTGCTGCCGAAATTTACTCGAAATGGTTGAAAGCACAAGTGATGGGCGTTCGCTCTATACATTCTTAATGGGATAGAAGCCTACCCCCGACAGCCGGAACACATACATACAAACGCATAATTAGAGAGCGATTCGAGATGTTCGGGTTAAAACCAATATATGATAATATGAAACCTTCATATTCCCATCGATACTCATATATGAAACTAAAAGCGCCACTTAGTCCCCGTCTATCGGTTAACATAACGTGCGATAATTTATTCTTTTCAACGACAAACGCACACACAAAGCATATACACGGATTTTCTCCTTTGTCAGTAACTATCCCGTTCTTATATTTCTCAATATAGTCAGCATAACCTACAATTTATATGTTATTCAGTCTAACATGGCCCATGAGTATGTCAGAGTTAAGGACTGGATGTATGTGGATTGGAAACAATGTATGCAACCTAAGTTTGTCGCAGGAGTTGCTGCTTTCCTTGAATTTGCACGCGCACATAATAAGATCATAATAGAGAAGATTCTCTGTCCGTGCGATAGATGTGGCAATAAGTACTGGCAGAAGGTAGAATTGGCAGAGCTTCATATTGTAAAACTTGGGTTTACTAGATTTTATTCAACTTGGAAATATCACGGGGAAGGAGAAGAATGCAGTACTGCGGTAGAAGAAGAAGGAGAATACGATAATGCGGCAGGAGAAGAAGAAGAATTCGGTAATACGGCAGGAGACGGAAATTTATTTCCATCAGAAGAAATGGAGGATATGGTAGAGGCTGCCCTAGGTGAATTTATTCGTGCCGAAGATGACATTCCTTCCGGTCAAGGACCGCGTGCGGATAAATATGAAAATTTCATGAATGATGCTAGGAAACCAATTTATGAGAATGCGAAGTATTCCACCCTCTCATGGTTCGTCCAACTTTTCCAGATTAAGTGCCTAAATGGATGGAGCAACAAGTCATTCACAATGCTTCTTTCGTTCTTGAAAGATTCTATGCCTCCGGGAAATAATGTGCCCGAAAGCTGGTACGAAGCCCAGAAAATGATGTCTGATTTGGGTCTAAAGTGCGAGAAGATTCAAGCATGTCCTAAAAATTGCGTGTTGTACCGGAAAGAGAATTCAGATTTGAAAGAGTGTCCAACATGCGGAGATGCCAGGTATAAGCCGAAAGATTCTGATAAGAAGCCTGATATACCTGTGAAGATAGCACGATATTTTCGCATAACACAGAGGCTACAGAGGCTATTCAGGTGCAAGAAAACAGCCGAGGCAATGATTTGGCATCACCGTGCTCCTCCAAGCGAAAATGGAAAAATGAGCCATCCAAGAGATTCACCGGCATGGAAGGATTTCGATAGGAGGCACGCAATATTCAGTAGCGATCCTCGCAATGTCCGGTTCGGACTGGCTACTGATGGCTTCTGCCCATTCAACTATATGGCTGGAAGTCACAGTACATGGCCCGTTGTAATGATAATTTATAATCTGTCGCCTTGGTTGGCTATGGACCAATCATACTTTATGATGCCTCTTCTTATCGACGGACCAAACTCACCGGGGAACAATATCGACGTCTATCTCCGACCTCTGATCGAGGAGCTGAAAACTTTGTTCATTGATGGTGTAGAGACATATGATTCAAACACAAATACAACCTTCATACTGCGTGCGGCTTTAATGTGGACAATTAATGACTTTCCTGCGTATGGAATGCTATCAGGTTGGTCCGTACATGGTTACAAAGCATGTCCTCATTGCCATAAACACACAACATCAAAATTTTTGAATTTTAGCAGGAAGGTTTGTTATTGCGGCCATCGACGTTTTCTGCCTCCAGACCACCCCTATAGGTTAGACATGGTTCACTTTGATGGTCATCAGGAGCTTCTTGGACCTCCATCCCCATTATCCGGAGAGGACGTGACTGCTAAATGGGATGGTTACAATAACGTGACCTTCGGGATGGATCCGACGAAACAGGTCAAACCACAATATTGGAACAAGTTAAACATTTTCTTCGAGCTTCCGTACTGGTCTACAAATTCAGTGCGTCATTGTCTGGACGTCATGCATATAGAGAAGGGAGTATCAGAGCACATACTTAACTTGCTTCTGTGTAAAGACGGGAAATCGAAAGACAACATGAATGCTCGGATGGATCTATAAGAGTGGGGAATAAGAAGTGAATTGCACCCTAGACCGGTAGCGGGTAAACCGGGCAAGTTTGTACTTCCCAATGCCGCTTATCATATGTCACAACCGGAGAAGAAAAGATTCCTGCAGGTGTTGCATGATTTGAAAGTCCCCACAGGTTTCTCAGGATCATTCAGCAAGAAAATAAAAATTGTGAAGGGCAAGATCGATGGGCTGAAAAGTCATGATCACCATGTTATCGTGGAGCACTTTCTTCCATTAGCCCTCAGGACTTCTCTCCCCGACTCGGTTGGTCTAGTAATTAACGACCTATGTTGTTATTTTAGGGAGTTGTGTGCTAAAACACTGGAGGTTGCGACGCTGGATAAACTAGAAAATTCTATTACGTTGATACTTTGCAAGTTTGAGCGTATTTTCCCACCGTCATTTTTCGATATCATAATACACTTGACGGTTCATCTTGCAACTGAGGCGAAGTTAGCCGGACCAGTACAATATCGATGGATGTATCCCGTCGAGAGGTACGTGTAATTTTTCGTTTCGCGCAATTTATAAATTTATTGTTGTCATGTATACCCGTATTTATTTATTCAACATATTCTCATTAGGTACCTCTACACTCTTAAGAAGTATATACGCAATAAAAATCGACCAGAGGGTTCTATCATGGAAGGTTATTTTCTTGATGAAGCAACCACATTTTGTTCCCGCTATCTGGACGAGAACATTGAGACAAGGCTTAACCGACCACGAAGAATTCAAGACGGGCCATATGGTAAAGCCGAGTATAAGAGGGTAGACACTATGTTTATCAACAAGATATACCGGTTTATCTTGCTTAATTGCATATATCTTGAACAAATTAGAGAGTAAGTTCTTTTGGATTAATTGTTATATCTGTGTTTGTGTGTATATGAAATGACATAATATTAATGTCACAATTACTTATCGAAAACAGAACTCATTTTATCGAGGTACGTGAGGGGCATCCTGATTGGAACGAAGAACGTTTGGAAAAATACCATCAGGATAATTTTTGTGATTGGGTCACAGATCATGTAAGTTATTCGAATAACATTTGATTGCTATCAGTTTTAATCTAAACTTGTATCGTTATGTATTTTGTCGTAAAATTTGTTTTGTTAGATCCACGATCCGAACTTGTCTGCATCATTTGAGAGTGATTCAAGATGTTTAGCTCAATTTCCTAGTATGGAGGTTGCATATTACAAAGGATTTGGTGTCCTTGGATACAAATTCGAAGTTAAGGACATAGAAACATCTAGAACCACTCAGAATAGTGGGATTGCGACGGTAAGATCGGACGGTGTGATTTACTATGGGTACTTAAATTGTATACTCGGCATCCACTATCCCGGACGATCAGAACCCTTTTATATATTCCAGTGTACTTGGTACGATCCGCGAACCGATACGGACAGGTGGAGAAGCAGTCTTGGGACTTGGAAAGATGAATATGGATTGACCAGTGTGAACACACTTCGATTTTACGGTCAGGACGATCCGTTTATCTTTCCGAACCAAGCGTTCCAAGTATACTACTCACAGTGTTTGAAGCATCCGGGGTGGAGTGTTGTATGCCGATGGAAACCCAGAGATGTCTACGATGTCCCAGAATACGAGGACAGCGATGAGGACGAAGAAGAGAGAAGGCTTAAAGTGCTCCGACCGTCTGTTTCGAAGGACGGGTTGTCTTCGACCGATCATGAAGTTACGCGGGTTAGAAATGACATCGACGATGAAATCCAAGTAGATATGTATGATGCGCCCACGAAACGAAAAAGGTTATCAGTAATGTTATATTATTACTTCACATTTTACGCTCTAGATCATATATAGTCAATACTTTTAATGATTGTCTAATGCGTCCACGAACCGTTTATCTAGATTTGATGACGATGTCGGGAGCAGCGAGGGGCGGCAGGAGCTCCAGCCGCGGCAGAGGCAGAGGTAGAGGCAGAGCAGTTTTGCCGCCCGGAGAGCTCCGTAGGGAGCTTCAGAGGGCCGGTCTTGCACCCAGATCGGAGACCCCTTCGGATGCCTCCTTCCGTGTGGATTTTGCCACACCTCCAGGTATACTGCACGCATATCCATTTTGAATGCAATATTACAGATATTCATGCATGTTTATGTCAAAATTACTTATACTGTCAATGTTTGATTGTCTAGTTGTTGGTGATGCATCCACATCTGGGACAGAGGCCACCCCCGCTCCTCCAGGTATGTTTATATATCATATAGTGTATGTATATTGATTTAGAATGCTATATCATAAATACACACATTCCTTTTGCTCTTACTTAGCAATTTTTATTATTGTTTAGCTGTAGGTGGTGACACCACCGCACCTGCGGGTATGTTTATATATCCTATAGTGCATGCATATTGATTTAGAACGTTATATTATTGATCTACACATTCTTTTTGCAATTACTTATATAATCTATTTTTAATTGTCTAATTATAGGTGGTGCGTCCACACCTTTCACAGGGGCCACTCCTGCCGCTTCCATACCCTCCGCATCGTCTGCAGGTTAGTATGAATAAATTTAAAATATTTATTCATTTTACATATGCTCTATTGAATAAATATGAACTTCATGGAAATTTAGCGTCGATGTTTATTTTATAGTTGGAGGGGATGCGTCCGGGTCCGGGACCCCGGTTGTTCCTCACCGGAGGAACTATCGTCCCGCTCGTGCTGCTGTCCGGGCCCAGGCTCGTGCGCTAGTCACCGGAGGTATATATCACACTTGAATTTTTGTTTAACCTTGATTTCTTAATACAACTTTGTCTTATTATTGATTGTCTTGATATTTCGTGCAGACGCAGGGCCTCCCCATCCCCAAAGGGGAACTCGAGGCCCGAATCAGTCCCATAGGCTGAGGCCTGATAGAGCTAGGGGGGAGGCAGCATTCCCCCTTTTTTTTTACCCTTGACTATCGCTATACCTGTCCTCATGCCGAGAGGTTCGGCCGGTATTTGGGGGACGAGCGCCGGATCGTGAAGAACTATCCACTTCACGTTGAGTGGGGCGAGCAGCACCAGCGCTCATTCGCCCTCTTCTTTGATCAGGCTCGGGTATGTATTAATATATATTTTCATTTGATCTATCCAATATATTTATTATTAACACTTGCAATCTAATAACAATGTTTTTTTTTGTATTTTCAGTTGGATTACGATTTTCAGCCTGTAGCCGACCCTGATCACCCGGGGAGGGTGCTCGACCTTCATGCTCTGTACAATGGCCTGATGAAGAACATGCAGGCCAAGGTCCGATACAACAGGAATGAGCTGAAGGCCGACTGCTACTCCCTGTGGATGGCAACCCCCGAGGCAGAGAGAGCGGCCCTCCTATCTACTCCGGCGTTTGCGAGAGTCGACGTAGAGACATGGCCTCTATTGTGCGCTTATTTCGACTCCCAACGCAAACAGGTATGTATTTTAAATTTAATTCATTATTTATGATATAATTTATTTCTTTGTGTTTCTTAATTAGAAAACTAAATGTTAATGCGTTGTGCAGAAATAGGCCGCTCAGAATACGGAGAACAGGAAGTCGGCGAAGAGGGGTCGCCCCACTTACACAGGTGGCTCGAGGAACATTACTCGAGCCATGGAGTTATCGGTAAATTAAGAGTTATTCTCTAATATTCTGCAATATTAAGAGTTATTCTCTAATATTTCTAATATTAAGAGTTACTTTCTAATATTGCAGACATCTCGGACCGTGGCGTCAGGTGGTACACCGAGCGTGCTGTCCGCATATCTTGCCATCCACGGCACCTCGACAGATCCCGCCACGGGCGAGCTTCGATATCCCGACGTCGCTACCCAGGAGTACTACGTAAGTGTTAATATTTTTTCTACCCAAATTTGAAATTTTAGTTTTGGAAGGTTCAAGTTTAAATTTTATACTTATACTTTACTGCTTAATGTGGGTGTAGGAGCGGGTGGTTGAGCAGGCCCAAGCCTCGGGGATCGATTTTACCGGACAGAACGATCCGAGGCTGCTGACCCCAGTTCTGGACGTCGCACACGGAGGGCACAATGGAGGTTGGGAGAGAGGCCGGGGATTGGGCCCTAGCAGGGCCCATATGAGGTTGGACTCCACCCCGGCGGTTACTTCCTCCGTCTTCAGTGACCGACATGTCCATCAGGAACTGGATAGCTTGAGAGCCACCGTTCAGGAGTTGAAGGAGATGCTGGTATGTATACTACTTTATAGTAAAATATCATTTCATATTATATACATATCAACATATCCATAATTAGTACGTAGCTTGAGCTTATTTGGTTTTAGACTTAAGTTTGATTAATCATACATACATATGTAATTAAAATAAACAACGCTTTTCCAAACTAGATATCCAAACAGGGTTTCGAAATAACTTAATAATGATACGAATTCGAATAATACACAGTTCTTACACGCTTCTTACACACGTTATGTCCAGACGCGACAGGGTAGATCGGCCGAGCCTCCACATGCATCTCCTTCGGCTGCGGCTCCGCAAGCCACTACATCGGCTGCGGTTCCACAGACAGCTCCTGTAGCTCCACCGCCCACTCAGACTCCCGCAGCCGTGGCTCCGCAAGCGACTACCTCGACGGCGGATGCGCAGACCACATCGCCAGCTCCACATGCCGCTCAGACTCCCGCTCGCGACGAATTGCAGAGTTTATTGACCGAGAAGCAGGCGCGCGTTATTCTATCGTTATTCAGAGGTGGAGCTGGACCGAGCTAGGGTAGATTTTTGGTTTTTATTTTTTGAAACATGTATTTATTTATATCATACACACTGTACTACATTTTGAAACGATATTGATATTGGTTTGTATTTATATCATATTCAGTTTTTGGGTTTCTTTTGTATATTATATATATGCGTGAGATGTGATTATGAATACCGCAATATATGATTTGATTGATGTATATATTATTGTGCACAGGGCGGGAAAAAATCAAGCAGCCTATTTTTAAAAAAAAAATACAGACAATATGTACCTACGGATTAATCCGTAGGTATATATGTTGCCCCTACGGATATATCCGTAGGGGCAAAATATCAGTAGTAACTGATATTTCCCCCCTGATCTCAGTGCCAGGGGGTTGGGAATGCCCCTACGGACATATCCGTAGGGGCCACTGCTCTCCCCTACGGCGTTATCCGTAGGGGCCAAATATCAGGAATCCTGATATTTTGCCCCTACGGAAAGGTACCTACGCATATATCTGTAGGGGGTAGTACATGGACCTATGGATATATCCGTAGGTACAAGTAATATAAAAAAAAACCCGTAAATAATATAAAATCTTATACCCTACGGCTTAATCCGTAGGGGCAACAGGACCTACACATAAATCCGTAGGGGCAAGTTCAGGGCCTCAACTTGCACCTGCGGCCTTTGCACCTACGGGGTATTTTTTCGCCCCTACGCATATATCCGTAGGGGCAGTGGGTGTTAGTTATATGTATGCCCTAGAGGCCATTACTATACATCGGATGTATATTGTAGTGGATGCTTGGACATATATAGGGAGGACTTTCTTGCTCGACATGATAGTATGCTATCTGGTTGATCTTTACCTTAACGTGTACACTGATTGTCTCTCTGTTACATGTTGGTAAAGCCCTTAGGATGTGTACTTGGCTACCTGGACTATGATGCGGATCATACTAGTGGGGACATGGTAGTCCATAAGTACATCTTTCAAAGTCCCTAGTCATGGGTGTATCGAGACGGGGCATCGATATACCAGAGTAGACTAGCGTATACCTTCTCGACCCATACAGATGGGCGATGGATGATCCCATATCCATTGGTGTTTGACATCAGAGATAATATACGGGTGCTCAGTGGAGACTGGGTACACTGGACGGACTCGCCGAGAACTCCCAGATGGTATTATACCTTACGTCAGATGGCAGTTCTCTGGTGACACTGGTACAGAGTAGTCTGTTGACCCGAGATCGTCATAGAGTCTTGTGTGGTTCCCACTGTGCTTTGATTTCCATCTTACCACGTCCAAGAGGGCGTGCAAAACGGTGGTTTTTGGGTACAGTCCCGAGTCACATGGAGGCAATGAGCGATAGGAGGGGATTCGTCTCTCCCGGTATAGGGGGTTGATGTTGCGCTGTGTTTGATTGGCTATAACCGGAAATCCCTGGCCAGGGTTGCTGAGATTTACTGGTAAGTGTTACCTGTAGTTTCTCGAACTGTTATAGACCTCATATCGACACGACTTATCGAGCTATTGGGGTCTGACGTTTACCACCCCTAGGCGAGATATGCGACATATCAGACGATCAGACCGGACTGTTCGGTAAGTGTTACTGGTTGGATTCACAGGAGTATGAGCGGGCTTGCTCGTCGATCTTCTGATCGCTCAATACCCGGGTGGCCGTTACGTTTAGCAGACCTCTTGCGGCTTGTGGGTGTTTGATATGATCATCACCTGCTGCCGGCGTATTGACGAGTCTTTAGAGTCCTACACAGAGGTTTCCTGGCTCAAGCGAAACAAAATAGGAGCGCATATGAGATATGTGCGGGACCGAGAATAATGCGAGTATGTGATACCGTATTTCATTCTCGCGATGAATGTGTCGAATGGTTATATGCGATATAACCTAGTTATCGAATCAAGGATTGATTCGATAAAACGATACATTGTATACTAGTCGGTTGTGTGCGACATGACCGGATCATCGAATCAAGTGTTGATTTAATGATTTAATGCATAATTATATATTTGATATATTACTTTGCATTAAGTAGTATTGGTTCACTTTAAATGGTTTTTCTCACTTGTTTGTGCACATTGTATATGTGATATATTTTTTGTGCACAAGTTTGTATCATGTTTGATGATACATGTTTACTTGGGTTTGTGTAAAGATTAAACCATGGTTATATGAATGGTTAGGGTTTTGTTTTCTTATTTATTTATTGATTTATTTATTTATTTCTTTTTGGCAAAAGAAAAGAAAAATGGTGGCTTTCTTTGGATGCATGTTGAAGCTTCATGAAGCTTTGACTAAGTCACCATTTTTGTATTCATGCTTAACCCTAACCATTGACCTAACCCTAGTTTATTCTCTACACTTGACCATGGTTGGATTATGATAAGTATACATTTTATTTTCTTTTTATAATATACTTATCATAAAATTTTTCATCATCATCTTCTTCTTCTTCAAAGAGAAGCTTGCCTCCTTCAATGGCAACTTGAGAAAATGAGTGAGAAATCCAATTCTAAAGTGAACCCACCTCCTATTTCTTCATCCTCTACCTCTTGCCAAGTAGTATAGGATGTTCTCTTCACAAGTTTCATGACTTGGTGAAGTGGGAGCTTGATCTTGTGATGCCTCGACGTAGATCATTTTCGGCACGAAGCCGACGACCTTGCCCGCCCCTTTCTCCGATGAAGCCGACGCTAGAGCCCGGGTTTCCATTTGGACAGCGAGGAGACTTCATTGCGGAGCTATGGAGGTGGAGGACCGGATCTACAAAGGTTGTATTTCCGTTCTTTTAGTTAAATTGTTAACTAGTTGCATTTGTCGCCTATATATCTAGTTAACGATCCGTATTAGGGTTTCTCGGCACTTGTAAAATTTGAAATTGGCATGGTTGATACCTTGTGAGACCTCATTAGTGTGCCTAGGAACCCTACAGTGGTATCAGAGCTACTAGGCATTGGATGTCGACCTATGGGGGGTTCTCACTGTGTGACAGTGTGGCGAAGCATAGGCTCTTACCCCCAGGGTGTCCCGAGACCGGAAGGTGTTCCGGCAGGTTGTAGTCCTCGCGAGGGGGCATGCGTAAAAAGTAGCGGCTGAGGGACCCGTTGGTGCCATGGCGACCCCATTGGATGGGGTGGCTGCCTGACCTACAGTGGTATCAGAGCCTAGCTAGAGCCTTAGGCGAAGCGTAGACGGGGTTTGAAGTCCGATCGAACCGAAACCCTATTCTCAAAATGCTCTCTGTACATTTTTCAAAACTGTTGAATTTTTTGAATTAAAAATATGCAGAAAAATAAGCAGGAAAAACTAAGAATTACTGTGAAGTTTGGGCTCCTAATTCCATAATTAGACCGCGGAACCGCGGCCAAACCAGGGGTTTGGCGGCGCTTCCGCGGCCCAAATTTGGACTTAGTCCCTCAAATTTCATATATTTATTCTTAGGTCCTTTCTTGGCAATTTTTTATGTGAATTTTTTAATTCCACTCAAGTGTTGAGTTTTCTAGGGTTTTATTGGGGATTCGTTAATTTGATCGGATAATTTAACTTCGTTTATGTTTTTCCGGATATTTTAGAAACTGTTAAAATGTTCGACTGGATATAAATACCCACTTTTTTCCCTGCCGGGAAATTTCCAAGTGTTGGATCTTTCCGTAGTTTAATGACGTTCTAAGTAGTGCAAGTAACGCGATGGTCCCTCTAGAAGACAACAAACCTTAACTCGATTATGTGACCGTCTTGAACTGCCCTTTGAACCTTCGGGTTTGGGGCAGTACGGCGTGCCACATGTGAGGCGTTGGCTTGACCCTTCTACGGCTGGACCATTGGTACTGAGGCATGAACTGGATGTTTTTAAACTTGTTTCATGTGTTGAGCTGTTTCGGGAAAACTTGGGTGTTTGAATGTTCGATCGGAAAGTTTAACATTTTCTATTTATCTGGAATGGGATACAATAATTGGAATTCATAAGTAGTTATGAGATAACTGAATGAATGTTATAAACATAGCACTTTAGTCTCACTTGATCGGTTGCCACGGAATTTTGATGTGATCAAAAGTCCGTCGCAATCACGTAGCGTACGCGGATACTCGTCGGGTAAACTTAATAGACAGCCTCGCTCCATAGCCCCAACCAAGTGACTGTAGGAGAACCCCGTCGCCGAAAGCATCCGTTCGGGTGCTCGCGGCAGCGGTGTTCCGCCTTGGTGCACTTCGTCGACGGTATCGGGGGTGCGGCCGCCTACTAAAGTTTGCGACGAGCATTCGATCAAAATGTCGGGAATCTTGTTGAATTGCCCGACTTGATATTGAAAAGTGTTTTCGATAATGAGACTAAAATGCGGGGTTTATAATTGTTAGGCATGCGATGTCTAAGGAATTCATTTGATTAGGCATGCGATGTCTATGCAGATTGCGGATTCCAACTGTTGTAGTTTTACACTTTCTTTTCTGTGACCGTAAGTGTAATATGTGATATCGCCGGTTTCGTTGCTATATGTCAACGACAATTGGGATGCGCATATTTACTTACGTTGATGACATGTGATGTTATGTGTTGCTGGATATGTTATATTGGATCGTCGTGTTTGAATAGCCGGGTTTTTTTTATGTGAGATGAGTGTTTTTCATTTTCATTCATGTAAAAACTTGTATGTAATATTCTTTTATTGGGGCACTTCCAGGTTGCGGAAGATGTCACCGTTTGTATATTATTTACTTTTCCGCACTAGGATAGACCCAAGAAGGGGAGCACAAGTAACCGGGTTCTGGGGTCTAGTGGGAGACCAACTCGAGGAGTCGAGTCTGGGTCTCCTAACCCTAGAATTGGTAGGGTTGCTTGCCGCTCTCGTAGGGGTCTAGGGGTGTGGGTTTGGCTATTCATCACGACCGTGGAATCCGTGTTTTATACTGGCTCGTATTGAAAACACGGACGTCCTAGTATATCCAATATTTCATATGATTCTTCTGCTGCGATATCTGTGATGTGATCATGTGATGTTCTCTGATGGATACTGTATATAGTATATATGATATATTATATAGGCGTTACTTATGTTTTACACCCGCGCTAGCCCTGCCCCGCTCTGCCGTTAGTCACCTAACCTAACGGTGCATGAGAGGACATCGAGGCGAATGCGGATGGCATAAGTGTACGTCGTATTTATCTGTGATGTTTAGGTAACTTAAATGATGGGACTTCATTAATGAGATTAATGAAATAAAAGAAACCTAAGATGTTGTAGAATCGAATTTCAAAAATAAAACAGGCAGCTACAGTTCTTGCTTTGCACAGCGGTATATGTGATATATCCTGTACCTTATACGATGAGGAAAGGACCGAGATCCCTTCACAGGGAGTGACTCCTTTAGCAATAACTGGCCGATGCTACAACCCTCGGTTTGTCTTTTGATTGCTTTTAAGAGTTTTTGCTTTGCACAGTGATATATATGATATATCCCGCACCTCATTCGACGAGGAAAGGGCCGACGATCCCTTCACCGGGAGTGACCCCTTTAGCAAAACTAGAAAAGCCTCAAAAGCACTCCATTTTAAAATCATTTGATTCTACAACGATATCAAGTTCATTACGCAATAGGTTTTCAGAAAAACCTGTCGTAGCCCTCCGTCATTTCAGATAAGTCCTATTTAGTATTCGTGCTACGTTTGTTGACCTCCGTCAAGGCGTAGTGTGCGGTAGCTAACTAGTATTTATCTGCTTATGCATATGATGCAGATTGGATTAGGGTAGTCGTGCGGCCTTGTTGACCTCCGTCAAGGTCGTGCGGGTGGGTTTAATTCGATCAAGAAATGACGGGTTGAACTTGACTAGTAGCCTATGGTTTGTTGACCTCCGTCAAGGTCATAGGGTGCTAGGGGCAAAATTATCGGGAATTTCAAGTGTTGAAATTTGCAATGAGATTGCATACCTTCTATGAGATAGTTGGATCCCGATACCCACTGCGAGTAAGAGTTACTCCTGGGAGAGTTTTATACATTACAATTAGCCGATCAAGTAGGTGTCTAGAAAGGTGTTAACGAGATTACGCCTCTGGGAAAACGAGGTTTACATTAATTAGGTTCGTGCGAAAGCACGGGGGACCTCCCTCAAAGTACCGACACTGGCCTGGCTGAAAGATTGGCGAACTTGTAGCGTGTAATTAATCCCGGCTAGTCTTTCCTTTTAGGGTTTGAAGGAAGATTTGATAAAAACAGTGGGAGCCATCCTGATTAGATAAAATAATAACCAATCTATTCTTGCAAAGAGCGCACGCTGAGTGTTTTCTTCTCTCTCTCTCCAGGTAGCGACCATATCATGCCTTAATCAAGATAATAATACGGAATATTGACCGAACCCGCTTATTATACTGAGCTGGGGAACGTTGGTCCCGCTCCCACTTATAATTGTTATAAGACAGAGTAGGAAATTGGGGATTACCAGAATTCCCGCGCCGCCCAAACGAAGAGAGTGCATGCTGATGCATCATCTTCGGGTATGTTCATTACAAAGAACTGTTTCTCTGTATCCTCTACGTCCTGGGTATGTGATACCAGATCAGGATCCCAGATATGTAATCTGTTACATAGGGCTACAGCTAGGTAGAGAACTGAGAACGGGTGATAAGTTTCATGAGGCAGAAAACGGGGCAAGTGTTGCAGCCAAGTCTGTTGGTCACTGTCACCCTGTATTCCAAATACATTGATTCTGAACAAATGCTATTAGATACCGATCTTGATATACAAAATCATATCTATCTCTTTATTAGTAAAGAAATGATAAAATTTTGTATTGATGGATAATGTTTTGAACATTTCCTATATCAAAAGTTGATCGGTTCAGGCACGTTATCTAAAAGCATTGTTGTTCTAAATCAAACTACAGTTCTTAGTATATGGAACACAGACAAGAGGAAGAGTTCAGAAATGAATGAATCCTTCTTGTGGTATTGTAGACTAGGTCATATCAATGCGACCCGACTAGCTGAAGTTACATTTAGATGCATATTTAAATCAGTTTGAATTTACATCTTGTGAAACTTGCCAGTCATGTCACAGAGATAAGATGACCACAGCTCTGTTTATTGGAAACAGAGAAAGAGTTGGTAAACTCTTGGGATGATACATGTTGATATATGTAAGGTCCCCTGTCTATACATACCAAGACCGGTTCTTTGTACTTCATTAAATTCTCTGATAATCTCTTTAGATTCAGACATATGTTCTTGTTGAAACACAAGTCCGAACCTTTTGAGATATTCACAGAATATAAGCTAGAAGTAGGGAACCAATAAGGGTATAAGTATTATGTCCTTTGATGTGATCAGGGAGGAGAATACTTGAGCACGGAATTCCTGGACTATTCTAAAGGAGAATGAGATTATCTCTCAGCATTACTCCTCCGTATACACCATAGCACGATGGTATATCGGGGCGGAACAATCTCACCCTATATGATAAGGTGTGCTCTATGATGAGTACTACTGAGTTACCTGTTTCTTTTTTGGGAGTTATGCGCTTGAGAAGCAGCATACCTATTGAATAGGGTTCAAATCAAATCAGTTGCTTACCACTTCATATGTGATATGGAATGGGAAGAGCCCATGTCTTAAGCTAGTTAAGATTTGGGGTTGTCTGGCCTATGTCTAAAAGCAAAATCCGGACAAGCTCGAGGCAAGGTCTGTAATGTAGAACTGAAAATGTTCCAGCTATATAAACTGCGGCTGATGATTTGATAGAACCAAAAGATTCAATAGTTACCAACGAACCTCAGCCTCTCCGCCGATCTAGTAGGTTTTCTCACCCACCTGAGAGATACTTCTATTTCTCTATGACAGTGGGAGCAAGGATTGCATCATGAGATGATGACCCAACTAGTTTCGAGCTGGACATCAGGAGTGAGACTCTATAAGAATGGCTGGATGCTTAGCGATCTGAGATGGAATCCTTGTACACCAACAAAGTATGGACTTTGGTTGCTATATCTGAAGGGTTAAATCCCCATCAGGAGCAAGTAAATCTTGAGAAGATTACTTGGTGTAAATGGAAAAGTTGAGACTTTCAAAGCTAGACTTGTTAAAGCTTTTCGTCATCGACCAGGCGTGGCTAATGATGAAACCTTTTCAAGTGGCTATGCTTAAGTCCATCCAGATCCTACTTGCCACGGCTACATACCATGACTACGATATC
The DNA here is from genome assembly GCA_030015575.1 of Agapanthus africanus. Taxonomy (NCBI): domain Eukaryota; kingdom Viridiplantae; phylum Streptophyta; class Magnoliopsida; order Asparagales; family Amaryllidaceae; genus Agapanthus; species Agapanthus africanus. Next base: position 892,996,674 of record JASDDO010000019.1, read on the forward strand.
TGGCGGTTGGGTGCCATGACTGCTTTTCTAAATGATGTTTTAGAAGAGAACGTCTATAAGTACACAGCCAGAGGGATTCGTAGACAGTGGGAGCAGCGGAAACGTGTACAAGATGCTTTATAGAATAAAGCAGGTATCGCGGAGTTGGAACATCTGTTTTGATGTGTTAGTCAAAGAGTTTGACATCATCAAAATGGTAGATGAACCTTGTATAAACAAAAAGGTAGTAGGGAGTATAGTAATGATCCTCGTAGAGTACGTGGATAATATACTCTTGATAGGGAAGGAGTTTCCTATGCTACGCTCGATCAATCTCCGCTTATCACATTGATTCTCCATATAGGATCAAAGTGATACCTCCTAAATCCTGGGTTTTGGATCTATGAGATAGATCTAATTGGATGTTAGGATTCTCACTAGTTGTAGTGAGATGGTATCATCAGATCCTGGGGAGAATCACTGGAAGGGTTCCAGAGTGATAAGGACGACTGAAAGTCAGTCACAGGCATTGTCTTTACCCTCAGTAAAGGGGCGGTATGTTGGAAGAGTTCCAAGCTAGATACCGTGGCATACTAGACGTTAAAGGCTGGATACATCGCTATTTGAGATGCTACCAAAGAAGAAGTCTGGGTGTATATTTGTTCATGAGATGAACTTAGTTCCTCCCATTGTGTGACAATGGAGTTGTGGCTTATGCCAAGGAACGCTGGTCCCATCAGTGATCCAGACATATTCTAAGGCAGTGTCACCTGATCATGGAGATAGTTGATCTCCAGGGTGATCGAGGTTAGGAGAGTAGACTCGGAGGACAACACGGCGGATCCACTCACAAAGGCCTTTTCCCAGAGAGAGACTATTATGGGATGGTTGAGTATGAGATACTTCAACCACTGCTATCAGATGGCCCTAGTGCAAGTAGGAGATTGTTAGTTATATGTATGCCCTAGAGGCCATTACTATACATCGGATGTATATTGTAGTGGATACTTGGACATATATAGGGAGGACTTTCTTGCTCGACATGATAGTATGCTATCTGGTTGATCTTTACCTTAACGTGTACACTGATTGTCTCTCTGTTATATGTTCGTAAAGCCCTTAGGATGTGTACTTGACTACCTGGACTATGATGCAGATCATACTAGTGGGGACATGGTAGTCCATAAGTACATCCTTCAAAGTCCCTAGTCGTGGGTGTATCGAGACGGGGCATCGATATACCAGAGTAGACTAGCGTATACCTTCTCGACCCATACAGATAGGCGATGGATGATCCCATATCCATTGGTGTTTGACATCAGAGATGATATACGGGTGCTCAGTGGAGACTGGGTACACTGGACGGACTCGCCGAGAACTCCCAGATGGTATTATACCTTACGTCAGATGGCAGTTCTCTGGTGACACTGGTACAGAGTAGTCTGTTGACCCGAGATCGTCATAGAGTCTTGTGTGGTTCCCACTGTGCTTTGATTTCCATCTTACCACGTCCAAGAAGGCGTGCAAAACGGTGGTTTTTGGGTACAGTCCCGAGTCACATGGAGGCAATGAGCGATAGGAGGGGATTCGTCTCTCCCGGTATAGGGGGTTGATGTTGCGCTGTGTTCGATTGGCTATAACCGGAAATCCCTGGCCAGGGTTGCTGAGATTTACTGGTAAGTGTTACCTGTAGTTTCTTGAACTGTTATAGACCTCATATCGACACGACTTATCGAGCTATTGGGGTCTGACGTTTACCACCCCTAGGCGAGATATGCGACATATCAGACGATCAGACCGGACTGTACGGTAAGTGTTACTGGTTGGATTCACAGGAGTATGAGCGGGCTTGCTCGTCGATCTTTTGATCGCTCAATACCCGGGTGGCCGTTACGTTTAGCAGACCGCTTGCGGCTTGTGGGTGTTTGATATGATCATCACCTGCTGCCGGCGTATTGATGAGTCTTTAGAGTCCTACACAGAGGTTTCCTGGCTCAAGCGAAACAAAATAGGAGCGCATATGAGATATGTGCGGGACCGAGAATAATGCGAGTATGTGATACCGTATTTCATTCTCGCGATGAATGTGTCGAATGGTTATATGCGATATAACCTAGTTATCGAATCAAGGATTGATTCGATAAAACGATACATTGTATACTAGTCGGTTGTGTGCGACATGACCGGATCATTGAATCAAGTGTTGATTTAATGATTTAATGCATAATTATATATTTGATATATTACTTTGCATTAACTAGTATTGGTTCACTTTAAATGGTTTTTCTCACTTGTTTGTGCACATTGTATATGTGATATATTTTTTGTGCACAAGTTTGTATCATGTTTGATGATACATGTTTACTTGGGTTTGTGTAAAGATTAAACCATGGTTATATGAATGGTTAGGGTTTTGTTTTCTTATTTATTTATTGATTTATTTATTTATTTCTTTTTGGCAAAAGAAAAGAAAAATGGTGGCTTTCTTTGGATGCATGTTGAAGCTTCATGAAGCTTTGACTAAGTCACCATTTTTGTCTTCATGCTTAACCCTAACCATTGACCTAACCCTAGTTTATTCTCTACACTTGACCATGGTTGGATTATGATAAGTATACATTTTATTTTCTTTTTATAATATACTTATCATAACATTTTTCATCATCATCTTCTTCTTCTTCAAAGAGAAGCTTGCCTCCTTCAATGGCAACTTGAGAAAATGAGTGAGAAATCCAATTCTAAAGTGAACCCACCTCCTATTTCTTCATCCTCTACCTCTTGCCAAGTAGTATAGGGTGTTCTCTTCACAAGTTTCATGACTTGGTGAAGTGGGAGCTTGATCTTGTGATGCCTCGACATAGATCATTTTCGGCACGAAGCCGACGATCTTGCCCGCCCATTTCTCCGATGAAGCCGACGCTAGAGCCCGGGTTTCCATTTGGACAGCGAGGAGACTTCATTGCGGAGCTATAGAGGTGGAGGACCGGATCTACAAAGGTTGTATTTCTGTTCTTTTAGTTAAATTATTAACTAGTTGCATTTGTCGCCTATATATCTAGTTAACGATCCGTATTAGGGTTTCTCGGCACTTGTAAAATTTGAAATTGGCATGGTTGATACCTTGTGAGACCTCATTAGTGTGCCAGGAACCCTACAGTGGGTTGCCCCTACGGATAAATCCGTAGGGGCAACCCTTATTTGTAGTAGTGTCATTATCACTTTAAAGATCTTCATTTTGATACCACTAAAGTTTGGTTCCTTCTCAATATTCTTTAGGAGATAAAAATTCTATTTTTACTCTTATGGTGTTCTCATCTCGCTTAGATTTTGTGGTTGGTATAATTTCTTTTAGTTTGGGAAAAATAGAAGTGTTTTAGTACTTGTAAACTAAGTTTTGAAGTTTTGAACTAAGTTTTTAGTGTTTGTGGTTCTCTATTGTTATCTGCTATAGCTAGTGAGCTCTGAAAATTTTTCTAAGAGTTTTCTGAGATGGTGAGCACAGCTAGAGATCACACTCCAAGCTCATACCCATCTGGACCCATCTTGACCGCAAATTTATTTGAATTAGCCACAATTTGTGGTTGAAAGTTGGAGTTGGGGTCTGGGGCTTTTACAGTAGCTCATTGACATCCTGAACTAGACTGTTGTATACTTAATTTTGTCCAAGGTTAATTGTATGAAAATCTGGAACACATATCTTATGAAAGTTTAAGATTTTAGGTTTTGAAAACTTAAGTTTTGATTTTTTGTTATTTCCAGGGGGCAGTTCGATATGGATAGCACGCGTTTAAATACGTCGATCTTATGTTCTAGTCTTTGTGCGTTAGAAGTGTTGTAACGTTTGCGTTCGATTTTTATTTATGTGCTTGGTTTAATGTATAGGATCAGTCACGGAGACGTTTGACGCGGCGAAGAAGGGAAGGCATTTGCAAGTTTCGTCTTAGCACGTATTGATATTAGGTGAGTTGGGGGACATTTATAACTGGAAACTCGGACGAATGGCGTATAGCATCCCCGACCAACAGAAACTTTATAAAATTCCGTATCGGTTTTTAAATACCAGTAACGGTACGTAACTACATTTCTATGTCATATGCATTATATTGAGTACCATACCATCCTAAGTGTATAATCATACTTGTTAGAATAGATATATTAGATAGAACACAAGCACAATACTAATGATTCCATATTGTACAGTTCACAGACTCGCATGCTACACTACACATCATTAGTACAACCATGACACGTAGAATTGTTATGTTTAACTGTATTACCATGTTTCATGATAATATTACTTGCTATTTACCATGTTCTATTATTCGAATGCTATAGTTCGTTTAATTACATGTTATGGTTGCTAACTATTGCATGAATGAATCATTCTCTATTGATATCATAGATTTGATGTTTCTATGAATTCGAGAAACCATGGGTATATTTTATAAAACGGATTATGTTTTCAAAAGTGCGGTTTTCTCGTGATATGATAATTTTGCGTCCACCATGAGTTTTGGTTTTCATGATGAGATATGAGAATCGAGAGAGGGGTTAACCGATTACGGATACATGGTGGACCCAGTACGACTCCGAGGGGCAGGAAGACAGTAGGGAGGTATGGAGAGCCTGTTAAGGATGATTGATACCGGAGGTGACATTGGAGTGCGGCGGATATCCGGAGAATTCCGACCGTGGCTGAGTTGATATCAGGAGAGGACCAATCGGTTAGACGGTGCCTACGATATCTAGATTTCTTGTGTCGATGATGAACACGAGTTTGATGAGGATTTTGAGGATGATTGATATTTTTCTTATGTGACTTCATTTATATTGCACTTACATTCATTACTATGCGTATCATATTATATCTTGTGATGTATAGTTCTATTCACTGAGTTGGCAACTCACCCCCATTGTGCCTTAGTTTCTTGTAGGACGGACTGCACGGACACTTAGCGGCGTTACGAACACATACCTTGGGATTCATCGCATATTTTGCTTAGGTGGATTACACGCATAGTAACCGCCTCTTTTGTATATATTGTACCTTGTATCTAGTATTACTCCATCAGACCACGTGTATATTCTTCTGATTTAGATTGAGTTGTGACTTTATGTATATTTTTTGGGTCGAACTCGGATAGAGTCGACTAGTTTGCTTTACTTACGCGGTTTATTTATATATATTTGTTTGTGATTCTTTGCTTTCGAGCGTCGTATATAATTGCATGGTTGTGATTCCTCTATTTGGCGTCAAGATAGCTCCCATGTGGGGATGTCGTTTATTATTTGTTTATGTACTTGTTTCATCAAAAAAAATTACAAAGGAAGTGCTGCCGAAATTTCAAATAACAGAAATATTTTCAACCCTATTTCAAAACACTTGACTTATACTTTTAAACAACCAATCCTTGTAAAAGAAATTGTGTTTCATGTTAAATACCTTTTTAAAACTTCACCTCATTTATTCTTTAAAAAGGTTTAGATCTTGATTTTTGGTTTACTTGGGTTGCGTCGACATCTTTTGACGTCACGTGATCTAAGTGCCAATCACGTGTCAATTTAGGTCATGACAAAGTTGGTATCAATGCTCTAGGTTTAAGCTTTGTCGAGTCTTAGGTTTGACTATGTAAAGTCTAGGGTAAATATTTTCGGAACTTAGGCTTAACCTTATGGAACTTAGACTTGACTTTGGGGGTATTAGACCCGAACTTTCATTACATAGGTTGACCTTGGTATGATGAAGTAAGTAACTCAAGTAGAGTAACGCATTGTACGTATGTTCCGCGGCATATTTACGATATGATACTCTGCTTAAGTGACCTTAGGATTTATGTCTTGTTAACTATTTTCTTGACTTTCTGCATCCTTTGTTCCCGTTGTTACATCTTACCAACTTTCGTTTTCTTGTTCCAGTTGCCATGGCCACGCGGGCTAAGAGAGCCGCAGCGAGGGATGCAGCTAGGGTAGATTCGTCAATGATAGGGACTGATCAGTAGGGCATCCCGATGTCACAGGGACGTGTCGATCCTCTTCTTCCCGATCGGATGACTAGACTGGAGGAGGGCATGTTGGGCTTACAGTAGATGATGGGGCAGTTGGCTGAGGCCACCCGGATTCAGAGGCAAGATGATTTACCGCCTATTTTAGAGCCCGTTGTACCTCCCGTTCGGACAGTCGCACCTGTTGTCACATGAGTTATGGAGGTATCGCTTTCAGAGTTTATGAGGCTGAAACCTCCGGTGTTCACAGGGGCAGATGTAGCAGAGGATCCCCATTCATTCCTTGATAGGATGGCTAGGATCAATAAGTTCTTGAGGTGCTCAGATGAGAGGTCAGTAGATTTGATTAGTTTTCGGTTAGAGGGACTTTTCCAGACTTGGCGCGAGTCGATCGAAAAATGTCAAGCATCAGATCTTCCTCCGATGACATAGGCAGAGTTCTCCGAGTTCTTCTTAGCCTAGTTCCTTCCGCAGAGTGTGAGAGATGCCAGAGCTCATAGTTTTGAGGCGTTGCACAAACCAGCGAGTATGTCCATAGCCGATTTCGACTTGCAGTTACCCAGCTGTCATGCTATGCTCCGTACTTGGTTCCCACCAAGGAGCCCATAGTGAAGAGATATGTAAAGAGTTTTGATACCCAGCCGTTCTTTTCTCTTAGCGCCCAGTACTTCACTACATATGCCGAGGCTATGGACACAGCGATACGAGTGGAGGAGCGTCTGAATGAGACGATGGTTGTTCTCGAACCGAAGAGAGTTCATTCTAGTGTTCCATTTTCCGGACATAGAGGTCATGGCGGATTCATTCCAGGATATGGCGGCGGCAGAGGTTAGACCCAGGGCTGATGTATAGCTCGTATCCTGAGGGGCAGAGGTCACCGTCGATATGTTTTAGCTGCTGGAGTCCAAATCATTTCTACAGGGACCGTCCCACGAGACGTTAGGGTGGGACCATGAGTTTTCAGACCGCTTTACCCCCCACCTCATCCTCCGATAGCCTTACTTCCTCCACCAGTCACTACTCCGCATCAGACATTTGCTCCTAGAGGTTGTGGTGTTTGTGGTCATGCACAGAGGGGACTTTGGGACAGAGGTAGAAGACCCTAGGGAGGAGGTGGAGGTTAGGCTAGGGTTTTTGCCTTGACTCCCCAGGATTCCCAGGCATCCAATGCAGTAGTTACAGGTACTTTTCTAGTGTGTTCTTTTGATGCACATATTTTGTTCGATCCTGGTTCTACGCACTCGTATGTATCCTCACACTTTGCACCGATACTGGGTAGAAATTCATCGTTCTTGGACCTACCTTTAGTTGCGGTTACTCCAGTCGGAGAGTCTTTCGTAGCACGACACGTATTTGGGTCATGTTCTGTATAAATTAGTGATAGAGATTCGTTGGTCGATCTGATTCTTCTTAATATGTTAAATTTCAACGTCTTTCTTGGCATGGATTGGCTGGCCGCTTGTCACACGTATGTTGATTGCTGCAGGAAGAAGGTCGGATTTTGTTTTCATGGTGAGCCAGTTATAATTGTACAGGGGTATTGCAGTGCCACTCCTGCCAATCTGATTTCTGCACTACGTGCTAGTCGGTTTTTGAGAAAGGGACGTTGTGGGTTCTTAGCGTTTATTCGGAATATTGGAGTCGCAGAGGTCCTGTTGGACCAGATTCTGATCGTGCAAGAGTTTCCCGATGTGTTCCCGGATGAGCTACCAGGATTGCCGCCAGAGCACGATATTGAGTTCTGCATTGACCTGATCCCGGCGTGGAGTCTATTTCTATACCGCCCTATCGGATGGCCCTGACGGAATTCAAGTGGCTCAAGAATCAGTTACAGGAGTTGCTTGATAGAGGACTTGTTCGTCCGAGTATATCGCCATGGGTAGCTTATGTCCTGTTCGTTAAGAAGAAGGACGGCAGCATGAGATTGTGTATCGATTATCGTCAGTTGAACTGAGTTACGGTGTGGAATAGGTATCAATTACCTTACATTGATGATTTGTTCGATTAGCTGTAGGGAGCAGGATATTTCTCAAAAATTGATTTAAGATCAGGGTATCACCAGTTGCGGGTTTGGAATGATGACATTCCGAAGACTGCTTTTCGGACGCGCTATGGGCATTACGAGTTCTTGGTGATGTCGTTTGGGATCACCAATGGCCCAGCTGCGTTCATGGATCTGATGAACCGGATCTTCAAGCCGTTTCTCGACCAGTTTATCATCGTTTTCATAGACAATATCTTAGTCTACTCTAGGAGTCGAGAGGATCACGAGCAGCACTTTAGGATTGCGTTACAGACTTTGCGAGAGTATCGGCTTTATGCAAAATTCTCGAAGTACGCTTTCTGGCTTGATAGTGTGGAGTTCTTGGGTCATATCATTACGAGAGACGGGATGCAGGTTGATCCGAAGAAGATTAAGGAGGTGCAGCATTGGCCCAGACCCATTTCAGTGATTGAGATTCATAGCTTTTTGGGCTTGGCAGGTTATTACCGTTGCTTCGTGCAGGATTTCTCTCATATTGCTACACCTATGACCGGTCTGACCCGAAAGGGAGTTCCATTTCTGTGGACTGATGAGTGTGAGTAGAGTTTCCTACAGCTGAAGACTCGTATGACGACCGCTCCAGTTTTATCCTTGCTGTCAGGCTCAAGCTGTTTCATTGTGTATTGCGATGCGTCTCGTGTGGGTTTAGGTTGCGTATTGATGCAGCACGGCAGAGTTATTGCTTATGCTTCTCGGCAGTTGAAGAAACATGAGTAGAACTACCCTGCCCATGATTTTAAGATGGCCATAGTGGTCTTTGCGCTTAAAATTTGGAGACATTATTTGTACAGAGAGTCGTTCCAGCTCTTTACAGATCATAAGAGTGAGATACATATTTCAGCAGTGGGATCTGAACTTAAGGCAACGTCACTGGATGGAGCTTGTGAAGGACTATGATTATGAGATTCTTTATCATCCAGGCAAACCGAATGTAGTGGCAAATGCTTTGAGTCGGAGGCCTGGGGTTAGCTTGTCTCATTTAGGCACAGTCCAGAGACAGTCGAACGCGGATTGGCAGATTTTATGCGACGGTGGCATACGGTTCGAGTTTACATCCATTGGTGGACAATTTGCTTATGTTCATGCTCGTTCGCTGTTGCTCGATCATATCAGGGAGGCACAGTCCGAGGGTACCCGCATATCTGAGATTTTGAAGCAGGTTCGGCAGAGGAGAGACTCTGAGTTTGTGATCGACAGCGAGGGGGTGTTGCGGTTTGGGATCCGTTTGTGTGTGCCTGACTCTGATGGGCTGAGGTGTGAAATCTTAGAGGAGGCACATCAGTCTACTTACAACGTTCATTCGGGGTCTACCAAAATGTATCATGATTTGCGAAACGTGTACTGGTGGGAAGGGATGAAATGGGATGTGTTTGATTTCGTTTCGAGATGCCTAACTTGTCAGTAAGTCAAGGACGAGCATCAGAGGCCGGCAGGAGAGGTGCAGCCCTTACCTGTTCCGTAGTGAAAATAGGAGTAGATTTCCACGGATTTCGTTGTGGGTCTACCTAGGTCCAGCAGAGGGTATGCTCCATTTGGGTGATTGTGGATCGGTTGACGAAAATGGCTCATTTCCTTCCGGTGAAGACCACTTTCGGATATGCTCAGTATGCTCAGATTTATATTGATGAGATTGTGTGGTTGCATGACATTCCTACCCATATCATTTCTGATAGAGGCACGCAGTTTACCAATCGTCTCTGGCAGAAGCTTCAGGATGTATTAGGTACTCACTTGAGTTTCAGTACTGCCTTCCACTCACAGACCGATGGTCAGTCTGAGTGTACTATTCAGACTCTTAAGAATATGCTCCGAGCTTATTCGCTAGATTTGGGTGGCAGTTGGGATCGTCACTTGCCCTTGATTGAGTTCTTCTACAATAATAGCTTTCAGGAGACGATTTAGATGGCACCTTTTGAGGCATTATATGAGAGGAAGTGTCGGTGGCGGGTTTTTTGGACTGAGCTTAGAGAGAGCAGCCTCCTAGGGCTCAGTTGATTCAGGAGACTACCGAGAAGATTTAGTTGATACGTGATAGGATGAGGACCGCTCAGAGCAGGCAGAAGTATTATGTTGATCTTCCTCGCCGCAGACTTGAGTTTGCTGTGGGTGACCATGTGTTTCTTCGGGTTTCTCTGATGAAGGGTGTAATGCAATTTGGGAAAAAGGGAAAGCTCAGTCCCAGTCCAGATATATTGGACCCTTCGATATTCTTGAGAGGGTGGGTACTACAACGTATCGTTTAGTGCTCCCACCCAGTTTTTCAGATGTGCACTCTGTGTTTCATGTGTCCATGCGCCGCAAGTACATTCACGATCCTTCTCACGCTATTCAGTATCAGACTGTTCAGCTGGAGTGCGATCTATCTTACACTGAGCAGCCGGTGTCCATTCTTGATCGGCAGGTGAAGAAGTTGCTATCTAGGGTACTCCTTTCTGTAAACGTGTTGTGGTGTGGACCGAACAGCGAGGAGGTCATCTGGGAAGTCGAAGATTAGACGCGGAAGAAATTTCCCCATCTCTTCGAAGGTATGCATAGTTAGATTTTTAATTCGGGGACCGAATTTTCTTAAGGGGGGATATTGTAACATTTCGTAAAAATTTAAAGTATTTATTTTGCATTTATTTAATAATAAAATGAATTTTTAAACTGTGAGACAACATTTATCTTTTTTCAAAATCTATTATTTTCATGTGTTATGGAAAAAAATTATGTTGTTATCATTTGAATTGGTTAAGTCCTTTTATTTTGGAAAATGGTAAGAAGGGAATATGTTAAGCTATGATATACCTCACTCTCATCACATCTCACCATACAAATATCTAGCAATATTCTATTTAACATATATGTCATGGTTTTTCTCTCTCTCTCTCTTCACAAACACTTAAGATTTTCTAAACTCTCCTTCACCCTTTCTCTAACCTAGCCTCCTCCGTCTTAAATCATCATGGTTCTTGAGGATTTCTTCTTGTAGAATGTGTTAGGAATATGTATGCCATAAAGGCCATTATTGCATGATATGGTGGATGCTTGGACATATATATAAAGGACTTTTTTGCTCGACATGATAGTATACTATCTGGTTGCTCTTTATCTTAACATGTACACTTGTATTATTATACTATCTCTCTGATACATGTTGATAAAGCCCTTAGGATGTTTGCTTGACTACCAGGACTATGATACTGATCACACTAGTGGGACTTGTGTAGTCCACAAGCACATCCTTTAACAGTTCCTAGTCGAGGGAGTATCGAGACAGGGTATCGATATTCCAGAGTAGACTAATGTGTACGTTTCTTGACCCTGTAGGGGGTGATAGTAGATCCCATAACCATTGATGTTTGACATCAAAGATTGTACACATGTGCTCATTAGAGAATGGGTACACTGAACATGACTCGCCGAGAACTCCTAGATGGTAATTTACCTATCGTCAGATAGCAGTTTTCTGGTGACACTGGTACATGTTAGTCTGTAGACCCGAGATCATCATAGTGTCTTGTGTGGTTCCTACTGTGCTTTGATTTCTTTCCTACCATGGCTCAAAGGAGTCATGCAAACAGGTGGATTTTGGGTACAGTCCCGATTCATATGGAAGCAGTGAGTGACAGGAGGGGTTTCGTTTCTCTCGGTATTGGAAGTTGATGTTGCACTATGCTTGATTGGCTATAACAGTAAGTCCCTGGTCAGGGCTGATGAGATTTACTGGTAAGAGTTATCAGTAGTTTCTCGAACCGTTATGAGCCATACATCGGCATGACTTATCAAGTTACTGGGGTCTGACGATACCACCCCTAGACTCGATATGGGACATATCAGACGAAGAGACCAGACTGTACGGTATATGTTACTTATAGGCTTCATGGGAGTTTGGACAAGCTTACTTGTTGATCTTCTAATCGCTCAATATCTGGGTAGCTGTTATGTCCAGCTAGTACCACTGACGGCTTGTGGGTGACTGATGTGATCATTACCTACTGCTGGCGTATTGATGAGTCTTTAGAGTCCCATATAGAAGCTTCATAGTTCAAGCGAAATGAAGTAGGGCACATATGCTGATATGTGCGGGGGGCCAGATTAAATACGAGCATATGTTACCGTATTCTAATCTAGCTGTTTTTTGATATCGATTAGGTTATATGTGATATAACCAGATTATCGAATCAAGTGTTGATTTGATAATGTGATATACAGATAAATAATATTAATCGGTTATATGTGATATAACCGGATTATTAAATCAAGTGTTGATTTAATAATATGATATATATTTATATTTGATATAATTATATATTAACTAATATTATTAGCTCACTAATTATTTTCTTTTCTTTATATATATATATATATAATGAAGCATGACATGGATTTTCTATTTTTAGAAAATAGAAATAAAAGATGAGAAATGGGAGATATTTGTGGTATGGGTGAGACATGGCTTGTTTATTTGTTTATCATTTTTTCCATCACTATGAAGTATGGTTGTGAATTATTATTTGATAATAATTCATGCTTCAATAAGTGAGGGCTTTTACTTATGCCATGATTCACTTGTTGATTTTTTTTAGCTCATTTGCATACACTATCCAGTTCTCTCCATCTTCTTCCTCCTCATGCTTAAGCCATAAACCCTTACATATGATGTGAACCATATGGCTTAAGATAAACCTAAGTGAGCTTAGAACCCCTACTTCATCATCCTAGTTTAGATTAGCACTTTAAACTAGGGTGTTTGCTTCACAAAAAAAAGTTTAATCAAGAGGTAGCTTGGATTAAAGGAGTTTCGGATGGATCATTTTCGGCACGAAGGTCATTGAAGCAAGTTCGTTCAACTTTCAAGTGGAGCTACGAGGAGTCGTAGAGACTACAACCCAGAGCTTTAGAAGAGAAGGATACGGTCTACAAAGGTTGTTGCCTCCATCTCTTAGTATAAAGTTTTGTTATATCATGCTAAAATCCTAATTATCTAGTTAGGATTCTAGGATAGTTTAGCTTAGCACCCTAATTTTTTAAATTAGCATGCTAGATGCTTGTGAAAACCCAGTGGTGGTGCTAGGGTAGATTTTCATGGTATTAGAGCCAAGATAGAATATTAGGGAAAGTCTTTACGACGTTAAAGTGTTCGATTAAATTTTCGAAGCCGGATTTTCCAAGTTTCTGTCCATTTTTTCAAAAGTTAAAATTTTCGAGATTAAAAATATGCAGAAAATTGTGCAGGGTATTTAATGGAGCCACAAGAAGTTCGAGACTCCAACACCTTCAAAGCGCCGCGGAACCGGGGCCTAAACCCCGTTTTGGCCACGGTTCCGCCGCATGTTTGTGGTGTTAAGGGTTCTTTCTTCTTGTGCTGCTCCATTGACATATTTGGCACTTTCTGGATATTTTTAGTGAGACTCAAGTTTTTGAGATCTCTGGGATTTGTGGGTATTTTATAAATCGATCGAAATGTTTAACGTCGTATAGATATTTATGATATGTGATACAATTTTTAGAATCCACAATAATTAGTTTTGTGAAAACTAGTTTGTAATTATAAATCTAGCATTTTAGTCTCGGTTGATCGATTGCCACAGGGTTTTGATTCGGATCAAAACTCCGTCGCAATCGCGTATAGTACACGAACACCAAGTCAGGAATTTTGTTGAATTATCCGACTGCTTATTGAAAAGAGTTTTCAATTTGAGACTAAAATGCAAGCTTTATAGGTTAGGCATGAAATTCGGAATATGAGATATTCCCGGTTTATGATATCTAAGGAAAATGCGGATTCTAAATATTGTAGTTTTTCATTTCTTTTCTGCGACTGTAAGTGTAATATGTGGGGTATCCCCGATCTCGTTTTATATGCAATGACATTTGGGATACACATATTTACTTACGTTGATGACATGAGATATTTATGTGTTGCTGTGATATGTTATGTTGGATCGTCGTGATTGAATAGCCGGGGGTTTTTGCGTGAGATGAGAGTTTTTCAATTTTCATTAATGTAAAAGTTGTATGTAATATTCTTTTATTGGAACACTTCCGGGTTGAGGATGATGTCACCATTGATGTATATTATTTATTTTTCCGCATTAGGATAGACCCAAGGCGGGGAACACAAGTAACCGGGTTCTAGAGTCTAGTGGGAGGCCATCTCGAGGAGTCGAGACCGGGTCTCCTAACTCTTGAATTGGCAGGGTTTCTTGCCGCTCTCTTAGGGGTCTAGAGATGTGGGTTTGGCTATTCATCACGACCGTGGAATCCGTGTTTTTCATTACTGGCTGAATTTAAAACACGGACCTCTTAGTATATCCAATAATTCATATGTTGACTTCTGCTGCTTGGTTCTGTGATGTGATCATATAACTGCGTGAGACGAATGCTATATTATATATATATGATATATAATAAACGTTGCTTATGTTTTGCACCCACGCTAGTCCAGCCCCTACTCTGCCGTTAGTTAAGTAAATTAACGGTGCATGACGGAGCCCCATGGCGAATGCGGATGTCATACGCGTACGTTCTATTTTCGTTTATTTTCTGTGATGTTTAGGGAAATATAAATGATGAGACTTCATTAATGAGATTAATGGAAAGAAAAGAAACCTAAAAATCTTGTAGAATCAAAATTTTCAAAAAGGCAGCTCTAATTCCTTCTGTGCATAGTGGTATTCCTTGATGAATATCTATCACCTCAATCGACAAGGAAAGAGCCGAGATCCCTTCACTGGGAGTGACCTCTTTAGTAAAACTAACAAATGCTACAACCCACTCGATTTTTGTTTTGATAGCTTTTCTAGTTCTTGCTTTGCATAGTGGTACTAGCTTCTACCGCTTCAATCAATGGCTAAAGCTACCTTTCATCAATCAATGAATGATTGGGTGATGAATATCCAACACCTCATTCGATGAGGAAAGAGCCGAGATCTCTTCGCCGGGAGTGACCTCTTTAGCAAAAATAGCAAATGCTATAATTCATTCGGTTGTTTTGAAAACTACTCGATTTTAAAAGCGGAGCTTAAAACCACTCCTTTTTCAAATCACAAAATTCTACAACGATATCAAGTTCATTACATTAAAGGTTTTCTTAAAAATCAGCGTAGCCCTCCGTCATTTTATATAAGTGCTATTTTATATTCGTGCTGCGTTTGTTGACCTTGTCAAGGCGTAGTGTGCGGTAGCTGATTAATGCTTATCTGCCGCATGTGATGCGATTGGTATATGGTAGTCGTACGACTTTGTTGACCTTGTTAAGGGTCGTATGGGTGCGTTTAATTCAATCACGAAATGATGGGTCGAATTTGGCTAGCGCTTATGATTTGTTGACCATAACCAAGGTCATAAGTCGTTAGGGGTAAAAACAGATATTGGGTATTTAAAGTATTGAAATTTGCAATGAGATTGCATACCTTCTATGAGATAGTTGGATCCCGATACCCACTGCGAGTAAGAGTTACTCCTGAGAGAGTTTTCCACTTTACTATTAGCTGATCTAGTAGGTGTCTAAGAAAGGTGTTAACAGGGTTATGCCTTTGCGGAAACGAGGTTATTTAATTAGTTCCATGCGAAAGTATGGGGAGACTCTATCGAAGTACCAATACCTGCCTGGCTGACCGATTGGCGAACTTATACGGTGTAATTAATCCCGGCTAATCTTACCTTTTATGGTTTGAAGGAAAATTTGATAAAAACAGTGGGAGCCATCCTGATTAAATAAGATAATAACCAATCTAATCTTGCAAAGAGTGCACGCTAAAGCGTTTTCTTCACTCTTTCCAGGTAGTGACCATGACACGCCTTAATCAAGATAATAATATGGATATATTGACTGAACCCGCTTGTTATATTGAGCTGGGAAACATTGGTTCCGCTTTTTCTTATGATTGTTATAAGCCTGAGCAAGGAATAGGGGAATATCAGGATTCCCACGCAACCCGAATGAAGAAAGAGCATAATGATACTTCTTCTTCGGATGTGTTCGTTACCGAGAACTATTTCTCAGTATGCTCTACGTCCTGGGTATTAGATACCGGATCAGAATCCCACGTATGTAATTTGTTACATGGGTTAAGGAGAATTAGAGAACTGGGAAAGGATGATAAGTCTCTAGTAATAGGGAATGGTGCAATTGTTGTAGCCAAATCAGTTGGCGAATGTCACTTAGTATTACCTAATGGTAATACAATGATCTTTTAATACGTACCAAAAATGATGTGCAATATAATATCAATTTCTTTATTAGATAAAGAAGGATATAACTTTGTATTAGAGAAAAATGTTATGAATATTTTCTTAAATCATGTGTTGATTAGGTTTGGTATGCTGTGTAACGGTATATACGTTCTAAATCAAACTACAGTTCTAAACATACAAAACACACACAAGAGGAAAAGTTCAGAAATGAACAAAACCTTCTTGTAGCATTGTAGACTAGGTCATATCAATGCGACAAGACTAGCTAAGTTGCATAAAGAAGCATATTTAAATCCGTTTGAATTTACATCTTATGAAACTTGCCAGTCATGTCTCAAAGGCAAAATGACCAAAACTCCGTTTACTGGACACGGAGAAAGGGCTACTGAACTCTTGTGACTGATACATAGTGATGTATGCGGTCCTATGTCTACACATATTAGGAATGGTTTCTCATATTTCATTATATTCACCGATGATCTCTCAAAATACGGACATGTATTCCTGATGAAACACAAATCTGAATATTTTGAGAAATTCAAGGAATATAAGTGCGAAGTAGAGAACCAAACGGGTAAAAGTGTTAAAGTCCTTCGATCTGATCGAGAAGAGAATACTTGAGCACGGAATTCCGAGACTTAAAAGAGAATAGGATTCTCTCTCAGCTTACTCCTCCGTATACACCACAGCACAACGGAGTATCGGAGTGGAGGAATCTCACCCTATTAGATATGGTGCGCTCTATGATGAGTAATACTGAGTTACCTATTTTCTTTTGGGGTTATGGACTTAAGACAGCTACATACCTATTGAATCAAGTTCCATCAAAATCTGTGGTAATAAGGTAGATGGAAAGGTTGAGACAGCTGCATACCTTTTTCCTTTTGGGGTTATGCACTTGAGACAGCTGTATACCTATTGAATCAAGTTCCATCAAAATTAATATGGATATATCTTCTACCACACTGAGGAACAAAATGTGTTTGTTTCTCAATATGCCACCTTTTTATAAAAGGAATTTCTTGTGAAAGAAATTAGTGGTAATAAGGTAGAGCTGGAAGAAGTTCCAACTACACAAACTACAACTGATGATTTGATAGAACCGGAGGATCCAATAATCCCCGACGAACCTCAGCCACTCCGCAGATCCAGTAGGGTTCCTCATCCACCTGAGAGATACTAAGGTTTTCTTTTAGACGGTGGGAGCGAGGATTGCATCATGGAAGATGATGACCCAACTAGTTTCGAGTAGACTATCACAAGTGGAGACTCTGTGAAATGACTGGATGCTATACGATCTGAGATGGAATCCATGTACACCAACAAAGTATGGACTTTGGAAGTTTCTCCTGAAGGGATAAAACCCATCGGGAGCAAGTGGATCTTTAAGAAGAAAATTGGTGTAGATGGAAATGTTGAGACCTTCAAAGCTAGACTTGTAGCAAAAGGTTTTCGTCAATGACCAGGTGTCGACTATGATGAAACATTTTCTCCTGTCGCCATGCTTAAGTTCATCAGGATCTTACTTGCCATTGCTGCATACCATGACTACGAAATCTGGTAGATGGACGTCAAGACCGCTTTTCTAAATGGTGATTTAGAAGAGAGCGTGTACATGACACGGCCAGAGGGCTTCGTAGACAATGGGAGTAGCGGAAGCGTGCGCAAGATGCTTAAATCAATCTACGGATTAAAGCAGGCATCGTGGAGCTGGAACATCTATTTTTATGAAGCTATCAAAGAGTTTGACTTCATCAAAAATGTAGATGAACCATGTATATACAAGAAGGTTGTAGAGAGTAAGGTTGTCTTCCCCGTATTATACGTTGATGACATACTCTTGATAGGAAATGATATTCCTATGCTACAGTCGGTCAAGCTCTTCTTATCACAAAAGTTTTCCATGAAAGATCTACGTGATGCCTCATACATCCCGGAGATTAAGATATATAGATATAGGTCTAAGCGGATGTTGGGATTGTCCCAATCCAGGTACATAGACACCATACTAAAGAGGTTTAGTATGGAAGATTCTAAGCGTGGTAATTTACCCTCTTGTTCAGGAATCACTCTCTCCAAAGAGATGACTCCCAAGACTGATTTGGAGAGGGCTCACACGCAAGGGATACCCTATGCTTCGGCAGTCGGGTTTATCATGTATGCGATATTATGTACCAAACTGGATGTAGCTTACTCACTAGGTGTAGTAAGTAGGTATCAATCAGATCATAGGGAATACCACTGGACAGCTGTGAAGAACATTCTTAAGTACTTGAGAAGGACTAAAGAAATGTTCTTGGTGTATGGCAACGATGAACTCCAGGTAGATTCCTTTACCGATTCGAGCTTCCAGAGTGATAAGGACGACAATAAGTCGGTCTTGGGTTTTGTCTTCACCCTCAACGGAAGGGAGATATGTTGGAAGAGTTCCAAGCAAGATACCATAGCAGACTCGACGATGGAGGCTGAATCCATCGCTGCCAACGATGCTGCCAAAAAGACTGTCTGGATGAAGAAGTTCATAGCTGAACTTGGTGTGGTTCCATCCATTGAGCATCTAATACCCGTGTATTGTGATAACAATGGAGCTGTGGCTTTGACCAAGGAACCCCGGTCCCATCAGAGATCCAGACATATTCTTAGGCGGTATCACCTGATCTGGGAGACAGTAGATCGACGGGAGATTGAGGTCAGAAGAGTTGACACAGCATAGCGGATCCACTCACGAAGGCCCTCCCCCAGACGCAGTTTGAGAGAATTTTTGGGATGTTAGGTATGAGATACTACAACTATTGGCCTTAGTGCAAGTGGGAGATTGTTAGAAATATGTATGCCCTAGAGGCCATTAATGTATGATATAGTGGATGCTTGGACATATATATAGAGGGCTTTCTTGCTTGAAATGATAGTATGCGATCTGGTTGCTCTTTATCTTAACATATACACTTGTATTATTATACTATCTCTCTGATACATGTTGATAAAGCCTTTAGGATGTTTGCTTGACTACCAGGACTATGATGCAGATCATAGTTTAGCTTAGCACCCCAAAATTTTAAATTAGCATGCTAGATGCTTGTGAAAACCCAGTGGTGGTGCTAGGGTAGACTTTCATTCTTGACCGGCAGGTGAAGAAGTTGCTATCTAGGGTACTCCCTTCTGTAAAGGTGTTATGGCGTGGACCGAACAGCGAGGAGGTCATCTGGGAAGTCGAGGATGAGACGCGGAAGAAATTTCCCCATCTCTTCGAAGGTATGCATAGTTAGATTTTTAATTCGGGGTCGAATTTTCTTAAGGGGGATATTGTAATAAAAATTTAAAGTATTTATTTTGCATTTATTTAATAATAAAATAAATTTTTAAATCATAAGACAACATTTATCTTTTTTCAAAATCTATTATTTTCATGTGTCATGGAAAAAAATTATGTTGTTCTCATTTGAATTGGTTAAGTCTTTTTATTTTGGAAAATGGTAAGAAGGGAATATGTTAACTTATGATATAGATCACTCTCATCACATCTCACGATACAAATATTTAGCAATATTCTATTTAACATATATGTCATGGTTTTCCTCTCACTCTTTTCACAAACACTTAGGATTTTCTAAACTCTCCTTCACCCTTTCTCTAGCTTCCTCCATCTTAAATCTTCATGGTTCTTGAGGATTTCTTCTTGTAGAATGATCATGACACCAAGTTAGGTCTTTGTCACTTCAAAGATCTTCATTTTGATACCACTAAAGCTTGGATCCCTCTCAATATTATCTAGGAGGTAAAAATCCTATTTTTACTCTTATAGTGTTCTTATCTTGCTTAGTTTTTGTGGTTTGAGGTATAATTTCTTCTAGTTAGTGGAAAATAGAAGTGTTTTAGTACTTGTAAACTAAGTTTTGAACCAAGTCTTTAGTGTTTATGATTCTCTATTGTTATCTTCTATAGCTAGTGAACTCTGAAATTTTTTTAAAAGTTTTCTGAGATGGTGAGCACAACTAGAGACCACACCCAAAGCCCGTACCCATCTAGACCCATCTTGGCCGCAAATTTATTCGAATTAGTCGCAATTTGCGGTTGAAAGTTGGAGTGGGGGTCTAGGTTTTTTTTTTACAGTAGCTCCTTGAAATCCTAAACTAGACTATTGTGTACTTAATTTTGTTCCAGGTTAATTGTTACTTAATTTTGTTTCAGGTTAATTGCATGAAAATCTGGAACACTTATCCTATTGATGTTTAAGGTTTTACCTATTAAAAACTTAAGTTTTGATTTTCGTTATTTCCGGGGGTAGTTCGATATGGATAGCACGCGTTAAAATACGTTGATCTTATGTTCTAATCATTGTGCGTTAGAAATGCAGTAACGCTTGCATTCGATTTTTATTTATGCGCTTGGTTTAATGTATAGAATCGGTCGTGGAGACGTCCGACACGGCGAAGAAGGGAAAGGCATTCGCAAGTTTCGTCTAGCACGTATTGATATTATGTGAGTAAGGGGACATTTACAAGTGGGAACTCGGGCGGATGGCGTATAGCACCCTCGACTACCAGAAACTTTATAAAATTTCGTATCGATTTTTAAATACTAGTTGCGATATGTAACCACATTTCTATGTTATATGCATTACATTGAGTACCATTCCATCCTTAGTGTATAATCATATTTATTAGAATAGATACATTAGATAGAACACAAGCACAATACTAATGATTCCATGTTGCACAGTTTACAGACTCGTATGCTACACTATACATCATTAGTACTGCCATGACATGTAGAATTGTGATGTTTAACTGTATTACCATGTTTCATGATAATATTACTTGTTATTTACCATGTTCCATTATTCGAATGATATAATCCGTTTAATTACATGTTATAGTTGCCAAATGTTGCATGAATGAATCATTCTCTGTTGATATCATAAATTTGATATTTCTATGGATTTGAGAAACATCGGGTATCTTTTATAAAATGAATTGTGTTTTCAAAAGTGCGGTTTTCTCGTGATATGATGATTTGACGTCCGCCATGAGTTTTGGTTTTCATGATGAGATATCCGAATCGAAAGAAGGGATAATCGATTACGGATATATGGTGGACCCGGTATGACTCCGAGGGGCAGGAAGACCATAGGGAGGTACGGGTAGGTAGCTTGGCGAGGATGATCGATATTGGAGGTGATATTGGAGCGGGGCGGATATCCGGAGGATTCCGACCGTGGTTGAGTTGATATCAGGAGAGGACCGATCGGTTAGACGGTGCGTACGATATCTAGATTTCTAGTGTCGATGATGGACACGAGTTTGATGAGAATTTTAAGGATGATTGATATTCTTCTTATGTGACTTCATTTATATCGCACTTGCATTCATTGCTACGCATATCATATCGTATCTTGTGATGTATACTTTTATTCACTGAGTTAGCAACTCACCATCGTTGTGCCTTAGCTTCTTGCAGGACGGACCACACGGACACTTAGCGGCGTCACGAACACATACCTTGGAATTCATCGCATATTTTTCCTAGGTAGGTTACACGCATAGTAACCGCCTCTTTTGTATATGTTGTACCTTATATCTAGTGTTACTCCATCAGACCACTTGTATATTCTTTTGACTTAGATCGAGTTGTGACTTTATGTATGTTATTTTGGGTCGAACTCAGATAGAGTCGACTAGTCAGCTTTACTTACGCAGTTTATTTATATATATTTGTTTGTGATCCTTCGCCTTTGAGCATCATATATAACTGTGTGATTGTGATTCTGCCGTTTGGCGCCGAGATAGCTCCCAAGTGGGGATGCCGTTATATTTTTTGTTTATGTACTTGTTTCATCAAAAAAAATTACAAAGGAGGTGCTGCCGAAATTTTAAATAACGAAATTTTTTTCAACTTTATTTCAAAACACTTGACTTATGCTTCTAAACAACCAATACTTGTAAGAGAAATTGTGTTTCATGTTAAATGCCTTTTTAAAACTTCACTTCCTTTATTCTTTAAAAAGGTTTAGATCTTGGTTTTTGACTTACTTGGATCGCGTCGACATCTTTAGATGTCATGTGATTTAAGGACCGGTCACGTGCCAATTTGGGTCATGACAATGGTCGTAAGATTTGCTTTATAGATCACAATATTGAACATTTAGGAAACAACTTTGTCCAAAAAATTAAGTGGGAGTTGAAATTAGATTGCCGAAATTGATAAATGGTGATACTCTCGTACAGGATAAGCAACAAGTGTATTCAGAATAAATTGGAGGCTGCTTCGACAAAGGATGTGAAAATTGATTGAGATGGTTTAGATATGCGTAACTAAGAACAATAAATAGTCCAGTTAGAAAAAATGACAATATTGTAGCTAATGATTCGAGGAAACTTAAGAACATAAACATGGATGAATGATCCTTAACAGAGAAGCACAATGGTAGAAACAATTCATATAGTTGACTTTAAAATGTGGAATAAAGGATTTGTTGTTGTTGCTGATAAGGGGTGAAAACTAGTCAAATCGGGCAAGTTTTTGAAAATTATTATACCCAGCCCGAAATTTAAAAGTCCAAACTAAAACCCATCCAAACCTAACGAGTTTACCATGTGCTATACCCAAACCCACAAATTGGGGTTTTGGATAGGTTTGGATGGATTTCAAGCTTAGTCAGGCATGTTGGTTTTTTCAGGTTTTGCCCATCATAAATTATTAAATTCTTAAAATGGTGTTTAACTTTTTTTAGAACAACCTATAACGAACTAAGGTTTGAAATAGGTAAGGCTACAACAAAACAAAGTTTTATGGTTGGTTTTTGAATGTTGACCAGAAGGCTCCGCGGTTTAAGACTTATGAAAAGCGTAAACGTTTACTGTCTATACGTCCTATTTCCTTAAGCTAAGCCTAGATGAGATATTTTGTTGAGTTGGTCTGAATCACATCGCATGAAAAGATAGAGAGAGATAGAAAAAGAGATCATAAAGCTTACTTGTAAAAGAGATGTAATATAAAAAATTCAATTTTTGAAGTAAGAATTATCATGTTATATTATCTTCTGATATAGTTTTTGATTACAACAGTTCTATAATCTTAAATTGTAGTGAAGTGAGACTAACCGCGCCAAAATCTTGATTATAGGGTAAATAGTCAAAGTATGAGAGTGTTCAGTGTCAATTTTGGTATTAAGACAAGGCTTGGGCGGGTTCCTCCTTTTTCAGGACCCAAGCCTTATGTTATTTGAGCATGGGCAGATACCTCCGTGTGGGACCTGCGTTTTTGTGATGCAAAATCACATCACATGAAGAGAGAGAGAGAGAGAGAGATCATAAAGAGTACTTGTAAAAGAGATGTAATATAAAAAATTCAAAATTTTTTATTAAGAATTATCATGTTATATTATCTTCTGATACAATTTTAGATTACAACAGTTCAACAATCTTAAATTGTAGTGAAGCAAGACTAACCGCACCGAAATCTTGTTTATAGGGTAAATAGTCAAAGTATAAGAGTGTTTAGTGTCAATTTTAGTATGAAGACAAGGTTTGGGCGGGTTCTTCCCTTTTCAGGACCCAAGCCTTATGTTATTTGAGCGTGGGCGGATGCCTCCGCGTGGGACCTGTGTTTTTGTGATGCAAAATCACATAAACCCAAGCCCAAATTTTAGAGCCCAAGTCCAATTTCTAGAATTCTTCTATAAGTACTCTAGAAATTCTAGAAATTAATTTGGAATAGTTCTATACATCTTCTAGAATTTTTTTTGGAACAACCCTAGACTCCTTCTAGAAATAGTCTAGAAGTTCTAAAGATATTCTAAAAGCTTTCTAGAATCATTCATTGGATCCCTATAAATACCTTAGGGGTCATTTGAGATGGGTATCAAGTAATCAAGCAAACTCAAACACTTATGAGATATAGCGAGCTTTTGTGAGAGATTGAGAGTTTAAGAGCTCTTGTAAGATTTTGTAGTTCTCAAATTTCTTTATAAAATAGCTCTTTCTTAATTAGTGAAAAATATTCTTGTGCTGATAAAATTATCTTCTCATTTCTCCCTTGTTTTCTATATTCCATCCAAAACCGGAATTTCCGCTAACAACTGGTATCAGTGCTAGGTTCGGTTCTGGATTTGATTTAGGAATATGGCATCGACGAGTTTCAAGGTGGAGAAATTCGATGGCCGAACAGCTTCAGCCTCTGGAGGATCAAGATGTGTACAAGATCACCCTTTTGAAGCAGCAAAGCGTGTAGAAGATCGTGTTCGAGCCAGATAAACTCCCGAAGGAGACTACACCGGAGACGAAAGAGAAGATGGAGATGAAAACCTATAGTGCGATCCAATCGACAAGGTGCTGAGTGAGGTTGCTGAAGAAAAGACCAAGTCCAAGTTATAGAAGAAGTTAGAGTCGCTCTATATGAAGAAGTCTCTCACAAATCGGTTATACCTAAAACAACATCTATATACTTTTTGGATGAAAAAGGTACATCTATCAAAAACCATTTGGATGAGCTCAGTAGGATCATAATGGATTTGAAGAATATCGATGTGAAAATTGAAGATGAGGATCAAGCCATGATTCTCCTGTGCTCGCTGACTCTATCATATGGTTAGTTTGTTAAAAGTATAGTATATGGATGAGACACCCTTTCACTGCAAGATGTGAAAGCCAGGCTGCACTCAGAAGAGCTCCGAGAGAAGGTGTCATCGGATCATGAAAAAGTAGGAAGATGGATTGCTTGTTAAAGGACGCTCACTTAGACATGACGGTAGAGCTTCCAGAGATAAATCTAGGAGAAGATCAAAATCGAGAAACCTTAGAGATGACAAGTGCCACTATTGCAATAAAAAAGGAGCACTGGAAGAAGGATTGCCCTCAGCTGAAAGATAAGGAGAAGAAGAAGACTTCGAACACCACAGGTGTTGCGGAAGAGACTCAGATTACGGCATTGACGATTCAGTACTCGCTATTTGCACATCTGCCGATGTGCAAAGCTCGTGGATCCCAGATTCAGGATGTTCCTATCATATGACCCCAAACCATAGTCACTTTGCGACATATCGTGACATTGATGGTGGATCGGTTCTCATGGGCAATGATGCGATGTGTAAAGTCATTAGGATAGGGATGGTCCGAATCAAGATGCATGGTGCGATTGAAAGGACATTGACAGACGTCAGGTATATGCCGAATCTGAAGAAGAATCTCATATCCTTGGGTGCTCTGGATTCGTTTGGTTGCAAGGCTGTGATCGAGAGTGGTACTATGAAGATCCTTCGAGAATCCATGGTCACAATGAAAGGAAGGAAGGCCGGTAACTTATATCTACATCTTTGACATGTTAGTTATATGTATGCCCTAGAGGCCATTACTATACATAGGATGTATATTGTAGTGGATGCTGGGACATATATAGGGAGGACTTTCTTGCTCGACATGATAGTATGCTATCTGGTTGAAATTTACCTTAACGTGTATGCTGATTGTCTCTCTGTTACATGTTGGTAAAGCCCTTAGGATCTGTACTTGACTACCTGGACTATGATGCGGATCATACTAGTGGGGACATGGTAGTCCATAAGTACATCCTTCGAAGTCCCTAGTCGTGGGTGTATCGAGACGGGGCATCGATATACCAGAGTAGACTAGCGTGTACCTTCTCGACCCATACAGATGGGCGATGGATGATCCCATATCCATCGGTGTTTGACATCAGAGATGATATACGGGTGCTCAGTAGAGACTGGGTACACTGGACGGACTCGCCGAGAACTCCCAGATGGTATTATACCTCACGTCAGATGGCAGTTCTCTGGTGACACTGGTACAGAGTAGTCTGTTGACCCGAGATCGTCATAGAGTCTCGTGTGGTTCCCACTGTGCTTTGATTTCCATCTTACCACGTCCAAGAGGGCGGGCAAAACGGTGGTTTTTGGGTACAGTCCCGAGTCACATGGAGGCAATGAGCGATAGGAGGGGATTCGTCTCTCCCGGTATATGGGGGTTGATGTTGCGCTGTGTTCGATTGGCTATAACAGGAAATCCCTGGCCAGGGTTGCTGAGATTTACTGGTAAGTGTTACCAGTAGTTTCTCGAACAGTTATAGACCTCATATCGACACGACTTATTGAGCTATTGGGGTCTGACGTTTACCACCCCTAGGCAAGATATGCGACATATCAGACGATCAGACCGGACTGTACGGTAGTGTTACTGGTCGGATTCACTGGAGTGTGAGCGGGCTTGCTCGTCGATCTTCAGATCGCTCAATACCCGGGTGGCCGTTACGTTTAGCAGACCGCTTGCGGCTTGTGGATGTTTGATATGATCATCATCCGCTGCCGGCGTATTGACGAGTCTTTAGAGTCCTACACAGAGGTTTCCTGGTTCAAGCGAAACGAAATAGGAGCGCATATGAGATATGTGCGGGACCGAGAATAATGCGTGTATGTGATACCGTATTCTATTCTCGCGATGTGACATTGATCGGTTATATCCGATATAGCCGGGTTATCGGATCAAGTGTTGATTCGATAAGATGTTACTAATGATACCAGTCGGTTATGTGCGCATGACCGGATCATTGAATCAAGTGTTGATTTAATGATTTAATGTATAATTATATATTTGATATATTACTTTACATTAACTAGTATCGGTTCACTTTAGACGGATTTTCTCACTCGGGTGTGCGCATTACATATGCGATATGTTTTTGTGCACTTGCTTGTATCATGTTTGATGATGCATGCCTAACTTGGTTAAGTGTAAAGAATGAACCATGGTTATGAATGGGTTAGGGTTTTGATTTTTATTTATTCATTTATCTTTCTTATTTATTCTTTTTTGGAATAAGGAAAAGAAAGATAAATGGTGGCTTTTTTTGGATTTAGTTGAAGTTTCTTGAAACTTTGACTAAGTCTTCATTCTTATCTCATGCTTAACCTAACCATTCTTTAACCATGATTTACTCTCTACATCTAACCATGGTTCAAGTTATGATAAGATTATTATTCTTTTCATTTTGAGAATAATCTAATCATAATTTTCTTCTTCATATTCTTCTTCTTCTTCATTGAACTAAAGAAGAAAAACCTTGACCTCATCAATGGTGATTGATGAATTAGAGTGAGAAATCCAAAACTAAAGTCTACCCACTTCCTATTTCTTCATCCTCTACCTCTTGCCAAGTAGTAGAGTGTGTTTCCTTCACAACTTTTCACGGTTTGGTGAAGGTGGAGCTTGATTCATCGATGCCTCGACGTAGATCATCTTCGGCATGGACATTGACGACCTAGCTTGCCCATTCTCCGACGAAGCCGACTCTAGAGCCCGGATTTGTTTTGGACAGCGGAGACGACTTCGTTGCGGAGCTTTGGAGGTGGAGCACCGGATCTACAAAGGTTGTATTTCCGTATTCCCAATAGTTAAGTGTTAACTAGTTCTTTTTCGCCTAGACATCTAGCAAACGATCCGTAGCTTAGGGTTTGTAGGCACCGTAAAATTTTAATATGGCATGTTCGATGCCTTGTGAGACCTCCTTGGGGTGCCTAGGAACCCTGCAGTGGTATCAGAGCCTAGCTAGAGCCTTAGGCGAAGTCCAGACGGAAATTGAAGTCCGATCGAACCGAAACCCTACCCGGAAAATTGCTCTCTGTACAATTTTTAAAATCTGGGATTTTTCCACATTAAAAATGTTCAGATAATTCAGCAGGTGAATATATGAAATACTGTGAAATTCGTACCACTGTTTCCTCCATCTTGCCGCGCTTCCGCGGCACGAGCTAGCCTCGTGCGGCGGTTGCGCGGCGGTACGGCCGATTTATTAAATGTTTTTTACACAGTATCTCATTATTATTAGTGCTGGTATTCCTGGGTATTTTTAATATATTTTCCAGAGTTGAATTTTTCTGAGTTAATTTGGGGATTCGGTGTTTCGATCGGGGTATCAAATTTTGTCTATGTGGCTTTCCGGATAAATTTTAGGATATGTTAAAAAGTTCGACCGGATATAAATACCCAACTTTTCCCCTGTCGGGAAATTTCCAAGTGTTGGATCTTTCCGTAGTTTGACGACGTTCTAAGTAGTGCAAGTAATGCGATGGTCCCTCTAGAAGACACAAACCTTAACTCGATTATGTGACCGTCTTGAACTGCCCTTTGAACCTTCGGGTTTGGGGCAGTACGGCGTGCCACATGTGAGGCGTTGGCTTGACCCTTCTACGGCTGGACCGTTGGTACTGAGGTACGAACTGAATGTTGTTAGACTAGTTTCATGTGTTGATCAGTATCGGGAAAACTTGGATGTTCGATTGTTCGATCGAAAAGTTTAACATTTTCTATTTATCTGGAATGGGATACAATAATTGGAATTCACAATTAGTTATGAGATAACTAAATGAATGTTATGAACGTAGCAGTTTAGTCTCACTTGATCGGTTGCCACGGAATTTTGATGTGATCAAAAGTCCGTCGCAATCACGTAGCGTACGCGGATACTCGCCGGGTAAACTTAATAGACAGCCTCACTCCATAGCCCCGACCAAGTGACTGTAGGAGAACCCCGTCGCCGAAAGCATCCGTTCGGGTGCTCGCGGCAGCGGTGTTCCGCCTTGGTGCACTTCGTCGACGGTATCGGGGGTGCGGCCGCCTACTGAAGTTTGCGACGAGTATTCGATCAGGATGTCGGGAATCTTGTTGAATTGCCCGACTTGATATTGAAAAGAGTTTTCGATTTTGAGACTAAAATGCGGGGTTTATAATTGTTAGGCATACGATGTCTAAGGTATTCATTTGATTAGGCATGCGATGTCTATGCAGATTGCGGATTCCAACTGTTGTAGTTTTACACTTTCTTTTCTGTGACCGTAAGTGTAATATGTGATATCGCCGGTTTCGTTGCTATATGTCAACGACAATTGGGATGGACATATTTACTTACGTTGATGACATGTGATGTTATGTGTTGCTTGATATGTTATATTGGATCGTCGTATTTGAATAGCCGGGGGTTTTTATGTGAGATGAGTGTTTTTCATTTTCATTCATGTAAAAACTTGTATGTAATATTCTTTTATTGGGGCGCTTCCAGGTTGCGGGAGTTGTCACCTGTTGTATATTATTTACTTTTCCGCACTAGGATAGACCCAAGGAGGAGAGCACAAGTAACCGGGTTCTGGAGTCCAGTGGGAGACCAACTCGAGGAGTCGAGTCCGGGTCTCCTAACTCTAGAATTGGCAGGGTTGCTTGCCGCTCTCGTAGGGGTCTAGGGGTGTGGGTTTGGCTATTCATCACGACCGTGGAATCCGTGTTTTATACTGGCTCGTATTGAAAACACGGACGTCCTAGCATATCCAATATTTCATATGATTCTTCTGCTGCGATATCTGTGATGAGATCATGTGATGTTTCTGTGATGGATATAGTATATAGTATATATGATATATTATATAGACGTTACTTATGTTTTACACCCGCGCTAGCCCTGCCCCGCTCTGCCGTTAGTCACCTAACCTAACGGTGCACGAGGGGACATCGAGGCGAATGTGGATGGCATAAGTGTACGTCGTATTTATCTGTGATGATTAGGTACTTAAATGATGGGACTTCATTAATGTGATTAATGAAATAAAAGAAACCTAAGATGTTGTAGAATTGAATTTCAAAATAAAACAGGTAGCTACAGTTCTTGCTTTGCACAGCAGTATATATGATATATCCTGCACCTTATTCGATGAGGAAAGGACCGAGATCCCTTCACCGGGAGTGACTCCTTTAGCAATAACTGGTCGATGCTACTCCCTCGGTTTGTTTTTGATTGCTTTTAAGTGTTTTTGCTTTGCACAGTGATATATATGATATATCCCGCACCTCATTCGACGAGGAAAGGACCGACGATCCCTTCACCGGGAGTGACTCCTTTAGCAAAACTAGAAAAGCCTCAAAAGCACTCCATTTTAAAATTTATTCGATCCTACAACGATATCAAGTTCATTACGCAATAGGTTTTCAGAAAAACCTGTCGTAGCCCTCCGTCATTTCAGATACGTACTAGTTAGTATTCGTGCTGCGGTTGTTTGGCCTCCGTCAAGGCGTAGTGTACGGTAGCTAACTAGTGCTTATCTGCTAGCATATGATGCGATTGGATTAGGGTATTCGTACGGCGTTGTTTGGCCTCCGTCAAGGGTCGTGCGGGTGGGTTTAATTCAATCAGGAAATGACGGGTTGAACTTGACTAGCGGACTATGGGTTGTTTGGCCTCCGTCAAGGTCATAGCGAGCTAGGGGCAAAATATTATCGGGAATTTCAAGTGTTGAAATTTGCAATGAGATTGCATACCTTCTATGAGATAGTTGGATCCCGATACCCGCTGCGAGTAAGAGTTACTCCTGGGAGAGTTTTATACATTACAATTAGCCGATCAAGTAGGTGTCTAGAAAAGTGTCAACGGGGTTACGCCTCTGGGAAAACGAGGTTTACATTAATTAGGTTCGTGCGAAAGCACGGGGGACCTCCCTCAAAGTACCGACACTGGCCTGGCTGAAAGATTGGCGAACTTGTAGTGTGTAATTAATCCCGGCTAGTCTTTCCTTTTAGGGTTTGAAGGAAGATTTGATAAAAAGCAGTGGGAGCCATCCTGATTAGATAAAATAATAACCAATCTATTCTTGCCAGAGCGCACGCTGAGTGTTTTCTTCTCTCTCTCTCCAGGTAGCGACCATATCACGCCTTAATCAAGATAATAATACGGATTATTGACCGAACCCGCTTGTTATACTGAGCTGGGGTACGTTGGTCCCGCTCCAACTTATAAATGTTATAAGACAGAGCAGGAAATTGGGGATTACCAGAATTCCCGTGCCGCCCAAACGAAGAGAGTGCATGCTGATGCATCATCTTCGGGTGTGTTCATTATACAGAGAACTGTTTCTCAGTAACCTTTACGTCCTGGGTATGTGATACCAGATCAGGATCCCAGATATGTAATCTGTTACATAGGGCTACAGAAAGGTAGAGAACTGAGAATGGGTGATAAGTTTCATGAGGCAGAAAACGGGGCAAGTGTTGCAGCCAAGTCTGTCGGTCACTGTCACCCTGTATTACCAATACATTGATTCTGAACGAATGTTGTTAGATACCGAACCTGATATACAAAATCATATCCATCTCTTTATTAGTAAAGAAATGATAAAATTTTGTATAGATGGATAATGTTTTGAATATTTCCTATATCAAAAGTTGATCGGTTCAGGCACGTTATCTAAAAGCATTGATGTTCTAAATCAAACTACAGTTCTTAGTATACGGAACACACACAAGAGGAAGAGTTCAGAAATGAACGAATTCTTCTTGAGGCATTGTAGACTAGGTCAGATCAATGCGACCCGACTGGCTAGAGTTACATATAGATGCATGTTTAAATTAGTTTGAATTTACATCTTGTGAAACTCGCCAGTCATGTCGCAAAGATAAGATGACCACAGCTCTGTTTATTGGAAACAGAGAAAGAGTTAGTGAACTCTTGGGATGATACATGTTGATGTATGTATGTCCCCTGTCTACACATGCCAGGACTGGTTCTTTTTACTTCATTATGTTCTCTGATGATCTCTTTAGATTCAGACCTATGTTCCTGTTGAAACACAAGTCCGAACCTTTTGAGATATTCACGGAATATAAGTTAGAAGTAGAGAACCAAATTACGGGTATAAGTATTATGTCCTTTGATGAGATCAAGGAGGAGAATACTTGAGCACGGAAATCCTGGACTTTTCTAAAGGAGAATGAGATTCTCTCTCAGCATTTACTCCTCCGTATACACCATAGCACGATGGTATATCGGGGCGGAGCAATTACACCCTATGTGATAAGGTGTGCTCTGTAATGAGTACTACTGAGTTACCTGTTTCCTTTTGGGGGTTATGCACTTATGAAGTTGCATACCTATTGAATAGGGTTCGAATCAAATCAGTTGCCTACCATTTCATATGTGATATGGAAAGGGAAGAGCCCATATCTTAAGTTGGTTAAGATTTGGGGTTGTCCGGCCTATGTCTAAAACCATAATCCGGACAAGTTCGAGGCAAAGTCTGTAATGTAGAACTGGAAAGGTTCCAGCTATACAAACTGCAGCTGATGATTTGCAAGAACCAAAGGATTCGATAGTTACCAACGAACCTCAGCCTCTCCGCCGATCTAGTAGGGTTCCTCACCCACCTGAGAGATACTTCAGTTTCTCTATGACAGTGGGAGCGAGGATTGCATCATGAGATGATGACCCAACTAGCTTCGAGCTGGCCATCGAGAGTAAGACGCTGTAAGAATGGCTGGATGCTTAGCGATCTGAGATGGAATCCTTATACACCAACAAAGTATGGACTTTAGTTGCTATATCTGAAGGGTTAAATCCCCATCAGGAGCCGGTATATCTTGAGAAGATTACTTGGTGTACATGGAAAAGTTGAGACTTTCAAAGCTAGACTTGTTAAAAGTTTGCATCATTGACCAGGTGTGGATAATGATGAAACCTTTTCAAGTAGCTATGCTTAAGTCCATCCGGATCCTACTTGCCACGGCTACATACCATGACTACGATATCTGGCGGTTGGGTGCCATGACTGCTTTTCTAAATGATGATTTAGAAGAGTGCGTCTGTAAGTACACAGCCAGAGGGCTTCGTAAACAGTGGGAGCAGCGGAAACGTGTGCAAGATGTTTTATCTGATAAAGCAGGCATCGCGGAGTTGGAACATCTGTTTTGATGGATTGGTCAAAGAAGTTGACATCATCAAAATGGTAGATGAACCTTGTATAAACAAAAAGGTAGTAGGGAGTATGGTGACAATCCTCGTAGAGTACGTGGATGACATACTCTTGATAAGAAAAGAGTTTCTTATGCTACGCTCGGTCAATCTCCGCTTATCACTAGGATTCTCCATATAGGATCAAAGTGATACCTACTAAATCCTGGATTTTGGATCTATGAGATAGATTTAATTGGATGTTAGGATTCTCGCTAGTTGTAGTGAGATGGTATCAATCGATCCTGGGGAAAATCATTGGAAGTGTTCCAGGGTGATAAAGACGACTGAATGTCAGTCACAGGCATTGTCTTTACCCTCAGTAAAGGGACGGTATGTTGGAAGAGTTCCAAGCTAGATACCGTGACATACTAGACGATAAAGGCTGGATACATCGCTACTTAAGATGCTACCAAAGAAGCTGTTTGGATGTATACTAGTTCATAAGATGAACTACGTTCCTACCATTGTGAGACAATGGAGTTGTGGCTCATCCCTAGGAACGTCCGTCCCATCAGTGATCCAGACATATTCTAAGGCAGTATCACTTGATCATGGAGATAGTTGATCTCCAGGGCGATCGAGGTTAGGAGAGTAGACTCAGAGGACAACACAGCGGATCCACTCACAAAGGCCTGTTCCCAGAGAGAGACACTTTTATGGGATGGTTGAGTATGAGATACTTCAAACCACTGCTACAGATGGCCCTAGTGCAAGTGGGAGATTGTTAGTTATATGTATGCCCTAGAGGCCATTACTATACATAGGATGTATATTGTAGTGGATGCTGGGACATATATAGGGAGGACTTTCTTGCTCGACATGATAGTATGCTATCTGGTTGAAATTTACCTTAACGTGTATGCTGATTGTCTCTCTGTTACATGTTGGTAAAGCCCTTAGGATCTGTACTTGACTACCTGGACTATGATGCGGATCATACTAGTGGGGACATGGTAGTCCATAAGTACATCCTTCGAAGTCCCTAGTCGTGGGTGTATCGAGACGGGGCATCGATATACCAGAGTAGACTAGCGTGTACCTTCTCGACCCATACAGATGGGCGATGGATGATCCCATATCCATCGGTGTTTGACATCAGAGATGATATACGGGTGCTCAGTAGAGACTGGGTACACTGGACGGACTCGCCGAGAACTCCCAGATGGTATTATACCTCACGTCAGATGGCAGTTCTCTGGTGACACTGGTACAGAGTAGTCTGTTGACCCGAGATCGTCATAGAGTCTCGTGTGGTTCCCACTGTGCTTTGATTTCCATCTTACCACGTCCAAGAGGGCGTGCAAAACGGTGGTTTTTGGGTACAGTCCCGAGTCACATGGAGGCAATGAGCGATAGGAGGGGATTCGTCTCTCCCGGTATATGGGGGTTGATGTTGCGCTGTGTTCGATTGGCTATAACAGGAAATCCCTGGCCAGGGTTGCTGAGATTTACTGGTAAGTGTTACCTGTAGTTTCTCGAACAGTTATAGACCTCATATCGACACGACTTATTGAGCTATTGGGGTCTGACGTTTACCACCCCTAGGCAAGATATGCGACATATCAGACGATCAGACCGGACTGTACGGTAGTGTTACTGGTCGGATTCACTGGAGTGTGAGCGGGCTTGCTCGTCGATCTTCAGATCGCTCAATACCCGGGTGGCCGTTACGTTTAGCAGACCGCTTGCGGCTTGTGGATGTTTGATATGATCATCATCCGCTGCCGGCGTATTGACGAGTCTTTAGAGTCCTACACAGAGGTTTCCTGGTTCAAGCGAAACGAAATAGGAGCGCATATGAGATATGTGCGGGACCGAGAATAATGCGTGTATGTGATACCGTATTCTATTCTCGCGATGTGACATTGATCGGTTATATCCGATATAGCCGGGTTATCGGATCAAGTGTTGATTCGATAAGATGTTACTAATGATACCAGTCGGTTATGTGCGCATGACCGGATCATTGAATCAAGTGTTGATTTAATGATTTAATGTATAATTATATATTTGATATATTACTTTACATTAACTAGTATCGGTTCACTTTAGACGGATTTTCTCACTCGGGTGTGCGCATTACATATGCAATATGTTTTTGTGCACTTGCTTGTATCATGTTTGATGATGCATGCCTAACTTGGTTAAGTGTAAAGAATGAACCATGGTTATGAATGGGTTAGGATTTTGATTTTTATTTATTCATTTATCTTTCTTATTTATTCTTTTTTGGAATAAGGAAAAGAAAGATAAATGGTGGCTTTTTTTGGATTTAGTTGAAGTTTCTTGAAACTTTGACTAAGTCTTCATTCTTATCTCATGCTTAACCTAACCATTCTTTAACCATGATTTACTCTCTACATCTAACCATGGTTCAAGTTATGATAAGATTATTATTCTTTTCATTTTGAGAATAATCTAATCATAATTTTCTTCTTCATATTCTTCTTCTTCTTCATTGAACTAAAGAAGAAAAACCTTGACCTCATCAATGGTGATTGATGAATTAGAGTGAGAAATCCAAAACTAAAGTCTACCCACTTCCTATTTCTTCATCCTCTACCTCTTGCCAAGTAGTAGAGTGTGTTTCCTTCACAACTTTTCACGGTTTGGTGAAGGTGGAGCTTGATTCATCGATGCCTCGACGTAGATCATCTTCGGCATGGACATCGACGACCTAGCTTGCCCATTCTCCGACGAAGCCGACTCTAGAGCCCGGATTTGTTTTGGACAGCGGAGACGACTTCGTTGCGGAGCTTTGGAGGTGGAGCACCGGATCTACAAAGGTTGTATTTCCGTATTCCCAATAGTTAAGTGTTAACTAGTTCTTTTTCGCCTAGACATCTAGCAAACGATCCGTAGCTTAGGGTTTGTAGGCACCGTAAAATTTTAATATGGCATGTTCGATGCCTTGTGAGACCTCCTTGGGGTGCCTAGGAACCCTGCATGACACACTATCACAGGTGAGTCCTCATTTACATCTTCCAATAAAGATCTAGATTCGTTACGGTTATGGCATTTGCGACTTGGCTATATGGGTGAACGGAATCTGGAAGTGCTCCACAAAAGACGTTTGATTAGAGGTGTAAATTTTGAGAAGTTAGACATCTGTGAAGAGTGTGTGTGTTTGGAAATCAATATCGGGTGAAGTTCGGCACATGCATACATGATACCAAAGGTATCATGGATTATATTCATACCGATGTGTGGGGAACGACATGATTCCTTCTCGTAGAGGAGTTAGGTACTTTGTATCTTTCATCGATGACTTCTCATAGAAGCCTTGGATATATTTAATGAATGCTAAATTTGAAGTATTTGAGAATTTCAAGTTTTGGAAAGCTATAGCTGAAAAGCAGACTGAAAAGTCCATGAAGATCGTAAGGTCCGATAATGGCGGTGAGTACACCTCTGATGAATTCAAAAGGTTCTGCAAATCTAAGAGTATTGTACGCCACTACACCATACCCGGAGATCCACAATCAAATGGTGTTGCAGAGCGCATTAATCAGACGTTGGAAAAAACGCGATGCTTACGGATTACAGGACTTCCAAAGGAGTTTTGGGCTGAGGCTATAACTTCCGCCGCTTACCTCATCAACAGGTCGCCATCATCGGCGATAGCTTTGAAGACTCCCGAGGAAGAATGGACTGGAAAAGCTGCTGACTACTCGATACTCCGAGAGTTTGGGTGCCCAACTTACGTTCACGAGAAGAACAATAAGATTGATCCGAGAGCAAGGAAGTATATCTTCCTTGGTTATAAAGATGGAGTAAAGGGTTACAGGTTGTGGTGTCCTGAAACTAGTAAAGTCGTAATCAGCAGCTGCGCGACCTTTGATGAATCTGCGATGCTCAACAATTAGGTTAAAAGTAAAGATGGTGAGAGGACAACGAAATCACATGATCAGGTGGCGGCGAAGGTTCCAGTCCATGGTGTTAGAGATGAGGTACCGCAAACTCGAACTCAGGAGTAGCCAGTTCAGCAGGTGGAGCCAGGGCCTTCAGCAGTTCAGCAGGTACAACATAGGCCACAACGAGATAAGCGTCCACCAGATCGGTATGGAGATTGGTGGATTACGGTTTTGAAGACATGACAGCATATGCCCTGACTATTGAAAATAAAGAATCACTCTCTTACAAAAAGGCTACCAAGTTACAAGACTTTACAAAATGGAGACTCGTTATGGAGGAAGAGATGGAATCTTAATTAGTCTAAAATATTGCACATTTGAATGAGCATTTTCCCTATTATTGTTACGTACTAAAATGTGTTTATTGTAATTATAGAACATATAAGGATTTATGTGTAAAAAGTTTATTATCATATATTTCTACATTTTAATTAACACAATGAGGGATAATACATGCATGTAATATTTAAATGAAATTAAAATATGCATATCATATCAAATATCTCTAATCAATATTCTTAAGATCTAATATCATATAAAATGGTTAGGATAATATCTCAAAATTACCAAATGCTACTAAACACTTTGATTTGAGATATTGGGTAGATATCAACTCAGGTCTAGAAATCCAAGAGATCCGAGCTAAATCGGAATGTCAGAATCAAATATGCCAAAATATGGAAGCAAATCGTAAGATTTAGCAACGACAGAGACTCAGAGTATGATTTGCAGAATATAGACATCTAGAGGATCTCAACATGACAATACAAACCATAAGAAAAAATCCTCAAGCCTGATCCTATTACACTGCGGCGGATCCACGGCCAAAGAGAGGAAGTTGCAGCGGTTCCATGGCGGATCTATGGCTGTAGGATTTGAGATTTTGTGGTTTGGATTTTAGCTGCATATCCTCACTTATGAAATCTAGGGTTTCTAGTTTCTGAGACTATATATACGACCGAGAGCTTCACATCAAAGATCATCACCGAATAGATCAAGAGATCCACGTATCCGAGTGATCTTCAACTAGTCATCTACTTCCAACAAGAGAGAGAGAGAGAGCAAAAACTAAGGTTCTTGTATTCTACTTTCTAAGGATTTGTAAATGCAATAGTTGAATAATAAAGCTAGTAGTTTTTAATTCTTTTTGCATTTAATTTCCACACTTAATTTCTGCATCTTAATCATGTTTTCTTTTTTCAATCTTTCTTCTAAATCTCAAATCATGAGTGAGTAATTCCTAGCTTGTTAAGGTTTGCAAGCTAGGGTAGAACAATGGATGAGAAAATCATTTAACTTTTTTAATTCATTTTAAGGTCTATAAACTTTAGCAAAATAAATGTTAACCTCCTTATCGTGCGTGCTACCAATTTATTGATAGTCACGATCACAATTTGAGATTGGTTTAACACTTGTTTTGTTAACGGCTAGACATGAATAGAGATCAATGCAAAGACAAGGGTTAATAGTGGGGAAACCCTAGTTTCTTCCAAGAAACCCTAATCTACATTCATCACTATCGATCTAGTTTTAAACTATTAAAAGATAAAAATAGTCATTTTTAATTAGTCATCCATTACTACTAAGTCCTATGAATCTTACAATCCTTTTCTTTATAAATTTTACATCCATATTAAAATAGATCTACAACCAATCACCCTATCGTCTATCAACTCGTCTAAAGCAAGAAAATGGTTCACGTTTCCCTGCGGACGACCAGTACTCATCACGGATAGCTACTAGCGACACCGTCTTGATTGCGGTATTTACACACACACTTTCTAACGATCAATAAAATGGAGCCGTTGCCGGGGAAACGGTCGTAATTTTTTTCTTGCTATTTAGGTTGAATTCTTATTAAATCCATAACATAAATAAACAAAACCGCATCTTGTGTATCTAACGATTATTGTGCGAGTTTTGTAAGGGAATCTGGAGTAACTAGAACAGGAAAACAGAGATTTAGAGACTTTCAACATATCCCAGAGGAGAAGAGGAGGGCATTGAAGAAAAAATAACAGAAGATCACACAAACTTGCAGCGGAACCGCAGCGACTTTGGTGGTTTTGCTGCGGAACCGCGGCGCTCTGGTGGAGTTGGGCCCCCAAAATCCTTAGGTAATTTTTTCATATCTTTCTCTCTCCTCTAAGATCCAATAATCTGATCTTTCCTGCAGGATTCTTTGTAAAATATTGCCGTTTAAAAATCTTTTTGCGTGTTTTGATATTGGTTTGTTTGTGCATATCTTAACCGGACATTAAGGGGCAATAACCCAAATTCAGATTAAGTGGGGATTTCATCACCCTTCTTAGGCCCCACAAATCACAAAACGAGCATACTTTCACCTTACATTAATTAAAAAATATCTAGACCAAGGCTCTAAGGGCCGTCACGCTCAATTAGGACAGAGGAAGGTCGTGGGCAATCTATCACTTATCCGCATTTCTCTTGTGGTGTTTAGGCAAGTGTGACTAAGAAAACGTGGTTACTTAATTAGGTCCACTATTTCGGTGATTCGTATAGCGGATACCTCCCACTTACCTGGAACTTACCTGGCCACAAGAGTGATAAAGAGGTGGTAGAGGATTGATCCTGCGACTTGTCCTTTGGAAGTCTAGGAGCGGTCTAGTGACTTGACCTAGGTGACCCTAGTTTTAGAGATTGATTGTGCATTTTGTGATTTGTTGAGTCTAGCCTCAAGTCCGACACTTTTTCTAAACAAACCTTTTTAAAATCGTTCTCACACACGCTGCCACGTGCGCTAAACCCGTTTAGTGCATGATCGACTGGACACGAGATTCTAGTGCCCGTCTAGTCCGTGTTTTTGCTATCGACTCCGAAGTCGGTACTTTTTCATCTTCTATTTCCCTCCACCCACTAAATCTCCCGAAATGGACGGATCTCCATCGGGATTTAACGATACCACCCTGCCACCACCCGTACATCCGCAGAATCCACCTCGCATCTTTCTCTAAGAAAGATGCTACCTTGTGCGTGGGCCCTTTCCTACTTGTCTATCTCTTCCTCCAGCCAATGGGGATAATTTCAAATTAAACCTCAGTTCATCAACTTGTTGCCCAAATTTCACGGGCTTGAATCCAAAGACGCATACGTTTTCATAACCAAATTCGAGAACGTATGTGCAATGATGAGCATAACCCAACTTTCAGGGGATGCTATGCGATTACGTCTTCTCCCTTTTACCTTATGCGATCTAGCAGAAAAATGGCTTTATAGCACTGCCGTACATTCTATAGCCAAATGGGATGAATTCATTGCAGCATTCCTTAAGAAATTCTATCCTCAGTACAAAACCGCCCATGTTCGAAGCGAGATTAACCAGTTTACCCAACTTCCCAATGAACTATTTTGGAAATGCTTTGAACGGTTTAAAGATCTTCTTGTCCAATGCCCTCATCAAGGAATCGATAGATGGCAACTTTGCTGAATTATATATGAGGGTATTAATCCAGCGACAAAACAGATGCTAGAAACCATTTGTCAATGTCATTTCATATCTAAAGACGATGGCAAAGCTTGGCAATTCCTGGAAGATCTCACTGAACAAACCTTACAGTGGGAAAGCGTTAGACCAACTCCATCTTCATCTAGGGCAGGTATTCATCAGCTTGATATTTCCACCGCAATAAAAGCCGAAATAGTAGCGATACAAAAGAAACTCAAAGCTATAGAAAAAATTTTTTTGTCAGCTTCCCTAAACCAAGTTACGCTCCCCAAAACCGTGTGTGATTGCTGTTCTGACCTATCACATTTAACGGAAGAATGTTCTTTAAATCCTCCGTTTCAAGGTCAAGAACAAACTAATGCTGCTTTTCAGCAACGATCTAGAAACGATCCTTATTCTACCACATACAATCAGGATGGAGGAATCATCCTAATTTTTCTTGGAACCAAAACCAAACTCAAAATCAAAACGAGTTCCCAAGAAACTATCAAAGGCCTCCCCCACAGCAACAGCAGCCACCACAACAAAGTCAGTACCCCTTTCAACCACAATCTTTTCAAAATACGGCTAACAACTTTGCACCTTCTAATGATTTTTTCCCAACGGCCGGTACCGATAAAACTCTACACTCGAATGAAATTTAGAAACGTTCATTAAACAATCCACGCAAATGACGGCTAATTTAACGTATTCTGTCCAACCGTTAGTGCAACACACTGCTTCCCACGGTGAAAGCATAAAATCAATCGAAGCACAACTTGCATAGTTAAATGCCACTATGAGTAAGAGAGAGAGAGAGAGAAACTTCCATCTCAACCTCTACCAAATCCCAGCCACTCACACAGTGCAAATCTCATCCTTCAAAATCATAATGTGAGTGCCGTAACCACGTTGAGATCGGGAAGAGTGCTGAAGAAAAAAGTTGGCGAATAAGTTGATGATGATATTGATGATACCCCAGCTACTACTTCTACTCCTATTTCGTCTAGTCCAC
Source organism: Agapanthus africanus (assembly GCA_030015575.1). Classification (NCBI taxonomy): domain Eukaryota; kingdom Viridiplantae; phylum Streptophyta; class Magnoliopsida; order Asparagales; family Amaryllidaceae; genus Agapanthus; species Agapanthus africanus. The sequence continues at coordinate 893,038,033 of JASDDO010000019.1, forward strand.
CATCTTTTTCCGAGCCTATTCTCCGTTTTCCACTAGGCTCGAACTCTCAGCCCACTTCCTTGAAGGAATTACCATCGACGACCATCCTAAATCTAATTTTGGGATCCATTCCATTTCCACAAACTTCTTCTCAAAAGTTGGACCAAACCCTTATTGATAAAGCTCCTTTCCCAAACAGGTTAAGGGCCACCAGACCATATCCCCAAATGGAGAAGATTGTGGAAATTTTTAAGCAAGTTAACATAAATATTTCTCTCCTAGACGCTATCAAACAAGTTCCTTACCATGCAAAAATTTTAAAAGACATGTGCACTAGGAAAAGGAAAATTCAAGTGCCTAATTTTTTTTTCTTAGCGAGTAATATGAGCAATTCTCTTACCTAATTGGTGCCCATGAAACGTAAGGACCCTGGTTGTCCTACAAAATCTATAACTATTGGGGGTAATAAAACTATCAATCGTGCTATACTCGATTTAGGTGCTAGTGTTAATTTGCTTCCGTATTCTGTTTATGAGCAATTAGGTATAGGAGAGTTGAAACCTGCGCACTGCACTTTCCAGATGGCCGATCGATCTATCACCCAACCTAGGGGTGAGCTAGAGGATGTGTTGATTAAAGTCGGGGAATTTATATTCCCTATGGACTTTATAGTTATAGATACGCAGCCTGTAGCAAACCCACGAAACCAAATTCTGGTGATTCTAGGTCGATCTTTTCTAGCAACTTCCAATGCTGTAATCAATTGTCGTAACGGTTCAATGAACCTGTCCTTTGGGAAGATGACAATTGAGCTCAATAACTACAAGTTAGGTAGTCAACCCTCCGAACCCTATGCTCATATAGTTGATGTATGTTCTGTCGAGAAGATAGCTTCCGACAGTTGCGAATTTGAGGAGCTTCACGATACTGATCTCAATGCCACTAGTGCATCAGTGTTTGATCCTGTTATTTATTATACAAGTGAAGACCCTTCTGTCGACAAGTTCACACCCAAATCCGAATCCTTTGACTTGTCGAATGATTTAGTCGAGCTATCTGAGTATCATAACTTCCTTTCTGATGAGATTATCATTCGGAATATTGATGGAAGTTTTGAAGACATTTTCGGCGAAGAAATTGCATTCCTAGAAGACATGGATGTTGTGATGAATCAACCTCCATCCAAAGAAGTTGAATTGCCATCCTTTCTTCTTATCAAGTACGAGAAATCGAATATTCCACCTACTCATTGTCTTTCACATTCGCGTTTTCATCCACCATCACTGTTTCGTCTCTACCAACCGAGTCGTAAACCCGATCGATTATGCCTCTTATCCCCACACTTCTTCACATCTATGATCTTCTACCAACTGTGTTGTTATATTAATAAAATATTTGAATGGTTGGTATTGAATTTTGGTCTTTGCAAAGTTTTATATAGACCAATAACTTTACCCCCTCTTATAATTTTAAATGCTTAATACTGTTTCACTAAAGTTTGGAGGGGGAGAAAAATATTTTGGCTCTTGAAAGAAAAATAAATTTTTACACGAGTATGAGCCAAAAACAAGTTTGGGGGAGGATTTCATTGTCATTGACTTTTTGTCCCCCTTTACTAATTATTAAGAACTTTTCCTCCCAAGTGTACATGTTTTGAGCTTAAAAGATGACATCAGTGAAGACGCTGCTGCAAATAAGTTTGGGAAAGGTTTGCGCTAATTCACACATCATTTTGCATTATACTAGATAAAAGCACAAATTTTTTTATAATAAAAGTTAGAATGTTAAAAATACATATGAAAGATAGGAAGAAATTTAAGAAAAGTAGGAAAATTAGATATTTTAAAACGAAGCTAGTAATAGGTAGTCATGAGTTGTTGTCCCAAGGGTTAGTAAGATGAAAGAAATTACTAATCTGAGGATAGAAATAAATCTGAAAAATTGTCCCTATTCTTAAGTCCAAATATCCGAACGTTGATACCCTACTATATGCACTTGCACACATCTTGAAACTTGAGATGATAGAGGATACCTTGAAATGCTCTTGTCTAAAAAGCCTTAGTGTGAAGAAAAAAATATATATATGGTGAAGAAAAATGAACACTGGCTTTGTAATTACTTAAGGCAGCATAAAAAATATAGCGAGGGTGCTTTATCACCTAGTGTCTTAGACCAACTGGTTTAGGAGTCATTGCTAAGCTTTAGGTATTGAAAGACTAGGATATCGCTAATTACACCTAAAAGAGTGAGCACATTTGGTAATCGGTTGGTTAGCACCTCAAGAAATATTAACGGTCGCATGAAGAATGTATGAGCAATTCCATCTAAAAAATTCACCGACTAAAAAGTACTAAGAAAGATGGATAAGAGTATGATAACTTGAATTGAATTCTTTAAGTGTAGAGATGTCTTTTACACACACATAGGGATATATGATCGATATTTGGAAGAAAGGTAGGGAGGAAGGCTAAAGATGATATTTTATTGAGAGATAAAGTGATTTCTGACATATTTTTAAGACCATTAAGAAGGGCTTATGGCAACTAAAAAGTTAGCGTAGTTTGAAACTCTTATTTTCAAGTTCTTTCGTTTATATGTTCCTTATTTTTTTTATGTAACTTTCATCTTCTTTCTTTTATTATGGGATTTTATGGGTGTAATCCGCTGAAAACCTTCAGGAAACAACACTCCTCCTACTAGGGACACCTAGAGATTTAAAGGCTTGTTGCACATGCTAAGTGCAATCGTGTTGCCTACGAAAGTGTGCTAGTTAGTTTTTTCTTTTTCTTTTTCTCTTTAACTAGTTTGCTCGGGACGATCAAAGTTAAGTTTGGGGGTATTGATTAGTCTAAAATATTGCACATTTGAATGAACATTTTCCCTATTATTGTTACGTACTAAAAGGTGTTTATTGTAATTATAGAACATATGAGGGTTTATATGTAAAAAGTTTATTATCACATGTTTCTACATTTTAATTAACTTAATGAGGGATAATACATGCATTTAATATTTAAATAAAATTAAAATATGCATATCATATCAAATATCTCTAATCAATATTCTTAAGATCTAATATCATATAAAATGATTAGGATAATATCTCAAAAATACCAAATGCTACTAAACACTTTGATTTGAGATATTGTGCATATATCAACTCAGGTCCTGAAATCCAAGAGATCCGAGCTAAATCGGGATGTCAGAATCAAATTTGCCAAAGTATAGAAGCAAATCGTAAGATTTAGCAATGGCAGAGACTCAGAGTGTGATTTGCAGAATATAGACATCTAGAGGATCTCAACATGACAATACAAAACACCAGAAAAAATCCCCAAACCTGATCCTACTACACTGCGGCGGATCCGCGGCCAAAGAGAGGGAGTTGCGGTGGTTCCGCGGCGGATCTATGGCCGTAGGATTTGAGATTTTGTGGTTTGGATTTTAGCTGTATATCCTCACTTATGGAATCTAGGGTTTCTAGTTTCTGGGACTATATATAGGACCGAGAGTTTTACATCAAAGATCATCACCGAAGATATCAAGAGATCCAAGAGATCCACGTATCTAAGTGATCTTCAACTAGTCATCTACTTCTAACAAGAGAGAGAGAGAGCGAGAGCAAAACCTAGGGTTCTTGTATTCTACTTTCTTAGGATTTGTAAATGCAATAGTTGAATAATAAAGGTAGTTGTTTTTAATTCTTTTTGCATTTAATTTCCGTATTTAATTTCTGCATTTAATTTCTGCATCTTAATCATGTTTTCATTCTTCAATCTTCTAAATCTCAAATCATGAGTGAGTAATTCCTAACTTACTAGGGTTTGTAGGCTAGGGTAGAACAATGGATGAGAAAATCATTTAAATTCTTTTATACATTTTAAGGTCTATAAACTTTAGCAAAACAAATGTTAACCTCCTTATCCGACATGCTACCAATTTATTGATAGTCACGACCACGATTTGAGATTGGTTTAACACTTATTTTATTAAGGGCTAGACATGAATAAAGATCAATGCAAATACAAGGGTTAATAGTGGGGAAACCCTAGTTTCTTCTAAGAAACCCTAATCTACATTCATCACTATCGATTTAGTTTTAAATTATTAAAAGATAAAAGGAGTCATTTTTAATTAGTCATCCATTACTACTAAGTTATACGAACCTTACAAGCCTTTTCTTTATAAATTTTACATCCATATATTAAAATAGATCTATAACCAATCACCCTATCGTCTATCAACTCGTCTAAAGTAAGAAAAGGGTTCACGTTTCTCTGCGAACGACCTGTACTCATCACGGATAGCTACTAGTGAAACCGTTTTGATTGTGGTATTTACAAACACACTTTCTAACGATCAATCAAATCTCTTCAAAGGAACAATACATGAGATTTAGTACCGTTGCCAAAAGGCAAATGCGTCATAGGAGCAAGTGGGTCTTCAAGCTAAAGGAAGGTCTTTAGAAGAGGACGGTATCCGATATAAAGCAACACTTGTGGCTAAAGGGTATGCTCAAAAGGAAGGAGTAGACTTTTAATGAGATTTTCTCTCCAGTGGTAAGACATACTTCGATATGTATTCTTTTAGCTATAGTGGTCATTTACGATATGGAGTTGCAGCAGCTTGATGTCAAGACCATGTTCTTGCATGGAGATTTGGAAGAAGATATCTATATGCACCAGATCGAAAGATTTATAGTCGAAGGTAAAGTAGGTCATATATGCAAGCTTAAAAAATCATTGTACGGATTGAGGCAATCCCCAATGCAATAGTATAAGCGATCTTACCACTTCATAGTGATGATCGAGTTCAAAAGGAGTTTGCAAGACCTGTGCGTATACTTCAAGATGCTTGATGATGGTATGTTGATATATTTCCTTCTATATTTCGACGACATGTTGATCGCCTCCAAAAGCAAATGAGGGCTTGACAAATTGAAGTAACAGCTGGGTCGAGAGTTCTAGATGAATGATTTTGGAGCTGCGAAGAAAATCCTTGGTATAGAGATTTTCAGGGATAGAAAGAGAAGAGAATTGTGCCTGTAACGACCCCAAAATTCCTATACTTTCGTATTATCTTTTTTTTAATAAAACACCGTTTTCCTCTGAAAATCTGGCATATATTTAATATTTGTTGGATATATGCAAGAAATAACTTGTAGCACATTGGTTAAGTCATTGCACTGTTATTTCGTTGGCTACATGTTCGAACCTCCAGTCTTACAATTTTTTTATCAATTTTTAAAAACTCTTTCATAACCTACAAATTACTTTTCATTTTTTCTTCCTTTTAACTCCTAAAATTTATTCATAATAAATTAGATTATTATGAAGAATTACGGTGAACATGAATCCCCTTTTATATATTCATTTTCTTTCTTCTTCCTCGTCTTCAATTCTCCACACAAATTCGGAAAATCAATGGATAAAACTCATAACTTCATTTTCTTCTATTTCGTCTCTTTTGGGTCTCGTAGCCGCTAGAGTTGCTTCCCATCGTTAGGATATAGAAAACGGTGAGCCGGTTGTTATACTGACTCACACCGTGAGTAAGTCACCATCTCTTTCTTTCTTGTTGAATCTCCCTTCTTTTGTCATGTCTTCGTTGATGCCGATACTTGTTTTTGCTCCGATTAGTCTTACGATAGAGTAATTTTTGGTAAGTTAAAATATTTGATATAAAGAACCTATGTTTAGTTTAAATTCTCGCATACAATAGTTAATTATATGTTAAGTAATATTGTTTTTTTAACTCATTTTATTTGTCGCTGAAATTTTAATTAATTTTATTTAATTTTGCATAAAAGAAAAAATACAAATAAATACCATGGTTTCAATCTTTCTACAAATACGACTATAACAACACCTTTATCTTCGAAATAATTTTTAGAAAATCAATCTTGACTTCTGGACATTATAGGAAGATTAGATTATATATTAGTAGAACTTTAGATTTACAGTAAAAATTTCAGATCGAATCACACAACGATTTAGGATTTACGATGTCTTTTTATTAACATTTTTTAAATGCAGAAAACTGCTTTTATCGGTCATCTGCGAGGACACGTAACTCGGTCTACTGATGTCCAACTTGAGAAAACTCAATTTTTTTGGACATATAGATCGAAAGTTCTAGATTTCTTAGTTATACCGAATTCCTGAAAATTGACGTAATTAATAGAAAACTGCGTTATAAAATTAATAGACGAAACTAGACAGAAACTGTCATGATTCGCACACAATTTTTTAAATATGACATAGCTCGAACCCCCGATATCAGTTTGTGACAAACTTTAGATGTATAAATACATAATTTATAGACCTGTAACTTTCCTATATATTTGGTGACCCAGAAATGTATAGAATGATCCTATATATGCTCTGCAAGACAACACATAGTTGTTGTGCAAAAATTAGAATTTTTGTTTTAAACCCTGATGTTAATATGACCATAGCTTGAGTTTCAGGAATCCAAATTGCGCAGAAATTAGTTGTTTGGATAAGTAAACCAAAATATCTACAAGTTTCTAATAATTTTCGAAACCTGAAAACTTACGAAAAATAACTCACACCATGTTTTAAAAATGTGTGTCGGTGCTGGACAGATTCTGATCTGTTCTGCACGATGATACAAAAATGGACATATCTCGCAAACCAGTGGTCATATTTAGGTGAGACTTGAACTCACATTTTCATAACACTAATAGCTATATTTTTTGTTTATAGTCCGAATTTGATTGACTTAAGTAATTAGTCGTACATAACACTTATTCACATCATTGTTTTTGGTCATAACTTGAATCAATGTTTCAAATAGCTAGCTACATAGCTTTCCATTTTGCGCTATGTAGCATGGCTTAGTCTATTCGCTACGTAACTTTGGAAAAAAGCTCAAATACAAAGCAGCTTACGTTTTTTCTTCAAATAGCTTACGCTTTTTAACAAATAGTATACGCTATAATATACATACGCTATTTTTTTATAAGATTTTCTACTGAAGTTCTTAAGATTTTAGTATCTAATCCTAAACTATATAAAGATAGTTTCATTAAAATTCTAAGCTCTCAATTTGAAATCATATTTAATAGACATGTTTCTCAAACATAGATTATTTAATTGATTTCGATAGGTTTAGTACTAGTATGAATCATATATATGAACTCAAGGATTGAAAATTTTGAAAATATTGTTTTTTTGGGAATTTTGGGGAGCAGAGAAACTACAACTGTAAAAAATATTGTTATATTACTTATTGTTCTATGTTCTCAAGCCAATTTTATATCTTTATAATAATATAATTTATTGTAAATGAGATGATCATAGTAATAATTAATAATTCATGTAGTTTACGCTCTGCGCTATGCTTTTTGCGTTTTTCGCTATTTAGTAGTGGAACGCTACGCAACACTCTATCGCTATTTTGAACATTGACTTGAATAATATACTTATCTCATTTCATGTTGAGACTGCTTATTTATTATATCTACATGACTTGTGTGATAAAACCCATTGCATGCTTGACTCGAAACCACGAATACGTAATGACTTGACATGAATACTTGAACTTGATATGAATACTTGAAATTGACATGAACTTGTAACCCTTAATGTATTCATGGATTCGTGTAACACTTGTATCATTATTCATAGTTTAACATACGCGGGGTGTTGGGTAGTTTGAGTTGTGAGTTCGATCAACGGAATCTCAGGAGTCCCATTACTAACATTTATGTTATTGTGGTACCGGGCTGAAACGGTACATTCATGTTGCTGTGGTACCAGGCTGAAATGGTACATTACTAACTCTTGATTCGGGCCCATGTTTGCTTATCCCTGGGGCTCTATCCCTTGGGTTTGAGAATACTCCTATGGTAGTTGACGCTCACACTCGAAGTGACGTTAGCTTAGATTATGCTTATAGAGACCTTTTAGGACACTTTGACATTCACTTCATGTTCACTGTTGTCACGACCCGAAAATGGCACGTGACCGACACTTGAATCACGTGAAATCTATAGGACCCCACTGTAATCCAAGTAAGCCGAAAATCAGGAATCTAAACCTTTTTAAAGTAAATAGCGGAGGTGAAGTTTTTGAAAATGGTTATTAATAAAATCAAGTTTCTTTTTTTTAAAGTATAAGTAAAGTTTATAGAAATACAAGTGGATTGTACACTGAAGTTTGAAAATGTTTTCGTCATTTGAAATTTTGGCAGCACCTCCTTTGTAAATTTTGATAAAAACCAAAACATATACATATATAATGTTGGCATCCTCAATCGGGAGCTAACTCATCGCCAATCGGTGGAATTACAACCACGCAATATAAATACGACGTCCAAAGCGAAAATCAACGCAAGAAAAAGTAGAGAAAGTACCAAACGATATCAAATCAACTATACCCAACTCAACAAAAGAATATAACATACAATTCTACGTCCGAAAAAATATACAAATCTGGTCTCTAAGTTCACAAATATACAGGTCTGGTTGATGGAGTTTTTAACTAGATTATAAATGAATAAAAATATACAAGCAGCGGTTATGATCTGTAATGTAGCCCACCTACCAAGCAATCACATGAAGAAGAAGTATGCCAGTAAGCCGTTACTGATTCGAGCGGTCGGTTCTATAAGAAAATTATGGTACAACGTGGATGAGTTGCCAACTCGTGAGTAGAAAACATTATCAGGTAGAAATCGAATGCATAACAATCTACCTAGGTCATACTGCATAATAATATCATACTATGTGGTAACTAATGTGTACGAGTGTATGTGTGTGTGCGCGCACGCATTATAACGTGTCTATATCAATATGTGGTAACATGTCATCCATAGCATGTTTATATATATATATATATATATATATATATATATATATATATATATAATTCAATGAGTGTCCATCAATGCCACTCGAAATCATCATAAAACACTGAGTGTCCAGTATCGACACTCGAAATCCTCATAAATCCCGTGTCCAGTATCGACATGTAAATCCTCATATCTCAGGCGTCGTCACTAGGATCGACCCTCATATCCATCTGTATGATATCACTTCAATCGGTATCCTCCGGATATCCGCCGAGTCCCATACTATCACCGGTAAGTAGTGTTCCTAACCAGTGTCACGCCCCGCTTCCCAGTAGATGGAAACAATAACGTGGTAAGCCCGCGACATATTTATCCAGAGAAGATTATTCCCTAAATAAATATACTAAGCGTATTGAAATAATAATACACAATACAAGAATAAATGGAGACCGTAAAGTTTTTCAACAAATATTTTTATTTACATTCAAACTTGAAATATTTACAGATACAAGAGTTCAACTGAAAAGTAAATACAACAACAGAAATGCCTAAACAGGTGGCATAGATAAACTGAAAGAAAAAGATAACTAGTCTAAACCTGAGCCGCGATCTGATCGTACTTCTCCTCTGTTGCGTCCACCTCTCCCGTCTCCATGGTATCTGACGAACATTTTAGGAAAATAAAGGTGGGTGGAATGCCCGTCAGTGAACTAGTGCTCGATAAGTCCCAAAGGTAGAGTAAAAGTGAAAAGTGATAAGTATAGAATAATCATGAAGTAATGTATATGTTGAGTAAAAGTATATGTAAATGAACATGGGTATATGTACTATAAGTCTCTATATGATCACTATGTTAACGTTAAGTTCCAAGTGTGAATATTAACACAGCCGTAGAAGTATTCACGAGCTCAGGAGTGGGGCCCCAGGAGCAAGGAAACATGGGCCCATTTCACGTGTTAGCATCAGGACTCCAAGCTGTGGAGGAGTCAACCCGACTGAGATTCTAGTAAATAGAATTCGAGTAGATTAATACGGAACTCCTGAAGTTCCGTTGGATTCACACCTGAAACTATCCCATACACCCCGAGTATAAAATATTATAACTGCTAGATATCATTAGTTGATTTGCTCGGTCGATTAAAATATGTCTTGATCGAAACTATAGATTGCAAAAGTAAAAAATATAGTCGAGTAAGTCAAGTAAAATGCGAGTCATGTCAATTGCAATCTCGGGTCGAGTCAAGTTAGTTCGAGTTGAATGAGTTTGAGTTAACGTTCAAGTTTAGGTTCGAGTTTGGATTAGAGTTGGAGTTTAAGTTCAAGTTTGGGTTCGAGTTTGTATTTGAATTATAGACATTTCATATTACTAGATTTAATTTTGAAGATCTTAAGTTCAGAAATAATTGGATATCCTCCGCACATGGACGGCAGGATTTGTGTCCAAAACGATTGACATTAATAACTCCATTAATTTCCAGTGTTGTCTAACCTGGATAGGCAGGCACTCAATTTCTCCAGTTTCCCGAGTCTCAAGAGAAATGATACCGCTTAAATCTATATTAATCTAGAGACCTTAAAAATTTATTCTTGTTTATTTATTATGTATTTGCATTTCTCAAGGGGGTTTTATGAAAAATTATTTTAATATTGTTTAAAAATAAATCTCGAGGGTGATTTAGAATATTAAAAGTTTTATATAAATGTATTTTAGTTTAGGTGGTATTTTAGTGATGGAAACCTAGCTTTTAAAGTTTATGTTATTTTTCTGAAAACTATAACTTTTTGGAAATTTGATGGTAATTTATTAAAATTTTAATCTTACATTTAAAAATATATTTTTCACAATTTATTTTCATTGAAAATACGGATTCATAATTTTATAATTTTACAAAGTTTAATTTTTTTTAAAAAGTCGTATTTTTTTAAACCGTATTTTTATTTCCTTTCAAGACCGAATTTTCCGTGAGGAGTTCTGTATCTCACTCTACTATCCCAAGGACGTACGATAATGCGCACCATACGTAAATTGGTTCCCCTAAAAGGGTTTTAGTGGCGCAATTGCAAAAGATTTAAAAATAGCGATAAAAATATTTTATAAAAGTAATGGTATTTTAATGGAAATTGTATACTTCAATTTAAAAATACACCTAAAATAACAAGCTATGAAGCCATAGTATGATGCGGTAGGTCATTACCCCATGAGTTTTCTAGAGGTATTTATTTCTAGGTATCGATAAAAAGGTTACTTTTCAAAGTTCGTGGTATTTATATGAAAAAGTTCAATATGTGTTTATTTCGTATGAAATTTTAATTATATCAAAAGGTAAATAATGTGAATAATATTTTGAAGTGATGTTAGAGGATTGGGTGACTTATTTGACCTACCAAAGATGCTAAATGTTTTAAAAACAAATAATATTTTGTCGATATGATTTAAGAAGGCGGTTTGAGTCAAAACGAAAGAGAGAAATAAGGACTTACGGATTTTGGAGCGTTAAGAAGGGAGGAAAAAGAGAGAGTCTTCGTGGCGTTGCGGTATCGTCAGGAATGGCTTCGGTCTTTGATGGAACGAGTTTTGATCGCTAACTCCACTTGACTAGTAATAACCCTTCTTGAACTTAAAATTTTTTTAAAAGAATTTTGATAAATTTTCAGAATAAGGGAGAGCTAAGGGATAGGGTGGTATTTATAGTATAGAAATGAAGGTGTGTGAATTAAAGAATTGAATTAAAAAGAATTTAAAATAATGTTAATGAAGAATTGAAGCTTCTCTGGTTAAATTCAGAGAAATCAAACAAGAAAATGGAGTAAAGGGGAGCTGAAGGGGTGCACGGGCGAAGCACCGAAAAATTTGGGGCTATTCCAATTGCCGGTGGCGAGGATCTGGAGGCCCAGAAGAGGCCACGTTCTTCGAAACTCATGCCCTGTGTATAAATTGTAATTAACTCCGTATTTATCCAGTTTGATTTTTCTAAAACTTTTCGATATTCCGTGTATTGCACGTGCAACTCTTGGGCTTCTGAAAAATTAAAAAGAAAATTTTTAAAAAATAATTGGGACTGATGGGATTCGAACACTCAGGCTATGGCACAACAGTAGAGATGCTTAACTAGTGAGCTACAAGTTGTTTCTTACTTTTATTGAACAAAATTAACTTATAACTCCTAATTAGGCTGAAATACCCTTTATATACATTTGTACAGGGATTTCAGAGTCGTTACGTTCTACCCTCCTTATAAAAATTTCGTCCTCAAAATTTATACAAAGTACTAAACTTCAAATAGATGAGGGTATTGTGTACGCATATCGTCTTCTTTCTCCTAGGTTGATTCTTCCAGCGAATTCCTTCTCCACATCACTCGGACCAAGTTCACCTCCTTGTTTCGTAATGTCTTCACCTTTCGATCCAAGATCTCAACTAGTTGCTGTTCACAAGTTAGATCGGTCTATACAGTGAGCTCTGAGTGATCAAGTATGTGGCTGGGGTTGGTCACATATCATCGTAGCTGGGATATGTGGAACATATTGTGCACTCCTTCCAATAAGGGTGGTAGTGCCTAGCAGTACGCCACTTCTCCAACTCCTTCGAGTATGTCAAACGGTCCGATGTACCTTTAACTAAATTTACCTTGTTTGCTAAAACATATCACTCCTATGTTCGGAGAGATCTTCAGAAACACATGCTCTCCGGGTTAGAACTCCAAGTGTCGACGCTTTGCATCTGCCCAATACTTTTGTCGGTCCTGAGCTATGCACATCTTCTCCCTGATCGTGCGAACTACATCCACAGTTGTCACCATCATCTCTGGTCCAAGGAGTTCATGGTCTCAAACTTCGTCCCAACTCAGCGGGGAACGACACTTACGTCCGTAGAGGGCTGCGAAAGGTGCCATCCCAATGTTTGCCAGGTAACTATTGTTATATGAAAACTCCACAAGGTGTAGGTGATCTTCCCACGAACCTCCGAAATCTAGTATACAGGCTCTTACCATATCTTCTAGGATCTGAACTGTTCACTCAGACTGTCCGTCTGTTTGGGGATGATATGCCGTGTTGAAATTCAGGCTCATTTCTAGGCTGACTTGAAGACTCTGCCAAAACTGAGATTTGAATCTAATATCACGGTCAGAGACGATGCAAACAGGTACCACATGTAATCTCACGATCTACTCCATGTACTTTCTTGCCAACGTCTCGGTTGATTGGCCAACTCTGAATGGGATGAAGTGAGCCGACCTACAATAACCCAAACTGCGTCGTTACCCTTCGTGCTGCGTGGGAGAGCAGTCATGAAGTCTATGGTAATGTGCTGCCTTTTCCATTCTGGAATTGGTAACGGCTGAAGTAGACCAGCCGTTCTGTGATATTCAGCTTTCACTTGCTGACAGATTAAGCACTTTTCTATGCTCCTTTCTACTTCTCGCTTCATTCCATGCCACCAATAGTGTTGCCGTAGATCCTTGTACATCTTCATGCCGCCGGGGTGTACAGAATAAAGAGAGCTGCGAGCTTTTTTTATCAACTCTTCTCGAATAGGGCTGACTGGCATGCATAAACGGCTCCCATACCGTAGGGATCCATCTTCATGAATGATGAAGTCGGTTCGAAGACCACTTTCTACTTGTTCTCGGATCTTTTGTAGCTTGGCATCTGATTTTGCACGCTTTTGGCGTGTCGTATTTAAAGTTCTAAAGTTAACCGCAATCAAGACGATGTCGCATGTAGCTAACCGCGATGAGTACGGGTCGTCCGCAGGGAGACGAAGCGTTCTACGTTCTTGTTATCACGAGTTAATACGCGGGTCAAAATGTTCGTTTCTAACCTAAGTGTATATATTATAAGTTGTTAGGATTAGATAGGATAGTGTAAGTTAGTGAAGTCCGTACTCAATCCTTTGTGCCGAATTTGACTATTGAAGCTAGATCAATCGGAAACAACGTGGATTAGGGTACTTAAGCACGGTATTAGTGAAATCCGACTTATTGACCCTTGTCTGTCCGTTCTTGTCTCTTGGCTTTCTCCTTCGGCCAAACCGAACGCAACCGGTCGCGGTTAGGGATCACCGATACCTTGGTAGGGTAGGGTGCCTAACGAAGTGCTTGCGTAAGGTTTGGGCAGAGTTGAATTGGAAAATATCGGACAAATGAAATGTGAAACGAAAACCTTAACTTACACAACCATTCTTTTTCCTAAAAACACCAATATTCACAAACATTAAAACAACAAAAAGAAAGAGCAAAAGAAATGATACAAAGAAAAGAATAGAACAACATTGCAAGTAAGTAAATGGCAAGTAATGAAATAGCAAGTAAGTAAATAGAAAGTAATGAAATGCAAGTAAGTAAGAGAGATAGACAATACTAAGAACCTAAAAATGAAAGCTTTATTAACCTCAATGATGATACAACCCTTGAATTCAATAACCAAAACTTGAACTTGCAAGCTCAATGAAGAGGTTGTAAGATCAAGAGAAGGTAAAGAGCTCAAGGGAAACTAGCTATGTACAAGAACTAAAACAAAAGAGAAAAGAGAAACAAAGTATCAAGTATGGTATGGTATATAAAATATGAGACCCCTTCCCTTGCTCACTGATCTGTATTTATAGGCAAAAAATAAGATTAAACAAACAATACAAATAATTTGATGTGACAGTAAGGGAAAGCCAGAAGAAAATTAGGGTCATTTTGAGCTAATAAAATCGGTGGGGGCGGTTTTTTTGGGAGTCTCGCCGGGTTCAATCCGAGCAATCTGGCTCGTGTTAGTGTGGTGGTCTTGTGTTCTCTTGACAATTCCACTGGTATTGTTTGATTTCTTCATATCAGCTTAGATTATACTCAGTAGTCTTGGAGGGAAACTTGATACTTTATATCACATCAAAACTTTTAGCATTTATCACACACCACTTCTCATGTGCCCACTTGTGTCATGGGCATCCCCATCATGGTTCATGTGCTAAGAGCATGTGCACACTTGTATTGTGTTGGACCGAAATTGTGTGCACATATTTATTTGTAAAAGAACTCTTTGGTTATCGATCGGTTTGCAGTTCCGGTTAAAGTGTTGGCTCACAAATGTTATATCCGTGATTTTGAGTGTGTTTACAGTATTGTGTCACGGATACATGCAATCTGTATTTACTGAGAAGACACTGGTTAATAGTATCGATATATACAAAAATAGATAATGAATGAGTGGTATTAAAATGCAGTTTTCTGAGATGAACAAATACCCCCAAATTTATCTTTTGCTCGTCCCAAGCAAAACAAAATCCTAGCCTCACTTTCGCAGGGAACACGATTGCACTGAGCTCGTGCAACAAGCCATTAAACCTCTAGGTGTCCCTAGTAGGAGGAGTGTTGTCTCCTGAGGGTTTTCAGCGGATTACACCCACAAAATCCCGTCAAGCTAGTTTCACAAGTTAACGTCGATTCTACTCCTACAGTTTAGTATCTAGGTTAGAAATTCTATTATCCTAAATTAGAAATATTCAACCCCTATGTTTCACGCCTCCTATTTATTCAACCTCAGATCCTATACGTTTTTACAGTTTAGAAAGATCTCGGTATCTCTTGAGTTTTCCTTCTAAAGTGCGGTCTCTAATCAGGGATTTTTATCATCTTTACGGAAAACATAAGTCTTATTCTTTATTCCTATCTTTCCTCCAAACATCGATTGTATACCCCTACGTGTGTGTAAAATTTCACCCTTACACTTTAGAATTCATTTCAAGCTATAGTACCCTTGCCCTAATACCTAATACTACTTATTTTCGTTAATGATGGACGGTTTTGCTCACACACCTTTCATGCGACTATTAATGCTTCTTGAGGCACTAACAGCCGATTACTGAATGTGTGAGCTTAAAGCGTAAATAGTAGTTTCCAGGTCTTTGACTTTATTTATTTATTCTTTTCTTTATTTTTCTTTTTCAAGACCGGATATATTTTTCAATGATGCTCTTTTTAGTGGTTATCTTTAAATACCGTTTTTTCTTTTATACTAGGTTTTCAGGTAAGAGTATTTCTAGGTATTCTCTACTATCCTAAGTTTCAAGGTGCGTGTATGTGCAGTTTGTAAGGTATATACTTTCTAAATTTGGACTCAAGAATAGAAACTATTTTTTAGACTTATCTTTCAGTAAAGCTTTCAATACTTTCCTTTCATCTTGACTTAACTCAAGAATTGAACTCAAGATTACATACTTCTATAAAAAAAACTGCAAGGACGTATAATTACCAAGGTTAAACAGAAAGAGGGTTATTTTTAGGGTTTTCAATTTCTAAGCCTAGAATTTAGTTATTTCTAACGTATCAACTAAACTTTCGGAATAAAAATCTAAGTTACCCTATTAGCTAACTTGACGACAAAGTTTTTATATTTTTGTAATTTTTTTTGATTTTTATGGGTTTTAAAATAAGAATGCAAATGCAAAATATACACATGAATGCGAAGGTAGAAAAGCTTACCGAGCACACCCCCAAACTTAAACTTGACAGTGCCCTCACTGTCAGGCTACACCAAGAGTGTCAAAATTGTCGGCGCTCCCTACAATTTTTTTATACAAAACAAAAAGCAAACCAAAAAAAATATATACACAAAAAAATCCCCCCCAAACTTAAGTGAAACAATGTTGCCACTGTTAAGCGTTGAAGTTCAAGATTAGGGGAGGGAACAGTTTCAAACTATACAAGGCCTTACACAGGCCAAAAGTTAACACCAACCATTCAAAAATTTTATCGGGATAAGGCCCGAGCTGGTGAAAGAATGTGGAGAGGAAAGAAATAGAGAATATGCGAGACCGTATGGGGATGGAAGCGGTCCATGGTCCCGGTATATGAGGAGAAGAATGGCGGAAGGGAAAAAGAATTGGAGTACAAACTTGAGGGTGAAAATGGAGTGAATAAATTAGTATAAATTGTAATGACCGATGTGTAAAAAGCGATTGTACTAATCTATTAACCCATCGAGAAATGGGGTCAAATCTCTCAAGATTCGTGAGAAAACATGGGTAGACCGAACATGGTAAACCAGACACAGGAAATGAAAGTGATACGGTGTCTTGCGAAGTAGGAACGATGGAGGGAGGTGATTGAGGAATGGGATCGGTTGAAGATTTAGGAGGGTGTACACAGTCAATGAAAGGGATAAGATGTATTGAAAAATCCGACTAATCAAGTAAAACTGGTTCATCCTAAAAAATATCCTCAATATTTTTGTCACGCCCCGCTTCCCAGAGTACGCTAAAATGGGCACGTGACATAGCCAACCATGCTACCTGTGGGTAGGAAGTATCCATCCACAGTCACATTACGGCTGTAGAGATATCAAGAACAAAATAAAACTATCTAAACATGTCCATAATCCAGGATAATCTGAGTCAAGAATAATAAAAATGCGGAAGCGAAAGATCCAATACAAAATAACTGGAATGTATGTCCCATAATGCGGGCTCACATCAGGAAATAAATGCAGGAAGGAAAACTAACTACTGCTGACACTCACAGCTCAGCCTGTCGGCTGAAGTACTCCTGCTCGGACTGCGACAGCGGTACAGAATCTGGGCCATGCAAAACCCAGACGTCAGCGCGTCAAATCATCAAGTAGTAACATAATAAACAGGCAATGCGAATATAAACATGAATAAAGCAAGGGTAACAATAATATGAATCAGAGCAGTGCAGGGTAGTGTGCAGTGGGTAAACTGGACTGTTCTATCAGGTTTTCTATTCTAAAGTCTTTGAAACCAAATTGATGAATCATCGATGTAACTCAATAGTATCCCGTACATACCCGGGACCACGACCTCAATATTCTCGGCTGAAACCGAGACATGCCGCTAGGCACCAAACATGAATGTGTACACTCAATAGTATCCCGTACATACCCGGGACCACGGCTTCAATATTCTCGGCTGAAACCGAGACATGCCGCTAGGCACCAAACAGGAATGTGTACACTCAATAGTATCCCGTACATACCCGAGACCACGGCCTCAATATTCTCGGCTGAAACCGAGACATGCCGCTAGGCACCAAACAGGAATGTGTACACTCAATAGTATCCCGTACATACCCGGAACCATGGCCTCAATATTCTCGGCTGAAACCGAGACATGCCGCTAGGCACCAAACAGGAATGTGTACAGATCAGAACAGGTAGTGAACTGTTGAGTTACAAGTCAGGTTTCACCTTTGATTTTCCCATACCCCTAAGTTATAAGTGTAAGTCAATTCAGGTATCCCGAAATCAAGAAACTAATGCCAACACAGGATCAGGTAAACAGGCTTGTCTGGATAGACAACAGGAACGGTCCATGAGGACTACATGTCAGGTTTGTTGGCATTAGACACAAGATCAGGTGACGGGTCAGGTCATGGTACATCAGGTCAAGTCAAGCAGTATACGGAACTATGTCAGGTAAATCAATATGTATGTAGCAAGTCAGGTCAAGATGTAAACAATATCATGGGTGTGCTCATACTCAGTTACATAATCAAGCATGGTTAACAAGATGATCTAAGCAATGAATTAAGCAATAGGCAAATTCATTCAATTTGCAATACAGTTATCAATTGTGTCACGGAGATGATTTCGACATTATGAGAATGCAGTAAGACAATTATAGCCATTTAATCTTGTTACCAAGTTAAGACTTCATGGATGCAATGATATCTACATATATAGGTTCCAAGTTTGAAAGATAAATGATATATAACAATCTTGAACACGAAAAAAATAGGAAATTATAATACCAAAGTTAAATTGCAGGTTTTAGGATGTCATCAAGTATATGTAAATATTGTTTAGCATGTAGCAAGGGGTACTTGCCTCGACGGGTCGCGAATCCGGAAAACGGAACGTAAAACGTCGGTCGGGAAAACTCGCGACGGGCGCACGGTTCACGGAATGAACCCAAACGACGAACAGTGGAACCACACGGGTCGGGGTACCACGCTGGAATGTCGGGACACGTCGCCGGCATCACCGGATTCTGGCGAACCCAAAAACAGCGAACGTCAAGAATTGCAACAAGAAAAGAAAAGAAAGCGAAGAAGAAGGGAAGGAGGATGGAGAAGGGAGGGCTCATAAGGATCTGTGTGAAGTGTGGTGACGGTCGACCACGTCGACGGAGCTCCGGCGGTGGCCTACGTCGACAGCGAAAGAAACCTGCATATCAAGAAAATATTAACAGAGAAGGAAAAGAAGAAAGGAAAAGAGGAGGGGATGCTAGCTCACGGAAGGGTGTGCGCGAGGGCCAGGGGCACGGAGACGGGTTGTCGGCAGCGACTTCCGGCGGTGCAACTTTATGCAGAGGGTGCGCGGGCCTGGTCGGGGGTATGCAGGCTCGGTCGTCGAAGCTGGGTGCAGGGTTTTGGTCTGTGGTTGAGAAGAGGAGGATGGTGGTCGAAGGGGGAAACGAGGTCGGGACGGAGGTGGCAGCGAAGGTGACACGGCGAAGGTTGAGGAGGCGAGGACGATGGGTTTGAGGCGAGGCGGTCACGGGAGAGGAACGGAGGCAAGGAGGTGGAGTGGCTCGGTCGAGGGCGAGGAGACGAAGAGCCCGGTGGTGATGGCGTCGGCGTTGGGGCTGCAGCGGCGAAGGGGGAGGTGGCTAGGGTTGCATGGGGTTGGGTTCGCGTGATGGAGGAAAAAGAATATATAGGTGGGAGAGAAAGAGAGATATGGGGGAGAGAGAGAGATACGGGAGAGAGAGAGAGTGATATATGGGGGGAGAGAGAAAGCGAGAGAGAGAGAAGAGAGATAGAGAGAGGAGAGATATAGAAAGACGGAGGAGAGAGAGGAGAGAGAGAGGGAGAGATATATGGGGCCCACGGTTTTTAAAGGAGGAAGCTGATTGGTGTGAAAGGAAATTTTTGTGAAAGATTTTAGAAATAAAAGAATATTGTAAGGTTATAAAATATTTTAGGCGGTTAAAAATTTAAATATACGATGGTTTAAAAATATTAAAATTTGGGATTTTGGCGCAAAGTAAAACATTTTCAAATCGCGTCCGGGTCGGGTACAAAAATTTGAAATTGAAATAATAAAATTTTAGGCGGGATCCAAAAGTGAAAATGAAGTATTTTACAATCAAAAAGCATACCCCCAAAACGGACACACGTACGTGCGCGTAGCAGTCCAAACTCGCCCGTTTCACTGAACGGGACGAGAACACGATGCATGGACGCTACAACAGGGCTAAGGGTGTCAAGCAGGCCAAGATGAATATTTTTAATTTTATTTTAGGTGCCATAATTTGTTATATGCAGAATTGAATTGTCGGGATAAAATTACAATAAGTAACAATCAAGCAAGATAAATGAAACTACGTTCAAACGGTAACTGAAATTAGTAGCATTGGGCTCGGGTGTTACATTATACCCAACTACAAAAAGAATTTCGTCCTCGAAATTCCAAGAATACAAAGACAGATAACTACAAGAAAATGTGAGGAAACTTCTTCCGGATTTCATCTTCTCGTTCCCAAGTGGACTCTTCATGCGAGTGATTACCCCAAGAAACAAGTACAAGAGGGATCACCTTGTTCTTAAGAACCTTTTCCCTTCGATCCACGATTTCAATCGGTCGCTCCTCAAAAGTCAAGTCTTCTCGTACTGTTAGCTCCGAATGATCCAATACGTGCGTTTCATCTCGAACATACCTACGGAGTTGAGATACATGAAACACATCATGCACATTTGCCAAGGACTGCGGTAACGCCAAACGATACGCTACCTCACTAACACGCTCCAAGATCTCAAAGGGTCCAACGAAACGAGGACTAAGCTTTTCTCGACTCCCAAAACGAATCACCCCTCTAGTCGGTGATATCTTCAAGAATACCGAATCACCCATGGCGAATTCTAGAGGTCTTCTTGACGTGTCTGCCCAACTCTTCTGTCGGTCTTGTGCTGCCTTCATATGATTTCTGATAATGTTAACCTTCTCAACTGTCTGCACAACCAAATCTGGTCCCAACAATCTCCGTTCACCGACATCGTCCTAACAAACAGGTGAACGGCATTTACGACCATACAAAGCTTCAAATGGAGCCATCTGGATAGTTGCCTGAAAACTGTTGTTGTAAGAAAACTCCACCAAATGCAGATGATCCTCCCAAGACCCCTTGAAGTCCAACATGCATGCTCTCAACATATCCTCAAGAGTTTAGATTGTTCTCTCCGACTGACCATCAGTTTGAGGATGATAAGCTGTGCTAAACTTCAATCGAGTCCCCAACTTTCCTGTAAACTCCTCCAGAAGTGTGATAAGAACCGAGTGTCCCGATCGGACACAATGCTCACGGGTACTCCATGCAATCTTACAATCTCTTGCATGTACCGCTCTGCCAAAGTCTCTGTTGATTGACCAACCCAGAAAGGAATGAAGTGAGCTGTCTTCGTCAACCGATCAACAATCACCCATACAGCATTGTTACCTTTTGGACTCCGTGGTAAAGCCGTCACAAAATTCATGGTTATATGTTCCCACTTTCACTGAGGAATCGGAAGTGGTTGCAATAAACCAGCAACCCTTTGATGTTCAGCCTTAACTTGCTGACACACCAAACACTTCGCCACAAAGCGAGCAATCTCCCGTTTCATGCCTTCCCACCAGAAATGCTGTCGAATATCTCGGTACATCTTTGTGCCTCCTGGATGTACAGAATAAGCTGAACTGTGTGCCTCCTTCATAAGCTCTTCGCGGATATCTCCCTTTGGCACACACAATCGGCTACCATACCTCAACGAACCATCTTCGTGGATCAATAAATCTATTCGTAGTCCGGCTTCAACCTGTTCTCGAAACTTTTGTAGTCTAGGGTCTTGAGATTGTGCTGCTTTAATATTCTCGATCAACGATGAATGTACTTGCAGATGCATCAACTGTCCCGTAGAATGCGGTAGCACAACCTCCAAGTCAAATCTTCGAAAATCCTCAACGAGTTCCTTCTGCGTAGTTAACACCTGAATTGCTGGTAACCGACTAAGCGCATCCGGCATGACATTAACCTTCCCCGGATGGTACTTAAGATCAAGATCGTAGTCAGCCATCAGCTCCAACCATCTACGCTGCCTCATATTAAGCTCCTTCTGCGTGAACACATACTTCAAGGTCTTATGATCAGTGAAAACTTCGACCCTTTCGCCCAAAAGGTAGTGTCTCCAAATCTTCAAAGCGAAAATCACAGCCGCAAGTTCCAAGTCATGAGTTGGGTAATTCTTCTCATGGATCTTCAACTGTCTCGATGCGTACGCTACAACCTTCCCATGCTGCATCAAAACACATCCCAATCCTTTCCCAGATGCGTCGCTGTGAATCACCAATCCTCCGGAATTGTCTGGCACGGTCAGAATAGGGGTGGTTATCAACTTCTGTTTCAACGTCTCAAAAGCTAACGCACATTTGTCCGTCCATACAAAAGGTACCTCCTTGCGCGTAAGCTTGGTTAACGGCTCCGCCAGACTAGCAAAGTTCTCCACAAATCTTCTGTAATATCCGGCGAGTCCAATAAAACTTCTTATCTCCGCAACATTCTTTGGAATCGGCCAATCTCGAACTGCTGCAATCTTTTCTGGATCGACGGCGATTCCATCGCCAGACACAACATGCCGTAAAAACTTTACTTCCTCGAGCCAAAACTCGCACTTACTCATCTTCGCATATAACTTCTCTTGTCTCAACGTTTGCAGTGCGATCTTCAAATGTTCAGCATGCTCCTCAAAACTCTTCGAATAAACCAGAATATCGTCAATGAATACCATAATAAATTGATCCAAGAATGGTGAAAAGATTCGGTTCATCAAGTCTATGAATACTGCCGGCGCATTCGTTACTCCGAAGGGAATCACTAAGTATTCGTAATGTCCATACCGAGTCCGGAACGCCGTCTTGCAAATATCTTCCGCTTTACTCGGACCTGATGATATCCGGATCGCAAATCCAGTTTCGAGAATACCCTCGCGCCACTAAGCTGCTCGAAAAGTTCGCCAATGCGAGAGATCGGGTACTTGTTCTTAATAGTCACCCGGTTTAATTCCCGATAGTCGATGCACATCCTTCTTGTGCCGTCCTTCTTCTTTACTAGAAGAACTGGAGCTCCCCAAGGTGAGTTACTGCTTCGAATCCAACCCTTCTCAAGCAAATCATCAACCTGTTTCTTGACTTCTTCCAACTCTACTGGTGCCATTGGATAATACGCTTTGGATACCGGCGCTGCACCAGGAATAAGATCAATTGCGAACTCCACGTCTCGCTTCGGCGGTAATCCCGATATATCTTCAAACACGTCCATAAAATCACGAACAACAGCCGGCTCTTCACTTTTATCAACTTCCATTGCTGCAAGAATACTGTTTGTCGGCCTAGCCCTAAACTCGACTGGCCTGACAGAACTGCTTCCTCCAGTGAAGCTAAACTCGGGATGTCCGGGAATCTGGAAAATTACCTTCCTTGCCCTACAATCAATGTGAGCGTGGAAAGTTCCAAGAAAATCCATTCCCAAGACGACCTCGTAGCTGCCCGTATCAATCACCAAGAATTCTGCAAAAAGCTCCCGTCCGCACACAACAACTGTACAATCTTTACATTCTCTACTAGCTATGATTTTTTTATTCCCAGTGTGTATGCCCCAGAAACTAGACAGGGTCGTGTAGTCAATCGAGTGTGTAGTTATAAATTTGGATGACATAAAACAATGGGATGCACCAGAATCAAATAACGCTAATGCGGGAAAACCACGAACGAGTAGAGTACCTGAAACAACTTTCCCTGACGCCTTAGCTTCTTCAGCTGTCAAGGTAAAAGCTCTAGCCTGATTAGGTCCTTGAGTCAGCTGTTTCTGTCCTTGGAACGGTCTCTGCGGAGGCTTCTGAAAATCATCCCTCGTACGAAGCTTCGACGGACAAGCACTAACGGCGTGATCTGCCGCCCTATAAACAAAACAGAGTCCCAGCTTCCTTCGACAATCCCTTTGCACATGTCCGTGTACATGGCAGTAGTTACAAATCACGCTCCACTTCCGATCAACCACAATTGTTTTCTTCATTGGTGCTATGCTGCGTCTGTTCACCGGAACACTTCTATGTACGGACGTTTGGTTCAGTGCAGACGCCGGCTTCAGCTCGGTCTGTTTCTTTTGATTCTCCAGCATTCCTTTTATCACTCCAAGCATGGCGGCTTCGTCCACACGCCTTTGGTACGTCTTCAATTTCTTACCTGCCATATTCCTGAAATCAAAACACCCAACATTAGCATGCTGATAGCTTCTGAATATAGATCAAGGCTAGAACTCCAAGATACTTAAATAGAGTGCCTCATTGTAACTATGCCGCGATATCATAGCCATAATTACATAACTCCACCCAAGTCGCCTAAGTCCTAGAGATAACAAGGAATCAAGTTTCGAGTCGATATGCAAAGGAAGTTTGCACATCGTAAAAGATATAATCAGGAAGAATGCGATTCAAGAATGGTAAAACGGCAAGGTGGCAGGACATGTTTCCTAAACACGAGTATTCTGATTCGTGTATTGGGTACAATACCCAACTACAAAAGAATCAACCCGACTATCTTATGGCTCTGATACCAAAAGAACCATGTCATGCCCCGCTTCCCAGAGTACGCTAAAATGGGCACGTGACATAGCCAACCATGCTACCTGTGGGTAGGAAGTATCCATCCACAGTCACATTACGGCTGTAGAGATATCAAGAACAAAATAAAACTATCTAAACATGTCCATAATCCAGGATAATCTGAGTCAAGAATAATAAAAATGCGGAAGCGAAAGATCCAATACAAAATAACTGGAATGTATGTCCCATAATGCGGGCTCACATCAGGAAAAAAATGCAGGAAGGAAAACTAACTACTGCTGACACTCACAGCTCAGCCTGTCGGCTGAAGTACTCCTGCTCGGACTGCGACAGCGGTACAGAATCTGGGCCATGCAAAACCCAGACGTCAGCGCGTCAAATCATCAAGTAGTAACATAATAAACAGGCAATGCGAATATAAACATGAATAAAGCAAGGGTAACAATAATATGAATCAGAGCAGTGCAGGGTAGTGTGCAGTGGGTAAACTGGACTGTTCTATCAGGTTTTCTATTCTAAAGTCTTTGAAACCAAATTGATGAATTATCGATGTAACTCAATAGTATCCCGTACATACCCGGGACCACGGCCTCAATATTCTCTGCTGAAACCGAGACATGCCGCTAGGCACCAAACAGGAATGTGTACACTCAATAGTATCCCGTACATACCCGGGACCACGGCCTCAATATTCTCGGCTGAAACCGAGACATGTCGCTAGGCACCAAACAGGAATGTGTACACTCAATAGTATCCCGTACATACCCTGGACCACGACCTCAATATTCTCGGCTGAAACCGAGACATGCCGCTAGGCACCAAACAGGAATGTGTACAGATCAGAACAGGTAGTGAACTGTTGAGTTACAAGTCAGGTTTCACCTTTGATTTCCCCATACCCCCAAGTTATAAGTGTAATTCAAGTCAGGTATCCCGAAATCAAGAAACTAATGCCAACACAGGATCAGGTAAACAGGCTTGTCTGGATAGACAACAGGAACGGTCCATGAGGACTACATGTCAGGTTTGTTGGCATTAGACACAAGATCAGGTGACGGGTCAGGTCATGATACATCAGGTCAAGTCAAGCAGTATACGGTACCATGTCGGGTAAATCAATATGTATGTAGCAAGTCAGGTCAAGATGTAAACAATATCATGGGTGTGCTCATACTCAGTTACATAATCAAGTATGGTTAACAAGTTGATCTAAGCAATGGATTAAGCAATAGGCAGATTCATTCAATTTGCAATACAGTTATCAATTGTGTCACAGAGATGATTTCAACATTATGAGAATGCAGTAAGTCAATTATAGACGTTTAATCTTGTTACCAAGTTAAGACTTCATCGATGCAATGATATCTACATATATAGGTTCCAAGTTTGAAAGATAAATGATATATAACAATCTTGAACACGAAAAAAATGGGAAATTATAACACCAAAGTTAAATTGCAGGTTTTAGGCTGTCATCAAGTATATGTAAATATTGTTTAGCATGTAGCAAGGGGTACTTGCCTCGACGGGTCGCGAATCGGGAAAACGGAACGTAAAACGTCGGCGGGGAAAACTCGCGACGGGCGCACGGTTCACGGAATGAACCCAAACGATGAACAGTGGAACCACACGGGTCGGGGTACCACGCTGGAATGTCGGGACACGTCGCCGGCATCACCGGATTCCGGCGAACCCAAAAACAGTGAACGTCAAGAATTGCAACAAGAAAAGAAAAGAAAGCGAAGAAGAAGGGAAGGAGGATGGAGAAGGGAGGGCTCACGAGGATCTGTGTGAAGGGTGGTGACGGTCGACCACGTTGACGGAGCTCCGGCTGTGGCCTACGTCGACAGCGAAAGAAACCTGCATATCAAGAAAATATTAACAGAGAAGGAAAAGAAGAAAGGAAAAGAGGAGGGGATGCTAGCTCACGGAAGGGTGTGCGCGAGGGCCAGGGGCACGGAGATGGGTCGTCGGCAGCGACTTCCGGCGGTGCAACTTTGTGCAGGGGGTGCACGGGCCTGGTCGGGGGTGTGCAGGCTCGGTCGGCGAAGCTGGGTGCAGGGTTTTGGATCTGTGGTTGAGAAGAGGAGGATGGTGGTCGAAGGGGAAACGAGGTCGGGACGGAGGTGGCAGCGAATGTGACACGGCGAAGGTTGAGGAGGCGAGAACGATGGGTTTGAGGCGAGGCGGTCACGGGAGAGGAACGGAGGCGAGGAGGTGGAGTGGCTCGGTCGAGGGCGAGGAGACGACGAGCCCGGTGGTGATGGCGTCGGCGTTGGGGCTGCAGCGGCGAAGGGGGAGGTGGCTAGGGTTGCATAGGGTTGGGTTCGCGTGATGGAGGAAAAAGAATATATAGGTGGGAGAGAGAGAGAGATATGAGGGAGAGAGAGAGAGATATATGGGGAGAGAGAGAAAGCGAGAGAGAGAGAATAGAGATAGAGAGAGGAAAGATATAAAGAGACGGGGGAGAGAGAGGAGAGAGAGAGGGAGAGATATATGGGGCCCACGGTTTTTAAAGGAGGAAGCTGATTGGTGTGAAATGAAATTTTTGTGAAAGATTTTAGAAATAAAAGAATATTGTAAGGTTATAAAATATTTTAGGCGGTTAAAAATTTAAATATACGATGGTTTAAAAATATTAAAATTTGGGATTTTGGCGCAAAGTAAAACATTTTCAAATCGCGCCCGGGTCGGGTCCAAAAATTTGAAATTGAAATAATAAAATTTTATGCAGGATCCAAAAGTGAAAATGAAGTATTTTACAATCAAAAAGTATACCCCCAAAACGGACACACGTACGTGCGCGTAGCCGTCCAAACTCGTCCGTTTCACTGAACGGGACGAGAACACGATGCACGGACGCTACAACAGGGCTAGGGGTGTCAAGCAGGCCAAGATGAATATTTTTAATTTTATTTTAGGTGCCATAATTTTTTATATGCAGAATTGAATTGTCGGGATAAAATTACAATAAGTAACAATCAAGCAAGATAAATGAAACTACGTTCAAACGGTAACTGAAATTAGTAGCATTGGGCTCGGGTGTTACAATTTTCCTCAAAAATTATCTCATCCATCCATTTATCATCAATATCTAGACGTGTATGAAGTTCGGGAAAAACAATTAATGACTCGGGATGATGTCCACATGGAAGTGAAAGGACATGATGAATTGGTGAGAAATACTCAACCAAAACTGTGGGTTCATCATCCAAAATATTCCTAGCGTCGACATCCTCAATCAAGTGAAAATCAAATTTCTCAGACACCTCATCAAAAGCATGGATTTCATTCAATTTTGGCTCTAGAGTGGAGGTGTAGAGATCAAAAGGATCGGGATTGGTTTCACTTGAAATGGACCTTTCACAATCGGGTAAATCAAACACTACAAAGTCGCACAACTCATTAAACATTCTATCTTCAATTGGTTAATCATTCGGGATACTAGATATACTTTCGAAACCGGAGTTGTGGAATTCTATTTGCAACGGGTAAGTTTGATTTTGAAGGATGTACCGCTCACTCTCACTACTCAAATTCTCAATTTGTCCCAAAGGGTTGTTCAGAAGACATGTCTAGTGAGGGTGTAAAAGTCGGGTAGGATTGGTTAGAATCGAATGGTTGGACAGGAAAAAGATCAACGTTATGATAAGGAGGTGAATGGAATTGTTGATAAAAAGAATTGGAAGTGTTGAAAGGAGTGAAAAATTGGCTACGGGATTATTCAATACGTTCAGTAATGGACATAGGTCTTGGAGTTACAACAGGACTCTCAAAAGGGGTATCAACGTAAGAAGGTGGCGGAGGTTGAAACGGTTGATACAAAGTGGATTGCGGAGTCCAATTATTTGTCCTAGACGCGTTTATCCGATCTTTCAAAGAAAGTTTGGATATGGAGGGATCGTTCGAAGTTCGACCAAAGCAAGAACCGTATGAAGTAATGTCTGGTTATGAGTACCAAAGTTCGGCAAGAGTTGGTTTATGTCGGGTACCCATGATACGAAGAGA
Source organism: Agapanthus africanus (assembly GCA_030015575.1). Taxonomy (NCBI): domain Eukaryota; kingdom Viridiplantae; phylum Streptophyta; class Magnoliopsida; order Asparagales; family Amaryllidaceae; genus Agapanthus; species Agapanthus africanus. The sequence goes on from JASDDO010000019.1 coordinate 893,066,436, forward strand.
AGAAGAAAAAGGGAAGAAGAAGAATGTGAGTTTTTTTATTTGTTTTATGTTAGTTATCAACAAAAGTATGAAATATACACACAATAATCACGACACAATACCACACACCTAATCGATCTAGGGTTCACCTAGGTCAACTAGCTCTAGAACTTGATTGTTGAAGTAAAACTGTGTCGAGAAACGGGCTCAAGATATATGATCACAAGGCCAGGTAAGTGCAGAGATAATGAGAGGTTTTCCAACGCTTCCACGAAGGTCCTTAATTAGATAACCCTTTCTCTTTTGGCGGTTTCGCCATGAACACTTTCCTAAACACCCCGTGAATGATATACCGTTATGCGGTGTTCTAAACACAGTTAATTTCTCCTAATGAGCATGAAGTCTTTCAAGGCTTTAAAGTCTAGTTTCTTTTAAAATTTGTGCGGGTAAACGTTATACTCAATTTCGTGATTTGTGGGCCACGGAAAAGGTGATGAAATCCTTTACCGTATGTTGTGGGGTTCGCTTGCCCTTAAGTCCGTATTAATGGATGCAATACGCAAATCAATGAAAATGTTGTTAAAAACCTAAAGCAATCGATTTTTATGTTTAATCACGGCACCGCAACAAATACGGGTTAGTAAATTTTAGCGTTTGACAGCGAACTTGCAAAGAATTCTGCAAAGATAGAATATTGGATGCGTCGGATTTGAGAAAGAAGGTGTTAGGAAATACGTACCGATAAGTTTTCGGGTTAGGAAACCCTCGTTGAGTTGAATCCGGCTATCTTGAAAAGTTCGCTTGCGCGGGTAAAACTACCCGGATCTTTGGCACTGTACTTCGCAATCACCTTAGCTTTGAATGTACATTTTGCTCCACACGATCGCAGTTCGCAAATCCATCTAAGTCTATAAATGTCGGGAAAATGGATTTTTAGTGCGAAAAAGCGATATGAATCCCCAAACTCCTACACACCTAAAATTATAAAAATCAAGTAGTAAAATTAGGACAAAATTAGAACACTGGAGCACAGAAGAAATTTTGGTAGCAAAATGAGGAGACAGGCCGGCGACGCCGGAATTTTTAAGGATGTCGCCGGGCTCTTTAATGAATTGGGGCTCCAAATTTTTTCTGGTGTCTTAGTGTTATACTAGTGTCTCAATGTTATTGTTTAACTTCTCTGTTTAGTTCCAGAGTGCTTGCAGGTCAAAAATCCAGAGAGCAAAAAGGTTAGGAAAGTTAATTTTTGTTGGTTTTTTGATTTTTTAGTTTTGTTTTTAGAATAGTGTTAGATGTATAAACAAGATTAACATGAAATAATAAGAATAAAAACGTTACCGTTTCCCCGGCAACGACGCCATTTGATTTTGCACGCTTTTGGCGTGTCGTATTTAAAGTTCTAAAGTTAACCGCAATCAAGACGGCGTTGCATGTAGCTAGCCGCGATGAGTATGGGTCGACCGCAGGGAGTCGGAGCGTTCTACGTTCTTGTTATCACGTATGAATGCGCGGGTCAAAATGTTCATTTCTAACCTAAGTGTATATATTATAAGTTGTTAGGATTAGATAGGATAGTGTAAGTTAGTGAAGTCTGTACTCAATTCTTTATGCCGAACTTGACTATTGAAGCTAGAGCAATCGGCAACAACGCGGATTAGGATACTTAAGCACGGTATTAGTGAAATCCGGCTTATTGACCCTTGTCCATCCATTCTTGTCTCTTGGTTTTCGCCTTCGGCCAAAATGAACGCAACCGGTCGCGGTTAGAAATCACCGATACCTTGGTAGGGTAGGATACCTAACGGAGCGCTTGCGTAAGATTTGGGCGGAGTTCAATTGGAAAATATCGGACAAAGTAAATGAGAAACGAAAACCTTAACTTACACAACCATTCTTTTTCCTAACAACACCAATATTCACAAATATCAAAACAACAAAAAGAAAGAGCAAAAGAAATGATACAAAGAAAAGAATAGAACAACATTGCAAGTAAGTAAATGGCAAGTAATAAAATAGCAACTAAGTAAATGGCAAGTAATGAAATGCAAGTAAGTAAGAAAAATAGACAATACTAAGAACCCAAAAATGAAAGCTTTATTAACTTCAATGATGGTACAACCCTTGAATTCAATAACCAAAACTTAAACTTGCAAGCTCAATAAAGAGATTGCAAGACCAAGAGAAGGCAAAGAGCTTAAGGGAAACTAGCTATGTACAAGAACTAAAACAAAAGAGAAAAGAGAAACAAAGTATCAAGTATGGTATGGTATATAAAATATGAGACCCTTTCCTTTGCTCTCTGATCTGTATTTATAGGCCAAAAATAAGATTAAACAAACAATACAAATAAGTTGATGTGACAGTAAGGGAAAGTCAGAAGAAAATTAGGGTCATTTTGAGCTAATAAAATCGGTGGGGCCGGTTTTTGTAGGAGTCTCGCAGGGTTCAATCCGAGCAATCTGGATCGTGTTGGTGTGGTGGTCTTGTGTTCTCTCGACAATTCCACTAGTATTGTTTGATTTCTTCATATCAGCTTAGATTATACTCAGTAGTCTTGGAGGGAAACTTGATACTTTATATTACTTCAAAACTTTTAGCATTTATCACACATCATCTCTCATGTGCCCACTTGTGCCATGGGCAGCCTCACCATGGTCTATGTGCCAAAGAGCATGTGCACACTTGTATTGTGTTGGACCAAAATTGTGTGCATACATTTATTTGTAAAAGAACTCTTTGGTTATCGATCGGTTTGCAGTTCCGGTTGCAGTGTTGGCTCACAAACGTTATATCCGTGATTTTGAGCTTGTTTCCAGTATTGTGTCACAGATACCTGCAATATGTATTTACTGAGCAGACACTGATTAATAGTATCGATATATACAAAAAATAGATAATGAATGAGTGGTATTAAAATGTAGTTTTCTGAGATGAACAATATCATTTACTTGAGCTGCCTTGATCTGATTAACAAGAGTGGACTGAACTTGTAAGTTCATCAAAGATGAGGCGTTATCTGGCACAACTACTTAAACCATAAATCCGTACAGTTCTTACTGTAACTTCCACTAGGCGGTGAGATTCATTGCTAATGGTTGACGACTAAGTGCATCGGGAACTACATTCATCTTTCCAGGATGACATTGTAGGTTGATGTCGAAATCTGCCATGAGCTCTAACCATCTTCTCTACCGCATATTGAGTTTCTTCTGAGTAAATACATACTTCAAACTCTTATGGTCAGTATAAATATCCACTCGCTCTCCCAAAAGGTAGTGACGCCAAATCATGAGTGCGAAGGCCACGGCTGTCAATTTCAAGTCATGTGTTGGATAGTTGCGCTCATAAACCTTTAATTGTCTTAATGCAAAAGCCACAGCCTTTCCATAATGATGTAGAACACATCTTAATCTCTTACCGGACGCATCACAATGTATATCGAATCCACCAGATCGATTTGGTATTACGAAAATATGTGCAGAGGTTAATCTCGTCTTGAGTTCTGCAAAAGCCTTCTCACATGCTTCTAACCACACGAATGCTTCATCTTTCTGTGTAAGCTTGGTCAGAGGTGCCGCGATCTTTGAAAATCATAGGATGAATCGTCTGTAATGTTTTTCCCTTATAAAAATGGGGGAGAAAACAAAGAGGAAAATAATTCCCACAGCTTGGCCTCACGTGTTAAACACGTGAGTACTTATATGCAAAGAATATAAGCGCTGAAAACAAATAACTAAAGACCAAACTGGCCTCATGTGTTAAACACGTGAGCGTGCAAGGCATATAAGTGCTGAAAATAAATAACTAAAGGCGCAAACTAGCCTCATGTGTTAAATACGTGAGCGCTCATATAGAAAGCATATGAGTGCTAAATATAAACAGGTTAAAACCTACACTGGGGTCGTGTGTTAAACACGTGAGAACATAATTTTTGAAGCACTAGCTTCAGATGGAATTAAATTCTATATAGAATTGAATTCTATTTTAGGAAAACTACTTCCCCTGATCATTCTATAATAAGAAAGATATTCTCTGTTACAGAAAACTGTTGGATCAAAGATCCAATAACAGAATTGAATTCTAATATGGAAAATATTCTTTCTAAATAAGAAAGATATTTTCTGTTAAACAGAGAACCGTTGGATTAAAAATCCAATAGTGATTAAAAATCATCAAATATAGAATTAAATTCTGTTAGGGGAAAATATCTCCTTGATTTTTCTAAATGAGAAAGATATTCTCTGCTGGATCAAAGATCCAATGTTAGAATCAAATTCTAATATGAGAAAATATTTCCCTAATCTTTCTAAGCGAGAAAGATATACTCTTAACCCTTGGATTAAAAATCCAATGGTGATTAAAAATTACCGTTTGATAGAATTAAATTCTATTTATGGGAAAATATATCCTTAATCTTGTTAAAAACAAGAAAATATATTCTGTAAAACAGAAATCACTGGATCAAAAATCTAATGGAGGATAAAATTCCCAAAATAATCTTTAAGACTTTTCACCGTCGAAAGACCGGATCGAGACATTAGGATGTCTAGCCTGAATTTGGGGGCATATACTATTTGGATTTATCCATCCACCTCTCCGAAAATACTGAGTTGATTTATGGTACCATATATCGGAGGTTTGGATAGATACGACCGTTGTAGCAGACTTCATCAGATTCTCCCTCATTTGCGAGGGGTTTTTGATTGTGGGGACGCTCTTCTCTGCAGGCGTAACCCCCTGTAATTAATTACGTTATCGCATTGCGATAACCACTTTCTCCTTCTCCAACAGTTCACTTCGTGTCGTGTGTTTTTTTTGTTTATTTTGGTTGCCCATGGATTGTATACGGAGACGAGTTTATGTCGTCGTCCGTAGGGCGTGACATTGTCCAAATCCATATATTTTGGGTTTGGGTTTGGGTCAAGGATTTGCTTGACAGGGTCCACGTTGGTAGCTTGGTTTGCCAACGGAAACTTAGGACGCAGATCTCATATAAATGAGGTCCATCCGTTCATAAGATATTTGAGTTTGATCTAAGGATCATTAGTAATATTTGAGACTAAGATCAACTTAGAAACAAAAGAGCATATGGGATCAATTATTTTAGTTTAAGGATATCACGGTCCATTACTTCCGTGTTTGGGACGACGCGCTAGTTTAGGGACATCTCGGTCTAACATTCCCATTTTAGGGACGAATGTTAGTTTAAGGACATTTCGGTCCAACATTCCCATTTTAGGGACGAGTGTTAGTTTAAGGACATTTCGGTCCAACATTCCCATTTTAGGGACGAATGTTAATTTAAGAATATTTCGGTCCATTATCCATCTTGTGCGCACGTGTATTTGTTACGTGGCGGAGTAACCGATGGTGACATGGAATGCGTCAAATTTGGGGTGCGATCCGATTTGAGGTGTGCACGTCAATTTGGAAGTGCATCAATATAGGATGAAAGGAGTTGTTGGTTATCGGGACCCACCACCTCTCTGAAGACGTTGAGGAATTACAATGACATATATCAGAGGTGTGGAAAGATGTACCCTTGAACTAAATCCCGTATTTGAGGAAAGGAGGGGTTGTGTTGGACCTAGGAATCGTTAGTCATATTTGAGACTAAGATTACTTTTGGAGATATGGGATGAATATCATTTTGGATATCATCAATGAGAGGTCATTATTCATATTTGAGACTAAAATCAGTTTGGAAATATGGGCTCGGTTGATTTAAAATCAAAGAGGTTTAACCTCATGGACTTAGCCAATTTGGGCCGAAATTAGGTTTCTATACTATCCAACAGTACTAAGCACTAAGATATGCAATGCTCACATGTATTTCACTTGGGGCGCTGGAATGGTGCTGAGCACTGATCTTTTCTGGCGCTCACGTATTTTTCACGTGAGGCGCTACTATAGTGCTTATCACTAATTTTCTCTGGCGCTCACGTATGAAACATGTGAGGCGCTCAAATATAGGCGCTGTCCAATCAGTGCTAAACACTTTAGTCATTTTGACAGAATATGGAGTGCTAAGCACTTTGCATGGAACTCACGTGGGAAACATGTGAGGTTCTGAGCATTGACTTTGGGTTTTGTTTGTTCACCCCCTTTTTTAGACAGAAGTGCTAAACACTTGGCTAGATCTCTGGTGCTTACGTGTGAAATATGTGAGGCGCCAGATTTTGGATTTCCAAGAATGTTTCACGTGTATTTCACGCGACTGATTTATTTTTGGGGTGCTGGGCTGTTTTATTTGGTGGCTGCCTAATCAACACAAAGGAGTTTTTCTTCGCCCTTTGGACGCTCACGTAGAAAGCACGTGAGGCGTTTTAGTTTTTTCTTTTGTTTGCTTTAAGAACTCACGTTGGGAACACGTGGGGCATTATAATAATGCTAAGCACTAATTTTACTCACGTGTGTTTCACGTGAAACGCCAAGTTCTTCTCGTTTTTAGAGATATTAATCTCTGTTAATGATATTTTAGTCATTGATGATCATCAAGATTTCTGTTTTGAAGATCTTGGATCATCATCATTTTTTTAATTGGAGAACTAAGTTTTTCTTTTATTTTTATAAGAACTAAGTTCTTTGTGTAGGGTTAAACCCTAATTTCGGAGGAATTAAATTCCCAGAATACATGTTCTTTTTCTTTTTCTTTCTAACCTAGTTCTTTTCTCCTAAGTTTTGAGTCTGCAGAACAGAATCTCCCCGATGAGAATTAAATTCTTAACTTGTGGGGAGATTTTTTTTGCAAATCTCAAACCAGAGGAAGAACTAAGTTCTTGTGTGAAGGGTTAAACCCTTGTTTCCATTATACTAGGCAACGAGGATACTTTTATTCTCTCCCTTTTTCTTTACCTAGAGTTTTGAAGGGGGAGATCTTTTTTCTTCTTTTGAAAATTAAATTCTCAGTCGTTTTTTAGAACCTTCCGTCTCTTTTTTTGCAAAAGCTTATGGGGAGTTCCCACTATATGTCCCTGTGTTTGGGGAGAATATTAGTTTAAGGACGTTTCGGTCCAACATTCCTATTTTGGGAATGAGCATTAGTTTAAGGACATTTCGGTCCAACATTCCCGTTTTGGAGACGAATGTTAGTTTAAGGATATTTCGTTCCATTCCTGTTTCGGGGATGAATGTTAGTTTAAGGACATTCCGGTCCATTATCGCCGTATTTGGGGCGACGCGCTAATTTAGGGTCATCTCGGTCCAACATTCCCATTTTAGGGGCGAATGTTAGTTTAAGGAAATTTCGGTCCAACATTCCCATTTTGGGGACGAATGTTAGTTTAAGGTCATTTCGGTCCATTATCCATCTTGCACGCACATGTATTTGTTACGTGGCGGAGTGAACGACGGTGATAAGAAATACGCCCAATTTGGGGTATGATCCAATTTAAGGTGTGCACGTCAATTTAGAAGTGTATCAATGTGGGATGTATCATTCTTTGTCTTGATGAAATTTTACATCAAGTTGGGACGAGAAAAGAGTTGTTGGTTGTCGGGACCCGCCACCTTCCTGAAAATGTTGAAGAATTTCAACGACATATATCAGAGGTGTGAAGAGATGTACCCTTGAACCAAATCCCATGTTTGAGGGAAAGATTATGGTGGATCATCTAAGAATCATTAGTATTATTTGAGACTAAAATTACCTTAGGAGATTTAGGATGAATATCATTTTGGATATCATCAATGAGAGATCATTAGTCATGTTTGAGACTAAGATCAGTTTAGAAACCGCGAGCATATGGGCTCGCTTGAAGAATCAAAGAGGTTTAACCTCATGAAACTTAGCCAATTTAGGCTAAGACTGGGTTTCTGTACTGCCTGGCAGTGCTAATCACTCAGTTGCATATAGCGCTCATATGCGTTTGTTCCCTTATAAAAAAGGGATGAGGGAAAGTTCCTCACTAAAACAGCCCCACGCGTTTAACACGTGAGTGCCTATATGCAGCGCATATAGGCACAGCAATTAAAACAATTGCAAGGCCAAAGAGCCCCACGTGTTTAACACGTGAATGCCTATATGCAACGCATATAGGCACAAAAATTAATACAATTGCAAGGCCAAAAATCCCCACGTGTTTAACACGTGAATGCCTGTATGCAACGCATATAGGCACAACAATTAAAACAATTGCAAGGCCAAAGAGCCCCACGTGTTTAACAAGTGAGTGCCTATATGCAACACATATAGGCACAACAATTAAAACAATTGCTAGGCTAAAATAGCCCCACATATTTAACACGTGAGTGCCTATATGCAACGCATATAGGCACGCAATTAAAACAATTGAAAGGCCAAAGAGCCCCACGTGTTTAATACGTGAGTGCCTATATGCAACGCATATAGGCACAACAATTAAAACGATTGCTAGGATAAAACAGCCCCACGTGTTTAATACGTGAGTGCCTATATGCAATGCATATAGGCACAACAATTAAGACAATTGCCAAGTTAATAAGCCCCACGTGTTTAACACGTGAGGGCACTTCCCTAATTAACAAGGAACCGTTGGATCAAAGATCCAATGATGATAGAATTAAATTCTATTAAACTTTTAAATGGGAAATGATATTTTCTGTTAAACAGAAAGTTGGCGGATCAAAGATCCCATGAGTCAGAAAATATTTTTCATCTCTCCAAGTACCCTTAGATTAAAAATCCAATGGTGATTAAAGATCACCAATCTACAGAATAAATTCTGTACAGGAAAAAAATTCCTAATCTTGTTTAAGAAACAAGAATATATGTTCTGTGAGACAGAACCCTTGGATCAAAGATCCAACAGCGGGTAAAACCCCCAAATCAATTGAAATCTCTCAATGAGAGATCTTCTAAAACTAATCAACAAACTTCTCTCTACTATATAAAGGACCCAAGACTTCAAGTCTACAGAGGAGAGACCCCTCATAAGCTTTGAGAAAAATAAAAAAAGGAGAGAACAGAGAGAGAAACATAAAAAAAAAAGAAGAGAAAAAGAGAATTCAATTCTCTAGAAGAAGATCCCCTTCTTAAACTAAAAACATAGGTAAGAAGAAAGTACAGAGATTATTTTATCTCTTCTTTAAGGGTTTAACCCTTCATACAAGAACTTAGTTCTTTCTCTGGTTGAGATCTGCAGAAGCAGATCTCCCCACAAGTTGAGAATTTAATTCTTATTGGGGAGATTCTGTTATGCAGATTCAAAATTTAGGAGAAAGATCTAAGTTCAATGAATTTAATTCTTACAAAAGTAAATAGGAATTTAATTCCTCTGATAAAACTAGGGTTTAACCCTGTAAAAGAATTTAGTTCTTATAAAACAAGAAACTTGAAATTCTCTAAACTCAAATCCCAGCATCATTGATATAAGATCAAGATCTTCATGCACATAGAGGAAAGAACTGATTATTCATATGCAAGCGTCTAAAAAGAAGAACAAGAAGTGCCTCCTAGGACAGTCACGTGTTCCCACGTGAGCCCCAAGCATTTATACTGAAAAAGGAATAAACCTAAAGGCAGCGCCGCATTTAAAGACCACCTCACGTGTTTGCACATGAGCATTAATGAATTAAGTACTTAGCACTTATAAAAGAAAAGGGAATAAACCCAAAGGCAGCGCTTGCATTGTGAAAGCACTTCACGTGTTTGCATGTGATCATTAATGAATTAAGTGCTTAGCACTTATAAAAGAAAGAGAAATAAAATTCAGAGAACAATTCCCATTTCGGGCGCCTCACGTGCTCGCACGCGAGCCAAGTGCTCATAAAAGAAGAGGGAAATAAAACCCAAAAAGGCATTACCCAACTTTAGGGCGCCTCACGTGCTCTCACGTGAGTGCCACAAGAATTAAGTGTTTAACACTTATATATAAACGGAGACTTGAACCCAATGTACAGAGCCAACTTTGAGATGCCTCATGTGCCACACATGAGCGCTCCCTGGGATTCAGTGTTTAACACTGCATTAGAACCTCACGTGGGAACATGTGAGTGCTGAACATACACTAATGTTTAACACTATGAGAAATCAACTCCAGCCTCAAGTTGGCTAAGTCTTCCTGAGATTAAAGCATCTTCGATGAGATTAAAACATTTTTGATCTCCAAATAGACCGAGCCTCTATGCTCATGACTTCCCAAACTAATGAAGAAATCATAGTCTCAAGATACGACTAACGATGGAATTAGTTCAAGGATACATCTATCTACACCTCTGATATATGTCGTTGTAATTCCTCAACGTCTTCAGAGAGGTGGCGGGTCCCAACAACCAACTGCTTTTAGATGCACTTCCCAAAATGGCGACAACGGACCGCAACGTCCTTAAACTAGCTATGGACCGCAACGTCCTTAAACTAGCAACGGACCGAAACGTCCTTAAACTAAAGCAATAGAGCCTATCTTTTGTTGGGTCTGAATGTTCCCAAAATCCTGTTGAGTAGATCTTAGTCTAAAATTAGACTAACATATCCTCAACAAATATTAAAGTTGATCTTAATCTCAAACGAGATTAACGATCCTTAAATTAACCCAAATCCAAATATAAGAATATACAGATTTGGACTAATTCACGCCCTACGGGCGACAACATAAATTAGTCTCCGTATACAATCCACGGGCAACCAAAAATAAGACAAACACACACGACACGAAGTGACCTTCTGGAGTAGGAGAAAGTGGTTACCGCAATACGGTAACGTAATTAACTACAGGGGCCTACGCCTGTAGGGAAGAGCGTCCCCACAATCAAAAACCCCTTGCAAACGAGGGGGAATCTGACGAAGTCTGCTACAACGGCTGCATCCGTCCAAACCTCCAATACACGGCGCCATAAATCAACTTGGCATTTTCGGAGAGGTGGATGGATAAATCCAAATAGCATCTGCCCCCTAAATTCAGGAAAGACGACCTATCCCGGTTCGTTTCTGTTTCGGCTGTAAACAGATTCCGGCATGCCCGGTGGGAACTTTTCCTCTTTCCACTCCACACTTAGTGTATCGTGTTCGTGAACAAATTGCGGTTTACTATGATTGCCCCTGGATTCGAGATACTAAGATTTGGTATCTTTCTCCTATGCAGAAGAGAAGAGAAATCGATAGCTTCCAACTGCACCTGCAACAACAACTCTCGCTCCACCCTAAATGGAGGAGCGACTTATGGGCCCCAAGCGGCCTCCATCTTTGCAATGACAATGGAGCAGGTGACTCAAGCCACCACTAGACTGTTCTTTGGGATAATGATCCCGCCAGCAAGCTTTAGTGCCCCAGTGCCACCACAAGAAGCTCCCAAGAAGTCGGTCTTCGATCGACTTACAATCTCCACGGCCCCTCTCAACGGGTCGTCCAATTCTAACGCCTCAGTATTCAACAAGCTGAGCCATAGCTCAAGTGGGCCCGCAAAGAGGGTTGCAATACCTGAAGGGGTTATCCCGAAATGGATAGCCGTTCCAGCTCTGGCTGATAAAGTCATCGACGGGGCTTCTTCTGCTAAAGGATCGGTCTTCACAAGATTGGCCATTCCAATTCCTGCTTCCAGCGAAGTCATCAAGACTGCTTCCCCTACCGAAAGGTCAGCCTTCGAAAGATTGACCGTCCCCTCTCAACGGACATCAGTCTTCAACAGGCTGGCACCAGCAGTAGCCCTTCATCAGAGCAGGGGGCATAACGAAGCCGCTTCCACAACTGAAGTAATCCTGTCTGCAAGACATGCTCGACGTCGCCACAGGCGCCGAGTGAGGAAAGCTGGGGATAGTTCCCCCTCTGGACTTACCCCACTAGCTCCAATGGTGGAAATTGACGCCGCTGTTCCAACTGGGAACAACTTCGATCCGCTCAGGAGGGTGCGAAAGAACTCCCCAAGTGCTATATTGAAGAAGTCTCCCCCGCCTACTAAAAACATGATGCAGGAAAAGCCAGAGCAACCCCCTCAGCGGCTATCCTCCAAAATCCACAGGGTCTGGCGGAAAGTCCAAGACTCTGTAATTGACAAAAAATACTCTCGCCGACTAGAGAAAAAGAAGCCTCGGCAGGAGGAGGACCATCCCTCCGCTATACAACGGAAGGCTTTGTCCACATGGGTGCCTGTTGCAACAGCCCCACTAACTCCGGCCACCCACAAAAATAGAAGGCCTGAGAATCTCCCACCACTGGCCGCAAATTCCAAAGGCACTGGACCCAAACGCCCCAAGTCTGGGGGCATGATCGTGCACACGGTGTACATGGCTTCTGGGAAAGAGGAAAGCCACACTTCCGTAGGTCATCGACCACTCACTCGGTCATTGACAAATGCTCAGGAATAGCAAAAAAAGCTCTAAGAAATGCCGATGAAAATGTCAGCACTCACCGGGCAGAAAGAAAGCCTGGAATCAACATCTGAGCAACGCCAAGAATAAGAGATTGACACCGAGTTCCTGCGGAGGGTGCTAGAAAGGAAGGATAAGGAGGCCGCGGAACAGGCCGCTAAAATAAAGCAGATGGCGCTTCTATTCCAAGACATGGTTGGGATGTTGATCCAGCCGGAACCTCCAGCCGAAGACCCTCCGATAATCATCGAAGACGACAGAGGGGAAATGTCAAACTCTCCTCCGGCTGTCTCAGCAGCCCAGGAAGAGACAATCTCTAAGGCTGCCTTTGATGACTACATAGCTCAACAAATACGAGCTCATCAAGTGAGTGAAGCGGCTGGCCAAGTCGTCAGAACTGGGCGACCTTATCCAGGCTGGTACGATCAAATCAAGTATCCGCCAGGATATACGATCCCTAAGTTCCATATGTATAAGGGGACGGGCAATCCACACCAGCACATTACTCAATTCAGAGCTTTGTGCGGTAATACTGGAGGCGACGACAAACTGTTGCTTCGCTAGTTTGTTGGCAGGTTGTCGGAGACGACATTTGAATGGTACTCCGAGCTCCCAAATGACTCTGTCAAAAAATTCACGGAGATGGAATTACTTTTCACACAGCGGTTCGCGAGTGCACCCCGATCACAGCATTACTCAATACTAGGGTGAAGCCAGGAGATACCTAGGTTCAATACATAATTCGATGGAGGAATCTATGGTTAAAATGCGAACAACGTATAGAAGATGCTCCTACCGTGGGCATGTTCGTAGGGACCCTCGATCCTTAGACGACTATATCCCAATTTATGATGTTCTTCAAGCCGACCATCTTCCAGGCCTTGATCGACAGGCTGGCTCAAATGGACCGGATAGGCCATAGGCCGTCCTCTTCAAAAAAGATCCCCGGAATGAAAATGGCAAAGGGAAAGTGACCTTCGTTGCCAACACTCAACAACAACCAACTGACCCGAAATCGGTTGCTCACCAAAATGACACACGCCCTTGCCGATCCTTCGAAGAGAAGCTAGGACGTCCTTACTCATTTTCCCGGGATAAAACGAGGAGACTGTTTGAACTAGCAGTGTGCAACAGACTTATCACTCTGCCGGATTCGAGATGCCCACCGCAGCCTGGTGACATCAATAGTCCTAACTACTGCTCCTACCACAGAGTATTGGGCCACTCAATTGAGGATTGCTACATTTTCAAAAATTGGGTCGAGGATCAGTACCAACAAGGCAAGTTTGTGCTGTCCGAAAACTGGAGGGTGAACCCGCCGCAGAAGCATGCTCCTAAAAAGGTGGACATACCAGGGGCATCATGCTCGTTTATAGAAGAAACTCCGTGGGAAGTTGTCCTTTCAGCTAAAACTAAAAGAATGCTGAGAGATCTTCAAGCATGTCCGGCTATCAAATGGAAAAGCCCGCTAGAGCCCGAAATCATTGAGGGGATGCTTAAACCGCTCTCAACACCGAAAGCTGGTAACGATGGGCAAAACACCCAGGTCAAGGCTTCAAAGTCTTCGAAGAAAAAGAAGAAGACCAAGAAACCCGTACATCCTGATAACAAGCGTACGGACCTGTAAAAGTACATTGACGCGCTGGAGGAGTGCAACCAGAAGGTGCAAACCCCAGTCACTCTTGAAGATTTTCTCAACCATATCCTCGAGAACAGAGACAGTGACATTGATAAGGGAAATGACTTATCAGAAGAACCCGAGGATTATGTAGCGAGTTGCCACATGGTTTCTCATTCGTCGTTAAAAAACGAAGAGACCCCTTCAGAGTCAGAAAACGACGCAGAAAAGCTTGGGGAAAGACTGGTGCAAAAATCCCTGGAGCCGTTAGATGACCTGACTGACAGGCTGCTGAACGAAGCTCTTCAAAAGAGCAAAGCTAACCGAGAGCGTGAAACGGCCATATACGAAAAGGCCAAGCGTCGGCGTCAGAATGAAGAAGCTGCGGCGAGGAAGAGTCACAAAGTACTCCAACCAGATCGAAGCACACCCGTGGCAGACAAAAGCAGGTTTAAGACGGGGAAACGGTTCGCCAAAACCCTGTCAATGGGAATGAAGCTGCCATCTTTCAAAGGAAATACTCCCGGGAGTACGTACCACGATAAAGCGGATGTACATCCGAACTATTGCTTATACCATCGGAGGGTCACACCACCCACCGAAGAGTGCAATGCCTTCAATAAGTGGTGGCAAGGATACGTTGCTCACCTACAACACTTTAAGCGGATTAAGCATAAAACCCGTCGACAATAAAGAAGCGCGACAGATGAGCGTGGAAAAATGACTGGCAATTGTTATATGGTTGATACCAGTTCGACAAAAGGGAAAACTCAAGTTCTCACATTCGGGAGTGATTCTAAGGAAGAAATAACCCTCGGCCCTCTTTTCAAAGAATCCACCTCTGGAAAAGAAGAAGAGGCGAAGAAATGCGAGAACATTCAGCTACGTAACCGCACGCTGCCTGAGAAGAACCTCGAGCCTACAAACAAAGGTTCGAACAAAAGAGACAAGGCGAAGGAAAAAGTCCCTGAAGAAATTGCCCTCGATGATAGAGTCGTTGAAGAGCTCGCGGCCATGGATCCGCCTAAGAAAAACAAGGTAGATTACAATGTCCTGGCACACCTGAGGAAGATACCTTCACAACTGAGGATACTGGATGCTCTCCTCCTGTCCAAAGAGGCCCAAGATTTTCTAATTAAGGCACTGCAAGATCCTGATTAGTTCCAAGCTTTCTTTGCGGAAGAAAAGATGAAGGACGAGCCGGCAGAGGTTCATACAGCCGATATCACATTCGGCGATGAAGATCTCCTCCTCGGAACGTGCGAGCACAACCGCCCTCTATATGTCACCGGGTACTGCCACGACATTAAGATAGGGAAGATCCTGGTCGACAACAGGTCCTATATCAACCTAGTCAACGTGAAGGTGCTGGAGGAGATCTGTATGAACGTTCAGCACTTGGCTCGGGAAAAAATTACCATCTTCGGGTTCGACTCTCAGTCATCACGGATGCTTGGGTCCGTGATATTTACATTATTCTTTAGGATGCTCATCACCGACATCAAATTTCTTGTCATTGACGCCAAGACTTGCTATAACGCTATGCTCGGACGTCCTTGGTTACATGAGTACAACATCATCTCTTCTACACAACACCGGTGTATGAAGTACTTCAAAGATGGCCTCGAGTGCACAGTTAAAGGGGAGCTAAACCCATTCTCCATAAATGAAGTCCGCAAATATGAAGACGCCAAGTACTTCCTACCAGACTTCGAAGACACAGAAAGTTGTTGTAAACCGGAGAACCAACAAAAAGCCGTCGCCACTATCCTGGTCTTTGGGAGCGATACCGAAGAAGATGAAGAGATAGTCTACTTGGGGCAATCCCAAGGTAACAGGCCCAGACCATTTATCCCTATTTTGGTCTTCAGCGGTGACTCTGAGAACGAGACCAACGCAGTGTTCTTCGTCCGCCCGTCAATGTAAACCTTCACTGGAGCTGATTAGAGTTTACAAATTACCATGGTTCCGCAGCGGCATTACAGGGAACTTGATGTGCTCGATACATACGGCGTGCAAGAGCTGCAGACATTCTATGTCCCTCCCAGGAGAAGAGGTGAACAGGTGATCCTCTTCTATCATTCTACGGAGACCAGAGTGGAAAAGAAAGTCTGGCATGGTGCCGAACTTACGCTTGACAGGCTTCAACTGATCCGTCTGCCCAGATATTACGTTGAGGGATTAAAGAGGTTATTAAAATGCCAAGGTGTACCTTTCAAACAAACCGCTCGACAAGCCCAGTTCTACAATAAGATTTGGGACGTTCCTCGGACTCAGCGAAAGATGCCCAACGGGAGGATGGAGACGACTGGGTTTGGATACGTTCGATCCAAGAAACGAGAACGATTCCATGGTTGCCATGTCATAAATAACTCTGGTAGATAAGCGAATGCATTTCCAGATAGCGCTGATATCGAACCATAGCAAGATCCTGCCGTAAGAATACTAAGTCCGTCATTCGAAGAACAAATTGACAAGCTAATGAGAGAAGCCGATCAAAAGGTTCGGGATGACCACAGCCGTGAAATGGCCATTTACGAGAGAACCAGGACACGGCGTCTCGCTCAGCAGTCTGTGGAAAGAGAAGACAACGATGCCCTTCACCCTTAGCTCGTTATGCACTCTCGTGGCAAGGAAAAGGCCCGACACAAACGCAACAACAAGGTGAAGAACGAGAAGGATGCTCGAAAACAGTGAAGCGGATTCAAGAAGCACCGCGATCGAGAAAAAGTCAGCTGGAATCTGTTTTTTATGAAGAAGATAGGTCGAGAATACTCTTTCCCCCAAGACAAGACAAAGAAAATATTCAACCTTTTCATGAAGCATCAAATGATGACACTCCCGGAGGCCAGGCATCCTGAACAAGTAAACGAGGTCCATCATCCAAATTATTGTTCCTACCACCGAGCAATAGGACATCCGCTTGAAAACTGCTTCACCTTCAAAGACTGGGTCGAAAACCAGTATCAACAAGGCATGTTTGCTCTATCTTACAGTTGGAGGGTAGCCCCACCACGAAAGCATGGGCCAAGAGCAACCTACACTGCGAGGGAAAGTCTAGATCAGCATCGAGTTTGGAAACGAGCTCGTACCTGCCACGTGATAACACTATCAAAAGAAAGAGAGCACGGGAATATGGACAACCTCTCCCGGTGCTTCATAAATGAGGATGAGGACGATGTGGTTTTAGAATTTCCACCGGTGCCAAAAGAGCTGGAAGATGTGATACACACCACAACAGACAACCTGAGAAAAATCAACTTTGGAACGGAAAACGAGCCGAGGCCAACGTTCATCAGTGAGCTGCTGTCTGAAAAGCAGATGACCACGCTATAGGACGTGCTTATGTAGTATAAAGACTGCTTCGCGTTAAACTATTCCAAGATGCCGGGACTAGTGTAGGGTGTTTTTTGTCACCCCATTGAGATGGGAATACGCGCGCGCTTGTCAGGCGTACTACAGATTCCCCCTGTCTAGGGTAGGCCAGGGTTTATTGATTGTGGAGATCCGAATCTCCGGCAGCCGTAGACTAAGCTGCCGTTAATTACCCCCCGCCTTCGGGGCGAGAGAACCTCCGATTGACGGGTTAAACTGGTCATGCGAACTCAATATGCAGTGTATGTGTGTTTTGTTTTGGAGGGAGGGTTTAAATATATCGGGAGCCACGCAGAGTTTTTACGGGGGTCCCGCTACCCGGATAGCGGGCTGGGGGTCAAGGGGGCTAGCAGCCCCCTTGCGGGGTGCGGGGCAGCGTCCCGTTAGAAATTTTTTTCTAACAGGGACAGCGTCAAGGAGTATGTGTATGTGTACATATGTATACATATGTATATATATACATGTATATATAAATAAAGGGGGAAAAAGACATCCAAAGGATGCGTGGAGTAGCACCTTAGGCGCTGTACGCCTAGGTGCTGTGCGCTCAGGCGCTAGAGTGCCACGTGGGCGCTCAGCGCTGGGCGATTGAGCGCAAGCGCGCCACGTGTCGGCACGGGGGCAACTTGCGCTCGAGCGCTTGAGCGCAAGCGCGCCACGTGTCGGCACACGGGCGCTCTGCGCTTGAGCGCCGGTGAGAAAAATAGGCTTTTAGCCTAAAAAAAATTTCTTAGAAGAGAAATCAGAGAGGAGTTGGACTCCTGAGTGTGTGTGTGTTTTTTTTTTTTGGGTTTAATGAGCGATGTTCTTCTTCTTCCTCCTCTGTTAGCTGGATCTTGAAGATCAAGAGATATGGGATTTTTTAAAAATCTCTTCCTTTTGAGATCTAATGGAAGATCTGAGTTCCCCTTTATGGGTTTTGTGGTGAAAAACTAATTTGTTTTATAAAAAGAAGAGTAAAACTCTTGATTTAATTCAAGAGAAAAAGAAGGTTTTGGAACCTTGAAGAGGGAGGAAAGTTCTCAGATCTGAAAAAAAATTTGAGAGAGAGAAAAAATTGTGAGATATTTTCATTATCTTGCCTTTATAGGCTATACACTTTACACATAGCCCCTTGGGCTTCACAAAATGGCATTTTGCCTATCCCATGGCTCATGTGCCATTTCTTTTTGCACATAAGCCATGGGCTTTACAAAAATTTGGCTTTATGCCTATTTTTCTTACATTTATCCATAAAATAAAATAAAAGAAATGCAACAAAATTATTTATTACAAAATTTTTATCTTGGCATAGGGGGAGGCCGGCCGTTGATTGATTGATTTAGCGTGCTTGCGCTTTCTAAAAGATAGATCAAAAATATTTGTAACCGCAATCAAGAACGGCGTCGCTTTGCAGCTAGCCGGTGAGTACGGGTCGGTCCACAGGGATGTTGTGAATTTTCTAACCGCGCTAACGAGTTAATTCCGAAGGGTGTTCGGATTGATTATTAAATCTAAAAATTGAAGTTGTATGATACTAGGATTAGAAACTTGCTAGGATTAGGTTTAGGGAAAATTTGGTAAACAAAGATCTACATCTTTTTCCATTGCCTTTAATTAAAGATATCATATTAGTGTTATGGTAAATCTTAACAAAGGGGATTAGGATGATTGGGAAGATTGATTCTTCCTCTAGATTCTTGTCCTTCCTTTCTTAATCTTCACCCTAACCTCCATGGAAAACCTTAAAATCCGGGCCTTTAGACTACGGAATCACCGTTACCTCGTGGGTAGAGTGCCGTAGGGAGCGGAATAAGAAGGTATGCATGGAGTTCTAATTTTCATAAAAGATTGGCAAAGAAAAGAGATGGGAGATCTTCGTCTCTCAAATCCTTCCCCATTCCTAACCCTAACAAGCGAGAAAACTACTCACTCATTAGGGAATTGAAAAATATTTATCTAGGGCAGAGAATAAAAATTACCTAGGGCAAGAATTGAAATCTAAACTAAAGCAAGGAATTAAATCTACTTACAGATGCATCTCTCCAATCATTAACACAGGGTTGTCAGATCTGAATTCATGAATTGAAAAGAAACACCGATGCTCTCCAAAAGAATTCTAAAATTTATTATTAAAAGGAGGCATGAAAAGAATACAATGATTTGGGCTTCTATTTATAGGAGATAGAAAGCCTAGGTTACAATTGATTTGCATGTCTACATTTACCAAAATATCCTTAGGAAGACCTAGTCAAAGTAGACTTCAAGCTTTGGTAAAATTTTATGTCTCTGTCTTTTATTAAAAGAAAGTATTGGGCCTTGGATCTTTGGGCTTCCTTATTATTTGGTTCTTTATTAAAATAGCTTCTATGTTTCTTCCAGATCTCCAGTGAATAATTGCGGTGGACTTTTAACCGTTCACTTTGTAATCTTGGACCTTGCATTGCCTTGTACTTTGTGAATTTTATCTTTGATGCAGGCTTAATCAAGAGTCTTCTGTTTGTTGGTCAAAGTCCACTTTTTCATCGTCTTTACATTGTTTTCACTGTTTTAGATCCACGAACCTGTAACCTGTAATATGTAGCAGACATGCGTCAAAAGCACCTGTTTATTTATAAAAAGAATAAGAATGGGGAATATAATAATGCAATATTATCGTATGAACAGCCGTTTCATGTTCGGGCTCGACCCGGGCATGGGCCCACTGGATCTGGGCTTGGGCCCACTTGGCTTGGGGTTGACTTTGATTTTGACTTGGTCAACCGGGGTGTAAATTTTACCCTAACAAATTGCCACCCATCAATAAATGCACACCACATATGTCGGTCGTGTGCATGAAATTGATGGATCTTCTTTTACTTGGAGGCGACCTGATTTGGTTCCCGCTTTTTAGGGAGTTGGCACTGCCCTTTTTACGACATGGACCGTTGCTTGACATGTCTCCGAGACGGAGTGTCCATGATAGACATTTCCCTGGCCCGGAGTAATCTGGTTCCTGCGCTGCCCTTTTTACGACATGGACGGTCAATGCTGCCCTTTTTGCGACTTGGACGGTCGATGCTGCCCTTTTAGCGACTTGGACGGTCGATACTGCCTTTTTTGCAACTTGGATGGTCGGTGCTGCCCTTTTAGCGACGTGGACGGTCGATTCTGCCCTTTTAGCGACTTGGACGGTCGATGCTGCCATTTTAGCGACGTGGACGGTCGGTGCTGCCATTTTAGCGAAGTGGACGGTCGGTGCTGCCATTTTTGCGACTTGGACGGTCAGTTCTGCCCTTTTTGCGACTTGGACGGTCGTTGCTGCCCTTTTAGCGACGTGGACGGTCGGTGCTGCCATTTTAGCGACGTGGACGGTCGATGCTGCCTTTTTTGCGACTTGGACGGTCGATGCTGCCATTTTAGCGACGTGGACGGTCGGTTCTGCCCTTTTTGCGACTTGGACGGTCGATGCTGCCATTTTAGCGATGTGGACGGTCGGTGCTGCCATTTTAGCGACGTGGACGGTCGGTTCTGCCCTTTTTGCGACTTGGACGGTCGGTACTGCTCTTTTAGCGACGTGGACGGTCGGTTCTGCCCTTTTTGCGACTTGGACGGTCGGTACTGCCCTTTTTGCGACGTGGACGGTCGGTACTGACCTTTTAGTGACGTGGACGGTCGGTTCTGCCCTTTTTGCGACTTGGACGGTCGGTTCTGCCCTTTTTGCGACTTGGACGGTTGGTACTGCCCTTTTAGCGACGTGGACGATCGGTTCTGCCCTTTTTGCGACTTGGACGGTCGGTTCTGCCCTTTTTGCGACTTGGACGGTCGTTCTGCCCTTTTTGCGACTTGGACGGTCGGTGTTGGATTTGACTTGCTCCGCTTCTTGCGGTGTCAGGGATGAAGTTGACTAAATTCCGAGGTGGAATTTGATTCTGCCAAGGAGGTCATTGGTCGTTTTGCTGATTTGAAGTGATTTGGGTTGACATCAGCACCGCTACACTGGAATATAGTACCAGGAGTGAATCATCATTTGTCTTTGAGAGGATTTGGGGATTGGTTTTTTTTTTTTTCCGTTTGGCATCTGCATTGCTGCACTGGAATAATGCCAGGAGCAACTCATCATTTGCCCTGAGAGGATTTGGGAATTAATGGCTTAGGAGACAGGTTTAGATCCCTATCACCTAAGGCTTTTCAATTTTATGGGCCGTAAGGGTCCCATAAAAGTACTTTCTCCCTACGAGTCGAAAGGATCTCGTAGGTGTATTTTCTCCTTAGGAGTCATGGGTACTCCTAAGTGTGTTGCTCCTTTGTGAGTCGTAAGGATCTCACGCGGGAATTTTCTCCTCTCAAAGTCGAGAGGACTTTGAGAGTACATTTCATCTCCTTTTCACGAGTTTGTGCCCTTTCGGGTTTTCACAAACTCGCCGGCAGTCCTGCTGTTTTTTCTCACGGAGCCCTTTCGGGTTTTCATCCGTGCCCGTTTTGCTTGTGGACATACCGTTTATTTTTTTATTTTATTTTATTTTATTTATTTTTTTCTTCTCTTTTTCTCTTTTTTTTTGCCGCTGGTGGGACTTTAAAAGTAGTCTCACTGGCAGGACTTGGGAGAGATTGGGATTGTTTTACGCCCGTGGATTGTATATGGTTTTGCAGGATGTATGATCCAGACTGTAAGGCCGGAGAAATTTCGAGATTTTGTTGGCATCTGCATCGCTGCACTGGAATATGGTACCAGGAGCGACTCATCATTCACCATTGGGGTATGTGAGTTAGAATTTGGTTGGCGTCTGCATCGCTGCACTGGAATATGGTACCAGGAGCGACTCATCATTCGCCGTTAGGGTATGAGGGTTGGAATTTGGTTGGCATCTGTATCGCTACACTGGAATATGGTACCAGGAGCGACTCATCATTGCCACTTGGGGACTTGGAATTTGGATCTTGTTTGGCATCAGTATTGCTGCACTGGAATAATGCCAGGAGCAACTCATCATTTGCCCCGGGAGGACTTGGGATTTGGGTTTTTGGTCAGCATCAGCACCGCTAACACTGAAGCGAAATGCCAGGAGCGACTCATCATTTGCCGTTGCTCGTTGGGGAACGATGGCTTAGGAGACAGGTTTGGGTCCCTATCACCTAAGGCTTTTCAATTTTATGGGCCGTGAGGGTCCCATAAAAGCATTTTCTCCCTACGAGTCGTAAGGATCCCGCAGGTGTATTTTCTCCTTAGGAATCGTGAGGATTCCTAAGTGTGTTGCTCCTTGTGAGTCGTAAGGATCTCACGCAGGGGTTTTCTCCTCACAAGGTCGAGAGGACTTTGCGAGTGTATTTCATCTTTTTTCACGAGTTTGCGCCCTTTCGGGTTTTCACAGACTCGCCGGTAGTCCTGCTGTTTTTACTCACGGAGCCCTTTCGGGTTTTCATCCGTGCTCGTTTTGCTTGTAGACATACCGTTTATTTTTTTATTTCTTTTATTTTTTTTTCTCTTTTTCTCTTTTTTTTGCCGCTGGCGGGACTTTAAAAGTAGTCTCACTGGCAGGATTTGGGAGAGATAGGGGTCATTTACGCCCGTGGATTGTATACGGTTTTGCAGGATGTATGATCCAGACCGTAGGGCTGATGTACTCAATTCTCCTGCGACTTGGAGCATTCACGTGTAGTATTTCTTGAGATATCGGCCATTGATGGGTGGCATGGGTCTTTCTCCCTCGGCACTTATTAGTTGGTAGGATCCTCCGTCGAACACTTTCTCGATGACGTATGGTCCTTCCCAGTTTGGCTCGAATTTTTCCTTGGCATGTCGATTGGAGATGATCGGTCTTTTGAGGACCAACACCAATTCACCTTTCTTGAAAGCACGGAGACGGGTTATCTTGTCATAGGCCCGTGACATTTGGGCTCAGTATAGCTCCAGATTTTGCTGCACCGCGAGCCTCTTTTCTTCGAGGGCATCGAGCTCTTCAAGTCGAAGGAGCACGTTTTCCTCCTCCGTCAACTCGTGCTGAACGGCCATTCTTAAGCTTGGAACTTCGACTTCGAGGGGGAGGACCGCCTCCACTCCGAAGAGCAATGAGTATGGAGTGGACTGAGTTGGAGTACGGTGCGTGGTACGATATGCCCACAATGCCTCGTGAAGTTTGAGATTCCAGTCTCTCTTGTTGGCTGAAGCATTTTTCCTCAGGAGCTTGCATAGAGTCTTATTGAAGGCTTCGGCTAGCCCATTGGCTCTTGGATTATAGATGGAGGAATATCTCCAGTCTATCTTGTGCTGAGTAGCGAACCTTGAGACATTGAAGCTCTTGAAAGAGGGCCCATTGTCAGAAATGATTCTTCTTGGTGTACCGAAGCGGTATAGAATATTATGCTGGAAGAATGTCAGAATATCTTTTGTCTTGACTTCTTTTAGCGGGACAGCTTCAGCCCATCTGGAGAAGTTATCTGTCGCGGCCAGTATGAACCTGTGGCCTTTAGATGACGGAGGATCAATTGGGCCAACAATGTCGGTGCCCCAAACTTCGAAGGGCCACGACGCCACCGTAGGATGCAACGGATTGGGATGCTTGTGAATGAAATCACCATGGATTTAGCAGATCTGACATTTCTTTGCATGTTCTCCGTAATCCCGTATCATGGTGGGCCAATAATACCCAAGCCGTTTGATTTGAAGTCGCATCTTGGGGCCAGATTGGTGAGCACCGCAAACGCCCAAGTGAACATCTTTCATGACCTTTTGGGCTTTGGCCAATGACAGACACCTGAGCCCGAGTTGGTCATATGACCTGCGGTATAATGTGTCATTTACAAACACGTATCAGAGAGCTCTTTTCTTCAGCTGAATCCTCGCAGATTTTTCTTCGGGCAGCTTGTCGTATCGGAGGTACTCTATGAAGGGTTCTCTCCAATCGGGCTCGTCTTGGATGATCGAAGCTTCTTCGGCAGGACTGCTCTTCTGTTCCGCGCTTTCCTCTTCTCGTAGAGAGACTGGGGGTAGAATTTGTCGGCTCCTGACTGTGATCAGAATTTCGTCCATGTCAGGATCGGCCAGCTCCTTGGCTAAGAGAGCGAGTACATCAGCCTTTCCATTCAATGCTCTAGGGACTCTCATTAGTTCAATGTGAGTGAACCGTTTCATGAGTTCCACCACTCGGCCTCTGTACCGAGCTAACTCGGGTTTGTATATTTTATAATCACCGCTTACTTGGTTGACGACGAGCTGGGAGTCACCGTAAACTCGTAGCCAACGGATTTCCATTTCTATGGCGAGCTCCAAACCAGCTATCAGAGCTTCGTACTCAGCTTCATTGTTTGTCCGAGGCTCGGTGAGAGCGAAAGAACGCCGTAGGGTTCCCATTGATGGTGTGATGAACACTAATCCTATCCCTGCTTTTATCTCCGGGACGCTTGATTTACTGGAGGTCCTTATCGATGAGGCCCCATCGAAGTAGAGCTCCCAACATGGCTCATCTCCCTCGAGGTGCAGCACTTGTTCGTCGGGTAACTCACAATTTAGCGGCGACCCTTCTGGTATAGGATGAGCGGCGAGGAAGTCTGCAAGAGCTTGCCCTTTCACTGCTTTCTGAGGAGTATAAACTATGTCAAACTCAACTAACATGATAGCCCATCTTGCCATTCTGCCGGCTAGGCTCGCTCTGGTCATCAAGTGTTTGAGCGGGTCGACCTTGGAGATCAGCATAACCCGATGAGCAAGCAGATAGTGCCTCAGCTTCTTCACTGCAAATATCAGAGCCAGGCATTGCTTTTCGATTGGGGAATAGTTGTGTTCCGCCCCGACTAGAGTTCGACTGAGGTAGTAGAGGGCATTTTCTTTTCCCTCCTCGTTATTCTGGGCAAGGAGCGCACCGAGTGACTCATCCAGCACGGCAGTGTAGAGAATCAGCGGTTTATTTGGAATCGGAGCGGCCAGCATTGGAGGGTGCAACAAGATTGTTTGATGCTTTCGAACGCTGCTTGACATTTGGCGACCCAGATAAAAGCAGCTCCTTTCTTCATGAGCTTTGAGAAGGGCCTACATCTCCCCGATAAATTTGAGGTAAACCTCCGTATATAAACAAGCTTGCCTTGAAAAGATCTTAGCTGCGTCAGACTCTTCAGAGGGGGCATCTCCATGATGGCTTTTATCTTTGATGGGTCAACTTCGATCCCTCGATGTCGGACTATGAAGCCCAGGAATTTTCCCGATGACACGCCAAAAGCGCATTTCAGAGGATTCATCTTCAGATCGTATTCCCTCAGTCTGGTGAGAACGGTCCTAAGATCTTGGATATGATCTGCCTTGGTTTTAGTCTTGATGACCAGATCATCAACATAGCATTCAACGACTTTATGAATTAGGTCATCAAAGATATTGGTCATTGCCCTTTGGTACGTAGCACCTGCGTTCTTCAGTCCGAACGGCATCACCTTGTAGCAGTATATTCCGATCGGGGTTCGGAATGCTGTGTGCTTCTCATCCTCAGGCGAGATCTTGATCTGATTATATCCAGACGAGCCATCCATAAAGGTGAACAGCTCGTAATTTGAGGTGTCATCGACCATCATTTCCATGACCGGTAGCGGGAAGTCGTCTTTAGGACATGCCTTGTTGAGGTCCCTGAAATCGACACAAACTCGGATCTGCCCATTTTTCTTCTTCACTGGGACTATGCATGCGATCCAGTCCGCATATTTCTCTTCCCTGATGAAGCCGGCATCGATGAGTTTCTTGGTTTCCTCGATGACCTTTTCTTCCAATTCCCTTCTCATTCTTCGAGGAGCTTGTTTGACTGGCTTAGTATCAGGAGATATAGCCAGCTTATGCATGGCCACTTCAGGGGAAAGGCCTGGCATTTCTTTGTATGTCCACGCGAAGCAGTCGACGAACTCATGCAGCAGGGCAATTATCTGCTCTTTCATTTCCTCCGGCAAGAGTGAGCTAATGTAGGTCGGTCTTAGATTATCGGGCGTTCCTAAGTCAATCTCGGTTAGCTCATCAAAGGTTGCTTGTCTTCCATCTTCGAGCTCTTGAGGAGCTTCTTCTGGCTCGGCTATTTCGTCATCATCATTTGATCTTTCGCTGGCCTCACCAACATGGATCATGTAGCACGCTTTGGAATCAGGTTGAACGTAGCCTATGCCCCGCCTATCTGGAATTCTTCCATCGATGAGTGCTCGGACCTGAGGTGGATACCATAGCCTTTCGTAAAACTTTGCTTCGGACTCCATTTGATATAATCGGCATCCGCACTTTTTAAAGTATTCTCGCATCTCGGGCGCATAGTATCTGGGATTGAGGATGGCTCTTATGCCTCTCTTATATGGAAGGCACGCGACAGACAAATAGTCCTGGTGCACAATGGGGTTTGACCCATAAAACAGGATGCCCTTCTGTCCATTTTTCCTCCCGGGCACGTAGAAAGTTTTCTGCTGGTCCACGGTAGAGACT
Organism: Agapanthus africanus; assembly: GCA_030015575.1. NCBI lineage: Eukaryota > Viridiplantae > Streptophyta > Magnoliopsida > Asparagales > Amaryllidaceae > Agapanthus > Agapanthus africanus. The sequence goes on from JASDDO010000019.1 coordinate 893,093,090, forward strand.
GACAATGCGTCGAGCTCTTTGCACATCCGTCCCGGCACCCTTGTGATGGCCAGGGACCCTTCTGCGACTTTGAAGGTCTCTCGTAGTTTCTCCTGCTGCATGAGGGGCCAATCTGTACAGCTGTTGCACGGCAGGTCCTCTTCTTCTGACTCTTCAGTGTCACTGCCAAGATGAGGGCGGACTTTGCTGCTAGATGGGCCTTCAGTAACAGATTCGTCCGTATCGCTGCCGAAATGAGGGCGAGTTTTACGGAAGGACGGGCTTCCAGCGTTGGACTCATCGGTGTCGCTACCGAAATGCGGGCGCACTTGGGCATTTTTGCTTTTGAAAGTGACAGCCGGCACAGATTTGCTTTTGAGTCTTGGGTCCGGTCTATCCTTAGTCAGTTGTGGCTTAGCATTTTGGTGGTTCATAAAGTACCGAGAATCTTCATATCGGACTTCATGCACACCGAACGACTGGATGTCTCCGTCAATGCGTCTTTCTTCGCCATTTTTAGTATACTTCATGCATTGATGGAGAGTTGACGGAATGATGCCGTAATCGTGGAGCCACGGCCGCCCTAAGAGAATCTTATAAGACGTGTCGGCGTTGATCACGTATATCTTAGCTTCAGTTTGCAGATCCCCGAATTTGATTGGCAAAGCTATAGACCCCAGAACTTGCTGGCAATTTTAGTTGAAGCCTTGAATGACAATCCTTTCCCTTGACAGGTGTCGGACGTCCATTGACAAACTCTTCAGAGTTCGCAAGTTCATGATGTTCACTGAGGACCCTGGATCAATCAATATGCGATTAATTCGATCTCCGTCGCTGTACCCGGTCACGTAAAGCGGCCGATTATGCTCAGCCGTTCCCAGTAGCAAGTCTTCATCCTTAAATGTGACTGCGGCAGCATGCAAAGCGTGCTGGGCTTCTTTCATATTAATTTCTGCAAAGTGAGCCTGATACCGCTCGGGGTTTTGTAGAGCATGAATGAGAACATCTCTAAGCTCCTTAGATAGGATCAAGGCGTCGTAGATGCTCAGGAGAGACGGAAGCTTCCGGAGATGGGCCAAGACATTATAGTCCACCGAGGAAGGACTTATGTTTTCATCAGCCGGTTCTCTGTCATCTTCCTCATTAGCCACCTGTTTTTCCTTCCCTTTTGGGTCGTTGCCCTGATTTGGCGGTAGAGCCCTGCCACTTCTGAGCTGGATTTGATTGGCCTTTGTGGCAAGCTCCTCATCCTCTTCGGGAAAACAGAGATCCTCCTCAGAGTCGCTGCCCAGATGGATGGCGTAGCAGGTCACTATAGGGATCTCTTCATTGGAGTCTTCTTCTAACTCCTCCAGAATTTCAGCCGCTCGTACAGGGAGGAACTCCTTCAACTGAATCAGAGTTCTTTCCTTCTGTTCATATTCTTCGAGGGAATCGATATATTTTTGAATGGTCGATCTCCCTGCAGACTCCTTTTCGCTCCGAGCTGCGCTTTTCTTCTTCTTGAGCTTTTTGGATTTTGAGCCTGATGGAGCCGCATTGGCAGCTGGACTGGTAGGCTTCTTCTGCCCTTCCCATTCCGTCCTGGGCTCTTTCCGAAGTAGCTTTAACATATTCTTCGTCTTATTAGATATGTGCTTACTCCAAGGAGGCTGCGGCGAGTCGGTCTCATTTCTCAGGGCAGCGGGTTCGGCTGTCTGCTCCCAGAAGGCTTCAGCTTCTGCCTGTATAAAGGTGGTTGCAACTTGATTGTTTACCAACACACTTTTGGACAGCTCGATCTCTCCAGCCTTGTACTGCTTCTCGACCCAGTCTTTGAAGATATAACAATCCTCGATCGCATGGCTCACTACTCGGTGGTATGGGCAATACAGGGGATTGTTGGTCATTTTTGCTTCTTGGGGTCTTTTCGACTCCGGCAATTGTAGGCCGTTGTTCAAGGCATCTTTAAATATCTTGCGGACCTTGTCCCTTCTGAAAGAGTAAACCTTGTTCTTTTTCTCCTCTAGGGAAGGCCCATCTCCTCCCAGCAATGGCTTTCGAGACCGGTTAGTTTTGGATTCGGCCGCCATTCGCTTTTCTTCATTGACGGACGCATTGAAGACATTGGTACTGCTGGAACTCCCGCTTCTACGGTTGTCGTCCCGCTTGCTTTTCCAAGTTTTCTCTCTCTGAGAATCCGGCGGGGACTCTTGCTTCGAGCATTCCAGCATTTGGACTTTCTTGGTTAGCTCCTGAAATGTCTTGAGGCCCGCTGTACAAAAGAATGGGACCATCCAATTGCTGAGGTTCCCAATGAGAAGGCTGACGGACTGGTCCTGCTCCAGCGGCGGTTCGCACTTGACCGTGAGATTACGCCATCGGGCGATAAAGTCAGTGTTGCTTTCATTCTTCCCCGGCTTGGTCCTCACAAGATCGGCTATGGAGATTTTATCACTGACGCTCATGAACCTTTGCCGAAATAGAGACTCCAATTGGGCAAAGGTAATGACGGACCCGTCTGGTATACTCGCGTACCAGTCAAAAGCGACACCGGTCAGGCTGTTGACAAACTGACGAAGAAGGAGCGCATCATTGCCCCCTGTATTTCCGCACGATGCTTTAAACTGGGCGATGTGCTGATTTGCATTCCCCGTTCCATCAAATCTTCCGAACTTAGGAATGACGTAGCCGCTTGGGAACTCGATCAGATCGTACTGCGCGGGATATGGCCGTCCACTACTGCCGATTTCTTTCTGAGCTTCAGTTTCGGCCACCAATATTTTAACCTTGCTGGTGACCAAATCCATTATCCGATCCTGTGTTAGCGGGATAGTGCTATCTGGGGCCAAGGCGTTCCCAGAAGCAGAATGTGGTCGGCTTTCATGCGGCTCGACTAGTCTTGGTCCCAAAGGAACAGGCATTGGCTGCCTCGAATTGTCATCACCCGGCTGATTAGTAGCGGCTTGTGCCTGATTGGGAGGCGCTCGAGCAATTTGAGCCGTAAGCCGCATCACCACGTTCGTTAAGTCGTCAATCTTCGAATAGAGCTTGGCCATCTCTTTATCTTTGCTCCTGAGCTGTTTTCGAAGCTCTTGAAGCAGCTCTTGCTCCGCAGTCCTGGGGCGGAAAGTTGGCTCTTCCTCACTGTCCGAGCTTGACTCTGCTTGGACCGAGGGGTCTTTCTGCTTATCATCCTCATCGAGAGGGTTTTCTTCATCCAGCGGGGGCGGCTGTTCTTGGGCGGCGGCAACCACATTCAGGCTAGATTGGGCTTGGGATGTGGTGTCCCCATCCTTGCTTTTGCTGCGAAGGTTGTCGCTGGGGCGCCCTCCCGCCATATAGACCGTATGGATGATATATCCGACCGTCTTTCTATCATTGGCGGCTGATTTTACGGATCGCTGTCTTGACCCCCTTGCTTCGGTAGCTGGTAGTCGATTGAAGGCGGCTGGCCTAACCAGGTTCTTGAATGGTGCTGGCGCTTCTTTTCTGGATTTGCCCCGCTGCTTTCATGCGGCACAAAGCACCTGATAGACCCTTGAAGAGACAGTGTCATACTCAGTGTCATACTTTTTCTGTTGGGGCCGGGACACGTCTCTTTGTAGTACTGTTCGGACTGCTGTCTTCTTGATTCTGGCGGTCATGGCATTTTTCTGAACCCACTTCAGAGGCTCGAAGGAATTGCTGATTCTTATGTCCGACTCAGCCGTCGTCGCAGGGCAACCCTGCACTTGGAACTTCAGACGATTCCATTTGGCTGAAGCCCTGGCCCTCTTGTTGGCTCGATACCTGAGCCGCTTCTGCCTTAACTTTTCTGTTCTAAGCGTCTGGCAGACTTCGGCTCTTTGGGAAGACGCCGCAGACCGGGCGATGGAGGGCCTTGGAGATACGCTCGATTTCGCATTTGTTGGAGTCATCGCCTGAGCTCGTCCACGACATTTGATGTTGCCCTTTGTACCGGAGTTCTTGCCCCCTGCTAAAGCACCAGAGAATCGTTCAGACACCGTCTTAAGTTTCGGTTGTGGTGCCTTGGCGATCACGACATTCGGCCTCTTGCCCCTTGAGACCGGCTTGGCCACCTGTTCCGTCGGGATCTCCGCCAGATGAGCGCTTCCGGCAGGGTAGATAATGACGGAGCCAAACTGGCGGGGCGGTTCCTCCCACTGTCAACTGAGGCTTGCGGGGAGAACCACACGAGCGTTGATCTTGACCACGTACGGAATCGGGGTCGCTTTGGAAGTTGAATTCGTCTTGGGAGACATTGTCGTTGAAAGTTGATTGCTGCACGAAAAGAAAACATCATTTCAGTATAGGCAATCGATATGTATATTGATTGAGTTCGCATGAACGTTTAACCCGAAATATGGAATAAGAGAAGGGTCCCACCGGGCGTGCCAAAATCTCTAGGGTGTTTTTCGTCACCCCATTGAGATGGGAATACGCGCGCGCTTGTCAAGCGTACTACAGATTCCCTCTGCCTAGGGTAGGCTAGGGTTTATTGATTGTGGGGATCCGAATCTCCGGCAGCCGCGGACTAAGCAGCCGTTAATTACCCCCCGTCTTTGGGGCGAGGGAACCTCCGATTGACGGGTTAAACTGGTCATGCGAACTCAATGTGCAGTGTACGTGTGTTTTGTTTTGGAAGGAGGGTTTAAATATATCGGGAGCCACGCAGAGTTTTTACGGGGGTCCCGCTACCCGGATAGCGGGCTGGGGGTCAAGGGGGCTAGCAGCCCCCTTACGGGGTGCGGGGCATCGTGGAGTATGTCTATGTGTATGTGTACATATGTATACATATGTATATATATACATGTATATATAAATAAAGGGGGAAAAAGACATCCAAAGGATGCGTGGAGCAGCACCTTGGGCGCTGTGCGCCTAGGTGCTGTGCGCTCAGGCGCTAGAGTGCCACGTGTCGGCACGTGGGCGCTCAGTGCTTGAGCGCTGGGCGCTTGAGCGCAAGTGCGCCACGTGTCGGCACGGGGGCGACTTGCGCTTGAGTGCAAGCGCGCCATGTGTCGACACGGGGGCGGCTTGCGCTGGAGCGCAAGCGCGCCACGTGTCGGCACCGGGGCGACTTGCGCTCGAGCGCTTGCGCTCGAGCGCTTGCGCTCGAGCGCAAGTGCGCCACGTGTCGGCACCGGGGCGACTTGTGCTCGAGCGCTGAGCGCTTGAGCGCAAGCGCACCACGTGTCGGCACACGGGCGCTCTGCGCTTGAGCGCCGGCGAGAAAAATAGGCCTTTAGCCTAAAAAAAATTTCTCAGAAGAGAAATCAGAGAGAAGTTGGACTCCTGAGTGTGTGTTTTTTTTTTTTGGGGTTTAATGAGCGACGTTCTTATTCTTCCTCCTCTGTTAGCTGGATCTTGAAGATTAAAAGATATGGGATTTTTTAAAAATCTCTTCTTTTTGAGATCTAATGGAAGATCTGAGTTCCCCTTTATGGGTTTTGTGGTGAAAAACTAATTTGTTTTATACAAAGAAGAGTAAAACTCTTGATTTAATTCAAGAGAAAAAGAAGGTTTTGGAACCTTGAAGAGGGAGGAAAGTTCTCAGATCTGGAAAAAAATTTGAAAGAGAGAAAAAATTGTGAGATATTTTCATTATCTTGCCTTTATAGGCTATACACTTTACACATAGCCCCTTGGGCTTCACAAAATGGCATTTTGCCTATCCCATGGCTCATGTGCCATTTCTTTTTGCACATAAGCCATGGGCTTTACAAAAATTTGGCTTTATGCCTATTTTTCTTATATTTATCCATAAAATAAAATAAAAGAAATGCAACAAAATTATTTATTACAAAATTTTTATCTTGGCATGGGGGAGGCCGGCCGCTTCATGTTCGGGCTCGACCCGGGCAAGGGCCCACTGGATCTGGGCTTGGGCCCACTTGGCTTGGGGTTGACTTTGATTTTGACTTGGTCAACCGGGGTGTAAATTTTTACCCCAACAACTAGATCCAGAAATTGTTGTGTATAAACTGGCGATGTCACCGAATGTCAAACTAGTCAAACAGGCGCCAAGAAGAATGCGGCTTGAACTCGAGATGAGCATCAATGCCGAAGTCAAGAAACTAATCGACTTCGGTTTCATCCAAGAAGTTCAATATCCTAACTGGATCGCCAATATTGTCCCAGTGTTGAAGAAAAATGGGACAGTGCGCATCTGCATGGACTTTCGGGACCTCAACAAGGCTTGTCCGAAGGATGACTTCCCAGTATCAGTTACCGAGCCGATGATCGATAACACGTCCACTCATGAGGTCTTCTCCTTCATGGATGGATCTTCAGGCTATAATCAAATAAAAATGCATCCTGAAGACCAAAAGCACACCGCATTCCGAACTCCGCTTGGCATATTCTGGTATAAGGTGATGCCCTTCGGCTTGAAGAACGCATGCGCTACCTATCAAAGGGCTATGACGAAGATCTTCGATGACCTCATACACAAAATTGTCGAATGTTATATCGAAGACCTCATGGTGAAAAGCAAATCGTACGAGGAGCACTGAGAGCATTTGAAAATAGTGTTCCAGCGTCTTCGGAAATATAATCTGAAGATGAACCCTCTGAAATGCGAGTTTGGAGTCTCCTCAGGAAAATTCCTAGGATTCATTGTACGAAACCGAGGCATCGAAATAGACCTATCAAAGATCAAAGCGATTGTGGAAATGCCCACGCCAAGAACTCTCAAACAATTGCGGTCTCTCCAAGGAAATCTCGCGTATATCCGATGGTTTATAGCCAACCTCTCCGGAAAATGCCGCCCCAACAGCCATCTAATGAAGAAGAGGGCCCCGTTTGTTTGGGATCGTAAATGCCAAAGTGCACTGGACGAAATCAAGCAATACCTACTGAACCCGCCGGTACTGACCGCTCCGGTCAAGGGAAAGCCCCTCATCCGGTACACAACAGCCCTTGAAGGTTCTTTAGGCGTGCTATGGGCACAGAAGAACGACCAGGGGAAGGAGAGAGATCTCTACTATTTGAGTCGAGTTCTCCGGGGGGCAGAAAACAACTACTCTCCCATTAAAAAGCATTGCCTGGCACCGATCTTCTCGATAATGAAGCTTCGGCATTATGCCTTGGCACATGAGGTCCATATTATATCAAAAGTGGATCCTCTCAAATATTTGATATCAAGAGCCATACTAACGGGAAGGCTTGCCAAATGGGCCTCCCTCTTGATGGAGTTCTCGATAATCTATCGACCCCTTAGGGCAGTGAAGGGCCAGGCCATCGCCGACTTTCTTGCTGAACATCCAATATCGGCCGACTCTCCCTTAAATTGTGAATTACCGGACGAACACGCGTTCGACACAATGGACGAAGAAAATGACTCTCGATGGGAACTTTACTTTGATGGGGCATCTTCCATGAAGAAGCGAAAGCACAACACCCCCATAATCAAAGCTGGGGTGGGCCTTATCTTCGTGACTCCGCAAGGAGGGATAATGCGTTTCGCCCTTTCATTAACAGAGATGAGAACAAACAATGAGGCTGAGTACGAAGCTTTGATAGCAGGTCTTGAGATTGCTGTCGACACGGGAATCGAAAACCTCGTCATATATGGAGATTCCCAGCTAGTCGTTAGCCAAGTAAATGATGACTATCAGACATGCAAACCAGAGTTGGTAAAATATAGCGAGAGAGTGCGGCAATTGTTGACATAAATCCCCTCTTGCATTCTGAAAAGCATTCCGCGTGCAAAGAATAGCAAGGCGGATGCATTAGCCAAACTCGCTAAAGAACCGGCCGTCGAAAACCTCGATGACGTAAGAATCATTGTGCAAAGCTGTCGGATTCTCACGCCAGCAGAAATATCGCTGGAGTCGTCTGAAGGAAAGGAAGTGACCAAACAAGCAGCCTGCCAAATAGAAGACGAAGAAAAGGCTAAGGATTGGAAAGAAGTCTTCATCGACTACTTCAAATCCCGTCGAACACCCGAAGACGCGTCGTCAAGACATCAGCTCATGAAACGAGCTCGATCCTTCGCCTTCGTCAATGATACTTTATATACGAGATCATTCGACAGTTTGTGGCTAAGATGCTTAGGACTGAAGGAAGCAAGGAGGGTCATCCAAGAAACTCACGACAGACTTTGCGGTTCCCATTCGGCCGGGCCAAAGATGAAACTGAAGATCAAAAGAATGGGTTACTATTTTCCCACAATGATTCAGGACTGCCTCGAATATACGAAGCAGTGTCACTCATGCTAAATTCACGGGGACTTCATCCACCAGCATCCAAATCTGCTACACCCAACATTGGCTAGCTGGCCGTTCGAAATGTGGGGAACCGATATAATCGGGCCTATCGAACCAGTATCATCCAAAGGACATCGGTTCATATTGGCAACAACCGATTACTTCTCTAAGTGGGCAGAGGTAATACCACTAAGGGAGGTGAAGACGGAGAACATCCTCCATTTCTTCAGGTCGCATGTCATCTACCGGTTCGACACTCCGCGACGAATCATCTCGGATAACGGGCCGGCCTACAAGAGCCATAAGATCAGCCGCTTCGCACAACAGCATAATATAGATTGGAGATACTCTTCAGCCTATAATCCCTGAGTTAACGGTCTAGCTGAGGCTTTCAACAAGACCCTGACGAAGATCATAAAGAAAACGGTGTCCAGAAATAAAAGGGACTGGAACGAGAGACCGCGTGTAGCTCTCTGGGCGTATCGAACCACGTTAAAAACGACCATGAATACAATGCTATTCGTGTTGGTATTCAGCACGGAAGCGGTACTTCCCTTGGAGATAGAGCTACCCTCTCCACGAGTAGCAGTTCGATATGAGCTGATGGATGAAGAAAATGCACATCTTCGGCTTGAGGAGCTCGATGCCCTCAATGAAACTCATTTCATGGCGAAGCAAAACCTGGAAGCTTATAAAGCAAGGATGACGCAATCATACGAAAGACTAACCAGGCCAAGAACATTCCGCCATGGCGAACTCGTGCTAGTCATAAAAAGACCTATGATCCCAAACCGTGCAAAGCGGGGGAAATTCGAGCTGAACTATGAAGGCCCGTACATCATAGACAAGGTCTACCAAGGTGGGGCCTACTTGCTCATGAATATGCATGGCGAAAGTCCCTTCCGGCCAATAAACGGCAGGTTCCTTAAGAAATAATATGCTTGACAAGTCACGGCTCAGGTTAATGATAGATGACGACTCTCATGTCCGATCGCTGTCTTTCTGAGTCCAAACTCTATAAGTAGTATCCGGCAAAACTTCACCCCAAAGCTGGCCTTGGACCGAGATGTCCCTAAACTAACAATGGACCAAGATGTCCCTAAACTAACGATGGATCATAATGTCCTTAAACTAATACGTCGCCTCAAGCACGGCGATAATGGAATTCAAGTCCACAAGTCCCAACAGCAAGGACTGCAACTCAAATCCCGCTGGCTGTACAGCTGCCCCGGTGGTGAAGTCCCCTCTAAGTGCTATTGGCAAACAAAAGGGTATAAAAAGCGGTACGTCCACAAGCGAAATGGGCACGGATGAAAACCCAAAAGGGCGCCGTGAGTAAAAATAGCAGGATTACCGGCGAGCTTGTGAAAACCTGAAAGGGCGCAACCTCGTTGTTAAAAAAACGGTACGCCTACAAGCGAAATGGGCACGGATGAAAACCCGAAAGGGCTCTGCGAGTAAAAACAGCAGGGCTGCCGGCGAGTTTGTGAAAACCCGAAATGGCACAATCTCGTTAAAATAAAAACATCTGCAAGGTCCTCTCGACTTTGTCAGGAGAAAACACCTGCATGAGATCCTTACGACTCACAAGGGAGCAACACACTTAGGGATCCCCACGATTCCTAAGGAGAAATTACACTTACGAGATTCTCATGACTCATAAGGAGAATTCCCCCCTATGAGACCCTCACGGCTCATAGGATTCAAAAGCCTTATGATACAGGGACTTGAACCTGTTCTTAAGCCATCACACTCCCCAAGTTGTCCTACAGGCGGTCAATATTGGCTCTTATATACAATCCACGGGCACAAATAAATGATTTCCCCCACTAAATTCCACCAATGACGAGGAATGACCTCATATGGTGAACGGCACTTATATGTCCTCTCGACTTGTAAGGAGAAAACACTCTTGTAAGATCCTTATGACTTGCAAGAGAAAATATCTCTTAGGAGTCCTCACGACTTCTAAGGAGAACCTACACCTACGAGATCCTCACGACTCGTAGGGACAAATACCTTTATGAGACCCTTACGGCTCATAAAGCCAAAAAGCCTTAGTCGACAGAACCTTAACCCTGTTTGCTAAGCCACCTTTGTTCAAATCAGCAAAGGAAAATGATGATTTGCTCCTGGCAACATCCCAGTGGAAACGATGCTGATGCCTAAATTGGTATCAGATTCTAAGTCCTTTCACGGCAAATGATGATTCGCTCCTGGCAATATTCCAGTCGTAGCGGTGCTGATACCAAGATTGGTATCAGATCTCAAGTTCCATACTCGCAATAAAAATCAGCAAGCAAAATATATGCATGAAATGGCCGAAATGATGGGGCAACTCACAATAAAAATCAGCGAGCGAAATATATGCATATAAAAATAGCCGAAATGTTTAGTCAACTCGCAATAAAAAGCAGCGAGTAAAAAGAAAAGAATAGCCGAAATGATTAGGCATCGCGATAAAGAGCCGAAATGATTGGGCAATCGTGACTTTCGCGATATAAAAAAGCTGAAATGATAGAGGATCGTGGAAAAAAAATAAAAAAATGATGATGAAACTTTTGCCCTGCAGGAGAGTCCACATCAACCCCTGTATACAATCCATGGGCATAAACGAAAAAGGGAACCACATTTCCCCACCCGGCTCTATCAAAGGGAGAGTTAGATCTCGATGGCAACATCTGCAGCCTAGAAGATCGACCTGACATTCCTTCTCCACTCCAACAGAATGAAGACGCGACGTCAGCAAAATGGAGCCATGGCAAAGTCCCTAGTTCCAAATCTCGACGGTTCACAGACAGCCTAGAGATCAACAATGTCGTTTCTCTTGACTCCAGCAGGATGCGGACGTGACATCAAAAACAGACCCCATGGTCAAAACAATGGAGCCATGGAAAAGTCCTTAGTTCCAAGCCTCGACGGTTCACCAACAACCTAGAGACTACCTCGGAGCCATGGCAAAGTCCCTAGTTCCAAGCGTCGACGGTTCACTAACAACCTAAAGACTACCTCGGAGCCATGGCAAAGTCCCTAGTTCCAAGTCTCGACGGTTCACCAACAACCTAGAGACTACAACAGAGCCATGGCAAAGTCTCTAGTTCCAAGCCTCGATGGTTCACCAACAACCTAAAGACTACCTCAGAGCCATGATAAAGTCCCTAGTTTCATGTCTCGATGGTTCACAGACAACCTAGAGATCAACAGCGGCGTTCCTTCTCAACTCCAGCAGGATGCAGATGCAACGTCAACAAACGATCCCAGGGTCAAAACAAATGGAGCCATGGCAAAGTCCCTAGTTCCAAGCCTCGACGGTTCCTAGACAACCTAGAGACAACCTCGACATTCATCTCATTACAGTAGACGCAATGCCAGCAAACGAAGCAAAGGAAAATCTCTGGCTTCAAGGTCTTGAAGGCAACTCAAATAAAATCTGAAAGACTATCGGAGATCATCCCACTCCAACACGGAGTGGTTATGACTCATCAGGGCTCTCAAACTGAACCTAACCTCAAGTAAAAAGCGACATGAAAAATCCCTAACGCTTGCTCTTCCGACGGTAATATGACCTGGGAGATTACTTGAAGACGTCTTGTCCAGCCCCCGAAGGGATCAGAGACATGACAGTCGCGGGGCTACTCGAACAGCAAGACTGCATATCGGGGAATGCATCAGCCAACACGACGGTACGACAGACAAAAAAAACTTAATACCACAGACCTTAACAGACCTCTATCGTAAAGAGCATAGGTTAACTGTGACGTTAGGACCCGTTTGCCTACAAGCCTAAGGGAGGTAAACTAAACAAGCTCTGAAATGAGTTCATAAACTAGAGACTCCGGGATGAGTGAAAAAAAAACTACAAGCTCCAAAATGAGTTCATAAACTAGAGACTCTGGGATGAGTGAATAAATTACAAGCTCCGAAATGAGTTCATAAACTAGAGACTCCGGGATGAGTGAATAAACTACAAACTCCGCAATGAGTTCATAAACTGCTTTATACCAAATCAAGATAGCAAAAGAAAGAAAAGCGCCAGTATGAAGAAAATCTGCCTTTTATTCATGAATCAAAATGAATACAAGATACTCTTATTCATGAATGAATACAAAAAAAAGAAGAAGGAGAATATACAGCGACAAAAAAAGTTTAAGACGGCGGATGGTGCAATAAGCTAGTAAGTTCGTCATTCTTCCGCTGGATCTCGGCTTCAAGCTCCGTTAGTGCGGCAAGATGGGTACCCGTCTGAGTCTGCTGAGTCTGATATGAAGCAAACCGACTCTCAAGCTCCCTTTCGGCGACTTTATGGGCTTCAACCATCTCGCGAGTAAAGATAACGGCTTTATCAAGTGTCACCACCTCCATAATAGCTTCTTGAAGCACCCGCCAAATTTCGTATGCGCGGGTAGTCTTGGCGGTAAGCTTAGCCTGAAGTTCCCCTAAAGCGTTGGAAGCTAGCTCTCTCTACGAAAACTTCTGGTTGAGCCTCTTCTCGCATGGATGTAGATTAGCCGCGCACCGTTCGATCCATCCCCGCAGACTCTATTTTACGTTTAAGATGTCGGAAGGAAGGAGAATGCACTCAAGCCCGTGTAGGCAGACCTCCACTCGGCGACAGTACTCAACCCAGACACACACCAATGCTTCGTCATGATAGGTGGCGAGAACGGACAAGGAAGCGTTGGCTTCGACAAAAAATTCTTCGGCCGTGATAGAGGTACCAGCGCGAAGGTCTTCAATGACAGCCGTCAGGGAGTAAATGCTTTGTTTCGCCATCCTCTCAGACACACGCCGGGCATAAGGGCTTGGTGGCATGGGGATCCGAGATTCTAGCGGGTTGGGGTTGGCAGAGCTGTCAAGATTTATGAACAGTCAGTGAGATTTACGAACATGGGATAGACAAAATAATGCCAAAGATAAAGCCTTACTTGCCCACAGTTATGCAAGGGGGGTTTGAGAGATCTCTAGGCCCATCAAGGATCTCGACTTCGTCATCAGCTTACAGAACTGTGGAGTGCATATTAGCATTGTTCAGTTGATAAAACTGCACATTTAATATGACATTTTTCCTACTATTTCTATATTAGAAAAGGTGTTTATTATAATATATGATACATATGAGGGTTTATCTGTAAAAATACTATTTTCATGTGTTTATATATTATAATTAACATTTGGTAGGAAAAAGTAAGCATATAATATCCATGTAAGATTTGGCCCAATTAAATATGCTTACCTTACTACTAAATATTATTTGTTGAGTTATTGTGCAGAATTTGCAGGGCTGAAATCAAGGAAATCAAAGTTGGTAAAACAAACCTGCCTAATTAAGAAAGTAATATAAAGAAATCAAGGCTGGCAGCGACGAAGAGAAGATTTTCAGTTTCCAAAGATTTTAAAAGATCACCACGTGTCAGATGGACAAAGCCCCAGAGAAAAGACCCAACAAACTCACCATAAGGCCGTGGATCCGTGGCCAAACCCACCTATTGGCCGCGGATCCACCGCATGCAAGATGAGTTGGGAGTTGAGATTTCTCTGCTAGGATCTTAACCTCTGGTTTCCAAATTAGTAAGCTAGGGTTCTGGCTCTGGGACTATAAATAAGGACCGAGAGCCTCTTGGAAAAATCATCAAGCTGAAGAGATCACGAAGTCCAAGACGGCTCATGCATCCAGGCTGATCATCAACGGTCTATCTACCTCCTTAGAAGAGATCGAGAAGCAAACTAGTATTTGTAATCATTTTCTAAGGGAACAAAGTGTAATTGATTCTGTTGATTAATAAAGGTAGTTCTTTTTCTTATTCTATTTCTTTGTAGTTTTAATATGATTTCTCTCTCCATCTCTTCTTATCCCAACATGCGCGAGTAATTCTCCGCTTGTTAGGGTTCGCAAGATTAGGGTAGATTAATGGATGATAAAGATCCTTAAACTCTTTCTAAATCCTATAAAGTTTATAAACTTTATCAAAAGAATCATTAACATCCTAATCGGGCGCGCTATCAATTCATTGCCAGTCTTGACCGCGATTAGAGATTAGATTAATGATTGTTTTGGTAAAGGCTAGTTATGAACGGAGTTCCATGTCGAGATAGGGGTTAAGAGTGGGAACCCTTTTCCCTCCAGAAACCCTAATCTACATGCATCACTGTCGTTCTAGTTTTAAATCTATTAAAGGATAAAAAGAGTAATCTTTAATTAATCATCCATAACTACTAAATCCTAATGAACCCTACAAGCCCCTTTGTAATATTAAACTTACATCCGTAGTTAATCTAGATCTATATTTTGCATCCGTGTTTAAAGTAGATCTAGAAACTATTTCCACCATTTTTTTTATTCTTCCTCCTTTCTTTCTCAACACGCCTAAAGTAAGATTAAAAGATTCAACGTTTCCCAGAGGACGACCCGTACTCATCTCGGTCTAGCTACACGCGACACCGTTATTGATTGCGGTTAACTACTACACATAAAAACAAAAAACAGATCAATCAAATAGCGCCGTTGCCGGGCATACGTGCGTAATTTTTATTCTTACTATTTGTGTTGAATTCTTATACGATCTATATCATAATTAAAACAAAACTGCAAATCATATATTTAACGAAGTGTGTGAATTTTTGCAAGGAAATCTGGAGTCACAGACTTGAGGAAACAGGAAGACAGAGACATTCAAGGAGATCCAAAGGAGTATAGGAGGCCAGGTAGAAAATTTCATCAATTGATTCATCCTTCTTGCAGCGGAACCGTGGCAAAGGAGCTACATTCGCGGCGGAAGCGCGGCGGGTTAGAGGATCTAGGGTTCCAAACTTCTCTGGTAAGATTCTAAACTTTTTCTCTCTCCTCTCAAATCCAATAAAATATCTTTTCTGCAGGATTCTTTGCAAAATATCGCCGCTCAAAAGAAAATCTTTTTGCAAAGTTTTTTGATTGGTTTGTTTTGCATATTTTAATACGGACTTTAAGGGGCAAAGACCAAATCCAGATTAGGTGGGGATTTCATCACCCTTCCTAAGCCCCACAAATCACAAACCGAGCATCTGCATCAACCCTACATTAATTTAAAAAATATCTATACAAGACTCTAAGGACTGTCGCACTCAATAAGGACAGAGGAAGGTCATGGGTAATCTATCGCTTATCCGCATTACTTTTGTGGTGTCTAGACAAGTGTGTCTAAGGCAAGTGGTTACTTAATTAGGCCCACTACTTACGTAGTGGAGAACCTCCCACTTACTTGTCACTTACCTGGCCGCAAGGGTTGTAAAGAGGTGGTAGAGGATTGATCCTGCGGCTTGTCCTTTGGAAGTCTAGGAGCGGTCTAGAGACTTGACCTAGGTAACCTTAGTACTAGGGTTGTTTGTGCATTTTTGTGTGATTTGTCTAAGTCCAACACACTTTTCAAAACAGACCAATTTTAAATCACACACACGCTACCACTTGCGCTAGACCCGCTTAGTGCATGCTTGGCTAGACACGGGATTCTAGTGCCCGTCTTGTCCGCGTTCCTGCTATCGACTCCGAAGTCGGTTCTTTTTCATCTTCTTTTCCCCCACCACACACTACATCGACCGAGATGGACGGTACTCCATCAGATTATAACACCACGCTGCCACCGCCCGTAGGTGCGCAGAATCCACCGCGCATCTCTCTCCAAGAGAGATGCAATCCTATCCGTGGTCCACTTCCTACTTGTCTATCTATTCCACCAGCTAACGGGGATAATTTTGAAATTAAACCCCACTACATCAATCTGTTGCCCAAATTTCATAGGCTTGAGTCTGAAGACGCGTACATTTTCATCACTAAATTCGAAAACGTATGCGCAATGATGGGTACTTTACAACTGACTGTGGATGCTATGCGTTTGCGTCTTCTCCCATTCACTCTGTGCAACTTGGCAGAAAAATGGCTTTATAATACCGCCGCACACTCTATCACTAATTAGGATGAATTCGTAATAGCATTTCTTAAGAAGTTTTACCTAAACCATAAGACCGCCCATATTAGGAGCGAGATCAACCAGTTCACCCAGCTTCCTAATGAACCATTTTGGAAGTGCTTTGAACGTTTTAAGGATCTGCTTGTCCAATGTCCTCATCATGGAATATAAAGATGGGATTTATGCCGAATTATATATGAGGGCATTAATCCAGCTACAAAGCAGATGCTTGAAACAATGTGTCAATGCAATTTTATGTCTAAAGATGATGGTGAAGCTTGGAAGTATATGGAAGACCTCGCTGAAAACACTTTGCAGTAGGAAAGCGTAAGAACACCTTCATCTAGGGAAGGTATTCATCAGCTCGATGTTTCCATAGCAGTAAAAGCCGAAATGACAGCGATGCAGAAGAAACTCGACGTTATTGAGAACAAATTCTCATCAGTCTCCCTAAATCAGGTCATGCTTCCCAAGACCGTGTGTGGTTGCTGTTCTGATCCTTCACACTTGACGGAAGAATGTCCTATGAATGCATCGTTTCAAGGTCACGAGCAAACTAATGCTGCTTTTCAGCAGCGTCCTAGAAACTATCCTTATTCTTCCACATACAATCAAGGATGGAGGAATCATCCTAACTTTGCTTGGAACCAAAACCAACCCCAAAATCAAAACCAGTTCCAAAGCAATTATCAAAGACCTCCTCCACAACAACCACAACCATAAAGTCAGCACCCCTTTCAGTCACAAAATTTTCAAAATCCAGCCAACATTTCTGCACCATGATTGGCCGGTACTGATAACTCTTCACTCGCACAAACTTTGGATTTGTTTATGAAACATTCCCTTCATATGTCGGCTGATATGAAGTCTTCTATTGATTCCATAAAGAAAGATTCCGCTTCCCACGGTGAGAGTATTAAATCAATAGAAAACCAACTTGCATAGTTGAACGCCGTAATGAGTGCGAGAGAGAAAGGGAAACTCCCATCTCAACCCCTACCGAATCCTGGCCACTCACAAAATCATAATGTGAATGCCGTTACTATGTTGAGATCGGAAAAAGTGCCGAATAACCAAGTAGGTGAGCAATTTGATGATGTTAGTGACACCAATGATACCCCAGTTTCTACTTCTTCCCCTAAGTCGTCTAGTCTCCTACCTTCATCCGAGCCTATTCTCCATTTCCCCAAGGCTCGAACACTTCGCCCAATCTATCTAAGAAGATTCCCACTCCAATTTTGGGATCGAATCTGTCCCCATAATTTTCTCCACAAATGTTGGACCCAAAACTTATTGATCAAGCTCCATTTCCAAACAGATTAAGGGCCAACAGACCTAACCCACAAATAGAGAAAATTGTGGAAATGTTTAAGCAAGTTAACGTAAATATTTCTCTCCTAGATACTATTCAACAAGTCCCATTTTATGCAAGAATACTTAAAGACTTGTGCACTAGGAAGAGAAAAACTCAAGTGCCTAAAAAAGTTTTCATGACGAGTAATGTTAGCACAGCTTTTACTCAGCAAATACCAAAGAAATGTAAGGACCCTGGCTGTCCTACCATCTCTATTTCTATTGGGGGTAAAAATATTAATCGTGCTTTACTCGACCTTGGAGCTAGCGTTAACTTGCTTTATTATTCAGTATACGAGCAGTTAGGGATTGGAGAGTTGAAACCCGCCTATTGTACTCTCCAGATGGCAGACCGAGCAATCACCAAACCTCGGGGTGAACTAGAGGATGTGTTAATTAAAGTCGGGGAATTCATATTCCCTGTGGACTTTATTGTTTTAGATACACAGCCTGTGGCAAACCCACGCAATCAAATCTCGGTGATACTCGGTCGACCCTTCCTAGCAACTTCCAACGCTGTAATTAATTGTCGTAACGGTTCTATGAACTTATCCTTCGGGAAGATGACAATTGAGCTTAATATTTACAAGCTAGGAAGTCAACCATCGGAACCTTCTGCTCATTTTCTTGATGTTTATTCCATCCACGAGATAGCTCCCGAAAGCTGCATGGATGAGGAACTTTGCTTTAATGATCTCGACAACACTAGTGAGATATCGTTTGATCTTGCACAACTTCATAGTGAGGACATGTTCAATGAGTCCGTCCCTGAGTTTGAATCCGTTGACTCATTTCAAAAGTCAGTAGCACTTTCAGAGTCAATATCCTATGCAAGTTTTGAACCTCTTAAGGAGTCCGAATATCATTCCCTTACTCCACCTTCTATTATCTCTCCGTCGATACTTGATCTCAAACCGCTATCTTCTCATCTTAAATATGCATATTTAGGTGAGAATGAGACTTTGCCAGTGATTATATCCGCTTCTCTAGCCTTAGAGCAAGAGAACGCACTTTTGGCAGTGTTGAGATCGAATCGGCAAGCATTTGGTTAGACAATTGCTGACATCAAAGGGATTAGTCCCTTAATTGTTGAACATTATATACATCTGATGGATGAAGCCAAACCAACCCGAGACCCACAAAGACGGTTAAATCCCATTATGAAGGAGGTGGTAAAGAAAGAAATCGTCAAGTGCCTTGATAGTGATATAATTTACCCTATATCTGATAGCTAATGGGTAAGTCCAATTCATGTGGTCCCTAAAAAGTCTGGCATCACGGTCATAACTAATGAGGCTAATGAGATAATCCAAACATGCACCCAAACTTGGTGGCGCGTATGTATTGATTACAGAAAACTCAATGCCGCGACGAGAAAAGATCACTTCCTTCTACCTTTCTTTGACCAGATGTTAGAATGATTAGCTGGACATGAATACTATTGTTTCTTGTACGGATACTCTGGCTATAACCAGGTCCCCATCGCCGAAAAGGATCAAGATAAAACCACATTTACTTTTCCTTTTGGTACATTTGCTTATAGACGCATGCCCTTTGGGTTATGCAACGCTCCCGCTACATTTCAGCGGTGTATTATGGGGATATTCTCAGATATGGTGGAGAATTTTCTGGAAATTTTTATGGACGATTTCTCCATTTTTGGGGACTCCTTTGAGGACTGCCTTCGTAATCTTGACGCTGTTCTTACCCGCTGTAAGGATAAGAACTTAACTTTGAATTGGGAAAAATGCCATTTTATGGTCCAAGAAGGTATTGTCCTTGGACATATAATTTCACTAAAAGGCATTGAGGTTGACAGAGCAAAACTTGATGTCATCCATAACCTCCCTCGTCCCAAATGCGTCAAAGATATACGATCCTTCCTTGGTCATTCAGGATTTTATAGGAGATTCATTAAGGACTTTAGCAAAATTGCTAGACCCTTAACTCTTCATTGGCCAAGGATACTACATTTCACTTCATTTATACTACATTTCACTTCATTTCGGATTGTGAGGCTTCTTTTGAATCGCTTAAAGGATCGCTCACTACAGCCCCCGTTCTATCATCTCCGGATTGGAACCACCCGTTCGAGCTTATGTGTGATGCATCAGATTTTGCTATTGGTGCGGTCTTAGGACAGCACATTGATAAGATGCCACATGTAATTTATTATGCAAGTAGAATCTTGAATGATGCACAAATAAATTATACAACTACCGAGAAAGAACTCTTGGCAGTTGAATTTGCATTAGAGAAATTCAGGCCCTACTTGATTGGCTCGCCAATTGTGGTTTACACTGATCGCTCCGCCCTACGACATCTTTTATCGAAGAAGGATGCTAACGCCAGGCTCATACGTTAGATCCTATTATTACAAGAATTTGATCTTGTCATCCGAGACAAGAGTGGATGTGAAAACATTGTAGCCGACCATCTTTCATGCATCACTTCTTTGCCAACTTTGACCGTGCCGATAAATGACTCATTTCCCAACGAACAACTGTTGACTGTATCTTACGAACCTTGGTTCGTAGATATTGTGAACTATCTTGCGACGAGACTTATTCCTAGCGATTGGTCGAAACAAGACAAATTTCGATTTCTATCCCAAGTAAAATACTTTTACTGGGATGAACCTTATCTGTTTAAGTATTGTTCCGATCAAATCATTCGCAGGTGTGCCCCTAACGATGAATTCAAGAGTGTGTTATCATTTTGTCATGATCAGGCATGCGGAGGTCATTTTGGTCCGCGAAAAACGGCGGAGAAAGTTTTGCAATGTGGCTTTTATTGGCCAACATTATTTAAAGATGCATATGAACATTGCAAAACTTATCCGCGATGTCAGCACTTGGGTCGGATTTCACGAAGAAACGAGATGCCGCTCCAACCTATATTGGTTGTGGAAATATTCGATGTTTGGGGTATTGATTTTATGGGCCCTTTTCCCAACTCTTTTGGGAATTTATATATCTTGTTAGCGGTTGATTATGTCTCGAAATGGGTGGAAGCAATATCGTGTCGCACTAATGACAACAAATTTGTCATTAAGTTTCTTAAAGAAAATATCTTTTCGCGATTCGGACACCTAGCGCTATAATTAGCGACAACGGGACACATTTCTGTAATCGGTCCTTCGAGGCCTTGATGCGGAAATATTCAATCACTCACAAGGTTTCTACGTCCTATCATCCCCAAACAAGCAGGCAAGCTGAGATCTCAAATAGGCAGATCAAGCAAATTTTGGAGAAGACGGTTTCTAAAAACCGTAAAGATTGGTCAACCAAATTGACGGATGCTCTTTGGGCATTTCGCACCGCTTATAAGACTGATCTTGGTATGTCTCCATACCGCCTTGTGTTTGGGAAGGATGCCACCTTCCTGTCGAGATCGAACATAAAGCAATGTGGGCTATTAAAGAGCTTAATTTCGATTTTGATCATGCGAGCAGCTATTGGAAGCTGCAATTGAATGAGCTAAGCGAACTCCGCGATGAAGCTTACGATAATGCGGTGATAGTAAAGAACAGGACTAAAGTGTTCCACGATAAAAACCTTTTTAGAAAATCCTTCACATCGGGGCAACAAGTCATTCTTTAAGATTCCCGTCTCCATCTTCATCCGGGTAAGCTTAAATCTCGTTGGAAAGGACCTTTTGTGGTGTGGTATGTACACCCGCACGGGGTGGTAGAAGTTGAAAATTTGAAAAACGGTTCAATTTTTAAAGTAAATGGGCATAGATTAAAACCGTATTTCTCTGCTGACCCAGCGGAGGAGCTCCTGTTTTTACAGGAGCCGCTTTATCAGAACTGAATTTCCTCCGCCTCACCTCCATGTTTTAGTAACATTTGCTCATTTTAAGAATTGAGGTGAGTGAAAATGGACTTAACTGAATATCTGTGCGTGCCAAAGAACAAGTTTGGGGGTAGTTTTCATTTAACTATATTTTACCCTTTTTGTCTCTCTCCAAGTATACAGGTCCATGCTCTTAAAGGACAACATCAGTGAGGACACTGCTGAAAATAGGTTTGGGGGGAGGTTTGTATTCACTGAATTATCTTTGACACCGGGCATTCAAATTTTTTTTTAACAAAAGAGTAGATAGTGAAAAATTACATCTAAAAGATTAGAAAATTTAAGAAAACCAAGAAAATTAGAGGTTTTCTTAAACGAACTAGTAATAAGTAGTTATGAGCCGTTGTCCCAAGGGTTAGTAAGATGAAAGAAGTCACTAATCTGAGGATAAAAATAAGTCTGAAAAATAGTTCATATTCTGAAAGCCAAACATTTGAATGTTGATACCCTACTATACGCACTTACACACGTCTTGAAACTCGGGATAGTAGATGATACCTTGAAATGCTATTGTCTAAAAGCCAGAGTATGAAAGAAGTAAAAAAATGAATAAAAGATAAAATGGTGGAGAAAAATGAACACTGGTTTTGTTATCACCAAGGCAGCAATAAAAAATTATAGCGAGGGTGCTTCATCACCTAGTGCCTTAGACCAACTGGTCTGAGAGTCACTGCTAAGCCTTAGGTGGTGCAAGACGAGGAAAATACTAATACACCTAATCAGTAAGCACATGAGTGTTTCCCCAATCAGAGCTAAGCCCTGTTTCAATTTCAAAAATTCAAAAATTGAAGCAACGCTTCAGATTCCTTGCGCTGCGCGCAACGCGCCATGTGTCAAAAGCTGACACGCCAGCGCAGCATCCAAGGCAGCGCACCCAATCAGAGTAAGGCACTATTTAAAATGAAAATAAATGAAGCAACGCTTCAGCTGAGTTGCGCTCTGCGCTTCGCGATACGTGGCAGCGCAGTTGCGCTAGCGCTCTGCGCTGCGCGACACGTGGCAGCGCAGTTGCGCTGCGCTCTGCGCTGCGCGGCACGTGTCAGGCGCAGGTGCGCTTGCACCAACTGTGCCAGCACTAAAACAGAGTTAAAATTCTAGAAAGATTTTTCTGATCTTGTTAAAACAAGAAGATTATCTTCTATAAAACAGAAGCCCTTGGATCAAAGATCCAACGGTGGGGAAAAATTCCTAAATAACTCAGAGAAAGATCTCTTTAACTGATTTAACAAATCAAATGGCACTATAAAAAGCCCCCTAGACTCCAAGTCGAAAAGACATTTTTTGATTAGCACACAGAGAATTCACAGAGCTCTTCTAAGAACTTTGAGAAGAATTCAGAAAGAAAGAAAGAAAAAGGTAAAACCTTTAGAAAAAGAAGAATTTTCTTCTGACTAGATCAGTGATCTAAGAACAAGATCAAAGATCTTCAATAAAAATGATAATATTAATAAAAAGAAGTAATTTACCTCTTCATTAGATCTTTCTGATCTACATAAAGGCATTGCCTTTTGATGAACCATTGGTTCTGGAATCTTAAAAGATTCTCTTCTTTGATCCAAAATTGGATTAAGATATTGAACAGTGCCCTGCACTTGAAAAAATTGCACTGTTGCGCTCTTGGGTTGGCGCAAGCCACCAGAGAGCGCCACGTGTCGGCCCCAGAACAGACTGCGCTATGCGCTTCTAAAACAGAGCACTGCTCTTTTAAATTGGCGCAAGTTACCAGAGCGCGCCACGTGTCAGCAGCGCAACAGCGTAGCGCACTTTCGTAGCGCACTGCGCTAGCAGACTTGCGCTCACCAGAGCGTGACATGTGTCACCTCCATATGGACTTGCGCCTTGCGCTCCTCAATTGGGGTGAAGCGCCTGACAAGCCACGTGGCGCTCTGTCAGACTAATTAATGCAGCGCATTATTAAAGGGCAGGGCCCAATTAAGAGGCCCAATGTACCAAAACAAATGCTCTGCATTATAAAAAAAGGGAACAGAGCCCAATTTAAAAGGCCTAACAGGCCAGAACAAAATGCAATGCAGAACCCAAACAAAGGTCTGTCAGACCAAAACAGATGCTGTGCATCATTTAAAAAAGGCAGAGCCCAAATAAAGGTCTAATAGACCAAACAGAATGCCATGCATTATTAAACAGGGGCAGAGCCCTAGTAAAGGCCTAACAGGCCAAATGCAGATAAAACGTTGAACATTTTCAACTGGACTTGGCCCAATTCTGGCCGTAAGTCCTCAAATTAAATTGAACCGAGCACGACTGCTCTCTTAAATCAATTTACACCCGGTTCAAGGGTACATCTCCGAACTCCTCTGATATTTGTCGTTGTAATCCTTCAACGTCTTCAGAGAGGTGACGGGTCCCGACAACCACACATCGATACGGACTGCGGGGTCCTTAAACTCGTGGACCGAAACGTTCTTAAACTAATATTCGTCCCAAAACGGGAACGTTGGACCGAAATGTCCTTAAACTAATATTCGTCCCCAAAATGGGAATGTTGGACCGAAACGTCCTTAAACTAATATTCGTCCCAAAATGGGAACGTTGGACCGAAATGTCCTTAAACTAATGTTCGTCCCTAAATCGGAATCATAGACCACCATGTCCCTAATCTGGAAATCGACCGCAATGTCATTAAACTAAACAATAGAGCCAATTGCTCTCTTGTCGGATCCAAACGATCCCGTTAAGTTGATCTTAGTCTGGAGATTAGGCTAATGTATCCTTAACAAAAGTTTAAGTTGATCTTAGCTTTAAATTGGGCTAACGTATCCTTAAACCAAAACCCCAAACCCAAATCTAAGAAAATACGGATTTGGACTAATCCACGTCCTACGGGCGACGACATAAATTAGTCTCCGTATACAATCCACGGGCAACCACAAACAAAGCAAACACCCACGACACGAAGTGAAATTCTGGAGAAGGAGAAAGTTGCTACCGCGGTGCGGTAGCGTAATTAACTGCAGGGGCTTGCGCTTGCAGGGAAGAGCGTCCCCACAATCAAAAACCCCTCCAGCGAGGGGGAATCTGACAAAGTCTGCTACATCGGCCGCATCCGTCTAAACCTCCGATATACGGTGCCATAAATCAACTTGGCATCTTCGGAGAGGTGGACGGATAAATCCAAATAGCATCTGCCCCGAATCTCAGGCAAGACGAACCTACGCGGCCGCGTCTCTGTGTTCGGAGGGGAACAAATTCTGGCACGCCCTGTGGGACCTTTTCCTCTTTCCACTCCACACTTCGTGTGTCGTCTTCGCGAGCGAATCGCGGTTTGTTAATGGTTGCCCTTAGGTTTCAAGTTACTAAGATTTGGTCTCTTGCTTGGTGCAGAAATCAAACAGCAATGGCGTCCAACTGTTCAAACTGCTCCAAATGCAAATGCAACCGACGCTCCGCCTCACCTGGAGGTGTAGCCTTTGGACCGCAGGCTGCTTCCCTATTCACTATGCCTGTGGCGCAAGTGACTCAGGCTACCACCGGTCTGTTCTTCGGGACCATGCTCCCACCAGTGAACATTAACGTCCCAGTGCCCTTACCGGAAGCTTCAATGAAGTCGGTCTTCGATCGACTTGCTACTCCCCCGTCCCCTCTCAACGGGTCGTCCAATTCTTCAGTCTTCACCAGGCTGAGCTCGAGCACCAAAGGGCCTATCAAGAAGCCCATAATACCTGAAGTGGCCATCCCCAAAAAGATAGCTGCTCCTGAAGTCGTCAAGGCGGCTTCTCCTCCCAGAGGGTCGGTCTTCGCGAGACTGACTGCTCTCGTTCCCACTCCCGCTCAGAAATCTGTTTTTGACCGGTTGGACGTAGCTTCTCAACGAACGTCAATCTTCAAGAGGCTGACAGTGGCAGCAGCCCATCCCCAGAACAAGGGGCAAGACGAAGCCATCGCTGAACCAATCCCAACAACCCGTCACGCTCGACATCGCCACTGGCGCTGGATAAGGAAGACTGGGGGCAACTCCCCCTCTGGGCTAACTCCACCAGCCCCAACGGTGGAAGTCAATGCTGCTGTTCCAACCGGGAACAACTTTGAACTGCTGAACAAGGTACGCATGAACTCTCCTACCGCCGTGCTCAAAAGATCTCCTCCACCGGTAGAGACCGCCGTGGAAGCAGAACCAGAAAAGCCGGAGCAGTCTCCTCAACGGCTATCCTCCAGGATCTACAAGACTTGGCGACGAGTCCGAGAATCAGTGGTTGATCCGAATTTCTCTCACCAGCATAAGAAGTCGAAAGTTCGGCAGGAAGAAAATCCCCCTGTCAAGCAACGAAAGACGACGATCACCTGGGTGCCCAAAGCAACGGCCCCCTCAACTTCGACGGCCCACAAGAGAAGAAGGCCGGAGAAAGTCCCCACGCCTGCAATGTCAAAGGTAGTGAGCCCAAACGCCCTAAGTCTGGGGGCATTGTGGTACACACCGTCTACATGGCGTCTGGGAAAGAGGACAGCCGTATATCCACAGGTCATAGACCGCTTACGCGATCGGTGACTAAAGCTCAGGAGCAGCAGCAGAAGCTCCAAGAAATGATGAATGCGATGGCCGCACTCACTGGGCCAAAAGAAAACCCTGAAGCGTCCTCGGATCAACGCCAGGAGTAAGAAACCGACACCGAGTTCCTTCGCAGGATACTGGAAAAGAAGGACAAAGAGGCTGCAGAACAAGCAGTCAATATAAAACGAATGACCCTTCTGTTCCAGGACATGGTGGGTATGATGATCCAGCAAGATCCTCCTGCCGAAGATCCTCCGATCGTCCTTGAAGATGACAGAGGAGAGACGTCAAATCCTCCACTGGCGCTGTCAACAGCCAAGGAGGAGACAATTTCCAAAGCTGACCTGGACGAATATATAGCTCAGCAGATATGGGTTCATCAGGCAACGGAGGCAGCCGGTCAAGTTGTCAGAACGGGGCGACCATATCCGAGCTGGTATGATCAGATCAAGTACCCGCCGGGCTATACAATACCGAAATTCCATGTCTATAAGGGGACTGGCAATCCCCATCAACATGTTGCCCAGTTCAGGGCTCTTTGTGGCAATGCCAGCGGTGATGAAATATTGTTGCTTCGCCAGTTCGTCGGTAGCTTATCGGAGATGGCGTTTGAATGGTACTCCGAGCTTCTGAACGACTCCATCAAAACCTTCGCTGAAATGGAGTTGTTGTTTACTCAGCGATTCACGAGCGCCAGCGAACGTACCCCAATCACAGCATTGATCAATGCCAGAGTGAAGCCGGGCGAAACCTGGGTTCAATATGCGATCCGGTGGCGGAACTTGTGGTCGAAGTGCGAAAAACGCATCGAAGAAGCGCCAGCGGTGGGCATGTTCGTGGGCACCTTAGATCCTCATGCAACTATTTCACAGTTCATGACATTCTTTAAACCAACCACGTTCCAGGCCCTGATCGACAAGCCAGCTCAAATGGACCAGATGGGCCATAGACCGTCTCCTCCAAAGCCGGACTCTCGAAATGAGAAGGGAAAGGAAAAGCGATTGTTGTCGCCAATGCTCAACAACAGCCGAGCAACTTGAAGCCGGTTGTTCGTCAAAACAATATGCGTCCACACCTGTCCCTCGAGGAGAGGCTGGGACGTCCTTACTCGTTTCCTCAGAATAAAACGATGAGACTGTTTGAACTGGCATTGCGTAACAGACTCATTAATCTACCGGAGTCAAGATGTCCGTCGCAGCCCAACGACGTCAATGATCCCAATTACTGTCCCAATCACCGAGTATTGGGTCATTCGATTAAAGATTGCTACATCTTCAAAAACTGGATTGAAGATCAGTATCAGCCAGGCAAGTTTGTGTTATCCGAAAGATGGAAGGTGAACCCGCCGGCAACCTCATACTTCTAAAAAGGTGAATACGCCGGGGGCAACGTGCTCCCTTATTGAAGAAGCTCCATGGGAGGTTGTGTCATCAGCCAAAACCAAAAGGATGCTGAATGATCTCAAGACATGCCCGGCGATCAGGTGGAAGAACCCGCTAGAACCCCAGATCATTGAAGGGATGTTGAAGCCGTGCCCAACTCCAAGGACCGGTGGTGATGGCCCAAGCATTCATACCCAGCCGTCGAAATCTTCAAAGAAGAAGAAGAAGAGATCCAAAAAGCCCGTGAAGCCTGGTGGCAAGCGCACGGACTTACAAAAACAAATTGACGCACTGGAGGAATATAATCAAAAGGCACGGACTCCCGTCACACTCCAGGAGTTTCTCAACCACGTCTTTCAAGAGGAAGATGAGAGGGAGAGCTTGTCGGATGAATCCGAGGAATACGTGGCGAGTTGTCATGTGATCTCTCACTCGTTTATGGACGATGAGAGAACTCCTTGCACTGAGAAGCTAGGGGCAGATCCTGAACCGAAACTTCTGGGGCCATCAGATGAAACCATTGATGCATTCCTCAATGAAGCTCTGTTGAAAAGTAAGGCTGATCGGGAACGCGAGACGCTCCTATTTGAAAAGGCCAAGCGCCGGCGATTAGAAGAAAAGGTTGAGACACTCCCGTCAAATCAAATTACATCCATTGCGGACAAAATCAAATTCAAGACGAGGAAGAGGTTTGCTAAAGCCATGTCGATGGGGATGAAGCTGCCACCCTCTGAAGGAAACATTGCCGGCAAAGCGGAAATGCACCCTTCCTATTGCTTATATCATCTGAAGGTTTCGCACCCCACCGAAGAGTGCAAAGCTTTCAATAAATGGTGGCAGGGATATGTCGCTCACTCGGCAACATTTTAAGCGGGAAAAGCGCAAAACTCGTCGAGAGCGGAAAAGTACGACCGAAGAGCTTAGAAGAACTACCGGCGACTGTCGCATGGTTAACAGCCGGGGAAGCACAAGTTCTCACATTCGGGAGCGACTCTGACGAGGAAATAAGCTTAAGCCCTCTCTTTAAAGAGTCCACATCGGGAAAGGAGGAAGAGCCGAAGGCCTACGAAAATATCTGGCTGCGTAATCGTACGCTACCCGAAAAGATTCTTGGACCCTCAAATAAAAAAGATAAGGGAAAAGAGAAGGTCTCTGAGGATATCGCCCTGGATGACCAAGTTGTGGAAGAGCTAATCGCCAAGGGACCCGCCGAAGAGAAATAAGGTGGACTACAACGTTCTGGCGCACTTGAGAAATCTACCTTCGCAGCTCAGCATTCTTGACGCCCTTCTACTATCAAAAGAAGCAAGAGATTCGTTGATCAAAGCGCTACAGGACCTAGAGCAATTCCAAGCTTTTCTCGCCGAAAAAAAGATGAAGGACGAGCTGGAAGAAGTGTACACAGCTGATGCCACTTTCGGTGATGAAGACCTCCTCCTTGGGACGTGCGAACACAATCGCCCCCTCTATGTCTCAGGATATTGCCACGATATAAAGATAGGCAAAATCTTGGTTGACAATGGGTCTTCCGTCAATCTCCTCAATGTACGGGTATTGAAGGAAATCTGCATGAGCGTCCAGCACCTCGCTCGGGACAAGATCATCATCTCCGGGTTTGACTCTCAATCATCACGGACTCTCAGGTCTGTGATACTGACGTTGCACTTTGGGCTGCTCGTCACGGACATTAAATTCCATGTCATAGATGCGAAGACATGCTATAATGCTTTGCTCGGCCCGACCCTGGTTACACGAGTACAACATCATCCCTTCTACACAGCATCAGTGTATGAAATATTTTAAGGATGGTCTCGAGTATACCGTAACAAGAGAGCTGAACCCATTCTCGATGAACGAAGTCCGCAAATATGAAGATGCAAAATACTTCTTACCGGATTTCGAAGACACGGAGAGGTGTCAAAAGCCGGAGAACAAAGCTAACGCCACCATTCCGGAGCGATACCGAGGAGGACGAAGAGATAGTCTATTCCGGGCCACCCCAACACAACAAACCGGGACCGTCCGCTCCTCTGTTGATCTTTGGCAGCGTTTCGGAAGATGAAGTCCATGCTGTATTCTCCGCTCGGCCTTCAATACAAACTTTCGCTAATGAGGAGCAAAGTTTATAAGTCGCTATGGTTCCACTTAAACATCATAAAGAACTGGATGCGCTCGATGCCTACAGTGTAGAGGAGCTGCAGACGTTCTATGTCCCTCCCAGGTGAGAAGGTGAAAAGGCGATTCTATTCTACTGCTCCGGGGAAACCAGAGTAGAAAAAGAAATCTGGCACGGTGCAGATCCTGCACTTGACAAGCTCCTGCCCATCCATTTACCTAGTTACTACACGGACGGACTAAAGAGACTCTTGAAGTGCCAAGGGATACCCTTTAAACAGACTGCTCGGAAAGCCAAATTCTATGATAGGATCTGGAATGTTCCCGGAACTCAGCACAAGTTTCATAACGGGAGAATGGAAGCAATCGGGCTCGGATATGTTCGATCCAAAAAGCGGGAGCTACTCCGCGATTGCTATATTGTGCATGACTTCAATGAAGAAGGGGATGCTCAATGGGAGAATGCTAATCCTGAGCCAGAAAAAGTCCCCGATGCAAAAATGCCCTGTCCTTCGTTCGAAGAACAAATGAACAAACTTATAAGGGAAGCTGGTCAAAAAGTTCGAGATGACCACAACCGCGAAATGGCCATCTACGAGAAAACCAGGACGCAACGCCTCCTTCAACAGGCTAAGAAAGACGAAAATGCCGCTCTCTGTCAACCTGTTGTAAAAAAGACCCGACGCAAAGGCGGAAACAAGTCAAAAAGAGGAAAGGAAATTCAGCAACGACAAAGCGGGACCAACAAGCTACGCAGTCGGGAATCGAGCGGTCCGGATTTGTCCCTTATGAAGAAGATGAGTCGAGCATACTCCTTTCCTCAAGACAAGACAAAGAAGATACTTGACCTAGCTATAAAGCACCAAATGCTTACACTTCCGGAGCCCAAGCACCCCGAAAAAGCAGGCGATGTCTTACACCAGAACTATTGCTCTTATCACAGGGTAATAGGACACCCTCTAGAAGATTTCTCCACCTTCAAGAATTGGGTCGAAGATCAGTATCAGCTCGGCAAGTTCGCTCTATCTGATAGTTGGAGGGTAACACCGCCACAGAAACATGAGCCCAAAGCCACAAGAGCAGAACCAGATCCACATCGATCTTGGAAGCGAGTGCATACCTGTCATATGATAACAATATCAAAAGAAGAGCCCGAGAATATGGATGACCTTCCCTGGTGCTTCGAAAACAGCAATAACGAGGTGATCTCAGAATTTCCGCTAGGGCCGAAAGAGCTGGAAGATGGAATACACACTACTGCAGACAGCCTCAAGAAAATTGATTTGGGAACGGCAAGTGACCCGCGACCCACATTCGTCAGCGAGCTGCTATCTGAAAAAAGGGTGGTTGTGTTAAAAGACGTGCTTATGCAGCATAAAGATTGCTTCGGATGGAACTATTCCAAAATGCCAGGACTAGATTTAGAAATTGCTGTGCATAAATTGGCGATATCCCCGGACGTTAAACCAATCAAACAAGAACCGAGAAGAATGTGGCTCGAGCTTGAGATGAGCATCAACGCCGAGGTCAAGAACGCCGAGGTCAAGAAGCTGATCGACTCCGGCTTCATCCAAGAAGTTCAGTATCCCGATTGGATCGCTAACATCGTCCCGGTGATGAAGAAAAATGGGACGGTGCGCATATGTGTAGACTTTCGGGATCTCAATAAAGCCTGCCCGAAAGATAATTTCCCAGTGCCAGTCACCGAGCTGATGATAGATAACACATCCACTCACGAGATTTTCTCCTTCATCGACGGCTCATCGGGATATAATCAGATAAAGATGCATTCCGAGGACCAGAAGCACACCGCTTTCCGGACCCCTTTGGGTATATTCTGCTACAAGGTGATGCCCTTATCGGTCTAAAGAACGCCGGTACCACCTATCAAAGGGCCATGACAAAGATCTTCGATGACCTTATATACAAAATGCGTCGAATGCTATATCGACGACCTCGTGGTTAAAAGCAAATCGTACGAGGAACATCTCGAGCATCTGAATATAGTGTTTCAACGTCTTCGGCAATATAACTTGAAGATGAACCCTCTCAAGTGCGGATTCGGAGTTTCCTCGGGCAAATTCCTGGGATTCATCGTCCGACACCGAGGTATCGAGATAGATCCGTCAAAGATCAAGGCGATCATGGAAATGCCTCCGCCAAGGACTCTCAAGCAATTGCGGTCTCTCCAAGGAAGCTCGCGTACATCCGGCGATTTATAGCCAACCTTTTAGGCAAGTGCCGCCCTTACAGTCACCTGATGAAGAAAGGGAAACCCCTTCGTTTGGGATCACAAATGCCAGAGCGCGCTAGACGAAATCAAGCAATACCTGCAGAATCCGCCAGTGTTGGCTGCTCCGGTCAAGGGAAAGCCTCTCATTCTTTATACAACCGCCCTCGAAGGTTCCTTAGGCGCATTATGGGCACAAGAGAATGACCAAGGGAAAGAAAGATCTCTTTATTACTTAAGTCGAGTTCTCTTGGGGCAGAAAGCAACTACTCTCCTATCGAAAAACACTGCCTGCCGTTTGATCTTCGCGATAACAAAGCTCAGGCACTACGCGTTGGCGCATGAAGTCCGTCTCATTTCGAAGGTGGACCCCCTTAAATATTTAATGTCGAATGCCATATTGACAGGGAGACTCGCTAAATGGGCCTTGCTCTTAATGGAGTTTTCAATAACCTACCAGCCTCTCAAGGCAGTGAAAGGCTAGGCCATCGCCGACTTCCTCGCTGAGCACCCGATACCTGCCGATTCTTTTTTTGAATTGCGAGCTGCCAGACGAACATGCGTTTGATGCGATCGGCGGTAGTGATACCCAATGGAACTCTATCTCGACGGAGCATCTTCCATGAAGAAGCGCAAACAAAGCATCCCTATAATCAAATCGGGGGTAGGCCGCATCTTCGTAACTCCATAAGGAGGGATAATGCGCTTTGCTTTCTCCTTAACAGAGCCGAGGACAAACAATGAAGCCGAATACGAAGCTTTAATAGCAGGCCTCGAGATCGCCATCGACATGGGAATTGAAAACCTCCTCATATATGGAGATTCTCAACTGGTCGTTAGTCAAGTAAACGGCGACTACCAGACGTGCAAGCCAGAACTGGTGAAGTACGGCGAAAAGATGCAACAACTGTTGACCCAAATTCCTTCCTACACTTTGGAAAACATACCGCGTGCAGAGAATAGCAAGGCGGACGCGTTAGCCAAGCTCGCTAAGGAACTGGCTGATGAGAACCTCGATGACGTCAGAATCATGGTACAAAGACGTCGGGTGCTCGCCCCAGTGGAAATATCTCCGGAATCATCTGAAGAGAAGGGAGCGACTGAGCAAATGGCTATGCAAATAAAAGACCAGGAAAAGGCTGAGAATTGGAGAGAAGTCTTTATAGACTACTTCAAATCCCGTCGAACGCCTGAAGATGCGTCCTCAAGACATCAGCTTATGAAACGAGCTCTGTCTTTCGCCTTCGTCAATGATACTCTATATAAGAGGTCGTTTGATTCTCTGTGGTTGAGATGTCTGGGACCTGAAGAGGCGAAAAGAGTCATTCAGGAAGTTCACGACGGACTCTGCGGTTCTCACCAAGCAGGCCCGAAGATGAAGTTGAAGATTAAACGGATGGGCTACTATTGGCCCACGATGATTCAGGACTGCCTCGAATATGCGAAGCAATGCCACTCATGCCAGATTCATGGGGACTTTATCCATCAGCACCCAAATCCTCTACATCCAACAGTGGCTAGCTGGCCGTTTGAAATGTGGGGGACTGACGTAATCGGCCCCATCGAACCAGCATCGTCCAGGGGGACATCGATTCATTTTGGCGACGACTGACTACTTCTCTAAATGGGCAGAAGCAATACCGCTGAGGGAAGTGAAGACGGAGAATATCCTCCATTTCTTCAAGACGCACGTCATTTATCGGTTTGGAACTCCACGACGGATCATCTTCGATAACGGGCTAGCCTACAGAAGCCACAAAATCAGCCGCTTCGCGCAACAACACAATATAGACTGGAGATATTCCTCGGTTTATAATCCCCGAGCTAATGGTCTAGCTGAGGCTTTTAACAAGACCTTGACGAAGATCATAAAGAAGACGGTGTCCCGAAATAAGAAGGACTGGCATGAGAGACTGGAAGAAGCTCTCTGGGCGTATCGAACTACGTTCAAGACGGCCACGAACACAACGCCGTACACGTTAGTCTTTGGTACAGAAGCAGTACTCCCCTTGAAATAGAATTACCTTCTCTACGAGTAGCAGTCCATTACGAGCTGACGGACGAAGAAAATGCTCACCTTCGACTGGAGGAGCTTGATGCCCTTGATGAAACCTGGCTCATAGCGCAACAAAATCTGGAGGCTTATAAAGCAAAGATGACGCGCTCATATGAAAGATTGACCAGGCCGAGGACATTCCGCCGAGGCGAACTCGTGCTAGTGGTCAAAAGACCTATGATCCCCAATCGCGCTAAGCGGGGAAAATTCGAGCCGAACTATGAAGGCCTGTACATCATGACAAGGTCTACCAGGGTGGAGCCTATCTACTCATGGATATGCACGGTGAAAGGCCTTTCAGGCCAATAAACGGTCGCTTCTTAAAGAAATACTGCGCTTAATGAGTCACAGCCTAAGTCAATGATAGATGACGACGACTATGTCCACTCGCTATCTTCCTAAGCCCAAACTCTATAAGTAGTAACCGGCCTTCTTCAGCAACGGACTGAAACGTCCTTAAATTAACGATGGACCACTACGTCCTAAAACTAGCTGATGGCCGAAACGTCTTTAAACTACTACCGCAGCATCCTCAGGCTGACGAGATAAAAAAATATACAAAAAAATAATAATAAATAAATAAATAATAAAAATATAAAAAATAAAAAATGGTATGTCCATAAGCAAAATGGGCACGGATGAAAACCCTAAAGGGCTCCGTGAGTAAAAATAGCAGGGCTACCGGCGAGTGTTTGTGAAAACCCGAAAGGGCGCAACCTCGTTAAAAGACACTTATAGGGTCTTCTCGACCATGTAAGGAGAAACCACCTACATGAGATCCTTACGACTCACAAGGGAGCAACACACTTAGGGATCCTCACGATTCCTAAGGAGAAATTACACTTGCGAGATCCTCACGACTCGTAAGGAGAACTCTCTTATGGGACCCTCACGGCTCGTAAGATTTGAAAGTCTTAAGTTACAGAAACCTTAACCTGTTCTTAAGAAACTCCCACAACCTTCGATATTGCCCTACAGGTGGCTCAATACTGACCCTTGTATACAATCCACGGGCGCGAATAAACATTTCCCTAACCGAGTCCCACCTGTGACTAGGGATATGTCCATATGGTGAACAACCCTTGTAAGTCCTCTCGACTTATAAGGAGAAAACCCTTTTGTAAGATCCTTACGACTTACAGGGGAACATACACTTAGGAATCCTCACGATCCCTAAGGAGAAAGCACACCTATGAGGTCCTCAAGACTTATAGGGAGTAATACCTTTGTGGGACCCTTACGGCTCATGAAGTCAAAAGCCTTAGTCGACAGCATCCTAAACCTGTTCGTTAAGCCACCTTTGTTCGACATCGACAGAGGCAAATGATGGTTCGCTCCTGGCAATATCCCAGTTGTAGCGATACTGATGCCTAAACCGGTATCAATTCCGAGTCCTTTCATGGCAAATGATAATTCGCTCCTAGCAGTATTCCAGTTGTAGCGATACTGATGCTGAGATTGGCACCAGATTCCAAGTTCCACACCCACGATAAAAAAATCAGCGAGCCATATGTGCATACAAAATAGCCGAAATGATGGGGCAACTTGCAATAAAATGCAGCAAGTAAAAATGTATGCATGCAAAATAGCCGAAATGATTGGGCAACTCGCAATAAAAAGCAGCGAGTGAAAATAAAATAAATAGCCGAAATGATTGGGCGCCGCGAAAAATATCCGAAATGATTGGGCAATCGCGACCTTCGCGATATAAAAGCTGAAGTGATAGAGCATCGCGGAAATAAAATAATAATATAAAAAAAATGAGTGAAACTTTTGCTCTACAGGCGATATCATAGCAATCCCTGTATACAATCCAGGGGCACAAACAAAGAAGGAAATACATCTTTCCTCCCCATGCTCCATCTGAGAACGGAGCCAAGTCTTGACGGTAATTCATAAAACCCGAAAGACACATTACCTCGATCAAGGGAAACTAGCGTCCTTGATGAGAGCTTCTTGATTCGCGTCGACCCGCAGAGAAATTAGCGTCTTTGCAGGAACACCTCGATTCGTTTCAATCTCGAGGAAACCAGTGTCCTCGGAAAAATACTTTGAATCAGGGAAACTAGCGTCCTTGATGAGAGCTTCTTGATTCGCGTCGACCCGCAGAGAAATTAGCGTCTTTGCAGGAACACCTCGATTCGTTTCAACCTCGAGGAAACCAGTGTCCTCGGCAAAATACTTCGACTCAGGGAAACTAGCGTCCTTGATGAGAGCTTCTTGATTTGCGTCGACCCGGAGAGAAATTAGCGTCTTTGCAAGAACACCTCGATTCGTTTCAACCTCGAGGAAACCAGTGTCCTCGGCAAAATACTTCGACTCAGGGAAACTAGCGTCCTTGATGAGAGCTTCTTGATTCGCGTCGACCCGCAGAGAAATTAGCGTCTTTGCAGGAACACTTCGATTCGTTTCAACCTCGAGGAAACTAGTGTCCTCGACAAAATACTTCGACTAAGGGAAACTAGCGTCCTTGATAAGAGCTTCTTGATTCGCGTCGACCCACAGAGAAATTAGCGTGTTTGCAGGAACACCTCGATTCGTTTCAACCTCGAGGAAACCAGTGTCCTCCGCAAAATACTTCGACTCAGGGAAACTAGCGTCCTTGATGAGAACTTCTTGATTCGCGTCGACCCGCAGAGAAATTAGCGTCTTTGCAGGAACACCTCTATTCGTCTCAACCCCAGGGAAATCAGCGTCCTTGGCAACCTCCTCGATTCAAGGAAACCAGTGTCCTTGACGAGAGCACCTCGATTCGCGTCGACCCGCAGAGAAACCAGTGTCTTTACAGGAATACCTCGATTCGTCTCAACTCCAAGGAAATCAGTGTCCTTGGCCAATACCTCGATTCAGGGAAATCAGCGTCCTTGACGAGAACTTCTTGATTCGCGTCGGCCTGCAGAGAAACCAGTGTCCTTGCAGGAATACCCCGATTCGTTTCAACTCCGAGGAAATCAGTGTCCTTGGCCAATACCTCGATTCAGGGAAATCAGCGTCCTTGACGAGAACTTCTTGATTCGCGTCGGCCCGCAGAGAAACCAGTGTCTTTGCAGGAATACCTCGATTCGTTTCAACTCCGAGGAAATCAGTGTCCTTGGAAAATCCTCGATTCAGGGAAACTAGCGTCCTTGATGAGAGCTTCTTGATTTGCGTCGACCCGCAGAGAAATTAGCGTCTTTGCAGGAACACCTCGATTCGTTTCAACCTCGAGGAAACCAGTATCCTCGGCAAAATACTTCGACTCAAGGAAACTAGTGTCCTTGACGAGAACACCTCGACCCGCGTCGACCTGCAGAGAAATTAGCGTCTTTTGCAGGAATACCTCGACTCGTCTCAACCCCAGGGAAATCAGTATCCTTGGCAACCTCCTCGATTCAGGGAAATCAGCGTCCTTGACGAGAGCATCTCAATTCGCGCTGATCCGCAGAGAAATCAGTGTCTCTACAGGAATATACGACGCCAGTGAAGCGGAGCCGCGGCGAATTTCCCAGCTCCATGACTCGACAGTACATCAATGACCGAGAGTCAAACCCCTGACCCCGTGAAAGGCGGATAAGGGTAACTTCACCCATCACTTGCGAGTCCTCACGACCCGTAAGGGAGTAAATTCTCTTGTGAGATCCTTACGACTCTCAAGAGAAAACGCACTTAGGAATCCTCACGATTCCTAAGGAGAAAATACACCTACGAGATCCCCTCTATCCGTAGGGAGAAAATTCTCTATGAGACCCTCACGGCTCATAGAGTTGGAAAGTCTTAGGCAGCAGATCTAAATCTGCCTCCTAAGCCATCACTATCTCTTGAAGAAGCCAAGACAGGATGCTCGCTCTGTTATCTGTCAACCATGTTTACTAAAGCAGCATGCTGATAATAAAAAAAAAGGGGGAAGAAAGCGCAGGAATGACATAAGACATTACAAAGAATGTGTATATCTTTTATTCATAAACTTGATTGAGTACAAGATACATTGTGTTAAAGAATAAAAAATACATTTTTATTTACAAGTACAAATGATACAAAAAGTAGCTACTGAGAAGGAAGTGTCTTTAACAAATCCGCGAGCTGCTCTCGCACTTCCTTCAGTGCCTCCTCCTGAGTGGCTGCCACGGCCACTTTTGCTTCCACCCGGGCCCGCTGCTGCAGATAGGATGAAAGTTGCTCCTCAGCTACCTGCTGGGCTGCCTCCTGATTTGGTGCATCCCGCTAGACGACGTCAAGCTGCTGCCTCAGTGTTAACCCTTCGGAGAGGCATCGCAGAAGGCTTTCAAAGATAACCTTCAGCTGTGCAGCGTTTGCCTCCACCCGAGCATGCAGTTGGGCAGATTTGCTTGAAGTCTCGCCGCGCTCCTTACGCCTTGAAGTAACTTCTTGTTCGAGATGGCGGAAGTAAGAAGCGCTTTGCTCGATCCATGCCGCCCGTTGAGTGCTCGCGGCCAAGATCTCGGGGGCAGGATGCATAGACTCTAGCTGATGCAGGCGGGCCTCGATCTCCCTGCAGTGATTAACCCAAAACTCGACGACGCTTTCATTATGAAAATTTACAAGCGCCGCCAACATCGTGTTAACCTCCGCAGCGAAATCCGCGGCAGATGGGGGAGCGTCTGCGTCAAGCTCTTCGACGTATCTGCTCAGCATGTCCAAGCTCATCGCGGCACCCTTTGAAGATGGACGTCTCAAGAAGGGGCCTGCCGGCATCATGATGTGAGGCTCAAAAAGGGTCGGAAACGGAACGACAGCTGAAAAGATAAAACACAATCAGATGACGATTCAAGAAATATAAGAAAGTCATCAATGAGGGAGTTTACTATACCAGCTGCAGCAGGCGGCAAAGCTGGGAGGACCGGTGGCACAACCGATCCCTTATCTCCTTCTTCGATTTGTAACACTGCAATCAGGGCAGGGAAGAATCAGAAATAATTCCATTACTGAAAAAGGAAGGGTATTAATTGAAAATCATACTCACCAGCGCCGCTAGAAGAAGCGAGCTTCAATAGGAAGGAGAAGTGTGGGTGCAGCACCTGGTAGAGGTGATCAAAAAGCACTCTTGCAAGGACGCAATAGTATAACGTTAATACATGAATTATACGGCCGAGAGATGAAACTGATGGGTCGTAAATCCATACCTTCCAGCATTTGCGATGGTACGAGAGAAGGCTGAGAGGTGGCCACCGTCAAGGCAGTAGCTGACGGTGTTCCCTCGAGCAATGGAGCATCAGCACTGGCCGCACCTGCGTTAAAAACAAAGATAAACCTGTCAGGAAGGATTGCAAGATAAAAAAAAGGACGGTAACCCGAAATTTACCTGATGAGCCGCCAGCCGAAATGGAGGCGTCTCCCTCCTCCATCGACATGAGTCCACCTCCCGTGGCCTCATCACCAGACTCTACGGGGGCCGTCTTCATGCTCACGATGCCAGGAGACGGTGGAAGACCGTAGGCGGGGAGAGCAATGATCGGAGCATTTCCAGACTCTTGAGAAAGAGCGGCCGGCTCGTCCTCAGGAATCATGCCCGTCTCACCCACTACTCCCTCGGGCTCAGCAGTCGCGTCCGTCTCGTCCACCGTTGCCACGGGGTCATCGGTCTCAGGCGCTCCATCCGCTGCTGCCCCAGACCCGGCTGTAGCAGCTGTCTCATCCTCCGCTACCTCGGGCTCGGCATCGGCCACCTTCTCAGGCATAGTGGACGTGACCGTTTCGTCAGCCACTAGCTTGGGCCCGGCAACCCCGGCTATGTCGCCCACCGTCGGCTCGGGTTCATCCAGTACCTCCTCCACTGTCCCCTTAGGCTCGACGGTTTCCGCCTCCCCTTCGGTTGGACTTGGCCATGCAGGACAAGATATATAAGAACCGATAGGTTTACAATTCTTACAACAAAATCTTGAAAGACACACTACCTGAGATGGACTGATCATTAGCCTCCCGAGCTGCACGCGCCGCCTGTCTGTAAGCGGTAGACAAGGCGACCGGGGGGTCTTCAGAAGGAGAAGCAGCAGGAATAATGGTGCTTGGGCCCGCTCCCACGGCCAAAGCAGCTCTGCGCTCCTTCGCCTCGCGCCTCAACCGCTTCCTCTCCTCCCGGGCCATCACGACAGACCTCTTCGATGCTTCCTTCATCAAGGCGTCTTCGTCCTCGTATAGAGTTTCCTCCAGAGTCTTCAAGGCATCTCTCATCGGCTTCTCAAGTCGGGTTTCTCGCGGCGGCCCTGATGAGGCCGGGACTTCAGTAGTTGGCCCGGGGAGAGTCCCCGCATCGGCTTGCATGGCCCCTGCAAAGAGACAAAGAGAAGATTAGATTGGCTATAAAAAAAATAAAGACTCAGCAAGCCGATACATACCAGCGCCCAACAGAGCGCGTTTCCTTTCCTCCTCGTGGAAAGTTTTGAGGGAAGCAGTGATAGCTTCTTCAGTGGTGACGCCTGTTAAAAAAGGGGGAAAAGCATTAGTCAAAGACAATAATAAAAGTACAATGAAATGACGAAGAGTGCAAGCAATGATTACCTGACTGAGCAAGTTTTGCCAACCACGTTTCGAGCCTTGCCGATCGCTCAGAAGCCGCAATAGCGGCCGCCAGATCGGTGTCTGCTGGATCTACCGAGAAGCCCTTATTGCTGCCGTACTCACTTATGCCTTCCGCGAGAGGGGCCTGAGGCTCTAAGCCGAGGATAGCATCGAGAAAGAGGAGCGACTTCTTCTTCCTCTTCTGCATGTGAGCCCCGGGTGCACCCGAGATCAACTTGCACTTTGCAGGCACTTTAGGGCGGCGGGTTCCGATATCCGCGCCCACGCCAGACTCCGGCGAAACCACATTTACCGTTTCCACTGGAGCACGGGGCGCTGGTGGCACGTCTGCGGTAGCACGAGGTAATCCGCACGGAGGGCTCAACACGCGCGGTGGTCCAGCTCCAGCATCTTTCAGCAGAGGCACGATAGGGGTCCTTGGCTTCAGGGGAGCCTTGCGGTCGCCGCCGGGAGGCGCACCTTTACGGTCAACCAACATGCGCTTCTCCTCACGGATGACTGAAACCATTGCATGCGCATACCAAGCCACGTACGCGTGGAGGACTCGGGGGACGCAGCTCGGCTCGCTGATGAAAAAGTGGGAGCCCGTATTCAGCCGCATAAAATGGTGCATCGCGCTCCGTATCCCCTCCATGCTGGCCGCGGGCTCTTCCAAAAACGCCTCCAGCGGGACCCCCTGGTTATAGCTTGATTGCTGGGCGAACCGGTGGGGGTTGTACCTCATGAAAAGCGCCATCTCGTTCTGCCTGAACATCAGGTAGCTCGACCGAATGGAGTAGATGTGAAGAATCTCCCAGGCTTTCAGTACGGAGGCCCCGTCCTTGAAGCCGCCACGCAGCGCCACCACCGCCTTGGAGTTTTCTGAGCCGATAGTTATGACTTTATCCATGAAAGAAATCTTCGCTCCGACCAGGTGTGGACGAAGGAGCAACCCCCTAGCCTCCCGCGGAGACGGATTCACGATCGAGGCGCTGATCAGCCGCATGACTCTTGGGAGTCTGCACCTCTCAAAAGACGAAGGGCACTTGTGGATGCCGAACACCCCGTGCACATGCATTTCCATCCACGAGGTGAAGTAGTGCATCGAGAAATTGGCAGGCTGCACCCTAGGTTCATTAGCGTCCGCCGCCACGCTAAGTCCATTATATAGGTGAGCCAACCCGGCGATTCCTATTGACAACTGCAGGCCAGCCACCATCCGATGCGCTGGGTAGAAAACGGACGGCCGCATGTAGCGCGGGTGCATGGGGAGCGTGAAGCTGCACAGCCACAATCCCAGGAACCCTAAAAAGAAGGTCTCCTCATCAATGCCCGGGGCGGCGATTTCTGATAAGGGCATGATGGTGGCGTCGGGGAGATAGAAATCCTTTTGATCGTCTTTCGATATTGGTCGACGATCTAAGCCGAAGCCGAAAGGGTCATCGAGCTTGGCGAACTTTTCACTCCGCTCCGATAGAATCTCCGGTCGAAAGAAGCGGGCGATAAAATCTGCGAAACTGACTCCCCGGACTCCTGATTCCAGATAGAGACCTTCGTATATGTTCAGCACCTTCACCATGCCCAGAAACTGGTGCTGAATAGCATTCTCTGGCGTCAAGTCAAATACCAGCGGCTTGGTGGTGAAGACGTACTCGTCAGGAGGAAGCAGCTCCTCGTAATGCTCCCCCTCACCGGCAAGCCCGAGATCTCGACGAACTCTTCTAAGGAGATGGAGACTTCCCTGTCCGTCATAAGGAAGGTGTGGGTGGGGATGTTCCATTGTTCGATGAAAGCCTTGACCCACCACGTTGGAGGAGCGGGGTACTCAAACAGCGAGACGTAGATTGCGGAGTACAGACCGATCTTCATCAGATGCGTCCTCTTCGCTGATAGGATATATCGGCCCACTGCAGATATCCGGCCGGTTGTCGCGGGGTCAATCCAATATTGTAAGCCTGTTCCCAAGGGCGTGCCTCACCCTGACATATGCGCCGCCCCAAGATGTCCATGGCCGGCGGCGGCTGCACGGGAATGGCAGCGATCGAAGGCTGGAGAAGATACTTCGAATTCCAGTTCTTGACCTCCACGGCATACTTCACCGGGGGTTCATCCGCATAGGGGATCGACGAGATGGGCTCAGACGGCGTCGCGGAACCGAAGCTTCGGCGACCCTTGATGATTTCGTTATACCACCTACCCCACAGGTGAAGGTTCTTGTGCTCGGGGTCATGAGCCTTAATGAGAGTGAGCACCTCCCGGTCCACCGGCACCTCGGGAAATCCTTCCTCTGAGCAAACGAACGGGAATGACAGGTCAGCAGACATGTTTCCCGCGGAGGGACAAAAAATCAGCCGTCAGTGTCGTAATTCCAACGCTTGGTATTTTAAAATTTATACTATACTGCAGTGCAGTAGATAAAGGACCAAAGGGGGACCCACAAAATCTAGATGACAATTCATCAGTTAATAAGACAGTCCCATCATTGGATGGGACTGTCAATTAATGAGGAGATCCCCAAAAGAATATTCTCATTAATGAGAAATCCCCAGAGACAAGGAGAAAATCTCCTTTTTCAGGGCAAAGCTCTGTCACAGAGTGACACTTGTCAAACTCTGGTCTAAAAGGGACAAAATTCCTTAAAAGAGCTTAGCTCTGTGATAATGATGGAAAAATCCACCAAAGGAGAATTAATTCTTAAAAAAAAATTAAATTAAAATTTGGGATCTTGAAGATCCAAGAAAACTCTTAAGAGTTCCTCATCTTTAGATCAAAAAGATCTATATTTTGTCCATGAGCAAAGCTCTGATTCATGGGTTAAAAAAAACCCTGAAACAAGATCTCTTTAGATCTATGGATTCTTGAGAGCAAGGCTCTGTTGGTAAAACCCAAAAGGGGTTTTCTTTAGATCAAAGATCTATAAGAGTAAGGCTCTGTCAATTAAAATTAAATTAATTCAATTTAATTTAAATTAAAATTTTTACCTAAAAAGTTTTAAGAGTTTAACTCTTGGAGTTCTTGAAAGCAAGGGCAAGGCTCTGAAGTTCTGAGAATCAAGATTCTTGAAGATGATGATCATCGGTGAAGGGCCAAGGGTCCTATTTATAGGCGCTTGCGCCCCATCAACTCCTCAGTTGATCCAACGACCAGGATCTTGCCATCGCTGCACTCACGTGTAGGCCACGTGAGCGCAACGGTGGGGTGGCATTTGTTTCCCCAATCAGAGCAAAGCTCTGTTTGAATTTCAAAAATTCAAAAATTGAAGCAACGCTTCAGATTTCTTATGCTGCGCGCAACGCGCCACGTGTCAAAAGCTGACACGCCAGCGCAGCGCTCAAGGCAGCGCACCCAATCAGAGCAAGGCTCTATTTAAAATGAAAATAAAGGAATCAACGCTTCAGCTGAGTTGCGCTCTTGGGTCGGCGTAAGCCAACAGAGAGCGCCACGTGTCGGCCCCAGAACAGACTGCGCTATGCGCTTCTAAAACAGAGCACTGCTCTCTTAAATTGGCGCAAGTCACCAGAGAACGCCACGTGTCAGCAGCGCAACAGCGTAGCGCACTGTCGCAGCGCACTGCGCTAGCAGACTTGCACTCACCAGAGCATGACATGTGTCACCTCCACATGGACATGCGCCTTGCGCTTCTCAATTGGCACGAAGCGCCTGACAAGCCACGTGGCGCTCTGTCAGACTAATTAATGCAGCGCATTATTAAAGGGCAGGGCCCAATTAAAAGGCCCAATGGACCAAAACAAATGCTCTGCATTATAAAAAAAAGGGAACAGAGCCCAATTTAAAAGGCCTAACAAGCCAGAACAAAATGCAATGCAGAACCCAAACAAAGGTCTGTCAGACCAAAACAGATGCTGTGCATCATTTAAAAAAGGCAGAGCCCAAATAAAGGTCTAATAGACCAAACAGAATGCCATGCATTATTAAACAGGGGCGAGCCTTAGTAAAGGCCTAACAGGCCAAATGCAGATAAAACGTTGAACATTTTCAACTGGACTTGGCCCAATTCTGGCCGTAAGTCCTCAAATTAAATTGAACCGAGCACGACTGCTCTCTCAAATCAATTTACACCCGGTTCAAGGGTACATCTCCGAACTCCTCTGATATTTGTCGTTGTAATCCTTCAACGTCTTCAGAGAGGTGACGGGTCCCGACAACCACACATCGATACGGACTGCGGGGTCCTTAAACTCGTGGACCGAAACGTCCTTAAACTAATATTCGTCCCACAACGGGAACGTTGGACCGAAATGTCCTTAAACTAATATTCGTCCCCAAAATGGGAATGTTGGACCGAAACGTCCTTAAACTAATATTCGTCCCAAAAATGGGAATGTTGGACCGAAACGTCCTTAAACTAATATTCGTCCCAAAATGGGAACGTTGGACCGAAATGTTTTTAAACTAATGTTCGTCCCCAAATGGTAATGATGGACCACCATGTCCCTAAACTGGAAATCGACCGCAATATCATTAAACTAAACAATAGAGCCAATTGCTCTCTTG
This sequence comes from Agapanthus africanus, assembly GCA_030015575.1. Classification (NCBI taxonomy): domain Eukaryota; kingdom Viridiplantae; phylum Streptophyta; class Magnoliopsida; order Asparagales; family Amaryllidaceae; genus Agapanthus; species Agapanthus africanus. The sequence goes on from JASDDO010000019.1 coordinate 893,137,711, forward strand.
TCGGATCCAAACGATCCCGTTAAGTTGATCTTAGTCTGGAGATTAGGCTAACGTATCTTTAACAAAAGTTTAAGTTGATCTTAGCCTTAAATAGGGCTAACGTATCCTTAAACCAAAACCCCAAACCCAAATCTAAGAAAATACAGATTTGGACTAATCCACGTCCTACGGGCGACGACATAAATTAGTCTCCGTATACAATCCACGGGCAACCACAAACAAAGCAAACACCCACGACACGAAGTGAAATTCTGGAGAAGGAGAAAGTTGCTACCGTGGTGCGGTAGCGTAATTAACTGCAGGGGCTTGCGCCTGCAGGGAAGAGCGTCCCCACAATCAAAAACCCCTCCAGCGAGGGGGAATCTGACGAAGTCTGCTATATCGGCCGCATCCGTCTAAACCTCCGATATACGGTGCCATAAATCAACTTGGCATCTTCGGAGAGGTGGACGGATAAAACCAAATAGCATCTGTCCCGAATCTCAGGCAAGACGAACCTACGCGGTCGCGTCTCTATATTCGGAAGGGAACAATGAGTAATCGGTCGGTTAGTACCTCAAGAAGTATTAACGGTCGTATGAAAAATGTGCGAGCAAATCCAACCAAATATTCATCAAAGTAAAAAGTACTGAGATAGATGGACAAGAGTATGATAGCTTGAATTGAATTCTCCGAGTGTAGGGATGTTCTATACACACACGTAGGGGTATATGATCGATGTTTGGATGAAAGGTAGGAATGAAGAATAAAGACGATGTTTTATTGAGGGATGATGTGATTTCTAACATCTTTTCATGACTATTAAGATAGGGCTCATGACAACTGAAAAGCTAGTGTAGTTGGAAACTCTAAATTTTCAAAGTATTTCTTTTATGGTTCTTATCTTTATATGTAAATTTCACCATCTCTCTTTTATTATAGGATTTTGTGGGTGTAATCCGCTGAAAACCCTGAGGAGACAACACTCCTCCTACTAGGGACATCTAGAGATTTAACGGCTTGTTGCACGTGCTCAGTGCAATCGTGTTGCCTACGAAAGTGTGCTTAGTTTTCTCCTTTCTTTTTCTCCTCTTGAATAAACTAGTTTGCTCGGGACGATCAAAGATAAGTTTGGGGGTATTTGTTCAGTTGATAAAACTGCACATTTAATATGACATTTTTCCTACTATTTCTATATTAGAAAAGGTGTTTATTATAATATATGATACATATGAGGGTTTATCTGTAAAAATACTATTTTCATGTGTTTATATATTATAATTAACATTTGGTAGGAAAAAGTAAGCATATAATATCCATGTAAGATTTGGCCCAATTAAATATGCTTACCTTATTAAATACCTTTGACCAATTCTTAATGGTTAAGTTAATATCTCAATATAACAAACTCTACTAAATATTATTTGTTGAGTTATTGTGCAGAATTTGCAGGGCTGAAATCAAGGAAATCAAAGTTGGTAAAACAAACCAGCCTAATTAAGAAAGTAATATAAAGAAATCAAGGCTGGCAGTGACGAAGAGAAGATTTTCAGTTTCCAAAGATGTTAAAAGATCGCCACGTGTCAGATGGACAAAGCCCCAGAGAAAAGACCCAACAAACTCACCATAAGGCCACGGATCCACGACCAAACTCACCCATTGGCCGCGGATCCTCCGCGTGCCAGATGAGTTGGGAGTTGAGATTTCTCTGTTAAGATCTTAACCTATGGTTTCCAAATTAGGAAGCTAGGGTTCTGGCTCTGGGACTATAAATAAGGACCGAGAGCCTCTTGGAAAAATCATCAAGCTGAAGAGATCACGAAGTCCAAGACGGCTCACGCATACAGGCTGATCATCAACGGTTCATCTACCTCCTTAGAAGAGATCGCGAAGCAAACTAGTATTTGTAATCATTTTCTAAGGGAAAAAAGTGTAATTGATTCGGTTGATTAATAAAGGTAGTTCTTTTTCTTATTCTATTTCTTTGTAGTTTTAATATGATTTCTCTCTCCATCTCTTCTTATCCCAAAATGCGCGAGTAATTCTCCGCTTGTTAGGGTTCGTAGGATTAGGGTAGATTAATGGATGATAAAGATCCTTAAACTCTTTTTAAATCCTATAAAGTTTATAAACTTTATCAAAAGAATCATTAACATCTTAATCGGGCGCGCTATCAATTCATTGCTAGTCTTGACCGCGATTAGAGATTAGATTAATGATTGTTTTGGTAATGGCTGGATATGAACGGAGTTCCATGTCGAGATATGGGTTAAGAGTGGGAACCCTTTTCCCTCCAGAAATCCTAATCTACATGCATCACTGTTATTCTAGTTTTAAATCTATTAAAGGATAAAAAGAGTAATTTTTAATTAATCATCCATAACTACTAAATCCTAATGAACCCTACAAGCCCCCTTGTAATATTAAACTTACATCCGTAGTTAATCTAGATCTATATTTTGCATCCGTATTTAACGGAGATCTAGAAACTATTTCCACCATTTTTTTATTCTTCATCCTTTCTTTCTCAACACGCCTAAAATAAGATTAAAAAATTCAATGTTTCCTAGAGGACGACTCGTACTTATCTCGGTCTAGCTACACGCGACACCGTTATTGATTGCGGTTAACTACTACACATAAAAACAAAAAAACAGATCAATCAAGCATCATTATAAAAAATAATAGTAAAACAAAAGGTGTCAAAGAACACCAACCTTGTCCAGAAGAAAGGACCATGCTTTGCGGGAGTATCGCCTGTGGGTCAGCCATATCAAGCAAACGCTGGAAGGTTTTCCTAGGAGATAGATCCAAGATGGAAGCCGCCAATTTCCACAATTCTGAAAGAAAAAAGGGTTCAGATAACAGAGGGATCGTTAAAACAAAATGTAGAAGTTTACCTTCGATACTTCACCCTCCTTGAACTGGAGGGATAACAGCTTCGACAGGCTCCTCCACACCCTCAGGTACATCACTGGGGATATATGCCAGCGCAGCAGCTTCCAATTGAGAAACAACAGCCGCCACTTCAGGCTCCAAGGAGAAGACATCGGTCTCGGCAATCCTTTCCACACCCTCCAGGGCGCCACCAGAGAGATCCATTAGATCTATGGCCGGTGAGGTCACCTCTGCTGAATGTGTAGATACTGAAGGGATGGAATTCGCCACTGGGAGCTCCAAGACAAGATTGATTGCTTCAATAATCTCTTCTATACCCTTTGGTGCATCACTAGAGATGTCTATGGGATCTGTGGCTGGTGAAGTCACCTCTGAGGGAGGAATAGACACTGAAGGAATAGAAGTTACCACCGGAAGCTCCACAGCAAGAGTAGCAGCTTTAATAATCTCCTCTACACCTGCTGGTGCATCACGAGAGATATTTGTAGAGTTCACAGTTATGGCTTGATCTGGACTCAAATCCTCTTTCGCCGCCGAAGTCCCTGGAAAGTTTTCACAAAAATGAGAAGACATAAAAGTAATACAGACTATTCGCTAATGGAAGGACATAAGAAAGATGCATACCAATATGCCAAGAAGCTTGAAGTATGGCTTTTTTGAGACGTTTTTCCTTTCTGGCTAGGTACGCTCGCCGAGGTTCAAGCACAGATGAATGACTACCCGTCTTTAATGCAAGCTCGTCTTCAGAAGCAACCGTTATGGTCCGTTTGAGAGCCCGTTCTTCCTCCATTAACAAAGGACCTATATGTACCCGCCGTAATGATGGATCGAAGTCATAGAATATAACAGGAGGGTAGGGCTTTTTGGGGATGCATACGTTCTCGGTCTCATCTTGTGAGTGCGTCAAAGCCTCAGCCAATTGCGCGGCCACCTCAGCAGACGAGCCAGGATAGATAAGACCGGCATCCGACTCCTCCATAGCGATCGGTTTGTCCTTAATAAACTGCTCGGACTCAAGAAGGGTGTCGAGTAAGCCGGCAATCGATTTCTTCCTCCTCTTAGAATTCGTGCTAGCACTAGCAGATGAATGCTTCCCCCCCCCCTCGGCTCCTTAGCGCGACGTTGACCGACCTCGCCTCCGGTATCCCCCTTTGGCGACACCACCGTTGATGACGCCGCCACTAGTGACACTACCGCTGGTGCTTCATTAGAAGCTTTTGCTTCGGCTATAGTACTGTAAGTCTATGTTACGCACCCCACGAACTTACGGGGAGGCGGAATATATGAAAAACGATTATCAAAGCTTCGTAACACGGACTTGAGCGTATGAATCGTTTCTAAACCGTTGCTAACTAAACACTAGAGGTTTAACTACTTGGATACGAAGTTATACCTCACGATATTAGTCCTTCGTGTCTTCATCGCGGTCCTCCACTCCTCGTAGGCTCCTTGGAACATCGGCACCTCAACGGCTTCCTAGAATCAAATATGATCCACCCGAAAGCTCCTACGCCAAGATAAATCTCAAACTTGAGATAACTAGGTTGCTTAAAGTGCTAATCTAAGCTACTAGGGGATATAGAGTGAGGTTATGGAAGTATTAGTCTAGCTAACCCTTGATCTCAACACATGAGAGGCTAGAGTTAGGGTTTGAAGAGAGAGTGAGCTTGAGGAGAGAGAAGGTGAAGATGAGAATGAAATGAGATAATGATGTTATCATAATATATATGAAGCATTATTATTTATCCAAAAATCAAAAAATAGAATTAACAACCATGCTTCATAAATATCTATGAGTGATTCATCTCCATGAGTCATTAAGCATTTACGATGCATTAATGACTTGGATGAATCACACAAATGAGTCACTAATCTCATTTAATGCAATGCCACCTTACCTCCCCCAAGTCACCACTCTTCTAGAAGCTTCCCGACAAATTACGAGAACGCCCCTCCAATCCGTGAAAACACGGAAAAACTTTAGACTGTATAAATCCAATAACCTGATACTAGAATCTGTCTTTAACCAAAGCCGGCTAGTAAAAACTGTCCGAAAAGTCGTACGTGCGTAAACACACGTATGCGTCCGAACTCTTGTCGCAAAACCATACGACCTCTATCTCGTTTCGCCTGGAGCAGGGAAACTCTCTGTGTGGGACTCTAAAGACTCGACACTACGCTGGCAGTGGGTTTAACCACAGACCGCAAGCGGCACTGGCTGTACTTAACGGTCCCCAGGTAGATGTCGATAAGAAGGCCGATGAGGAAAATCATCCGAACTCCCACTGAGCCTGATGTGACAATCTCCATACAGTCCGGTCTGTTCGTCTAAGACTATCGCATATCAAGCCTAGGGGGCGGCAAGCGTCAGTCCCCTAATAGCTGTATAAGTCGTGTCGGAGCGAATCCCATTTCACCCTGAGAAGCTACTGGAACCTACCAGTATATCTCGCTTGCCCTGGTCAGGGACTTTGCGTAATGGCTCTCTGACACAGCGTGATATCATCTCCCAATACCAGGAGAGACGAATCCTATCTAACCACTACTGCCTCCAAGTGCTCGGGACTGCACCCAACTGCTACATGTTTGCACGACTCCTTTGAGCCGTGATAGGGTAGCAATCTAAGAACAATGGGACACACTCGAGGCGAAGTTGCAGTGTCAAGTCTGTGGACTATGCTGTACTCATGTCATCTGGGAACTGTTAACTGACGATGGGTATAATACCAACCAATCAGTTCCCCTGCGAGTCCTGTCCGGTGTACCCGTAACCTAACGAGCACCTGTATACTATCTCCAGTACGACGTACTAATGGCTGTGGGACAGACCATCTCCCCAACTGGGATGAGAAGCGTACACATTTAGTCTACTCCGGAATATCGATGCCCTATCTTGATAATCCAACGACCAGGGACCTGTATAGAATGTTGCTTACAGACTACCCAGCCCCCACTAGTATGACTGCCATCACAACGTTGGTAATCAGCAAAGATCCTATGGGCTCTACTAATATGTATAAGTGATACGTTACAAGAAACATATTAAAGTAGACACAAACCAATTAGCATACTACCATTTTTAGCAAGACTGTATATATAACTGTGAATATCCCAAGCTTCCATTAAGTAATATACAATCTAGTATGATACAATAATGGCCCCTAGGGCATATACACTAACAATCTCCCACTTGCACTAGGGCCATGAGCTGGCATATCGTAGACCTATCATCTCGAATAGCCTCTCGAACTGCGTCTGAGGAAGGGCCTTTGTGAATGGATCAGCAATGTTATTCTCTGTCTCTACTCTTTTCACCTCGATCTCCCGGCGATCTGCGATCTCCCTGATCAGGTGATACCGCCTTAAGATGTGTCTGGATTTCTGATGGGACCTGGGTTCCTTCGCTAAAGCTATAGCGCCGTTGTTGTCACAATACAGAGGTATTGGACCAACACTGGTAGGAACCACCTGAATTTCTGTGAGGAACTTCTTAATCCAGACTGCTTCTTTTGCGGCATCGCAAGCAGCTATGTACTCTGCTTCCATTGTTGAGTCAGCAACGGTCTCCTGCTTAGAACTCTTCCAACAGACCGCCCCTCCATTGAGGGTAAAGACATAACCCGACATGGACTTGGAGTCATCTTTGTCACTCTGGAAGCCTGAGTCGGCAAAGGCCTCCATCTGGAGGTCTTTTCCGCCATACACCAAGAACATCTCCTTAGTCCTTCTCAGGTACTTGAGAATGTTCTTTACTGCTATCCAGTGCTTCTCCCCTGGGTTTGCCTGATACCGGCTTATAACGCTCAATGCGTATGCTACATCTGGTCAAGTACATAACATCGCATACATTATAGAGCCTACCGCAGAAGCGTAGGGTATAATCGACATGCGATCCCTTTCCAAATCAGTCTTGGGAGACATCTCTTTGGAGAGGATGATTCCGTGACAAGCCGGTAGGTTACCATGCTTAGAATCATCCATACTGAATCTCTTCACTATGGTGTCTATGTACCTGGACTGCGAAAGTCCCAATATCCTCTTTGATCTATCACGATAGATCCGGATCCCCAGAATGTAGGTGGCATCACCCAGGTCTTTCATGGAGAATTTATGTGACAAGAATCTTTTGACTGACTGTAACATAGGAATATCATTTCCTATTAGGAGAATGTCATCCACGTACAAGACGAGGAATACTACAGCTCTCCCTACAATCTTACTGTATATGCATGGTTCATCTGGATTTTTGATGAAGTCGAATTCTTTGACAGCATCATCAAAACAGATGTTCCAACTCCGTGATGCCTGCTTTAGTCCATAAATGGACTTAAGCAACTTGCATACTTTACCGCTGCTCCCACTCTGAATGAATCCCTCTGGCAGATCCATATAGACGCTTTCTTCCAAATTTCTATTTAGAAAGGCCGTTTTTACGTCCATCTGCCAGATCTCATAATTGTGGAAGGCAGCAATAGCAAGAAGGACCCTAATGGATTTTAGCATAGCTACTGGAGAAAAGGTTTCGTCATAGTCCAAACCAGGTCTTTGACGGAAACCCTTTGCAACAAGTCTAGCTTTATAGGTTTCAACCTGTCTATCTACACCAATCTTCTTTTTGAAGATCTATATGCATCCTACGGGTTTTACCCCATCTGGAGCAATGTCCAAAGTCCATACTTTGTTAATGTACATGGACTCCATTTCGGTCCGCATTGCATCCAGCCATTTTACTGAGTCACCACTCTTAATGGCTTGCTGGAAGCTAGTAGGCTCATCATAATCAATAGTGCAATCCTCTCTATCCCCGTCTATGAGAAAACCGTAGTATCTCTCGGGCGGATGAGATTGCCTACTACTTCTGCGGAGTGGCGTTGGGATGTCCTGTTCTTCTTGAACTTCTGGTTCTACCAAACTTTCAGTAGTAGTTTGTGCTTCTGGAATTTCTTCCAGTTCTATTTCGCTCCCACTAGTTTCCTTTTCTAAAAACTGATATTCTAGAAAATGGGTATTACGAGAAACAAAAACATTTTGTTCCTCTGCGTAATAGAATAGATATCCCCTGGAGTTCTTTGGATATCCCACAAACTTACATAGTACTGATCGTGCCTCGAGTTTGTCCGCATGCTGCTTTTTAACATAAGCCGGACATCCCCAAATCTTTAGATACTGAAGATAGGGTTTCTTCCCACTCCACATCTGATATGGTGTGGTAGGCACAGTCTTGGTGGGAACCTGGTTCAAAAGATATGCAGCTGATTCTAGTGCATATCCCCAGAATGATCGCGGTAACTCAGCGTTACTCATCATGGAACGAACCATATCCAATAGGGTTCGATTCCTCCTTTCCGATACACCATTATGTTGTGGTGTGTATGGAGGAGTAAGCTGAGAGAGAATCCCATTCTCTTTTAAGTAACCCAGGAACTCGGCACTTAAGTATTCACCACCTCGATCAGATCTAAGTGTCTTTATACTCTTGCCTGTTTGTTTTTCCACTTCATTCTTATATTCTTGGAATTTCTCAAAAGCCTCGGATTTATGCTTCATTAAGAAGACATATCCATACCTAGAGAAATCATCCGTAAAAGTAACGAAATAGGAATAACCACCTCGCGCATGTGTAGACATTGGACCGCGCATGTATACGAGTCCTAAGAGTTCGCTTGCTCTTACTCCGTGTCCAGTGAACGGAGTCTTTGTCATCTTTCCTTTGAGACAAGATTCACAAGTAGCATAAGATTGATATTCGAACGGATTCAAATATCCTTCTCTATGTAACTTAGTCAACCTTCTCTCATTGATGTGACCTAGTCTACAATGCCATAAGAAAGCCTGATTTATCTCTGGAGACCTTCTTTTATGAGTGTTCTGGATATTGAAAACCTGAGCTTGACTTAATACGTATATACCGTTATCTAATGTACCTGACCCAATCAGAACTTGATTTAGGTGGATGTTAACTACATCGCTTTCGAATGTAAAATCATATCCCTCTCTCGAAAGTGAGGACACTGATATAATATTACAAGTCATACTAGGTATATATAAACAGTTACGTAAAATCAATATATGCCCACTTGTCAAACCTAGGCGATATTCTCCCACGGATTCAGCGTTTACTGTCATTCCGTTTGCAACTCTGAGAGACCAATCACCTACCTTTATAACTCTACTGTTTCTCAAAGCATGTAATGAATTACAGATATGAGATCCTGCTCCGGTATCTAGTACCCAGGAAGTAGAGTTTATTGACATACAGTCTTCAATTACAAACACACTTGAGGTTGAAACCACAACATGCTTCATATCCTGGTTACTGGCTTCTAAAGCCTGCAATCTTTCTGCCAATGTCCAATCCCATAATAATAGGAACTACCCTCTTTTACTACATTAAGTTCCGAAACTTTTGCCCTTCTCTTTCCTTCTGCTTCCCTGGTTTCCTTCAGGGTAGAAGGTAGAGACTGTAGAATCAAGTCAGTACCTGACTCGTTCTCCAACGTGGTCTCCAGGTCCTGGAGCTCATCAATACAACTAGTCATTGTAAGGATGTTGTCCCCTACAGATGATCCGTCAGCCAACCTCGCTTGAATTAATTCGTTCGAGGTTTCATATCTAGTGATATGAGATTGCTCTCCATATAAATCTTTGTTATAGAGAAAGATGGAAACTAAGTCCATCTTCTCGTGCTGCTTCTGGTATACACCATCAACTGAAGCTAACACGAGGCACTTAGCTTTCGCTTTATCTTTTTCCCTTGTCTGACGGATATCCATATCCGCAACAGTGGAAACTGGACCTGGGACGGCGGGATCTTGAGTAGTAATAGGGTGGTCCAGCTTGTCATAGGCATTGGACATCTGGACAGACCTTTGCCAGTCATATAAGTCAGATTCAGTCAATTTGTTATCTAGATGTAACCTAGGTGTGGTCACAAGGTTGCTGCAATTAAGAGAGAGAAGAAAATATTTTAGCATGATGCTGTTGCAAGTTTAGATTGGTTTTAAGTTTATCTAAATAGGATGGCTCCCACAGTTTCTCGAATCCTTCCTCAAACCATAAAAGAAGAATTAGCCAGGACAATTCTCACCGTACAATACTTGCTTAACCGTTCAGCCAGGCCAGTGTCGATACTTCGAGGGAGGTTTTCCAACGCTTTCGCGAAGTTCCTTAATTAAATAACCTCTTTTCTTTGGGGGCGTAACCCCGCTAACACCTTTCTAGGCACCTACCTGGTTTATAGCATTGATCGTTAGTGACGAATCTCCTGATAAGTAGTATATACTCACAGTAGGATCGGGATCCAAAATATCATCATATGATAATGTTGAAAGAATCCTACCAACATTCATCAAACTCCAAAATGGTATGCAACACTAGAAAATTTTAGTTTCTTTAGAAACTCCCGATATGGATTTTTGCCCTATGCTCTTATGACTTTGACTAAGGGCCAAATATGTCATAAGTCACATGTCAAGTTCTACCCGTCATTATCCAGGTTAATTTGAACCCATCCGTATATACTCTTGACTAAGGGCCAAGAAAAGTAATACGACTGTCCCAAACCAACGCATCTATCTATGCAACAAATGAATACCCCAGCAGCTACCAAACACTATGTTTTGACTAAGGGCCAAATATACATAGCTTGAATACTACTGAATACCCAAATGAAATGACGGAGGGCTACGAATGGTTTTGGCAAAACCGTGAACGTAGTGAACTTGATATAATCGAAGGAACCTGATACTTTTTAAAAGGAGTGGTTAAATCTCCGCAATTAAAAATTCTGCTCTTTTAAAATAACCGAGTGGTTTCTTTTAAATTTGTTCCAACGATTTAACTTTGGTTTATTTTCTTTGCATTATAATAATGCGTCCCATCATTTATCCTATCATTGCAGAAAACAATGAAAATACCACGTCCTCTTATGCCATCCGCCTTCGCCACTGGGTCCCGTCATCACCCGTTAGGTTACTTAACTAACGACAGAGCGGGGGCTGGGCTAGCACGGGTGTAAAACATAAGTGACGTCTAATAGCTATTTATATATAGATATTGTACATTCGTCAGATGCAATAATAAGCATTCCAGATCACAGATAAACTTTATTGGATATGTAAGCAATCCGCGTTTCTTTTGAGCCTGCAAGGAAAGACGGATTACACAGTTGTGATGAATAGCCATTACCCCACCCTAGACCCCTACGGGTACGGCAAACTACCCGCCAAGTACCAGAAGTGAAGCGGTCTGCCTCAACACTTCAAAATACCTGGTAGTTTGTGCACCCCACCTTGGGTCTATCCTAGGAGCAAAAACAGTAAAAAGAAATAATACAACGGTGGCTGCAACCGCAACCTGGATGTGCCCCGCAAAATAATATTACAACTTATTACAATTACATCGAATGAATTAATACAATAACCCATCACAAAACTCGGCTAATCATCACAACAGTCCAATACAGTTTATATACACAAACAGTTAAAAAATAACATCACAGATATGTGCAACCCCCTGCCAACCGACATACTAGCAGTTAGGGGAGGTTTACGAACACATAAAACATTACAGATAATAACCCGATTAGCAATTAACTTAGAACATCGATCGATCACCTTTATCCGTGTCTACCCCAAAAGCAAGTCAGTACAGAGGCAACCTGGGCAGAAACAGAACATACAAGAAAACAGAAAACAACAAAATAGGAATTACTGAGCAAACGAGTCAACTCGGCGTTGACTCGGCGGCGGATCCGCGGCATAAGCTCTCTATTGCCGCGGATCCGCGGCCGTTTTGCCGATTCACTGACTCGTTTTTTTTCCAGTATTCTTAAAATACCCTGCTGTGAATTTTAAAGCATGTCAAATAATTTTTAAGACACTTTTAAAATTAACAGAAACATAGGGTTTCGAAATTCTGTTTTCGTGTTTAACTGTCGATCGAACTTCTAATCATTTACTAACAAGCTAGTAATGGTTTAGTTGGCTCTGATACCACTGTAAGTCCATGTCACGCATCCCACGAACTTGCGGGGAGGCGGAATATATGAAAAACGATTATCAAAGCTTCGTAACACGGACTTGAGCGCATGAATCGTTTCTAAACTGTTGCTAACTAAACACTAGAGGTTTAACTACTCGGATACGAAGTTATACCTCACGATACTAGTCCTTCGGGTCTTCATCGCGGTCCTCCACTCCTCGTAGGCTCCTTGGAATATCGGCACCTCAACGACCTCCTCGAATCAAAGACGATCCACCCGAAAGCTCCTACGCCAAGTTAAATCTCAAACTTGAGATAACTAGGTTACTTAAAGTGCTAATCTAAGCTACCTAGGGGATATAGAGTAAGATTATGAAAGTATTAGTCTAGCTAACCCTTGATCTCAACACATGAGAGGTTAGGGTTAGGATTTGAAGTGAGAGTGAGCTTGAGGAGAGAGAAGGTGAAGATGAGAATGAAATGAGATAATGATGTTATCATAATATATATGAAGCATTATTATTTATCCAAAAATCAAAAAATAGAATTAACAACCATGCTTCATAAATATCTATGAGTGATTCATCTCCATGAGTCATTAAGCATTTATGATGCATTAATGACTTGGATGAATCACACAAATGAGTCACTAATCTCATTTAATGCAATGCCACCTTACCCCACCGAGTCACCACTCTTCTAGAAGCTTCCCGACAAATTACGAGAACGCCCCTCCAATCCGTGAAAACACGGAAAAACTTTAGACTGTATAAATCCAATAACCCGATACTAGAATCTGGCTTAAACCAAAGTCGGCTAGTAAAAACTGTCCGAAAAGTCGTACGTGTGTAAACACACGTATGCGTCCGAACTCTTGTCTCAAAACCATACGACCTCTATATCGTTTCGCCTGGAGCAGGGAAACTCTTTGTGTGGGACTTTAAAGACTCGACACTACGCTGGCAGTGGGTTTAACCACAGACCGCAAGCGGCACTAGCTATACGTAACGGTCCCCAGGTAGATGTCGATAAGAAGGCCGATGAGGAAAATCATCCGAACTCCCACTGAGCCTGATGTGACAATCTCCATACAATCCGGTCTGTTCGTCTAAGACTATCGCATATCAAGCCTAGGGGGCGGCAAGCGTCAGTCCCCTAATAGCTATATAAGTCGTGTCGGAGCGAAGCCCATTACACCCTGAGAAGCTACTGGAACCTACCAGTATATCTCGCTTGCCCTGGCCAGGGACTTTGCGTAATGGCTCTCTGACACAGCGTGATATCATCTCCCAATACCAGGAGAGACGAATCCTATCTAACCACTACTGCTTCCAAGTGCTCGGGACTGCACCCAACTGCTACCTGTTTGCACGACTCCTTTGAGCCGTGGTAGGGTAGCAATCTAAGAACAGTGGGACACACTCGAGGCGAAGTAGCAGTGTCAAGTCTGCGGACTATGCTGTACTCATGTCATCTGGGAACTGTTAACTGACGATGGGTATAATACCAACCAATCAGTTCCCCTGCGAGTCCTGTCCGGTGTACCCGTAACCTAACGAGCACCTGTATACTATCTCCAGTACGACGTACTGATGGCTGTGGGACAGACCATCTCCCCAACTGGGATGAGAAGCGTACACACTTAGTCTACTCCGGAATATCGATGCCCTATCTTGATAATCCAACGACCAGGGACCTGTATAGGATGTTGCTTACAGACTACCCAGCCTCCACTAGTGTGACTGCCATCACAACGCTGGTAATCAAGCAAAGATCCTATGGGCTCTACTAATATGTATAAGTGATACGTTACAAGAAACATATTAAAGTAGACACAAACCAAGTAGCATACTACCATTTTTAGCAAGACTGTATATATAACTGTGAATATCCCAAGCTTCCATTAAGTAATATACAATCTAGTATGATACAATAATGGCCCCTAGGGCATATACACTAACAATTACGCACCGGCATACCAGCAGTACGAGGGGTCGATTCTATTTCGGCGGCTTTGGAGATAAGTACCTGACCGCTATCTCTTAATGGAGGGTGAACCACCGACCGCAGCCGCAACGGAGCGCTAGTGACTTGGGTCAGAGCTGGAACTCTACATTCGAAGAGTACCCGCCTTTCCTCGGCAATGACAGGACTGACTCGATGGCCACGCCAACCTTTGAAAGACACCACAAACCTTGGAAGATAGTCGGGCTCTGGGATCCTGAAATGGGAGCCGGTGTTCAGCCGCATAAAATGATGGATGACGTCACGAGTGACTTCCAAAGACAAAATGGGCTCAACTAAAAACGCCTCGAGAGGGATGCCCTGGTTATAGCCCAATTGCTGGGCAAAGCGGTGTGGATTATACCGCATAAAAATAACCGTGTCATTCTGACGAAACACCAAATAGCCCGGCCTAATTGAGTACAGGTGCATAATCTCTTTAGGCTTTAGGGATGACGCTCCACCCTTTGACAGATCAAATAGATCCTGAATGAGTCCCGCGGGAGCAGATAAGACTCGGTCATTAAAAACTATCCCGCCCTCGTTTGAGTATAGGTTAAGAAACATGCACAGGGCCCCTAGCTGAGTCGAATCGGGAGTGTAAGCATCCACCAACCTCATAACCCGTGGGAAGGTATAGGAGTCATAAAAATCTGGCCGCCGGTGAGCAGCAAAAGCTCCCAATACATGCATCTCGATCCACGACGTGAAGTAGTGGAAGGAGAAATTCACAACATCCGCCCCTGGGGTCGAAGTATCAGCCACAATGCTTAATCCATGATATAGGTGTGACAATCCTGCAACACCAACGGCCAATCGCGCCCCCCAGCTATGCGATGAGCGGGGTAGAAGATGGAGGCTCTCATAAAGCGTCGATGCGTCGGTATGGCGGACCAACTAATCCAGAGACTGATGAAGCCAACAAAGAAGGTCTCTTTGTCCTTGCCGGGAGCTGCAATCGTATCGAAGGAAATGGCCGACGAGGTCGGAATATAGAACCGCGGCAAATCTTCCTCTTTGGCCGGCAGTTTATTCAACCCAAACCCAAAAGGGTCGTCGATGTTCGCGAACTTTGGAGCCTCTTTGGATAAAGCGTCTCCACGGAGAAAGCAGGCAATGAAGGTCTCAAAGGTGATGCCTTGCCCTTCTGACGTCGCAAACAGTTTCTCAAAAATACCCAGAGTTTTGATTAGACTTGGGTACTTATGACGGACGGCATTTTCAGTCGTCAGGCCGTCAAGCATAGCAGGCACGGTCACGAACACATACTCATCGGGAGGCAGCAACTCTTCATAATGCTCTCTCTTGATCGACAATCCGGAGATCTCACAGAACTCTTCCAGTGAAATTGAGACCTCGCGATCCCCTAGCAAGAAGGTGTCGGTGGGAAGATTCCATTGATTCAGAAAAACTTTAACCCACAAGACGTGAGGGGCCTGGTAATGAAATAGAGACGCGTACACCGCTTAATACAGCCCAACCTTCGGTAACCGTGCACGGTGGGTAGAAAGAACGTATTGAGCCCAGGGAAGATAGCCTACTGGGTGGCGGGGGGTATGGCCTACCTTATAAACTTGCTTCCATGGTCGGGCTTCACCCTGACATATGCGGTGCCCTAGAATATCTATAGCCAGCAGGGGCTGGTTAGGTATCCCAGTTGTTGACGGCTCAAGCCGGCCTGTAGGAGTCCAGTTAATCGCCTCCACCGCGTAAGCGGTTTGTGGGCGCTCCGTCAGCGATATTGGGCGGAGGGGATCTTGGCACCTCACAAGTAAAGCTACGGCGGCCCCGGATGATATGACCGTACCAAACCCACCATAACAGTAGACTCGTATAGTCCCTGTCATGTGCCCTGATCATTGCTATAGCTTCCTCGTTCGACGGTGATTGCGGAAAAGCGGCATCTGAG
The DNA here is from genome assembly GCA_030015575.1 of Agapanthus africanus. Classification (NCBI taxonomy): domain Eukaryota; kingdom Viridiplantae; phylum Streptophyta; class Magnoliopsida; order Asparagales; family Amaryllidaceae; genus Agapanthus; species Agapanthus africanus. The sequence continues at coordinate 893,153,483 of JASDDO010000019.1, forward strand.
CGAGTATAAAGAAAGTAGGGAAGTGAAGCCATTTTTCCTGAAAAAAGGGAAATAAAAACCATTAATAAAACATATATGTATATAATAACAGAAGGAAACGACAGGATATTTTTTCCATGGGGCAACCAATGGACCCTACAAAATCAATATAGCGGCTCACCAATGATGAGGCAAAATAATCATTGCAAGAATCAAAAAGGATTCTCATTAAATGGACATTGGAATTTAAACAACTCTTAACATCCTCAAAGAAAAATGAGGTCTATCAAAATATCCAACGAATTAAAATCTGCAAAAAATGAAAATATGCCCAAGAACGTCAGGGAATAAATTTCCTAAAGGGTCTCTAGATCTTTCAGAGCTAAGCTCTGTAGCGAGGAATCAAATTCCTTTTAAACAATGGAATTAAATTCCAAGGATCTTAAAAGACCGGTGACAGGGTAAAACCCTAAGAAGAGGATCAACGATCCCCATTGATTCAATATCTTAGAATCTACAAAAAAAGTGTGTGATTTGGATCTTTAAGAAACCAATCTAAGAAAAGAGCAACTCTCTGTCCCCGGATTTAAAATCCTTGATGAAAAGAACAGAAAAAGGGGGGTTCCATTCATGATCCTTACCAAGGAAATTTTTTTAACAGAGTTTAACTTTGAGATTCTACTAAGCAGATAACTAAGCTCTGAAGAGGAGAATTAAATTCTCAAGGAAGATAAGTAAGGAAGAAGATGAAAGAACAGTGGCTTCCCAAAGGCAAAAGCCTTACATTTATAAGACATGATGGGGAGTGGTTCATCTTCCCATTCCTCTAGGCAATCCAACGGCTGTGAGGACAGACGGCGTTGCACTCACGTGCAAGCCACGTGAGAGCAACGCTGGGGGGCATTTGTTCCCTTATAAAAAAGGGACGAGGGAAAGCTCCTCACTAAAACAGCCCCACGTGTTTAACACGTGAGTGCCTATATGCAGCGCATATAGGCACAGCAATTAAAACAATTGCAAGGCCAAAGAGCCCCACGTGTTTAAAACGTGAATGCTTATATGCAACGTATATAGGCACAGCAATTAAAACAATTGCAAGGCCAAAGAGCCTCACGTGTTTAACACGTGAGTGCCTATATGCAACGCATATAAGCACAAAAATTAAAATAATTGCTAGACTAAAACAGCCCCACGTGTTTAATACGTGAGTGCCTATATACAACGCAAATAGGCACAACAATTAAAACAATTGCAACGCCAAAGAGCCCCACGTGTTTAACACGTGAGTGCCTATATGCGTTGCAGATAGGCACAACAATTAAAACGATTGCTAGGCTAAAACAGCCCCACGTGTTTAACACGTGAGTGCCTATATGCAACGCATATAGGCACATCAATTAAAACAATTGCTAGGCTAAAACAGCCCCACGTGAGTGCCTATATGCAACGCATATAGGCACATCAATTAAAACAATTGCTAGGCTAAAACAGCCCCACGTGTTTAACACGTGAGTGCCTATATGCAACGCATATAGGCACAACAATTAAAACAATTGCCAAGTTAATAAGCCCCATGTGTTTAACACGTAAGGCCACTTCCCTACTTAACAAGGAACCGTTGGATCAAAGATCCAATGATGATAGAATTAAATTCTATTGAACTTTTAAATGGGAAATGATATTTTATGTTAAACAGAAAGTTGGCGGATCAAAGATCCCATGAGTTGGAAAATATTTTTCATCTTTCCAAGTATCCTTGGATTAAAAATCCAACGGTGATTAAAGATCACCAATCTACAGAATAAATTCTATACAGGAAAATATTTTCCTAATCTTATTTAAGAAATAAGAAGATATGTTCTGTGAGACAGAACCCTTGGATCAAAAATCCAAAAGCAAGTAAAACCCCCAAATCAATTGAAATCTCTCAATGAGAGATCTCCTAAAACTAATCAACAAACTTCTCTCTACTATATAAAGGAACCAAGACTTCAAGTCTACAGGGGAGAGACCCCCTATAAGCTTTGAGAAAAATAAAAAAAAGGAGAGAATAGAGAGAGAGAAACATTAAAAAAAAGAGAAAAAGAGAATTCAATTCTCTAGAAGAAGAAGATCTCCTTCTTAAACAAAAAATCCTAGGTAAGAATAAAGTACTGATATTATCTTATCTATTCTTTAAGGGTTTAACCCTTCATACAAGAACTTAGCTCTTCCTATGGTTGAGGTCTGCAGAAGCAGATCTCCCCACAAGTTGAGAATTTAATTCTCATCGGGAAGATTCTGTTTTGCAGATTCAAAACATAGAGGAAAGAACTAAATTCAAAGAATTTAATTCTTACAAAAGTATATAGGAATTTAATTTCTCTGATAAAACTAGGGTTTAACCCTGTAAAAGAATTTAGTTCTTATAAAAAAAAGAAATATGAAATTCTCTAAACTCAAATCCCAGCATCATTGATATAAGATCAAGATCTTCATGCACATAGAGGGAAAGACTGATGATTCACACGCAAGCGTCTAAAAAGAAGAACAGGAAGTGTCTCCTAGGGCAGTCACGTGTTCTCACATGACCCCCAAGCATTTATACAGAAAAGGGAATAAACCCAAAGGCAGCACTCACATTTTGAGAGCACCTCACGTGTTTGCACGTGAGCATTAATGAATTAAGTGCTTAGCACTTATAAAAGAAAAGGGAATAAACCCAAAGGCAGTGCTCACATTTTGAAAGCACTTCACGTGTTTGCACGTGATCATTAATGAATTAAGTGCTTAGCACTTATAAAAAAAAGGGAAATAAAATTCAGAGAACAATTCCCATTTCGGGCGCCTCACGTGCTCGCACGTGAGCCAAGTGCTCATAAAAGAATAGGGAAATAAAACCCAAAAATGCAGTACCCAACTTTAGGACGCCTCACGTGCTCTCACGTGAGTGCCACAAGAATTAAGTGTTTAACACTTATATATAAACGGGGACTTGAACCCAATGTACAGAGCCAACTTTGAGATGCCTCACGTGCCACACATCAGTGCCCCCTGGGATTCAGTGTTTAATACTGCTTTAGAACCTCACGTGGGAACATGTGAGTGTTGAACATACACTAGTGTTTAACACTATAGGAAATCAACTCCAGCCTCAAGTTGGCTAAGTCTTCTTGAGATTAAAGCATCTTCGAGGAGATTAAAATATCTTCGATCTCCAAATAGACCGAGCCTCTATGCTCATGACTTCCTAAACTAATGAAGAAATCTTAGTCTCAAGATACGACTAATGATGGAATTGGTTCAAGGATACATCTCTCTACACCTCTGATACATGTCGTTGTAATTCCTCAATGTCTTCAGAGATGTGGCGGTTCCCGACAACCAACTGCTTTTGGATGCACTTCCAAAAATGGCGACAACGGACCGCAACGTATTTAAACTAGCAACGGACCGCAACGTCCTTAAACTAGCAACGGACCGAAACGTCCTTAAACTAAAGCAATAGAGCCCAAATGCTCTTTTGTTGGGTCTGAATGATCCTAAAATCTTGTTGAGTAGATCTTAGTCTAAAATTAGACTAACGTATTCTTAACAAATATTAAAGTTGATCTTAATTTCAAACGAGATTGACGATCCTTAAATCAACCCAAACCCAAATCTAAGAATATACGGATTTGGACTAATCCATGCCCTATGGGTGAAAACATAATTTAGTCTTCATATACAATCCACGGGCAACCAAAAATAAGACAAACACACACGACACGAAGTGACCTTCTGGAGTAGGAAAAAGTGGTTAACGCAGTGCGGTAACGTAATTAACTACAAGAGCTTGCGCTTGCAGGGAAAAGCGCCCCCGCAATCAAATACCCCTCGCAAACAAGGGGGAATATGACGAAGTCTGCTACAACGGCCGCATCCGTCCAAACCTTCGATACACGGCGCCATAAATCAACTTGGCATCTTCGGAGAGGTGGACGGATAAATCCAAATAGCATCTGCCCCCTAAATTCGGGCAAGACGACCTATCCCGGTTCGTCTATGTTTTCGGCGGTAAACAGTATTTCACGTATGGCACTATAATGGTGCTAAGCACTAGCCTTTTGTGGCACTCACGTGTGTTTCATGTGAGGCGCTCCAATAGTGCTAAGCACCAGTCTTTTGTGGTGCTCACGTGTGTTTCACGTGAGGCGCTGAGGTTTTGGTTTCTTTTGGGTGTTCACATGTATTTCACGTAAGGCGCTGAGTTTTGGCGCTGCACTAGTTCTAAGCACTAACTTTTTCATGCGCTCACGTTTTTCACGTGAGGCGCTATATAACTCGGCCTTGGGTGCTCACGTGCTTTTCACGTGAGGCGCTGAGTTCTTTTTGGAGATTTAATTTCTGTTGATATTTTTAGAGAACTTAAATCTCTGTTGATAGTATTTTGAATATTAACGATCACCAAAATCACTATTTTGAAGATCTGGGATCATGTTCTTAAAGAACTAAGTTTTTGATTTGAAAGAACTAAGTTCCTGGAGCATTATAAAAACCATATTCTCCATGTTCTTTTATCCATATTTTTCTGTTCATATTTTCAGAGAAGCTAAACGTCTGTTAATGGTATTTTGACCATTAACAATCATCAAGATCACTATTTTGAGGATCTTGGATCGGGTTTTTAAAGAACTAAGTTCTTGATTTGAAGAAACTAAGTTCCTGGAGTACTATGGACTCCATATTCTTTCTGTTTAAATTTGTTCTTCTCTGAATATTTGATTCTCAAGAATAAGATTTTCCCAATGAGAATTAAATTCTCAACTTGTGGGAGACTTGTCTTGTGGATCTCAGATCCAGAGAAAGAACTAAGTTCTTTTAGAAGGGTTAAACTCTTAGATGTGATATGATAGGTAAAAGGGATATTTTGATCTCTTTTTTTTCTTCACTTAGGGTTTTTAGGAGGAAGATCTTTTTTTTTTGAGAATTAAATTCTCTGTTCTTTTTTCTTTGTGGAAGCTTTTGGAGAGCCTTCTGTATTTTTTACAGAACCTTATGGGGGGTCTCTTCTCCTCTTTTTTCTCTTCTGATTAATCTCTTTACTCCTATTTATAATAGAAGAGAAAAATCAATTCGTTGAGAAAATCTCTCATTGAGAGATCATGATTGATTTCATGATCAATCAAAATGATCGTTTAGATTAATCGGTGAATTTTATTCACCGTTAGATTTTTAATCTAAAGGCTCCCTGTTTAACAGAGATGATTTTTTGTTTGTTTAATAACATTAGGAAATATTTTCCTAAGATAGAATTTTATTCTATCATATGAATATCTTGTTAGTTTAATAAGATTAGAATTTTATTTTATGTTATGAATATCTTGTTAGTTTAACAAGATTAGGAATCTATTTTCCTAACATAGAATTTAATTCTGTTATATGAATATCTTGTTAGTTTAACAAGATTAGGAAAATATTTTCCTAACATAGAATTTTATTTTATCAGATAATCACCATTCGATCTTTAATCCAAGGGTCCTCTGTTTAATAGAGAAGATCTTTCTAGTTTGAGGAAAATTAGGGAAATATTTCTCACATAGAATTTAATTCTATCAGATAGTTTAATTGGTGATATTTTATCACCATTGGATTTTAAATCCAAGATTCTCTGTTAGAGAAAGATCTTTTCATATTAGAAAGATCAGGAAAAATATTTCCCAAATAGAATTTAATTTTATAAGATAGGAGAATTTTAAATTGGGGTGCTTACATGCTCTGCATGTGAGCGCTGCCAAAAAAAGCGGTAAGAGAACTCACGTGCTTAACATGTGACCCCTAGTATGGGTTTTAGCCTGTTTATTTTCAGCGCTCATATGCTTTGCATATGCGCTCTCACGTGTTTAACACGTGAGGCCTGTTTGGCCTTTGGTTATTTATGTTCAACGCTTATATGTTTTGCATATGAGCGCTCATGTGTTTAACCCGTAAGGCCAGTTTGGCCTTTAGGTTTATTTTATTCAGCGCTCATATGCTTTGCATATGAGCGCCCACGTGTTTAACACATGTGACCAGTTTGGCCCTTAGTTATTTGTTTTCAGTGCTTATATTCTTTGCATATAAGTGCCCACGTGCTTAACACATGATGCCAAACTATGAGGATTCTTTTCCTCTTTCTTCTCTCTCTTTTTATAAGGGAACAAGTAGCTCTTGGCTAAATTTTTTGGCGGGAACAGAGACTAATTAAATTAATTGGAATCTCTCAATGAGAGATTTTCTCAAAACTAGTCAACAATTTGCCTTTCCTATATAAAAGACTTGAGACTTCAAGTCTTACATACATACATACATACATAATGATGACTTTTAACTTGAGACTTCAAGTCTTACATACATACATACATAGCGAAAACTTCAAGTCCTTGCCAAGATTATTCTCCCACAAAGAATCATGAGGACTTTTAACTTGGAGAGAACACTTGCTTGACTTGCTTTATTTGGCGATTGGAGACTTAGCGAGTTTTGGGTCAATGACTCCCAAACCAGATAGTTTTAGGGCATGAGGTATGGAGACACCCCTAGAACTTAATTGCCCAAGTCATCAAGGCCATAAAACAAAAGACTCATTTTATGCGTTTTAAAATATTCTGAGGCAGTGCGAACGATGATATTGCCAGTTTTTCTTTTTAATCCCAAAGACGTGTTCATGTAGATAAGGTGTCTAATCACTCTAACAAAGTTCCAGATGGCTTATTTTTCAGACTTAAGCTTCCATTAAAACTTTCCATAATATCCCTCATATCTATTTCACTTTATGAACTATTCTTGAAATTACTTAATTCAGAACAAACCTATTTGATCCTAAAGATATTTATCAATTTTCAAAAGGTTTTAAAGACATTTCAAACTTTTCATCTAATTTTCAAAAATTCACGACACGTGTAAAGTGATATAAAAGACGTATATTAGCTACGGTTAAACCTAAAGGAAGGTTATCTTTCGGGTTTTCAATTTCTCGAAAAGGATATAGTTGTTTCTATCTTATCAATCGAACCGTCAGACTTCGAGTCTAAGTTTCCCCGCTAGCTATCTTGAAGATAAAAATTTTATGTTTTGAAAATTTTTCAAATTTTTATGGGGTTTTTAATAAGGATGCAATGCAGAATTTACACATGATGCAGCAATGAGTAAACAGAGTACTCACCCCCAAACCTGAGTTTTACAATTTCTCATCGTTGCCCCTGTCTCTGGTTGCTAGACGTAGACATCGGGGTGAGTTGTTATTTACAAAAGAGGAAATCTAAGAGCTGATTACAGTATTTACAAGTTAAGAGACTGCGTTAATCCAGAAATTAGTACCAGCCATTCAAAAATTTTGTCGATATAAGGCTATGGCTGGTAAAAGAAAACGTATATGAAAAAGAAAAAGAAAATATACATGTTAGTGGAATGGTTAGTTGTTAGTGAAGGGTATGGGTGCATGAAAGTAGGGATCAGAAAACGTTGAATATGAAGACGAAGTTTTGAAGGAGTTAAAGAATTGATGCCCGAATGAATTGTATGTTCAAGAAGCATGTGTTGAGTTTTGAGGTCAGGTTTTTAAAAAAATTAGAGTTCATCCTCAAAAAGTTCAGAAAAAGAAATGTCCGTAGGATGTTCCCAAAGTGATCCTGACTTAAATTCACAAAGATTATCAAGTTCATATGCAAATATCTCCTCAAAACTCGGCATGAAAGAATGTTTCTCAAAGTTGTCTTTCTCTCTATAATCCTCCACAATCATATTCTCCTTAACACGACTCACATCTCCCAATACAAGTTCTTCCGCATCACATATGGGTAGGTCTATATCATCTAAAAATGTAGGTTCACACTCTAAAGTTTCATCAAACACTTTTTTAATCGGTAAAACTAAAGTCGTGGGTTAAATATCTTTAGTTTTCTCTGACAATATGTCCCAACCATACCCGTCAAATTCACAAGTTTCCTTCTCTAAAATTTCTTCTATATAATCAGTCGGTGCAATAATCTCATCTTCAAGTAGCATATCATTTAAATTATCCTCAAGATCACAACTGATAAGATGCCTATTTGGTACCTGAAGGCTAGTGTCGGACTGACTCGGAGGGTTTTCTTGTTTGTCCAGATAATACTCAGTCAACTCAATTACATCATCATCATCTATGAAATCATCCAAAAAAATTTGGTCTTTTATATCACTCAGGTGACTTCCTAGATGACATATATTGACATTATTGGTTTCAATTTGACTGTGTTTACTCCCTAAAATCTTTACAGCTAAATGTTTCACTAGTTCGTCGATTCTAGTTAATGATTTGGGTATGTGTATAAACAAAAGAATAAGGATTGAGTTAAATTGTGTATCACCCATATCAACAAGCACTCACAAAATCTAAAATACAAAGAATATCACACCCCTAACAGTCTATGTTATGCTAAGTCAACTAGAGCTGCTCAAGAACCTGATTGTTGAAGTAAAATTGTGTCGAGAAACGAGCTCAAGACATACGAATCAAGAAGCCAGGTAAGTGCAGAGATAAGGGGAGGTTGTCCAACGCGTTCGCGAAATTCCTTAATTAGAATAACCTTTTCTCTTTTGGCGGTTGCGCCGTGAACACTTGCTTAGACATCTCTTGAACAATATAATATTAAGCGGTGTTCTAAACACAATTAACTTGTCGTATTGAGCGCGAATCCTTAAGGTCTGAGTTTTAATTGATTTTAAAATTACTGTGGGTATGCAAAAAATGCAGTTTTGTGATTTGTGGGTCACGAAAAAATGTGATGAAATCTTTTACCGTATTTTGTTTGGTTCTTGTGCCCTTAATATTTGTATTAAGATACAAATACGCAATCAATAAAAGAATTTAAACAATCAAACAATCAAGCACATTCTTTTTCATTTTTAGGCTTTAAGCGCTGCAACAAATATGAGTTAATTCTCTATTCTATTGGTGACAAATCTTGCGAAGAATCCTGCAGAAGATAGAATAGTGGAATGTGTCGGATTTGAGCAAAGGTGTTAGCAAAAATACGTACCGATGTGATTTGGGTTAAGAAACCCCCGTTGAAGTGATCACGAGTACTTGAGTGTTCGCTTGTGCGGGTCAAACTACCCGGATCTTGGGCACTGTACTTCACTAACGCCTTGTTATCGAAAATGAACCTCGCTCCGCACGATTGCTGCTCGTAATTCCGTTGAATCTGAAAATGTCGGAAAATATAATATTTAGAACAAAAAGCGATATATATGGCCACTTAGCTGTACACACATAATTGTGAAATTTTGCATATAAGAATGGATAAAAATAGGTCAAAGAAGCAAACACCAAAATTTTAGAACACTTGGAGTATATGAGGCCACAAATTGCGGCCAAAGTGATTTTTTCGGCGGCCAACTCTTTGAGTTGGTGCTCCAATTTTGTACTGTGCGCTTCTAGTCCTATTAGTGTCCCAATATTATATGCAAAGTTTTTTAATAAAACACAGAGTGATAGCAGATCAAAAAAACAGAGAGTAAATGTTAGAAAAGTTAGTTTTGTTAATTTTGAAAATTTTTAGTTAAAGTTAAACTTGTTAGTATGTATATACAATTGAACCAGAAATAATAACCACTAATGACTACCGTTTCTCCGGCAACGGCACCAAAAACTTGTTGAGACCTCACACGCACGCGCTTTTATAGTTTTGAAAGAAATGGTTTTAGAAATAGAGCGCACGCGAGTTCGGTCTCGTTTTAAAATTTATAAACCATAAGTGCACAGCGCGTTGTAGCAAGCCGGTAAGTACGGATTTATCCACAGGGAATTGGTGATTAGAGATTGTCGTTAAAGGTTCAAGGAGAAAGAATTTAGGTTTTGTCACAAATAAAATAAGAAAATACGAAATTATAGAACAAGCTAAGGAAAGTGGCCGTGGCTTCGGTTCGAATGACTGAATCGTGGGAAATTCTTCGACGCTCTCTTGATCATGAGCCCTCTTTATGTTGATTTCGACGTAAATCATGGCTTGTCAAGGTATTCGTGAAGCACAAACCATCAAGATGTCGATATTTGACACAAGATATGAAACGCATTCATCTTGTTCTCACTTACCGTTTGTATGTCCATGCTTGAAATATCAACACTAAGCACAAGGGTTAGCAAGTATACATCAACAACAAATACACAAATTAGCATATGAGAGCAAGTGGTTTAGCATTAATCTTGCTAAGTGAGTTGTGATAGTATAGGGTATATGAAATGAGAAGGGTGTCAATCAACTTTGTTAACAGAATAACATATCTAACACTTAGTAATCTTAACATTAATGTGATTCTACCATTAACATTGCACAATGGAAGCTAGGAGAGAGTTTGGTATATGATGAGGTTACAAAGTAACCATAAAATAAAAATATCATATCAAACCAATGCCATGGCAATTTTGAAGTTACAATCATTATTAAACACATTAAACATTTACAAGGGAATGAGGAAGGCAACACCATTCATCTCACATCCTCACTATCACCACAACCATAAAGTTACTCAAACATCACTTAGAAGAGAAAATAAAACAAAAGATAAGAAAAAACATAAAACATAAGAACAAGAACAGGAGTTTAAACAAAAGGAAAGTGCAGATTCTTTATTAAAAAAATAGAGGGCTTGAGTTACAAAGTAGATGGCACCTTCAAGCTCCTTAATGGAGCACTCAAGTGAGAGCTCAAAGAGAGAAGAAGAAGAAGCTATCAAGAGTTGCACACTATTCTCATTTCCAAAAGCCAACCCAGAACTTAATCTGAGACCTGCTATATATAGGCAACTAAATATCAAAAATTGCATATGACACAGGACTGATAAGACAACAAGGGACCCGCACAAGTTGCACGAGCCAATTTGGCTCTGACTTGGCCGCAAATTGTGGCCAAAACGATTAAAATTGCGGCCAAGGGTTGGAGTCTGGGGCCTACCTTTTCACTGTAGTCTTCTGGTCATATGAGCATTAGTTGCAAATTCATTTAATTAAAACTTGGATGCATTCTAGAGCAATGAACAGAGAGGGAAGTGATCAAGTTGTTAGAGATAGTGCCCTCAGAGTCAATTATTGGATCACAGGCACGTGATTGCAATGATTGAGTGAGGACCTATCCCGGTAGGACAGTCTTACTCGAGATGATGGTATGCTATCTGGTTTATCTTTATCATCGTGTATTGCTTTAGGTGACCTGACATGTCGCTATTACACGTTGATAGAGCCCCTAGGATTCTTGCTTGACTACCAGCAGTATGATGGCGATCATATACGTGAGAGCTGGCGGTCTATAAGCACATCCTTAAAAGGTCCCTAGTCGTAGGAGTTTCGAGACAGGGCATCGATACTCCATTAGTAGACTAGTGTATACAGTCGAGACCCCGACGAGGGGCGGTGGCCGGTCTCACAAGCCACTGGTGTCAGTTGGTTCACCTAAGATGTATACAGGTGCTCATTGGGTTATGAGTACACCGGACAGGACTCGCCGGGAACCTGCTAGTTGGTCTTATACCAGATGTCAGATAGCAGTTCCCTGGTGACATGTGTACAGGTTAGTTCATCGACCTGAGATCGTCATTTGTCTCGTGTGAGTTCCCACTGTGCTTTGATTACTACCCTACCACGGCTCAAAGGAGTCGTGCAAACAGGTTTTAGTTGGGTACAGTCCCGAACCACATGGAGGCAGTGAGCGGATCTGCAGGGGTTCGTCTCTCCCGATATTGAGGGTGAGGTCGCGCTGTGTCTAGGAGAGCCATTACACAAAGCCTTCGGCCGAGGCAAGAGATTTACTGGTAGGTATTCCAGTAGTATCTCAGGGTGTTCTGGGCTACGCTCCGACACGACTTGTACCGCTTTTGGGGGTCTGACTTTTACCAACCCCCTAGGCCCGCCATGCGATACTCATAGACGAACGGACCGGACTGTACGGATATTGTCACTGACAGGCTCAGTAGGGTGTCAGGATGAGTTCGCTCATCGACGTCCCTTTTGGTCAATAGCTGGTGGCCCGTCACGTATTGGCTTATACCTCTGATGTGCTAGTGGTTAAATCCACAGCCATAGTATTGACGAGTATTTAGAGTCCACCACACTTTCAGTTACTCAAGCTTTCGGGCGAAACGCTGTAGAGGTCGTATGGAGATATGGCAGGGTCTGATCAGATACGTGCGGTATTGCACGGATCAGGATCGGACGGTTTGTACTAGTGGCCGTATGGATATATGGCAGGGTTCGATCAGATACGTGCGGTATTGCACGGATCAGGATCGAACGGATATTACTAGCCGGCTTTGGTTTAAGCCGGATCCTAGTTTAGTACTGTGTAGATTTTGTCTCATTGCATTTGTATCCGGCCGGAATACAGATGCGGGTGTGTATGCACAGTGTCGGGGTTTTCCTGTAATTTATTACGGGACCAGTTTTCTGGAGTTGCCTGTTTGCATTCCGTTCCGGCCGGTTTTCCTTTGTTCTTTCCCGGCCGGACTTTTCTGATGGAGGGTGTTATTTGCAAGTTTGCAAATAACACATTGTGGAGGGGTTTCATGCAAATGGTTTGATTATGAAAGCATCTTTTGATACCATTCTTATCTATCATCATCACTTGCTTTTTATTGATTTGAGGTGATTAGTAGTTGATGTGAGTTTGTTATGATGATATTTGGATATGGTCACCCTCTCTCTTTTTCCTACACTCACCTCCCTCTTGCTTATGTATTCTTTCCTCCACCATTCTAGAAAGAGAAGTTTTTCATTTTGAGAAAAGAGAAGAAGAGGTTTTCATTCTTGAGAGTGTGGCATTCTTGATCTCATTTTCATGCTAGAAAAATGCAAGCACCATTTTTCTCATCTTGATTCCTCCATCATCTTCAAAGGCAACAAAATCCCAAATGAGACATAGCCTCTACACTACACATTCTACAGCAAATCTTGGACGTGTCGGCCAGCCAACTTCGCGCCCGAGTTGCCTCGGTATTGAGGTGGGAGCCCGTAAAAGATACAGGCGATGTGGTGCCCTTTTCGGCAAGGAGGCGATGATATGGAGACAGGACTTTCCGCGGGAGATCGGGACGATGACGAGAAGACCGGAGGACTCGGATCACTTGGTATACTTCTCTTCCCATCTCTTGTTTGCTAGTATAGGTTAATGGTTAACGATCCGGGTTTTATTGTCCGCGGTAGCGCCAGTTTCCAAGTAAGGAAAATTTTTGATTCCGCATTTTGGCCTCAGTAAGACGGCCGGGGCGCTGCCGTGATGCAACATGGTATCAGAGCCACGCCATTAACCTTGCCTAGCTTGTTCTAATGCGTTTTACTTATCCGATCGTCCAAAATTCCAAAATCCGCGTTTTGCATGCATCAGTTTTCTGTCGATTTTTTCTGGGCTCTAAAAATTTTTCAGGTTGTAGAAAACTGATGTACAAGAAGTTCTAAGAGTTCTGGGAAAATTCGAGACATTGATCTCTCAGGTAAAGCGCGGAACCGCGGCATAACCCCCCTTGTTGCCGCGGTTCCGCCGCCGTCTTGAGGGATCAATGCGTCAAAATTTTCCCATAGGCTGGTGGGCTGAAAGTAGGGGTTTTGGAATATTAAAATTGGGCCCAAAATTTCTGTGAGTGCTACAGTATTGCTTGGGGGCCCACTTGTTAATTTTTGATCGATCGGATATTTTAAGCACATTATTTCACAGTATTTACATTATATCTGCGACCGTGAATGTCACTCGATCGGTAAATCCTGTCAAACTGCTATAGCCCGGTTAGACGGATTTGCGAACGTGACATTCACGTTGATGTTCTATGTTTATGCTGTGTTGTTGCGGATCGGTCGTGGGGATAGCCTGGATGCAATGTTAGTACAGTTTTGTTTTATATGTACATTTGATATTGCGGGGCGAGCGTCCGACATGTGGACTGCCGTCACTGCCTGTTTGTATTATTCTTTTGGGGCACGACCTGGTTGCGGTCGATGTACCCGTTGTATGTATATTTTACTTTCTGTACTAGGATTGCCCCGCGGTGGGGTGCACGGATAGCCGGGTTCTGGAGGGCAACAAGCCCGCATCTCATGGCATTGGGACGGAGGGGGCTTCACTCCAGGATTGGCGGGCTATTCGCCGCACTCGTAGGGGGTACAGGTTGACCCAGGAGGGGTGCCTGAGTTACCGGATTCCGTGAAGTGCTGGGTGGTCCATTCACGTTGCTGAAGGGGGCTGCCTCGCTTCAGGTTTTGGCGGGTGACTTGCCGCGCCCGTAGGGGTCTAGGTTTTCATTGCACAGGCTATCCACACGACCAGGGGAACGTCGGGTTTCAGCAGCGGCTCTGTGAAACCCGGGGCTTCCAGATATCTGTATTGTTCTGTGATGCTGCATATTTCTGTGATGTTGCATTTTATTCACGCCATGAGCGAAATATAATATATTGGTATATATATTAGTAGATGTTGTATATGTTTTACATCCGCGCTAGTCCAGTCCCCGCTCTGTCGTTAGTTAGCTAACCTAACGGGTAATGACGGGACCCAGTGGCGAATGCGGATGGCATATACGTACATCAGTATATTTTCGTTCTTTGTGGTGTGATCAATTGATGGGACTGCGTTGATTCGGATCAATGCAAGCTAAACAAACCTATTCTGATGTTGTTGGAACATTTTTCAAAAATCTGTTATTGTAAGGACGTTCACTTTTGTTTTGCATCGTGGTTTTCAGTTGGAATATCCTGCTCCTCAGTCGACGAGGCAAGGGCCGAGATCCCTTCACCGGGAGTGACCCCTTGGACAGAAGTTTGCGTCAGGGCATTAACTTCACTATAGCCGATTACTTTTGCTTTGCATCGTGGTATTCAGTTGGAATATCCTGCACCTCATTCTAGGGGGAAAGAGCCGAGATCCCTTCACCGGGAGTGACCTCTTTAGCAAAGTTTTTCGTCACTATATTTTTATAAAAGGCTATGCAGTTCCTTCAACGATATCAAGTTCATTACGTTGAAAGTTTTTCGCCAAAAACTAGACGTAGCCCTCCGTCATTTCTTACAAGTATTACTTAGTATTCGTGCTGCGTTTGTTGACTGTGTCAAGGCGTAGTGTGCGGTAGCTAAGTAGTGTTTGTTTGTAGCATATTAAAGGGATTGGTTAGGACAGTCGTGCGGCCTTGTTGACTGTGTCAAGGGCTCGTACGGGTGGGTTTAATGCAATCCAGGATAATGACGGGTTGAACTTGACTAGGACTCTTTGATTTGTTGACTGTGTCAAGGTCACTTGGGTCCTAGAGGTAAAAATCACATCGGGAGTTTCAAAAGAACTGAAACTTGCCAGATATGCGCATACCTTCTGGAGTGTGGTGACTTGAGTGGATTCCGTCAAGTTATCATGCGATGATAGTTGGATCCCGATTCCCACTGATGAGTTGTTTTACTCCTCGGGTGATCCCGACTAATTCTTCTTTCAGGTTTGGGGAAGAATTTGAGGTTACAGTGGGAGGTTTCCTGATTAGATAAAGTGATAACCATTCTGATCTAGGTTAGAGTGCACGCTGAGTGTTTCTTTTCTCTCTCTCTTTGGCAGCGACCATTGACCCGACCCTGGACTATGACTCAGTGACCAAGTTGACCGAACCTTCTTAACACTGGCTTTTGGATTGTCAGAGTTGCAGACCTCATTGCCACTCCTACTTTTACCCTTTTCTCCAGGACACCCCGTATTACTACGAACGTCCACTTCCATTGGACAAAACCATCGTATGGTTATATACGAACTCGAAGGAATTCGAGGATGGTTTCCGGTTCTGGAGAAAACGGATAGGATTATTCAGTTGTCTTTTCCCTTTTACCTTCTCTCAAGTTGTGAGTACTCCTTGGTTTAGGAGATAGCACACCTATTACGCAAATTGGATAGTCTTCTTCCAAACCTTAGGCTGGTGCCGAACAGTGGGGAATGAAGAAAACCAATTAGCATAACGATGGTGTGCAGAAGGTATTAAGATTAAGACAAAGCAAGGGATTAGTAAGAGGACAAAGTAAAATGCGACTGATATTCACGACCAAACCAAGTATTTCTTCGCCAATCCTGAATCACCTTTGTATTTCTCCAGGACACTCCGTATCACTACGAAGATCCACAGTTTATTGGATACTCCATCGTATGGTTATATACGAACTCGAAAGGAACTTGTTCCAGTTCGGGGATGGATTCTGGTCCAGGAGAAATAGGAATAAGGTTTATTCGGTTGTCTTTTATCTTCACCTTCTCTCGCATTGCGAGTGCTCCTAGGATTAGGACAGTACACCCATTATGCTTATTGGATAGTCTTCTTCCAAACCATAGGCTGGTGCCGAACGGTAGGGAAGGAAGAAAACCAATTGGCCTAAAGGGGTGTGCAGAAGGTAATGACTAAAGACATTTAAAGGGATTTGGAGAGGTGGCAAAGAATTATACGGTTATAGTTGTGAATCTGGATAATGGAAGAGGCATTACTAGGAATACCAGAATACCCCATCGAAACATTTCAATGTTTCAGTTTCACTGTGTACTGTTAAAAGAAAACTGATTTCCCAATTAGACACTTGCTCCAGGGTATGTATTTACCAAGTTTGATTCTCACATCTGTATGGTTTTACAGATGATGAATGGGAGTAAGTTATTGGGAATAGGGTGATCATCCTCATTATATCGGGATTCGTTGTAATCGGTGATATTTGAGGAGATCATCTGGGCTGTTTGCCGGTCGGCAAATATTTGGTTTTGAATATCCGCTGTTGTGCACCAATTTCAAATTGATATATCTGTACATCTATTTTCATAGAGTGAGATATACCTTTTGATATTATGTCGATGACATTTACCTATATCAGTGGATGGTTAGGGAAGGAGCATTAAACAGCGGTGTAATTCTTCTTAACCATAAGTACAGTTTTCAACCTACGACACACAGTGAAGGAGTTGTTAGACTCAGCGGACTTATACAGATTATTGTATGTTGTCCAGTGTCCATTAGGACAGAGGGGTTGGTCCTCATACTATATTCTGTTTACTTTTAACTTCTCTAATTCTTAGACATGTGTTTTGTAGAAACACAGGGTCTAAGTTTTGAGGAGTTATAGGTATTTGAATAGAGTAGAGAACCAGGTGTAGCAAGTATCGGGATTCTTCAAAGTGATCGAAGATGTAGATACTTGTGTATGGTATTCAGTTGATAGTAATGATAAAGAGAAATTGCTTCTCTTTCAGGTTACTCATAATTGGAAGCATTCCTAAGTTGAGCAACGCTGATTGGCCTCCTTCCATTTAGTTGACATGCACTGGAGATAGCTGCATGATTTGAATCTGGTTCAATTAAATCAGTGCCTATGGTTCTATATTGGATATAGAACAGTTCATATCTTAACGATGTTAAGGTGCGGGGAGTTGTCCGGCTTATGATTAAAACCAGACACTGGGCAACTCAAGGCACGTTTCTGTAATGGCTGTTTGTGTGTTGACCCAGGCTATGACGAGGGTTGATTTTCTACCATCTGGGAGATCAATAGTAATATTGTTCTACACTCGCCACAGTTTTAATAAAAATGGATTTTTCAAAAACAGTAGTGGGAGTATGGTAGAACTGGAAGTGATTCCAGAACCGCAAACGATTACTGAAGATTTGATAAGGAACCTAAAGATTCAATCTGGCTTGACACTCCATTGGCCACTCCGCAGATAAGGTGGGTAACTTCAGGCACCCGAGAGGTGCTCCGGTAGCCTCAAGGACGGTGACAGGGAAGTTCTTGTTTACCCACACTTGCCATTGCTGTTGTTCCAGGTTGCGAGACCCGGCAGGAGGATGAGTATAGCGTCGTTCTGAACTAGCTTCAGAAGTGCACGTCTATATGACTCTGCCAGAGGGTTGTCGTAGTCAGTGGGAGCAGCGGAAGCATTGGTGGACATCAGGCTTATGTCTATTTATAGACTAAAGCAGATATAGCGGAGATAGATCATCTATTTCTGATGTGACAGTCATAGTTTTGACTTCATCAGAATAGGGGATGGATCTGTTAAGAAGGTAGTAGGGTGTGATGTCCTGGTATTTGATGACATACACAGAGTAGGAAGTGATTTTCCTATACTACGATCGGTTATACTTTGGTTGTCACACAGTAGTTTCTCCACACAGGACTTGGATATTATATCAGACATACTGGTTACTAGATCTATAGTTTTAGATCTAGATTTGGGTGGCTTCCCAATCAGGGTACTTTGACAACATTCTAAGAGTATTTAGAATGGACGACTCCTGGCACGGTAGTGTACCTGCAGGTGATGGAGTCACCCTCTCTAAAGGTGTCTTATAGACTAAAGTAGAGAGGGATGTGCATGATTGGTAGATCACTTGCTTAGGCAATTGAGTCAATCATGAGATGTCAAGTACCACACCAGATGTTGTTCTTGCAATAGGTGCAATAAGTTGATATTAATCCAATCCTGAAGAAACAGTCGGAAGCAGTTTTAGAACATAAGTTGATGTTCTAGGGATATGATAACGACAGCCTCTTTTAGGAGATGGTTATCATTCCAGGCTTCCAAGGTGACATGGATGGCAGAGTGGCTGTCAGAGTTATAGTTTCTCCTCCTGACGAGGGGCAGTATTTTGGACAGGTGGTCCAAGGCAATACTGAGGGAGGCATGGCGCTGGGTACTGATTAAGTTCAGTTATCGATACAGTCTAAGAAATTTGGATTTGGAGTTCATTTATGAGCTAGGTCCCATCAGATATCCTGACATACTCTAAGACAGGTATTGCTCGTTTCGGGAGATGGCTTTCTCTGCGAACTTGAGATATAGAGAGACATAGAAAGAAACTTCACAGCGGATCCACTCACTGAGGCTATTCCTCGAACGCAATAGTTTGGCAAACGAGCTTTGTGAGACTGACTAGTAGAGGAGTTGGGTGTTCGGTATCACACGGGCTGTGAGTATGCGACATCGCAATAATTAGCCTTGAGTGCAAGTGGGAGATTGTTGGAGATAGTGCCCTCAGAGTCAATTATTGGATCACAGGCACGTGATTGCAATGATTGAGGGAGGACCTATCCCGGTAGGACAGTCTTACTCGAGATGATAGTATGCTATCTGGTTTATCTTTATCATCGTGTATTGCTTTAGGTGACCTGACATGTCGCTATTACACGTTGATAGAGCCCCTAGGATTCTTTCTTGACTACCAGCAGTATGATGGCGATCATATACGTGAGAGCTGGCGGTCTATAAGCACATCCTTAAAAGGTCCCTAGTCGTAGGAGTTTCGAGACAGGGCATCGATACTCCATTAGTAGACTAGTGTATACAGTCGAGACCCCGACGAGGGGCGGTGGCCGGTCTCACAAGCCACTGGAGTCAGTTGGTTCACCTAAGATGTATACAGGTGCTCATTGGGTTATGAGTACACCGGACAGGACTCGCCGGGAACCTGCTAGTTGGTCTTATACCAGATGTCAGATAGCAGTTCCCTGGTGACATGTGTACAGGTTAGTTCATCGACCTGAGATCGTCATTTGTCTCGTGTGAGTTCCCACTGTGCTTTGATTACTACCCTACCATGGCTCAAAGGAGTCGTGCAAACAGGTTTTAGTTGGGTACAGTCCCGAGCCACATGGAGGCAGTGAGCGGATCTGCAGGGGTTCGTCTCTCCCGGTATTGGGGGTGAGGTCGCGCTGTGTCTAGGAGAGCCATTACACAAAGCCCTCGGCCGAGGCAGGAGATTTACTGGTAGGTATTCCAGTAGTATCTCAGGGTGTTCTGGGCTACGCTCCGACACGACTTGTACCGCTTTTGGGGGTCTGACTTTTACCAACCCCCTAGGCCCGCCATGCGATACTCATAGACGAACGGACCGGACTGTACGGATATTGTCACTGATAAGCTCAGTAGGGTGTCAGGATGAGTTCGCTCATCGACGTCCCTTTTGGTCAATAGCTGGTGGCCCGTCACGTATTGGCTTATACCTCTGATGTGCTAGTGGTTAAATCCACAGCCATAGTATTGACGAGTCTTTAGAGTCCACCACACTTTCAGTTACTCAAGCTTTCTGGCGAAACGATGTAGAGGCCGTATGGAGATATGGCAGGGTCTGATCAGATACGTGCGGTATTGCACGGATCAGGATCGGACGGTTTGTACTAGTGGCCGTATGGATATATGGCAGGGTTCGATCAGATACGTGCGGTATTGCACGGATCAGGATCGAACGGATATTACTAGCCGGCTTTGGTTTAAGCCGGATCCTAGTTTAGTACTGTGTAGATTTTGTCTCATTGCATTTGTATCCGGTTGGAATACAGATGCGGGTGTGTATGCACAGTGTCAGGGTTTTCCTGTAATTTATTACGGGACCAGTTTTCTGGAGTTGCCTGTTTGCATTCCGTTCCGGCCGGTTTTCCTTTGTTCTTTCCCGGCCGGACTTTTCTGATGGAGGGTGTTATTTGCAAGTTTGCAAATAACACATTGTGGAGGGGTTTCATGCAAATGGTTTGATTATGAAAGCATCTTTTGATACCATTCTTATCTATCATCATCACTTGCTTTTTATTGATTTGAGGTGATTAGTAGTTGATGTGAGTTTGTTATGATGATGTTTGGATATGGTCACCCTCTCTCTTTTTCCTACACTCACCTCCCTCTTGCTTATGTATTCTTTCCTCCACCATTCTAGAAAGAGAAGGTTTTCATTTTGAGAAAAGAGAAGAAGAGGTTTTCATTCTTGAGAGTGTGGCATTCTTGATCTCATTTTCATGCCAGAAAAATGCAAGCACCATTTTTCTCATCTTGATTCCTCCATCATCTTCAAAGGCAACAAAATCCCAAATGAGACATAGCCTCTACACTACACATTCTACAGCAAATCTTGGACGCGTCGGCCAGCCAACTTCGTGCCCGAGTTGCCTCGGTATTGAGGTGGGAGCCCGTAAAAGATACAGGCGATGTGGTGCCCTTTTCGGCAAGGAGGCGATGATATGGAGACAGGACTTTCCGCGGGAGATCGGGACGATGACGAGAAGACCGGAGGACTCGGATCACTTGGTATACTTCTCTTCCCATCTCTTGTTTTCTAGTATAGGTTAATGGTTAACGATCCGGGTTTTATTGTCCGCGGTAGCGCCAGTTTCCAAGTAAGGAAAATTTTTGATTCCACATTTTGGCCTCGGTAAGACGGCCGGGGCGCTGCCGTGGCGCAATACAAGTGACCTTATGTTCACACCTCACATTAACTCTTTTTATCCCTACTTATAACACAACCACTTGCATGCCCACTTGCATGATATGATGATGGTGCTTGCCCACTTGTTCTCATGGTGGCTCAAGCCCACTTGGTAATGGTTCATCCCCCTTGGTGCATATGATCCAAACTTGTTCTCACTTGTTAACACATGATCATGTTGGACCAAAACCAATTATTATTTGTACACAACTTTTATTTGTTGCAAACTCATTCGATCTGATCTGTAATCTGTCATGTTTCCAGTTTTGGCTACAAACTGTCGTTTCTGTGCATGTTGCATACCGTCTTTAGTGTTTTTTCTGTGTAATCTGTACTAATGAGCAGACACAGATTAAATAGCATTGTTTATTAACAAAATGATAGAAAATGAGTGGTATTAAAATATAATAAATCGTGCCGAACAAAGACCCTCACGGCTTATAGAATTCAAAAGCCTTAAATTACATGGATCCAAACATGTTCTTAAGCCATCAAAACCCTACAAAACTTTGCTGCTTTACAAGTGGTCCAATATCGACACTTGTATACAATCCACGGGTATAAATAAATATATTCTCCACCAAGTCCTACCAATGGCGAGAAATATCCCGATATGGTGAACAACTACTTGTAAGTCATCTCGACTTATAAGGAGAAAACATTCTTCTAAGATCCTTACGACTTACAAGAGAAAACACACTTAGGAATCCCCACGATTCCTAAGGAGAAAATACGCCTACGAGATCATCTCGACTCGTAGGGAGAAATACCTTTATGAGAGCTTTACGGCTCGTAAAGTCAAAAACCTTAGTCGACAGGATCCTAATCCTGTTTGCTAAGCCATCTTTGTCTAAATCAACAAAGGAAAATGATGCTTCGCTCCTAACAACATTCCAGTTGTAGCAATGTTGATGCCAAAATTGGTATCAGATTCCAAATCTCAACTCGCAAAAAAAAGTAGCGAGTAAAAAAAATGACATAACCGAAATAATTGGGCACCGTGAAAAATAGCCGAAATGATTGGGCAATCACGACTTTCGCGATATAAATGCTGGAATGATAGATGATCGCGGAAATAAATAAATAAATAATAAAATAAAATAAAAATATCCCTACAAGTAGGTCTATAATGACTCTTGTATACAATCCATGGGTAAAAATAAAAGAAAGAGAACCATATTTTCCCACCATACTTTATCAAAAGAAGAACCGAGATCTTAATGGCACATCTACAATCTAGAAACTATTTGGACGTCCTTCTTACTCCAGCAAAGTACAAACACATCGTCAACAAGGACCCAAGGGTCAAATAAAAGTGGAGTGACGGCAAAATCTTAGCTCCAAATCTCGATGGCAACATTTACAGCCTAGAGATCATCTCGACGTTCTTTCTCATTCCAGCAGGGTGCGCTTTTGACTCATCAGGGCTTCAAACTAAGCCTAACCTTAAGTAAAAAGCGCGATGGCAAATACCTAACGCTTGACCTTCCGACGGTAATACGGATATTCCAACCTGAGAAGATTATTTGAAGACGTCTTGTCCAGCTTCAGAAGGGATCAGAGACATGACAGGCGTGGGGCTACTCGAGCAGCAACCTAAGGGACTGCATATCGAGAATATATCAGCCAACGCGACGGTATGAAGGACATAAACCTAGTACAACAAACTTAATAGACCCCTGTCATGAAAGAGTGGAGGTTATCTACATTCGGCGTTAGGATAAATTCACCTGCAAACCCAAAGGAAAAATAAACTAAATACACCGAAATGAGTAAATAAACTAATTTCAGCATAGAGAGAAGGAAGTACAAATATGAAAGGAAAAGATGCTTTTCATTCATATTCAAAAGGGAGGAAACTACATACTCTTGGTGGTTAAAAAAAGGCATGTGTCATCCAAGATCTACAATGGCAAGATGCTGAACTCCGGACATGGATTCTCAAACTCAAAAGAAAGTTTGAGCAATGCGTGTTCAGTTTCATCGACCATCTTTTTTTGCATCTTCTCTCGGATGCAAGCATCAGGGTCACCACTAATGTCCTCCATCCTCTGGTATGCTGATACTATCGCTTTCTGTTGAAAGACACGGTGCAAGATGGCGATGAGATTATCTCTCCGTTTCTTTGAGATCAACCTCATCAGGTACACTGAATGTACCTTGTCTTCAGTGTTATCAAGCGCTTGAAGCGGCATAGCCTCAAGACGTCCGGGCAAAGCCTCCCAGATCGACCCAACGATGATCTTCAAAAGGACAGAGCGGTGGGGAAGCAATCGACTGTTGTAATCATTGAGGCGATGTATCACCTCATCGCATTGGGTATCAGTGTACTCCTGTCCTTGAAAGAGACCTTGTATGTGAATTTCTTCGTAGGAGACAATCTCCTCGATGTCATATAAGTGACCAGCCATGGTACCTAAAAAGAAACCTGGTGGAGAGTTAGCAATAAAAAAAATGCTAGAATCACTAAGTCTAAAAAGCTAGTGGACGCCACGAAATCAAAGTGGCGGCTCATCAATGATGAGACATGTGCCCATTGTGAGAATCAAAAAGGATTCTCATTAAATGAACAGTGGAGTTAAAACTCCTAATATCCCCAAAAAGCGAGTTCTTTTAAAAACAACAACAAATTCAAATCATACAGGAAATTAAAGCCCTAAAAACAAAAAAAAAGGAATATCTAAGAACAGTAAGAGGAAATTAAAGAGAATAAAATTCCTGAAATTCCTAAGCATCAAATCAGAGCTAAGCTCTGCAATAAAAAAACAATCATATTCCCCCAATGATGGGATTAAATCCCAGAAATTCCCATGTTGGGAAACTCATGGGTTAAATAATGGAATTAAATTCTTGAAAACCTCATTTGTCAAGATTGACAATAGGGTAAAACCCTAAGAAGAGAATCAACGATTCTCAAGAATGTCCATTGACTCAAATCTTTAATATGGATATCAAGATCCACGATCTATATTAAAAAGGTTCTTTTTTTTAAGATCTCCAAGAGATTGATTCAAGAAAAGAGCTAAGCTCTGTCAAATATGTTAATGGGTTTATAATAAAAAAAGCACCCAAAAGATTTTAAAAACTAAGCTCTGTTCATAGTCTTTACCAAAAATTTTGGTAGAGTTGATTTTGTTCAAAGGAATTTTGAGGCCATAGATCTAAGCTCTAAACGAGAATTAAATTCTCAAGGAAAGGAAAACATAATGAAGAAGATAAAGAAACAGTAGTCACTTCAGGGCTAAGGGCCACACTTATAGGACGTAATGGGATCGGTTCAACTTCCCATTCCCCTAGGTGATCCAATGGTGGTAAAATTGGCATCATTAGACTCACGTACAAGCCATGTGAGAGCAACGCCGGGGGGCATTTGTTCCCTTATAAAAAAGGGGAGAAAAGAAAGAGGAAAAGAATTCCCACAGGTTGGCCTCACGTGTTAAACACATGAGCGCTTATATGCAAAGCATATAAGCGCTGAAAACAAATAATTAAAAGCCAAACTGGCCTCACATGTTAAACACGTGAGCACTTATATACAAAGCATAAAAGTGCTGAAAATAAATAACCAAATGCGCAAACTTGCCTCACGTGTTAAACACGTGAGCGCTCATATGCAAAGCATATGAGCGTTAAATATAATCAGGTTAAAACCCACACTGGGGTCACGTGTTAAACACGTAAGAACATACTTTTTGAAGCACTAGATTAAGATAGAATTAAATTCTATATAGAATTTAATTTTATTTTGGGAAAAATACTTCCCCTGATCTTTCTAAAACGAGAAAGATATTCTCTGTTAAACAGAGAGCTATTGGATCAACGATCCAATAAAAGAATTGAATTCTAATATGGAAAATATTCTTTCTAAATAAGAAATATATTCTCTGTTAAACAGATAACCGTTGGATTAAAAATCCAATGGTGATTAAAAATCATCAAATATAGAATTAGATTCTATTAGGAGAAAATATCTCCCTGATCTTTCTAAATGAGAAAGATATTCTCTGTTTGATCAAAAATCCAATGTTAGAATCAAATTCTAATATGAGAATATTTCCCTAATTTTTCTAAATGAGAAAGATATACTCTTAACCTTTAGATTAAAAATCCAATAGTGATTAAAACTTACCGTTTAATAGAATTAAATTCTACATATGAGAAAATATATCCTTAATCTTCTTAAAAACAAGAAAATATATTCTGTAAAACAAAAATCACTGGATCAAAGATCCAACGGTGGATAAAATTCCCCAAATAATTTTTGAGACCAATTATATCAATTGGAATCTCAATGAGAGATTTTCTCAAAACTAATCGACAATCTGCCTTGCCTATATAAAGGACTTAAGACTTCCAGTCTTACATACATACACACACACAGAATCATATAGAGAGAACCCTCGATAAGCTTCTACAAAAGAAAGCCGCAACAGAGAATTTAATTCTCTTCGAAGAAGAAGATCTTCCTCCTTTCAAACTCTAGGTAAAAAAATAGTAGAGATAAAAATATATCTGTGTTAAATGAGGATTTAACCCTTTGATCAGTCGAAAATATTGCATTTTTAACACGACAATTTCCCTACCATTTGCACTCATCTAAAGGTGTTCGGTATTAATATAGCACATATTAGCAAAACATCTGTAAAATACCAAATAACTTGTGTTGTATACTAAAACCGACATTTTGAAGGAAATTGAGTGTTTATCATGGCATCGCATTATCTTTGTATAGCGCAACACTTGTTTCGAGAATCTGTGCAGGAAATTCCAGGAGAAAAGCCAAATCTGTGAAAAAGTGCTGATAAAAATACGCCAACTCCAAGACCTGTGATCTGGTAGTAATCTAGAAAGAATTTTGAGATTCAACATATCAGGAAATATACCTAAAGCCAACAGAAAGCAGTGCAAGAAAATTGATGCACCAAGGCACCAGAACGGCCGCGGATCCGCGGCCGGAGCATGGCATGCACGGCGGATCCGCGGCCACCTAGTGATGACGTCAGCTCATTTCTTCTGCAGTATTCTTATCTCAAGGTGTACACTCATTTAAGCCACTCAAAACTCCAGAGAACTCCAGAATCTTCTGCCAGATCAGCAAAGCTCCTTGTCTAAGCTAATCATGTTCAAGCTTCCAAAGCAAGCTACTTAACAAGCTAAGCCTAGAAGCTTCTCCCTAACCTCCAAGCTTATGAAGGAAGCTAAAACCTAACTAACTACCTCTAGAAGTTTCTACCTAACTACCTAGCTTACAAAGGAAGCTAAACTAAACCTAGCTTCTAAAGGAAGCCAAATCTAGTGAAGGCTATAAAAGGAACCCTAAAACTTCTTCTCAAAGGTTGTTCGTTGTTGATTCCTACATCAATTCCCAATACAAGTTGAGTGACATGACTTGTAAACCCTAATCCCCAATTCAAAATCCAAAGCCAAAAATCAAGAACTCCGAGTACCAAATCAAGCATGAAGCCTTCGATCCTTTAGAAAGCGACGCCGGACTTCATCGGAGCAAGTGATCCAAGGAGATCCGCGACTCAAGGAGACGAGCGAAGCCGAAATCAACGATCAAGTTCTTTCCTCTTGTAGATCGAGTGAATTGTAACTAAATTGTTGATAAATAAAGGTGAAATTTCTATATCTTGCTTTCTTTACATTCTTGCATCATGATTCGATCTCAATTCTTGATTGTGTGTCTTGTTGTGATGTTTGAGTAAAACTCCGCTCGTGAAGGAGTCGAGAGAATCAATAGATGATGATGTGACAAATCTTGAAACGATTTTTAATTCCTATAAGTTTTGTAAACTGGTGTAAATTGAAGAATCGGCAACCTAGTTTCGAGCGATGATTTCTTGATTGTGTTCGCTCTTAATTAGGGATCCACGATCGATTCTTGAATTTACTAGAGGCTAGTTTTGTTGAATGAGATTCATCGAAAGAACAAAGGATGAGATGAAGAAACCCTAGTTTCTTCGAAAGATCCTTAAATCTCGATTAATCGTCATCGATCTAGTATCAAATCATTAATGGATAAGAATACGTAATCAATAGATTTCATCACGTCTAAAGATTCGATCGATTCCTACGAGCCTCACTTCGATTCTTGATTATTGGATTGGAAATAATCAATTCTTGATTCTTGATTTTTTATGTTTTCTTGATTTTAGATTTAGATCTAGATGATTCTTGAATTCAACTTTAAAATCTTGAATTGAATTGTCTTTTCTTTCTTTTCTTTAATTTTCAATTCATCTAATTCGAATATGAACGGATTACACTTTCCCTGTGGACGATTCTCTCTCGCTAACGCGCTACAATCGACACCGTTATTGATTGCGGTCAAAATATTTTTTGGTTGTGATTTCTATACATTTTCTTTACATACACACGGGAATTCGTATCAATCAAATGGTGCCGTTGCCGGGGATAGTGCGCTAATTCGTTCGTTTTTGAAATTTGAGTTGAAAAATTTATTCCATCATAATTTTGAGATCAAAATTCGTGCAAACCATAAACGATTCGTTGTGATTTGTTGCAAGGAAATCTGGAATTTGTCGAGCTTGGGAAATTTTTTTCTGAATATTTCAGAGAGCTCAGGAGGTGAACAGAGGCATTCTGTAAATTTTTTGTGCAGTGATTCTTCATAATCGCGGCGGATCCGCGGTATTAGGGCTTCATTGCGGCGGAACCGCGGCTTGGTAGCTGCATTACTGTACCATTTTTCTCAGGTGACTCCTTCACTTTCTTATCTCCTTCTCTGTCTGCTTCAATAACAAATTTGCTGCAGGTTTCTTTGCAAATAATTCGCAGCGCCGCAAAAAGCAATAAAAATTGTGCGTGTTTTGATTTTTGGTTGTTTTCATATTAATACGGAATTTAAGGGGCACGGCCAAATCCAGATTAGGTGGGGAGTTCATTACCCTTCCTAAGCCCCGAAAATCACAAACTTGCATCTGCATTACCCTCATTAACTAAAAAATATCTAGACATGACTCTAAGGACTGTCGCGCTCACTTAGGACAGAAGAAGGCCGTAGGTAATTCATTACTTATCCGCGTTTCTTTTGTGGTGTCTAAGGCAATTGTGTCTAAGGCAAGTGGTTACTTAATTAGGCCCACTACTTACGTAGTGGAGAACCTCCCACTTACCTGACACTTACCTGGCCACAGGAGAGACAAAGAGGCAGTGGAGGATTGATCATGCGACTTGTCTTTTGGCAGTTAGGAGCGGTCTAGAGACTTGATCTAGGTGACCACTAGATTTAGGGTTGCTTGTTGCATTTGTTGTGATTTGCATTATTTTTTCAAAAAAAATCTGTATATTTTTCAAAACAAACACCAATCACATTCATTTCCCCTAATTATATCAACGCTGTCACTTGTACTAAACCCTTTTAATGCAAGATAGGCTGGACACGGGATTCTAGTGCCCGACTTGTCCGCGTTCCCCCGATCGACTCCGAAGTCGGTATTTCTACATTTACTTCTTCTTTACCCACCACCACACCCACATCGATGGACGATTCTCCATCGAACTTCTTTACCACTAATCTGCCACCGTCCGTTGGTGCGCAGAATCCACCCCGCATCTCTCTCCAGGAGAGGTGCTATCCTATACGAGGTCCTCTTTCGACCTGTCTATCCATTCCACCAGCCAACGGGGATAATTTTGAGATTAAACCCCTATACATCAACCTTCTACCCAAATATCACGGTCTCGAGTCTGAAGACGCATATGTCTTTATCATAAAATTTGAAAATGTATGCGCAATGATGGGTACTTCACAGCTTTCTGTGGATGCTATGCGTCTTCGTCTTCTCCTATTCACCTTGTGCGATATAGCCGAGAAGTGGCTGTATAACACTACTGCACATTCCATTACGAATTGGGAAGAATTCGTTGCAGCATTCCTTAAGAAATTCTACCCTAATCACAAGACAGCTCGAGTCCGTAGCGAAATGAATCAATTCACCCAGCTTCCAAATGAACCATTTTCAAAATATCTTGACCGCTTCAAGGATCTGTTGGTTCAATGTCCACATCACGGAATCCCTAGATGGGATCTGTACCGAATCATATATGAGGGCAGTAACCCTACCACTAAACAGAGCCTTGAAAACATGTGTCAAGGCAATTTTATGACCAAAGACGATGGGGAAGCTTGGAAATACTTAGAAGATTTCGTTGAAAAATCTTTATAGTGGGAGGGTGTGAGTCAATCGTTTAGGGGTGTCAATAACCAATCGAATGTTTCCATAGGAGTTAGAGCTGACATTGCAGCTATGCAAAAGAAACTCGAGACTATGGAAAAAAAAATTTTAGCTGTCGTCCTAAATCAAATGTCACTCTCCAAAACTGTATGTGGATGCTGTTCTGATCCTTCTCATTTGACGGAAGAATGTCCACTAAATTCTCCGTTTCAAGGTCATGAGCATACCAATGCTGCTTTCAAAGACCTAGGAACGATCCATTTTCTTCCACATATAATCAGGGTTGGAGGAATCACCCTAACTTTGCTTGGAACCAATCATAATCTTAAAACACGGTTCCAACCCAAAACAATTTCCAAACGGTTCCTCCACCACAACAGCAACCACTTCAATTGAGTCAATACCCCTTCCAAGCACAAAACTTCCAAAATCCGGTCAACACACCTGCACTGTCTAGTCCTTTGCAGTTGACCGGGACTGATGAATCCTCTTCATTTGCACAATACATGAATTTGGTCCTAACAAATATCATGCAAGTGTCGGCTGAAATGAAGTCTTCTGTCGATGACATGAAAAGAAATACTGTCTCTCAAAATGAGACTATAAAATCGATGGAAGAAGAAATTGCACGATTAAAAGCCGAAATGAGTGCAAGAAAGAAAGGGAAACTTCCAGCTCAACCTTTTGCCCAATCCTGGCTATTCACATCATGTGAATGCAATCACGTTGAGATCTGGAAGAGTGCTTGACAATCACGTTGGGGAAGAGATTGATGACACTGAAAAATCTATCAATGATACCTCGGCTGAGACCTTTCCTTCCACTTCTACTTCTAATTCTGATCCCAGTTCTTCTACCCCACCATCTTCTTCCGAGCCTATTCTCCGTTTTCCCCAAGGCTCGACACCTCAGCCCACCTCTTCTAGTCCACCGAAAATGATCCCCACTCCTATTCTTAGATCGTTTCCACCCACACGATCTTCTCCAGTGTTGGACCTCGACCTTATTGCTCAAGCTCCTTACCCGAATCGGTTAAGGGGAAACACACTGAGTCCACAAATGGAGAAGATCACTGAAATCTTGAAACAGGTTACCATCAACATCCCTCTTCTATATGCTATCCAAAAAGTCCCCGCTTATGCGAAAACTCTTAAGGACTTGTGCACTAGAAAGAGGAAGACTCAAGTGCCCAAGAAGATATTCATGGAAAAAACAGTAGACACAGCCTTTCCCTAACAATTACCGAGGAAACGTAAGGATCCTGGCTATCCTACTATTTCCATTTCTATCGGGGAAAAACATATCAACCGTGCTCTACTAGACCTCAGCGCAAGTGTTAACCTGCTTCCTTTCTCAGTCTACGAGCAGTTAGGGATCGGAGTGTTAAAGCCCTCGAGCATAACTCTCCAGATGGCTGACCGATCAAGCACCAAACCTAGGGGTGAACTGGAGGATGTGTTAATAAAAATCGGGGAATTTGTATTCCCCGTGGACTTTATTATAATTGATATACAGCCTGTAGCGAACCCACGGAATCAAATTCCGGTGATTTTAGGTCGCCCCTTTTTGGCCACTTCCAACGCTATCATCAACTGTCATAATGGCTCTATGATCCTATCCTTCGGGAATAGGTCAATAGAGCTGAACATTTACAAGTTGGGAAGTGTACCCTCCGAACCTACTGCTCAGGTCTGTTCTGTCGACTTAATGGATGTCGACAGCAGCGAATGTGACGATCCTCATGATACTGATCTAGACTCTTTTCATATGTTGTTGTTTGACCCAATTATGTATCATACACATACGGACTCTTCCACCGAGTTGTCCGGGTCAACAACAAACACTGATTATGAACTATTTTTAGAGTCTGAAGATCACCTCGCGCTTTGTGATGACATTATTCTTCGGGGTATTGATGAGACTTTTGAGGAGATCTTTGCTGATGAACTCGCATTTTTGAAAAGCACGGGCGTTGAGATGAATCCACATCAAAACAATGAAATTGAACCTCCACCCCTTCTTCTGGACTGTAAAAAGAATGCGAGTAATCCATCACATTCACTGTATCGTCTCTCCAAAACGAGACGCACATACATTCTATTCCACCACTTACCCTTTCCCCACTTCTTCTTCCACCAACCTAAGCACTACATTGATAAAATTTTCGAATGGTTGGTGTTGACCTTCGGTCTTTGCAAAGCTTGGCATCGACCAATGATTTTTGACCCCCTCTTGTGATTTTCAAAGCTTAACATGGTTTAACTCAAGTTTGGGGGGGTATAATCTGGCTCCTGATAAGAAAATTTTTACTGAAAATGATGAGCCAAAAATAAGTTTGGGGGAGGATTTTCACGATCATATTTGTTGCCCCCATTAATAAATTTCCTCCCAAGCTTACAGGTTTTTGAGATTTAGCAGATGGCAACAGTGAGGACACCGTTGAAAACAAGTTTGGGGGAGGTTTGTGCTTATTTTCGCATCATTTGCATCATACTTTGCATAAGCACAAAACATTTTAAAACCTATAAAAAAATTTATAAAAATTTCAAAAAATATAAAAATATTTTTTGTACATAAATAAGATAATAAAAGATTAGATAGTGAAAAATTACATCCAAAAGATTGGAAAAATTTAAGAAAACCAAGAAAATTAGAAGTTTTCTTAAACGAACTAGTAATAAGTAGTTATGAGCCGTTGTCCCAAGGGTTAGTAAGATAAAAGAAGTCACTAATCTGAGAATAAAAATAAGTCTGAAAAATAGTTCCTATTCTGAAAGCCAAATATTTGAACGTTGATACCCTGCTATTCGCACTTACACACGTCTTGAAACTCGGGATAGTAGAGGATACCTTGAAATGCTCTTGTCTAAAAGTCAAAGTATGAAGGAAATAAAAAAATTGAATAAAATATAAAATGGTGAGAAAAATGAACACTGATTTTGTTATAGCCAAGGCAGCGATAAAAAAAATATAGCGAGGGTGCTTCATCACCTAGTGCCTTAGACCAACTGGTCTAGGAGTCACTGCTAAGCCTTAGGTGGTGCAAGATGAGGAAATACACCAAATAAGCAAGCACATGAGTAATCGGTCGGTTAGTACCTCAAGAAGTATTAACGGTCGCATGAAAATGTGTGAGCAACTTCATCTAAATATTCATTAATTAAAAAATACTGAGGTAGATGGACAAGAGTATGATAGCTTGAATTGAATTCTCCGGGTGTAAGGATGTTCTTTACACACACGTAGGGTTATATGATCGATGTTTGGAAGAAATATAAAAATGAAGAATAACGACGATGTTTTATTGAGGGATGATGTGATTTCTGACATCTTTTCATGGCTATTAAGATAGGGCTCATGACAACCGAAAAGTTAGCATAGTTGGAAACTCTAATTTTCAAAGCTTTTCTTTTACAATTCTTATCTTTAAATGTAATATTCATGGTCTTCCTTTTATTATTGGATTTTGTTGGTGCAATCCGCTGAAAACCCTCAGGAGACAACATTCCTCCTACTAGGGACACCTAGAGGTTTAAAGGCTTGTTGCACGTGCTCAGTGCAATCGTGTTGCCTACGAAAGTGTGCTAGTTAGTTTTTCTCTTTCTTTATTTTCTCCTTCTCTTTTTAATAAAACAGTTCGCTCTAGACGACCGAAAATAAGTTTGGGGGAATTTGATCAGTCGAAAATATTGCATTTTTAACACGATAATTTCCCTACCATTTGCACTCATCTAAAGGTGTTCGGTATTAATATATCACATATTAGCAAAACATCTGTAAAATACCAAATAACTTGTGTTGTATACTAAAACCGATATTTTGAGTGAAATTGAGTGTTTATCATGGCATCGCATCATCTTTGTATAGCGCAACACTTGTTTCGAGAATCTGTGCAGGAAATTCCAGGAGAAAAGCCAAATCTGTGAAAAAGTGTTGATAAAAATACGCCAACTCCAAGACCTGTGATCTGGTAGTAATCTAGAAAGAATTTTGAGATTCAATATATCAGGAAATATACCTAAAACCAACAGAAAGCAGTGCAAGAAAATTGATGCACCAAGGCACCAGAACGGCCGCGGATCCGCGGCCGGAGTATGGCATGCGCGGCGGATCCGCGGCCACCTAGTGATGACGTCAGCTCATTTCTTCTGCAGTATTCTTATCTCAAGGTGTACACTCATTTCAGCCACTCAAAACTCCAGAGAACTCCAGAATCTTCTGCCAGATCAGCAAAGCTCCTTGTCTAAGCTAATCATGTTCAAGCTTCCAAAGCAAGCTACTTAACAACCTAAGCCTAGAAGCTTCTCCCTAACCTCCAAGCTTATGAAGGAAGCTAAAGCCTAACTAACTACCTCTAGAAGCTTCTACCTAACTACCTAGCTTACAAGGGAAGCTAAACTAAACCTAGCTTCTAAAGGAAGCCAAAGCTAGTGAAGGCTATAAAAGGAACCCTAAAGCTTCTTCTCAAAGGTTGTTCGTTGTTGATTCCTACATCAATTCCCAATACAAGTTGAGTGACACGACTTGTAAACCCTAATCCCCAATTCAAAATCCAAAGCCAAAAATCAAGAACTCCAAGTACCAAATCAAGCATGAAGCGTTCGATCCTTTAGAAAGAGACGCCGGACTTCATCGAAGCAAGTGATCCAAGGAGATCCGCGACTCAAGGAGACGAGCGAAGCCGAAATCAACGATCAAGTTCTTTCCTCTTGTAGATCGAGTGAATTGTAACTAAATTGTTGATAAATAAAGGTGAAATTTCTGTATCTTGCTTTCTTTACATTCTTGCATCATGATTCGATCTCAATTCTTGATTGTGTGTCTTGTTGTGATGTTTGAGTAAAACTCCGCTCGTGAAGGAGTCAAGAGAATCAATAGATGATGATGTGACAAATCTTGAAACGATTTTTAATTCCTATAAGTTTTGTAAACTGGTGTAAATTGAAGAATCGGCAACCTAGTTTCGAGCGATGCTTTCTTGATTGTGTTCGCTCTTAATTAGGGGTCCACGATCGATTCTTGAATTTACTAGAGGCTAGTTTTGTTGAATGAGATTCATCGAAAAGACAAAGGATGAGATGAAGAAACCCTAGTTTCTTTGAAAGATCCTTAAACCTCGATTAATCGTCATCGATCTAGTATCAAATCATTAATGGATAAGAATACGTAATCAATAGATTTCATCACGTCTAAAGATTCGATCGATTCCTACTAGCCTCACTTCGATTCTTGATTTCATCAATTCTTGATTCTTGATTTTTTATGTTTTCTTGATTTTAGATTTAGATCTAGATGATTCTTGAAATCAACTTTAAAATCTTAAATTGAATTGTCTTTTCTTTCTTTTCTTTAATTTTCAATTCATCTAATTCGAATACGAACGGATTACACTTTCCCTGTGGACGATCCGCACTCGCTAACGCGCTACAATCGACACCGTTATTGATTGCGGTCAAAATATTTTTTGGTTGTGATTTCTATACATTTTCTTTACATACACACCGGAATTCGTATCAATCACCCTTCATAAAAGAACTTAGTTTTTTCTCTGGACCTAAGATCTGTAAAACAAATCTCCCCATAAGTTGAGAATTTAATTCTCATCGGGAAGATTTTATTCTTCAAACTCAAAATCTAGAAGAAAAAACTAGATAAAAAAAAGAGACAGAAAAGAAACATGTTACAGGAATTTAATTCCTCTGAAAATAGGGGTTAACCCTACAAAGAACTTAGTTCTTATAATAAAAAAAACATCAGAACTTAGTTCTCAAAGAAAAACTTGATCCCAGATCTTCAAAACAGAGATCTTGATGATCATCAATGGTCAAAATGTCATTAACAGAGATTAAATCTCTAAAAGAAAAGAACTCAGCGCCTCACGTACTTCCTATGTGAGCGCCCAATAAAGAAAGGAGCTCAGCGCCTCATGTGCTTCCCACATGAGCGCTTAAAAGGTATAAACAAGCGCCTTACGTGCTTCCCACATGAACGCCCAAAGGTGAAGACTCAGCGCCTCACGTGAAACATACGTGAGCGCTGTATAAAAGTGCTGAGCATTATATCTAGCCAAAATGACTAAGTGCTTAGTATTAATTGGGCAACGCCCATGTCTGGGTGCCTCACGTGCTTCCTACGTGAGCGCCAGAGCTATAAGCAAGTGCTTAGCATTTCTGAATAAAGGGAAAAAGCCTAAGACCGAGCAGATCAAAGCCCAAATTGGCTAAGTCATTCTGAGGTTGCTTGCAACTGAGCCCAAATACTCTGTTGTTGGATCTTAACTAAATTTAATGATCCTGAAAATATTTCTAAGTTGATCTTAGTCTCAAATAAGACTAATATATTCTTAGTTAAAATAAATTGAGCACAAATGCTCATATATTTAAGTTGATCCTAATCTAAAAACAGATTAATGGTCCTTAAATAAAATAAAATATTCTTTTGAACTAAAGGAACATACAACCTAAGTTCAAAGCCAAATCTAAAATATACGAATTTGGACTAATCCATGCCCTACGGGCGACGACATAAACTAGTCTCTATATACAATCCATGGGTAACCTTAACAAACAAAAAAACACACGACACGAAGTGAACTATTGGAGTAGGAGAAAGTGGTTATCGCAATGCAATAACATAATTAACTGCAGGGGCTTGCGTCTACAGGAAAGAGCGTCCCCACAATCAAAAACCCCTCACAAATGAGGGGGAATCTGATAAAACCTGTTACAACGGTCGCATCTATCCAAATCTCCAATCAACGGTGCCATAAATCAACTTGGTATCTTCGGAGAGGTGGATGGATATGTCCAAATAGCATCTGCCCCTAATTCAAGCAAGTCGTTCAATCCCAGTTTGTCTTTTTTTTCAACGGTAAACAAATATCCTGCTAAGCCCAAGAAGCTTCTTATATCTGTAATACCCAGTTCTTTTGTACACCACTATCCGTATTTTTCATAATATATTATTTACAAAATTTATTTATTTTATTTATAATCATTTTTATTTCCTTTAAACCCTTTAAACACCAAACCCTATTTCATCTTAT
The DNA here is from genome assembly GCA_030015575.1 of Agapanthus africanus. Classification (NCBI taxonomy): domain Eukaryota; kingdom Viridiplantae; phylum Streptophyta; class Magnoliopsida; order Asparagales; family Amaryllidaceae; genus Agapanthus; species Agapanthus africanus. The sequence goes on from JASDDO010000019.1 coordinate 893,189,927, forward strand.
TTTTACTTCCCATTTTTCCAAGCCGTTTCCCTTTTTAATCCAACCCCAGCCCAAAATAAAAATAACAAAGCAAATAATAAAATCCCTATTACCCCCGGCCCAGCCCCTGCTCCTAACCCAAACCCAAACCTTATTTCTTTTATTCCCTTAGCCCGTGCTCCAATTTCCTCAGCCCAGCCGAATAAAGAAAACACAATTCATTAATTATTTCTCCCCATTTTAAAACCCAGCCCAATATAAATTAATTTAATTAAACATTAACAATCCCCCAGCCCAGCCCATTCTCTTTATTTCCCCTTTTTTTTACCCATCCCGGCCCACTTCTCTATTTCCATTTAATTGCTTCCCAATTAATTTGAATCCATTCTTCCGGCCCGGCCCAAACCTCCTAACCCCTTATTCCTAACCCGACCCGACCCGTATCTCTCCTTCTTCCCCACGCTCCCTTCTTTCCCGCTCGCTTCCTTCCCCCACGTCGCGACCCCGTCTTCTCGCGACCACGTCGCTCATGCTCACGACGCGCGCACTCCCCCGAAGACCCGCTCCTCTCAACGGCTCCTCCTCCTCACTCTCTCTCTCTCTCCCTCCAACCTCTCTATCTTTCTCCCTCTCAAAATCTCCTCCATCACACCATCGACAGTCGAACCCCACTCCCAGCTCCATCCTTCACCACCACCGCCGACGCCGGCGACGTCGACGACAACTACGATTGCCTCGTCCCCCTCGCGTCTCCCTCCTCAAAACCGAGCCCCCTCCTTCTCTCTCCTTCTCCCACTGCACTTCCCTCTCTCCCTGTACACCGGCTCCAAGCCCCAACCACGACCCCCTCCTCACTGCACCCCCTCGCCGAGTTTCCCCACTGCCCCTCACCTGCTTGCCGGCGCACCCTATCGCCGCTGCACTCACCTCCGACGAACCCATCCCAACTTCGACCCGGCACAGAACCCTCGCCTGCACACCCTCCTCGCCGGAGATCGCTCGCCGTCGAGATCACCGAACGATCACTGCAGTCCGAGATCCCTTGCAGCCCAAGCTCTAGCCAAGTTACCAAGTCGGGAACGTGCCGTGCTCGTGTCCGTGTTGCCGCCGTGTCAGGCCCGTACTCACTCCTCGTGCCTCGTCGTGTCGTGCCCGTGCCCAGTCTCCATGTCACCGCAGACCCACTCCCGTGTCGCGCCTCGTGCTCAGTTGCCGTGACACGCCTGTGTCGTGTTGTACCCACCTCCGGACCAGGTTCTGTGTCGCACCATGTCGCGCTCGCATCATCACCAGGCCCAGTTCCGTGTCGCGCCGTGTCACACACCGAGCCAGGACCATGCCCACTGCCGTATCACGCTACATCGCCACCGCGTCCAGTACTGGGTCACCGCGCACCGCGCTCGCGCCGCGCGCCGTATCCAGCGTCGCGCCGTCCCGTGTGTCGGGACAAACCCTGCAGCGGTGTTGCTTCCATATCAAGCGACCGAGGCAAGTACCCTACTTGCTACATGCTATATTATTTCCGTTACAAACTAAAATCGTATTAATTCCATATTTACAATTCACGAAAACTTATATGACATAACCGTTCGATGCAAAACCCGAAAGAAAACCTTCCACTAAATTAATGGAACTATGATTGCATATGCTGGCCCGTGTGATAATGAACATTGTGGTGCGATTTCACTGGAAAATACGATTGTAACTGGCTTAAACGATCACCCCCAATTACACCCGTAAAAACCGGGAAATTCCCGCACCTGAAACTTGTTTAAATTACAATTAACTGTGTACATATTGAAAGATGCGTTCGAGGGCTCAAATCGAATCCGACTCGACGACCTATAACCCTATGCAAGTTCTTAATTGTTTCTGTACTGATATTATGACGAGAATTGGTTCGGAGAGCGGCTCTGGACTGCAGTCCAGAGCAGCTCTGGTTGTTGTTTTCTGTCTCGTAATGCTCACTACCTTGTCTCCTGAACTTGTATGTTGCGGAACCCTGCACTTTATTGTAGATGAATCTGTTAGCTAAATAACGCAAGTGATTTCACCCCTTTTTATCATCGTTTACTATTTAAACTGCAATTTAAAAGAACAGGACGCATAGGAGTCCCAAACGGAAACAGAATTGATATACTAGTGTTGAACAGTGCATAACTTCTGACGTAGAGACGTGATTGAGAATCCGTCTATTGTGTTGGAAACCCTATTGAAAGCCCTAAATTTCATTCAACTGTAGCATCACTAAATTTTGATCCCAACTGGGATTAAAATGCGTTACAAAACGTACTTCCGATTCTGAAACCGGATTTCCAGCAGTGAACGCTTAAAATGAAATGGTCATATCTAGTGATCCTGAAACCCGATTAACGTGAAATCAATTTCGATGGTTAGATAATAAAACCTACTACTTATCCCCTGTTCATTGTTTCGCTAAATTGTGCATGTATGATTTATTGAAGAATTATGCAAGTGGTAGGACACCGAGTGATGACATCTTAATCATGCCTTAAATACTGTGTTCTCATCACGTCATATATATGTCAGTGCATTGGTAACCTAGTGATCGTGTGCATTACCCAGTGTTAGGTATTAGTGGTGATTGTGGCAAGTACGTTAGTGTTTGAGCATGAATGGATAAGTGAAAGCGACACGTACTTGTACACAATCAGTGGACCCTATTGATTTATTGCATTGTCGACATCTGTGGGACGTGTATAAGTGTGACTATAATTGGTATGGGACAATTATGGAAGCATTTATATGGGTGTCACAGGTAAGGCACCAAACACTGTCCATTGATCTTGGGTATCAGTCGAGACATTCTTGATGGAGACCCTGTCTTCAGCTCTCGCGTAGACTCGTCATGGACCGGCTGGTATTTGAGTTTATGGTTGGCGTTTGATGTAGACCACGGGGTGTGGGGTAGTTTGAGTGTGAGTTCAACAGAATCTCGGGAGTCCCATGCCGGCATATATGGAGATATATAGGGATATTACTGATTATTACCATGCGTGTTTCGGGCCCGTGGTCCCTTGCTCTTAGGTCCTACCCTTGGGTGGGGGATACTCCTGCGTGGTTGACTCTCACACTTGGACTGACGATAGGCTTAGTGACCTGTACAGTGAGACTTAGAGACTGATAGGGATAGTGACATTGACATGCATTACTTACTGAATCAACACACCTGACATGCTATTTTACTGCTTTACTCTTCACCTGCTCTAATAGACACCCGCTTTGGCTACTTCATGTTCATATCTTTACTCTCTTGATTTACTGTTACATATTCATTATTACTATACGAGTTACCAGTTATATATATATATATATATATATATATATATATTGCTATCGTGTCGCTCTGACGACCTGAGTATGCATGCTCAGAGTGAGAGGTGGATCTAGCTTGGACCAGGACCTGACATACCTCGAGGACATCGCGGACATCTTGATCAGCCACCCAGAGCGATACTCTCTTGATCTCCATCGGGTTAGTTCTTTTGTATTTGTTTTGGTTTAGTTACTGCATTTCTCATTACCTGTGCGTTGATTACTGATTACCACGTAAAGCTAGAAGCCGAAGTGTGACTACGGCAGGATATTTCCTTGACCGTAGGAGCATGGCTGGCCTTGTCAACCCATCGTATTCCGTATTTTGGGAAGCGGGGCGTAACAATATCTTTCACAGTTTTTAGTGTTAGCCACTCGCTGATAGCTGACAGCTTAGCTGGATCCACGAAAATTCCTTCTCCTGAAACGATGTGTCCAGGAAATCCGACTTGGTCTAGCCAAAATTCATATTTACTGTATTTAGCATAGAGTTGATGCTGCTGTAGTGTCTCCAGAATAATGCGTAAGTGCTCGGCGTGTTCTTTCCAATTCTTTGAATACACCAGGATGCCGTCGATGAAGATAACAACAAATCTGTCTAAGTACTCTAGGAAAATTTGGTTCATCAGATTCATAAAAATGGTGGGTGCATTAGTCACTCCAAATAGCATTTCGAGATATTCATAATGGCCATAATGAGTCCTAAACGCTGTCTTCGGAATGTCGAACTCCTTAACCTTCACCTGATGATATCCCGAACGAAGATCTAATTTTGAGAAAACATATGATCCACTTAAATGATCAAAAAGATCATCGATGCGAGGTAGTGAATACTTGTTCTTAATCGTTACTCAGTTCAGTGCTAGATAATCCATGCACATTCGGTAGGTACCTTCCTTCTTCTTCACCAGCAGCACCAGAGATCCCCAACTTGAGGTACTAGGTTTGATCTAACCATTCTTCAGGAGTTCGTCTAACAGAATACGGATCTCCTTCAATCCCTCCGGACTTAATTGGTATGGAGCTTTTATTACAGGTCATGGACCGAGTTGTAAATCAATGCCAAACTCCAGAGCTCGATCGAGAGGCAAACCGGTTATGTCTTCAGGGAATACATCCTCGAACTCTCTAACGACCATTGGCTTCGATCTTTCCACTTGCAACGCTGCAATCTCTGCCTTTTTTTGTTTTTCTCGGCAGATGCTAGGCTCCAAAGTCCGATCTCCGCTTTTGAAATAGAACACTGAGTGATCTGGTATTTCAAACACTACCCTCCTTTGGCGATAGTCGATAGTAGCGAAGAAAGTTCCCAGTCATTCTATTCACAAGACTATATCAAAATTCGGTATGTCTAGTATCTTGAAGTCCGCATAGAATTCTCGACTGCAGACGACCATTGGACACAGATCGTATCCTAAGGTTGCTTTTAGAACATCGTTCCTTGAACTGACATTCCAGCTGGATACGAGCGGCTTAACTGGGATCGCATGATTTCTTACGAACCGTTGCGACATGAATCAGTGCGATGCCCCAGTGTCGAAGAGCATGAGTGCAGGTAGAGTGGCTACTAAGATTGTACCTAAGTCGCGTGGGATAGATTTAGGTATAACAAATATAGATGGCTAGGATTTGAAATAACTTGAAAGGAAATAAGGAAGAGATTTACCAGTGATAACCTGACCCGTAGCTTCGGCCTTTTCGACAGACATAGTGAATGCCTGTCGTCGTGGCACATTCCTCTGTGCCTGATTAAACACTCGGTATTGAGGTTGAGCGGTCTGGGTGTGGGGAGCTAGAGCTGGTAGAGCTAACCGGGTAGGAGAAGCTTGGATCGCCGGTCAAGCGAGAGGATTAGTAGTCCCTCGGTTCTGGGGGCATACTCCGATAGTGTGAGTAGAAGACCCACAGATCAAGCACAAGTTGTTTGCCCTATGACATTTCTTCACTAGATACCCTATTCTTTTGTACTAGTTACAAAAGTCTGGCTTGTTGTTAGCGAACGAACCTTCTGGCCTCCAAGATGGTCTGTTGAAAGCTGGCATGGAAGAGGCCTCTCCTATGATCTGGTGCAAAGGGCGTTCACACTGGCCGACTGACTGTGGCCTGCCTTTCTTTTTCACAACTGTCTCATAGCGTCAGGCAGCCTTCAAAGCAAGCTTGTGGTTGGGAAATCCCCTGTAGCGAGTGCAGCTAGGATTTTAGGATCCAACCCTTACTGGAATCGCCGTGCCCGGATCTCAGTAGTGAGAATGAGGTGCACAGCGAACCTGTTATGACCTTGTATTAGCAGTGTTTAAGTGAGAAGGAAAATTTAACGTGAGACTGTAGCTTACCAACTGAGCATGGTAAACTCAGTATCGTATTCATCTACAGACTTGACCCATATCGAGCGTTACTGTAGATTGATGAATTGCTGCTCCATGTCAAAACGGGCAGTCTTCGGAAAGTACTTTGCATCGAAGAGGTCTCGGAATGTTTTCCACTCTATTGGTTGTTCGAGACGGCTCTCCTCTGCCTTCCACCATATCCTGGTATTATCCGTCTGTTGCAACTTAGCAACTCTTACACAAGGTATATCTGGCATTTGAGCCGCTGCCAAATCATCCTCAATCGCTTGAGTCCATTTCTCCGCTTCAAGTGGGCTTTCTTTACCCGAGAATTTCTTTGGGTACAGTGCCCGAAACTGCTTAACTTCGGATGCTTCCACCACAAGGCGAGCAAGTCCTTGGTGCATGAGGGTTGTCCTCTCCCTTTGTTCCTCCAATAGGCTCTTGATAGCCTCAAAAAGTACTGTTTGCTCATTGATAGGCACTACAATGATAGGTGGTGGTAGTAGTGTAAGCGGTGCAGTGTTAACATTAGTGCTCGTATTGTTTGGAAAGTCCATCACCTTGATATAAAAGACAGGTTATGATAGATTCAAAGGATTTGAAATGCAAGAAATGTAAATGTTTGTTGAACTCAATAATTCTTGTAGTATTTTTATTTAAGACTTCATACAGAACTGGACTGCATGGGCCACCAATAAAAGTTGTCATGCCCCGCTTCCCAGTAGACGGAAACGGTGACGTGGTAAGCCCTTGGCATATTTATCCAGAGAAGGTTATTCTTTAAATAAATATACTAAGTATATTGAAACAATAATACACAATGTAAAAATAAATGTAGACAGTAAAATTTTTCAACAAATATCTTTATTTACATTCAAACTTTAAATATTTACAAATACAAGAGTTCAACTGAAAAGTAAATACAATAACAGAAATACCTAAACATGTGGCATATATAAACTGAAAGAAAATGATAACTAGTTTAAGCTTGAGCCACGATCTGGTCGTACTCCTCCTCTGTTGCGTCCACCTCCTTCGTCTCCACGGTATCTGACGAACATTCCAAGAAAACAAAGATGGGTGGAATGCTCGTCAGTGAACTAGCACTCGGTAAGTCCCAAAAATAAAGTAAAAGTGAAAAGTGAAAAGTATAGAATAATCACGAAATAATGTATATGTCGAGTAAAATTATATGTAAATGAGCATGGGTATATGTACTATAGGTCTCTATATGGTCACTATGTTAACGTTAATTTCCAAGTGTGAATGTTAACACAATCGTATAAGTATTCACGAGCTCAAGCGCGGAGCCTCACGAGAGAGGAAACATGAGCCCATTTCATGTGTTAGCATCGGGACTCCAAGCTGTGGAGGAGTCGACCCGACCGAGATTCGAGTAAATAGAATTCGAGTAGGTTAATATGGGACTCTTGAAGTTCCGTTAGATTCACACATGAAACTATCCCATACACCCCGAGTATAATATATTATAACTGTTAGATATCTTTATTTGATTTGCTCGGTTGATTATAACATGTCTTGATCGAAACCATAGATTGCAAAAGTAAAAAAATATACTCGAGTAAGTCAAGTAAAATGTGAGTCATGTCAATTGCAATTTCGGGTCGAGTCAAATTAGTTTGAGTAGAATGAGTTTGAGTTAACGTTCATATTTAGGTTTGAGTTTAGAGCTTAAGTTCAAGTTTGTGTTCGAGTTTGTATTCAAATTATAGACATTTCATATTACTAGATTTAATTTTGAAGATCTTAAGTTCAGGAATAATCGGACATCTGCTGCATATGGACGGCAGGATTTTTGTCATTTTCCAAGATGATTGTCATTGATAACTCTATTAATTTGCAGTGTTGTCTAAGCTGGATAGGCAAGCACTCACTTTTTTCGGCTCTCTGAGACTCAAAAGAAATGATACCGCTTAAATCTATATTAATTTAGAGTCCTTAAAAATTTATTCTTGTTTGTTTATTATGTATTTGAATTTCTCGGGGGGTGGGGGGGTTTATGAAAAATTGTTTTAATATTGTTTAAAAATAAATCTCAAGGGTGATTTAGAATATTAAGAGTTTTATAGAAATATATTTTAGTTTATGTGGTATTTAGTGATGAAATCTGGCTTTTAAAAGTTTATGGTATTTTTCTGAAAACTACTACTTTTTGGCAATTTGATGGTATTTAATTAAAATTTTAATATTTCATTTAAAAATATTTTTCACAATTTATTTTCATTGAAAATACGGATTCATAATTTTATATAATTTTCCAAAGTTTAATTTGTTTTAAAAAGTTTTATTTCTTTAAACCATATTTTTATTTCCTTTCGAGACCGAATTATCTGTGAGGAGTTATGTATCCCACTTTACTATTCCAAGAATGTGCAATAACCCGCACCATCCGTAAATGGGTTCCCCTAAAAGGGTTGTAGAGGCACAATTGCAAAGGATTTAAAAATAGCGATAAAAACATTTTATAAAAGTAATGGTATTTAAGTGAAAATTGTATACTTCAATTTAAACATATACCTAAAACATTGTGATGTGAAGCCATAGTGTATGTAATGGGGTAGGTCATTATCCCGTGAGTTTTCTAAAGGTATTTATTTCTAGGTATCGATAAAAAGGTTACTTTTTAAAGTTCATGGTATTAATATAAAAAAGTTCAATATGTGTTCATTTCGTATGAAATTTTAATTATATCAAAAGATAAATAATGTGAATAATATTTTGAAGTGATGTTAGAGAATTGGGTGACTTATTTTACGTATCAAAGATGCTAAACGTTTAAAAACAAATAATTTCAATATTAACTCCACTTTTGTCGATATGATTTTAGAAGACGGTTTGAGTCGAAACGAAAAAGAGAAATAGGGACTTATAGGTTTTGGAGTGTTGAGAAGAGATAAAAAAAAAAGAGAGAGTCTTTGTGGCATCGCGGTATCGTCGGGAATGGCTTCGGTATTCGATAGAATGAATTTTGATCGCTAACTCCACTTGATTTGTCTTAACCCTTCTTAAACTTAGCGAATTTTTTTGATAATTTTGATAAATTTTCAAAATAAAGGAGAGCTAGGGGATGAGGCGGTATTTATAATGTATAAATAAATGTGTGTGAATTAAAGAATTGAATTAAAAAGAATTTAAAATGGTGTTAATGAAAAATTGAAGAGTCTTGGGTTAAATTTAGAGAAATCAAACAAGAAAATAGAGTAGAGAGGAGCTGAAAAGGTGAACAGGCGAAGCACGGAAAGATTTGAGGCTATTCCAACCACCGGTGGCGGGGATCTGGGTCCCCAGAAGAGGCCACGTGCTTCGAAACTCGCGCCCTATGTATAAATTGTAATTAACTCCATATTTATCCAGTTTGATTTTTCTGAAACTTTTCAATTCTCCGTGTAGAAAAATTATAAAAATAATTAGGACTGATGGGAATCGAACACGCAGGTTATGACACAGCAGTAGAGAGCTTAACTAGTGAGTTACAAGATGTTTTTTAGTTTTATTGAACAAAATTAACTTATAACTCTTACTCAGGCTGAAATACCCTTTCTACACATTTGAACAAGTTATATTTGTACAGGAATTTCAGAGTCGTTACAGGCAGGCTCAACGCCTTTCTATATGATCTTCTTGCCCTTGGGTACCGTACCGGGTCCACCATATATCCACAGACGGTGACTCCTCACTTCTCGAATTGGATAATAATTATAGCTCAGAACTGAGAAAACTCATGGTGGATTACTGAAATATTATATCAAGAGAAAACTGCGTTTTTTTAAAACATTCATAAGTTTTATAAAATCATATCCGCGGTTTGTCAAATCTCAGAAATCTCATGAAAACATAATCTCATAAAAACGTGGCAATAATGGAACAACATGTAAAGGTACAAAATAATAATATAATGCATGGAAAGTTGTTCATATTAGTGTGTTCATATAAGCAATGTAAAGAAAGTACAATATCTGAAACAGTACGTGGCGCTGGATACTAACATAAATCTAAAATGCTAACAGGGTATAGAGTGATACGGTGACATAGCGAGTTTTATCTATGTACGTGACATGGCAATTACTGATGATGTGTGTGTGAGCATATGAGTATGTGTATGTGCAATATGTAAGTCATCGGTAATGGTGCGCATGTCCTAACAAACAAAGCTAAGTAGAGCTAAAAGTATAAACGTAATATATATATATATCGTGAATGATCGAAACGAGAGCGTATGCAGAAATAAGAAATCGAAATGAGAGCATATACAGAATAATGAAATCGTAACGTAAACAAGTATTAAAATATCCATCTACATATGCGCCATATAGTTATAGTTTAAAATAGTACGAAACGTTGTTTTGGAAATAAGGGACTGCGATATTTTTGAAATAGATATTATTTGAAAAGTCGCAACGCACCCTTGAAGTTATCATTTGAAAATACATAACGATTCGTTAGTTTTTAAAATACGTATGGCTCTGAAAATCTCATAATTTTTCATCTTTGAAATATTAACAAGACTCCTCGAATAGAAATAAATATCGGCCGTAGTCGGCAATCGATTCTCATCATATCACGTACGGAATATCTCTCGTACGATATTATCCAATCAATATAATATGGATCTATAGTCACATACACCAATCTCATATCGTCTTATCTCATATCATATTGTCTCATGTCATATCATATCGTCGCATGTCATATCATACTATATCATGTATATTTATATCATAAATATCCTTATATATATGTATGTATGTATGTATATAGCCTAATGGCAAAAAACAGAGACTAAGGGTATAATCGTCTACTAAGTGTATTACTATCGCACATGATTAGACTAGATATATAATTCTAGTATATATATAATATCCTAATCTCTACAGTTGCGGGGGTGATATATGCCATCCACCTGACTTCTCCTGTGGATATACAGCTACTCACCGACAGACGCATCACTCTAGTCGAAGTTGACGAACGCTTTTCCCTTCTTCGTCGTCTCGGAAGTCCCCTCGGTTGTACCTACAAAACCGTACAAAATCGCATAAAAATCTATATGAAAACCGATACGACGGGTGAAGTGCACATAGGTTAGAACTTATAGTCAACGCATGCTAAAACGAAAAAATACCCCCCGACATCGACGTATGAACGTCGAACGACTGAGTCAAGACATAGATATCCAAAATCCAAGTTTCAAATATCGGAAAACATTGCCAAAAACAACTCAAAATGCTCTCATATTTTTACTCAGGTGATCTGGGGCAAAATAGCATAAAAGTAGTCTTAGTTATCAAATGAGTGAGTTACAGAACAAAATTCAAACCCTAATTCAACAGCTCAACTGCAATTGCGACCAAAAGGGTATTTCTGTGGTTTTGCTATGGAATTGGGGGCTCGGGTTTCGAGGGTGGTCTAAACACCTCACAGTATCCTCTAAATAATTTTCAGAGATCTCTGGTTGCCCCAGATTTCATTTGAACTTCAAAAACTCAAGAAAATCGATATTTGAAAATCTTAACTCATGTTTCAAAACTTTATATCTCTGTAGATAAAAAATACTTGCACTAAAACACCCTCTTCTATCACTAATAAGGTGGTAATCACTAATTATCTCTCTCCTACACCACCACTACTAATAGTATCAAAAAAACTCATTTTTGAATTTTCAAAACTTAGAAACATAAACCTTTTAGCTCTAAACTAGTTGTCATGACAAGTATTGTAAAAACTTGGATTAAAGAGAGTATTTTACCTCTGAATGGGGATGAAGAAAAGTTCCAAGATTGCAAAAAACCCCAAAGTGAAGACTTGATCACATATTCATGATTAGGATGAGGATAAGGACATTTTTTGTGAAGGTTTTATGGTGTTTTGAAGTGATTTGGATTGATATTTGAGGTAGTAGATGATGGTGGAGGAGGTGGAGAAAGAAAAGGAGAAGAGGAAGAAGAAGAAGAGATGATGAAAATGAGATGAAGAAATGCAAATGGTTGAGACAACCATAACCTCCTCTCTCTCTCTCTCTCACTTGCCCATATCTCACATACTTCCTTGTCTCTTCCTCTTATTTTCTTTTCTTTTTTTAAAGAATTTATAAAACCATATTACACAAATGATATGCTAACCCTTTCATAAAAATGTGTCATGGCACTTTAAACCATTTTTAACAAAAAATCAAACTTGGTTCAGTGCACAAAATAGGAAAACACAATTTAACTTTAATATTAAACTTGTATGGATATTATTATATACCAATTTAAGAAAAGTCCAATTAAATAAATACTCACATAATTAATAATTCATTTTAAGTTTCAATTATTTTATAAAATAGAGGTATATAATTATACCAATTTTCAAAATCTCCAATTCATACTCGGTATTATATCCGTAAAACTCATTATATTATTTTTTAAATTCTAAAATAATATTTTCCATTTTCTGAAATGTTACAACTATATACACTTATTATATGCTTATGTCGACCAACACATGCTATACTACATCGCCATGCTCATGTATCATATAGTTGCCATATACATTATCATGTTGTACTTGTTTACTTGTTCATGATTTCCATTCATGCTATATTACGCGTTGTCTTGCACTTTATTTATATAATTCACACATCTTTTGGAGACTTACCGAGCGCAAGTTCGCTGACGGGCATTCCATCCTGTTTATTTCTTTTCTTGGAATGTTCGTCAGATGATATTGAGACAATGGAGATAGAACCCATAGAAGAGAAGCACTCTCAATTTGCATCGCAAGCGGACGACTGGTTCCTTTCAGCTTTTCATCTCTGTAGGCCTCTTGTTTAAAGGTTCTTTATGTTATTGTATATGTTCTAAGACATCTTGTTATCAGTTGAAACTCTATGGAACCTTCAATGTGATAGATAGATGTTGGATTTTCATTATATTGTTTACTCTTGTTTAATTTATGTTTCTTATATGCGCTTAACGTATCTATTGCGAGAAAAGACCTTCTCAAAATAGTTACTTCATAGGCATCGTCACGTACCTGTTACCGTTCCTTTGAGAAGCGGGACATGACAGGGTCTTTCGCAGAAGAAATATATCGAGAAAGTCCTCACTCGATTTGGGATGAAGAAGGCTAAGCCTATAGCCACTCTGTTGGCGGCACATTTCAAAGTGTTACCAAAACAGTCACTCAGTACAGATGCGGAAAAAGAATATGTCTCGAGTACCGTATGAGAGTGCGGTCGGAATTTTCATGTATGCGATAGTGTGCACTCGCCCAGATCTAGCACATGCAGTTTGGGTCATGAGTCGATATATGGAGAACCTTGGCAAAGTGCATTGGCAAACGGTAAAGAGGATGCTGCGATACTTGAAAGGGGCTTCTATTATTGGTTTAGAGTACGGAGGAGACAATGTGAAAGACTGCATCCTAGTTGGATATATGGATGCCAACTTCGCGGGTGATTTGGACTGGCGAAGGTCGATGACGCGCTATATATTTACAGTAGGCATAGTCGTAGTGTCTTAGAAGTCGACGCTTCAGACCGTCATCGCATTATTAACGACTGAGGCTGAGTATATAGCTACAGTTGAAGCAGTTAAAGATGCGATCTGGATACGGGGTTTACTTGAAGATTTGGGCATGAGTCAAGAGATTACGAAGGTCGGTTCGAGCGTTATTTTTCTGGCCAAGAACCAGACTTTCTACGGGAGGATGGGACACTTTGATGTAAGGTACTACTTCATTGGCACAATGGAAGAAGATAAGGTGGTCGTTCTATCAAAAATTGATACTAAAGAGAACCCGGCAGACACATTGACCAAGGTCATTTAGATGGACAAGTTTAAGCTCTGTTTGGACAATGTACATATTGTTGATTGCGAAGATAGTGTCATTAGACTCGCCTGAGAAAAAGAAAGCTTTGGAGATTTGGCAATTTTGTATCAAGAAGAAGAATGTTGTTTTTGTGATGCAAAATCACACAAGCCCAAGCCTAAGTTTTAGATCCCAAGTCCAATTTCTAGAGTTCTTCTAGAAGTAGTCTAGAAACTCTAAAAATTAATTTGGAATGGTTCTATTCATCTTCTAGAATTGTTTTTGGAATAATTCTAAACTTCTTCTAAAAACAGTCTAGAAGTTCTATAGATGTTCTAAAAGAGTTTTAGAACCATTCATTAGATCCCTATAAATACTTTAGGGGTCATTTGAGATGAGTATCAAGTAATCAAAAAAACTCAAATACTTGTGAGCTATAGCGAGCTTTTGTGAGAGTTTGAGAGCTTTTGTAAACTTTTGTAGTTCTCAAATTCCTTTGTAAAATGGATTTCTTTTCATTAGAGCAAAGTATTCTTTCACCGATAAAATTCTATTCTCATTTCTCCCTTGTTTGCTATATTCCATTCAAAACCAGCATTTCCGATAACAGGACCCAGCAGCATGTTGTTAAGAACATGAGCCGGTACGTCCAAGCGGGACCAACTGTTGTAATGATGGACGGATACCTATTTTGAGGTATCCGACTTTGCAGAGTGGTGGTAGGTGCTTCCTTGTGAGACTCAGCCACGTTTGTTGGAAAAGAGGATACTTCTTTCGAAGGTATTTGGCTTAGTCTTGCAAAGCGGAAACTATTTTTAGGGTTCCGTTTGAGCCAGATAGGGTCAGATATGAGGTATCCAAAGTTGATGACTTGGTGACGAATACTTCATTTAAAGTATCTGAAATTGATTATTTGGACAAAACATAGGATGATGACCCATGTTCATATGTTCCAAGTTATAGAAAATAGGTTTACTTCCTATTTTCCTCTATTATCAGGTTTTGTTCATGAAAAACAGAGTTTTCTCCTATTTTCAGTTCATATGAGAGAAATGAGGATTCCCCTCATTCTCAAGTTTGAGACACAAAGTTTCCTCTGTGTTTATGGTTCAAAGTGACATAAAATTCCTATGTCGCAATTTTATTCCATAATATAAGATCATCCCTATGTTCAAAATCTCTTTTGTTCTTTGGAATCATGGAGAATTCCATGTTCTTTTGTTTTTGAACTGAAAGAGGGCCACAAGGAACACACTTGTATTGAGAACTTGTTAAAAGTCTTTAAGTGGTCCTTTCGGGCCATGGAGGAGGGGAAGAAGAACTTCACTTCAAGTTCTCACCTTGTCTCTTTTCTTCTCTCTTCTTAAGGCATCTAGACTTGAAGAAAAGTTGGGATGAATGGTCACAATGGAAGCAACTCTTTTTTCCCCATACAAATGAGTATTGTATAGTGGGTGGGAACAGTTACAACTTTGGTTCAGTACTTGCAGATGAGTTGGGGAAGGAATGAGAGGAATACTGACCCCATTACTCCTAGGGCATGGCCTAGAAGGCTATTGCGGATACCTCTTTGGAGGTATTCGTCATCGCTTCATTGGGAGTGAACACCCACAACATGGTATCCACTTGAGAATACCTGCCTAGGGGTATCCGTTTGCGGACTACCTTCCTCGGAGTTTCCACTTGAGGATATCTGCTTGTGGGTATCCGCTTGGGGACTACCCGCTTGGGGGATTTCGGTTTGGGGTATTCGTCCTGGGGTATCCGTTTGGAACTAGCCGCCTGGGGTATTTGCTTTGGACTGCCTGTCTGGGGGTATCCGTCTAAGGGTATCCATTTAGGACTACCCACCTAGAGGTATTTGCTTAGGACTGCTCGTCTGGGGGTATCCGCGTGGGACTATCCACTAAGGATACTCTAGCACTTGTAGTAGAAAAAATTTCTAACTTGACGGTGCCCCGAACCTTGCAACGGGACCCTGGTCTCCTTGATCCCCAGCCCGCTGATCGGGCAGTGTGATTCCCTAAAAACTCTACGAGGCCTGACAAAATCCGAAGCGGGTATCTTTTTGCACCAACAAATGGTAAAACTTGAGGTAATTTCAAATAAACTTAAAGATTCACCAACTAAATATCACATAATTTATGTATAATTATGGCTATAAGAATTAAATGTCGTTTTCTTTAAAAAAAAAAAATAAATGTCCTTGTTGTAATTAAAGTCAAATTAGATATAGGAAACTGCTTTGGTTTGGGTCAAGTTTAGGATTCGGAGCGGACTTCGTACTAAATTCCTACCCAAGTAAAATAATTCACACATCTAATCTTATACCCGTCCGACCGCGTTCAGACGGATATAAGATATCGAAAAAACCTGGTAATATCGGATTGGGTAGGGCCGGGTTCGATCAAACCCTTCCTAATGTTCGGTGAAACCCTACCCGACATGCAGTCTTATTGTTGATGATGTAGGATGCAACATTCCTAAACAATCAACCATTCTCCAACAATTTATTGTGTTGATAAAGATGCGAGTTTTTCCATTTTCCAACTTTCTCAATAATATGCTGTAACATGATGGTAGTTGGGGTTTGGCCTCTTGTTTAACTAGAATAGACTTCACAGTTAGGCCATAGAGCACTCATGACAAAGAGATGCAGTCGATAATGATAATTACAAACATGGAAGACCACTAAATATAGGGGAAAAAACACTTTTTTTAAACCTAAATATCTGCCTCTATATATCATTCCAGCCTATCCCAAATTTGAGAGAAGCTCAATACACATAGACTTCATATATAGGGACTATTTGAGTAGAACTCTATGACTCTCATCTTAAAATTTCGTTTAGAGACCATCAAGTTCTACGTTTGGTTACCTAACAAATATTTTTAAAGGCAAATCATGCACCCTGTTTGTGGGGGCCTAGAGTTTTCTTTGTATATTTAGTAATGTGTTGCTTGCAAAGAACTATTGTCTCTTTTCCCCATGACAATCCTATGGATTTTCCATTATCAATTTTCTTGTCTTTGTATCTTTTTTTAATTTTGGGTTGAAAGAAGAAAAATGAACAACTTCAACTTTAAGTTGAAAACTTGTCAAAGTCTTTTTGGTTTAATATGGGGCAATTAAATTGTCAAAAAAAGCCAATTTCCCCGCTTTCAGAAAACCCTCGGCCCAAAGAATCTCGTCAAAACCCCCCGGCTCATTCTTCCCATGTCATGAACCCCCATGATGCAATATATGTATAGTTTCCTGCAACATCTTGGTTAAGAAAAAATGAATTGATCACATCTACATCTTCGCAATCAACTTATTTCTTATATATATCATTTTTGCGGAGACAAGTAAATGAACCATCAACATCTATATATTTTCTATCTGCATCTTATTTTTATGATTACCTTTTGCGAGAAGACAATATATACAATTCTATGATTATCTTAGGCTTCATGGCCCTCTTCTTTTAGTGTTGCCATGAGTTTTCAATGTTGCTTAGAAAAACGGCAATATATTTGCTTAGAAAACAACTATATATGTTACTAGCCAGTGGCCCCGTGTATTAATGACTAACTACGAAATCCAAAGTAAAGAAAAATCATATTAAAAGTTTATTGTTATATGATTTGTAAGTAGTTATATCTATATTTATAAATTTTATATGAAAAAATATAGAAAATTAACTTGCAAATACTTCAAGATTGTTCTTAAACCTTTCAATATTCTTCCTACTATATAACATAAAAAATCTCGAAATATTAAAAAAATCTAAATTTTTTCATTTTTCAATATTTTGAAATGTAAAAAAATCCCAAAAATTTTGTTCTCTAAAATTTTCAACATTTTACACGTTACATATCACATGGATAACATGAAATTTTGAAAATCTCAAAATTTCTGTTTTCTGCGTTTTTCCAATATTATGCTTCATGAAATTTTCAAAAATAAAATATTTTTTGTTTTCTCTGGGTTTTTTTATAATAATTTCCATTATATAGCACACAAAAATCGTTAATTTTTCAAAAATCTCAAATTCTTCTGTTTTATTCATTTTTTTCAATATTATGCATGCAACACGCGAAAAACATGAAAATTTCGAAAATCTTAAATTTATTTGTTTTCTTTGATTATTTAATATTTTGTATGTTATAACACATGACAATTGTGAAATTTATAAAAATCCCAAAATTATTTTTTCTTTCAAATTTACAAAATTTATAAGAGCAGACGGGACCTGCAGGCCCAAACTACAGTGCCCACTAAGAGCCCATGGTAGGCCCGCTGGCTATTTTGCACTTTGGCCCTCGGGCCCCATCATGGGCTGTGAGTGGGCAGTTTAGGGTCTGCAAGCCCTGTTTTCTCTATTTATAAACACACGAAAATTGTGTGTTTAAATAACTCAAACTTTTTTATTTTTCAATATTTTGCTTGATATAAATTTTGAAAATCATGAAATTTTCAAAAATATTAAAATGCTCCCTGCTCTTTGATTTTTCAATATTCTGCTTATTATATAGTACCGAACAATCGCAAATTATCAAAAATCCCCAATTTTTTTATTTTCTTCAAATTTTCAATATTTTGTATGGTATGCACATTAAAATCTTGTTTTTTTACAAAATTCAAAAATATAAGTTTTCTTAAAATTTTCAATATTTTACATGATACTAATACTTGAAATTTTAAAAAATCTCAATACTTTCCATTTTATTCGGTTTTCAATATTTTACTTGCCATGGCATACAAAAATCGCGAACATTTCAAAAGGATCAAAATTTTCTGTTTTATTCCATTCTTCAAAATTTTGCTTCTTATATAGCACACGAAAAACACTAAATTTTGAAAAAATATGAATTTTTTCCCTTCAGTTGAATACTTTTTGTATGATATATAACACACGAAAATCATGAAATTTTCAAAACCCCCAAATTCTTCTGTTTTCTTTGATTTTTCAATAATTTGCTTGCTATAACAAATGAAAATCCAAAAATTTATGTTTTCTTTACTCTTGCAATAGCACGTGAAAATTGCAAAATTTC
This sequence comes from Agapanthus africanus, assembly GCA_030015575.1. Lineage (NCBI taxonomy): Eukaryota > Viridiplantae > Streptophyta > Magnoliopsida > Asparagales > Amaryllidaceae > Agapanthus > Agapanthus africanus. Next base: position 893,208,421 of record JASDDO010000019.1, read on the forward strand.
AAAAATCTAAAAGCATTTCTGTTATCTTTCATTTTCCATTATTTTTTATGCTACATAGCACATGAAAATAATAAAATTTTAAAATTCTCAGAATTTTTTGTTTTTTCTGTTTGCCAATAATTTGCTTGCTCACACTTCTGAAGAACTTCAAGAGATCAAGAAGATAAAAACGATGTGAACTAAAAGAAGACAAGGTTGTCGATTGCTATTAATAATCTAAAAGAACAAAGAATTTTCGTTTCGAGTGATTAAGACTTCGGGTAGATGAGAACCCTCAGGACCATGCGAAAAAATCACGAAATTTTAAAAAGTCCAAAAAATTGATTGTTTTCTTCAAATTTCTAATATTTTGAATGTTGAAACGTAGATATCGAAATTTTCCGTTTTCTTTTTCAATATTTTTCTTATTATAATATACGAAAAATGCAATATCCTCAAAAATCTCAAAGAATTTTTCGATTTCTTCGGTTCTTCAATATTTTTTGTTGCTCTAGCATACAAATATTGCAAAATTTCCAAAACTCTGAATATTTTCTGTTTTCTTTTTTTTTTATATATATTTACATGCTATAGCACAAAAAAATTGCAATTTTTTTGTGTTTTCTTATGTTTTTTAATACTATGCATGTTAGCATATGAAAATTGCAAAATTTTCAAAAATCTTAAATTTGATGTTTTCTTCAAAATTTTAATATTTTATATGCTATAACATATGAAAATAGCGAATTTTCAACATATGTCAAAATATTTTTTTTGTTTTTCAATATAATTTTTTGCAATATCAAAAAAAAAATCGATTTTTAAAAATTTTGCTTGCTAGCACAAAAAAGTCATTAATTATTTTTAATATTTTCCTGTAAAAATATAGATATAAAAGAAGGAGCCTATCAGAATTTTCACCATATAAGCCTAACTATATAGGATAAAATAGTAAAATAGTGACTAAAGATCGATGTCAATAATACTCTTTTAAGGTATCATAAAATTTGTTATGATTTGATATATATAGTTATATTATGATAAATGTTGTTATGGTTTGATAAACAATGTTATAGTTTGATAATTAGTATTGTGATTTTATAAATAATGGTATTTTGAATAAATAAAATTACTAAATTTAGGCTGCATATAGCTTAAGAAAAGGTAAATCCCCTCTTATTGAAAAAATATCTGAATTATAATAAGTATGGGCTTACAAATTTGTATTTTCAGAGTATTGGTTTTCTGACAAATTAATATGTAGATTTAAAAATAAGTCACCTTTAAAAGCTGAAGGGTGAATAACAAATTCACAGTGGAAGAACTAAAGTAACGGCAGGAGTCACAAACATAGCGGAATTAGTAGAGGGACAGATGAGATCCTTAGATCCATCTGTAACATTTCAGAAAATATAAAATATTATTTTTGGAATTTAATATTAAAATAATATGTTTCGCGAAAACTACCCGATTTGCGAATTTAGGGTTTTCGTAAAATGGTATAAATATATACCAATATTTGTGAAATAATTAGATATCAAAATGATTTATTCATTTAAAAATATACTTATTGGATTTGGCATTTTTATAATTAATTATATGCAGTTTGGATAAAATTGATTAGTGCACTACTAATCGCGATTAAGCCAAATCCGTATTTCTACATTTTTCCATGGTCAGTGCATCATGACATGTTGCATTTGGTTGCATATTGTTTCATTGGTATTTGTTGATATTTGGGTTTTAGAGAAAAGGGAAAAAGAGTGAATTATTGGAGAAAGAGAGACTGAGGCATGGGCTTGTGAGGGGGTGAGAATAAGAGAGAGTGATGATAGGAGAGAGAGAGAGGGCTGCCTCATTCATTTTCCCCATTGTTTTCTTCTACTTCTTAATCCTTAAGCTTCCCCACTTCTACCCTCAAGTATCATCTCAATCTCTTCAACAAAACCCTATACTTTCTTCATTAAAAATGATTCCCACCTCATCCTCAACACTTTGGACCAATCAAAGTTGGATTTTGAAGACATTGAGCAACTCAAGAAAATGTTTGAGTTGCCAAATGAGGTATATCTCCTTTATTTTAGTTTAGTTTTAAGTTTCCTAGCATCCTAGTTTAGTTTAGAGTTAAACTTGTTTAGATTAGTGATGTTTGGAAATTCCAAGAGAGGGTTTGGGTGTTGTGTGGACTTGTGATGTTTAGTGGCTGTTTATAAGACCCTAGTATTCATATTGTGTTCTAGAACAGAGAATAGAACCCAAGATACGAACTTAGAAACTTCCCCGTATCGGTTTTGTGATGTTTGATGGCCTACAGGGAATCTGGAGCAACCTGGGAAGTTTCTGAGAAAATCTAGCAAGTCCAGTGACCTAGGTTAACCACTAGAAATCCACAACCCAAATACGAGCCCATTTACTCCTAGTATGACCGGCGAGCTCGGATCTGGAGGTGATGTCACCGGTTTTCTGTAAGGGTCTGGGGATGAGATTTTGGTTGTAGCTTGCTTACCCTGTAACCTATCCCCTGTACTCGCTAGTTCATTCCTAATTGATTTGAACCAAAATCTGGGAGTATATTGGGGTGTTTTTGGTTATGTTTTCCGATATTGGAATTCTTGGTTTTGATATTTGATATTGTATTGGTTCGTTGGATGTTTGTACGTCAACGACGATGGTTGTTTGGTTGTTTTTGCATGCGTAGGCTATAGGTTCTAACCTATGAGCACACCGTGTGCCGTATTGGTTTTCCGGAGTTGATTTTAATAGCATTTGCGATTGTGTATTTATTGTAAGTAACTTCACGTGGATTCCGAGACGACGAGACACACCGACTACGGCTGAACAAGGAGTTCCGCAGGTGAGTAGATTTATATCTACGGGAGAAGTCGGGTGGATGGCGTATAGCACCCCCGCAAATCATAATGGAAACCGATATATATATAGAATATGGTTAAGGAAACTATGTTAGAAACTTATGGATATGGTTAAAAGATTAGTAGGAGACAAGATACACCACGACTTAAGATTATAGTGTATGATTTAGTGTGACAAGATATGATAGAATAGATGTCTCGAATTGATATATATGGATATGAAACATGAATGTGAATCACGATATGTATACGTAGTTGCAAGAGAGTAAGTATGAGATTTTAGTGGCTTGTTATGAGATTAATAAAATGACTTGATGTGAGAGATTGATGTGATGAAAAGAGTATACGATGAGATATGATGACTTGTTTGATATGTCGTTATACAGATGCGAGTCGATATGAGATAATTGAGCAACGGTAAGATGGGTGTGAACAAAGCACCATTTCGTCAATTCGAAAACCTACAATAGCGATAACGTTCTTTTAAAACACTGTAGCAGCAGTCGGCACTCCTGTGATAGATCGGTTCTATTTACCCGAACCTTGCTCTGATCTGTCCCCGAGCCAAGAGAAAGTTATTCACTTGCACGTAGGAATACCAAAGAGAGAGGCGAGTAGGCACAGTTTGAAGAAAGATCTTTGTCAAGCTATACTATATGCCGGTCCGCGTTTTACTGGGAAGGATCGAACCATGGGAATGAATTCACAGGGCTATCACCTTCTTTGGCCAGATCTTCCAACCTTTTCAGAAAACCAGTTCACTGCGTTTGTCGGTCACCTGATATCAGATTGATATGGATGTGACCTGAGATATAGGTATATATATGTGATTATGTGGATAATGAGTGATATGCCGTATGAGACTTTAGATCCATACCCTCATTGTTGTATAAGTTGATAGAATCCCTACTTGTTTAATGCCTCCGTACGATGGATTATACCGTACATGATGTTGTGAGGCTGGATGTCGATTGATAGATTCACCGACTCGGATATGTTGTAGATACGTATACCTTACAGTATCGCGCTCACGATTTACTTTCTGCTACGTTAAGGATATTTTCACTGCATTACATGTACCTGTGCTAGTACACCTACACCATTATCGATAATGGTATGTTATACTTACACAGATTTGCCGGCTCACACACTTTCATCATCGATAATTGCTATGTCACTTACATGGTAGAATTGCCACATCACTGTTCTATGTTGCATGATATACTGATATGTTCACATCACTGTTCTATGTTGCATGATTTACGGATATGCTCATATTTCTGTTATATGTTTGCATACATCATGCTTTACGATTATATGCATTGAGATACTATTTTTATGAGATTCTGGATTTGAGAACCATGGTTATATTTCAAAAGAAAGCATGTATTGTTTTAAAGAAAACCGGTTTCTCTTGATATGATATTTCGAGACGTCCACCATGTGTTTTCTCGGTTATGAGTTATGTGATATCCGATTCGAGGAGCTGGATGAGGCCATTTGCGGGTACATGGTAGACCCGGTATGGTACCCCGGGGCAAGAAAGGTATGTTGTGCAGTAGACGATGAGCCTGGTTGAGGGACCACTACCTATCGGTGATAGTATTTGGGCTCGGCGGTTATCCGGAGGATACCGACCGGAGTCGTGAGATGATATGGGCCGATCCGGACTGACGAATCCCATAGGCCGATCTGGACCGACGGAGCCCGAGATATGAGGATTTACGTGTCGATGTTGAATACGGGTTTCATGATATTTCGAGTGTCGATGTTGGACACTCAGGTTCCATGATTTTGATGTGTCGTTGATGGACACACGTTGATTGATATCCTCATATTTACATGCATATGCTTTCATGATATTTACATGCATGATGTTGTTGTGTCATTGATGGACACGTAGATGTTATCCACATGCTTACAGGCATTGATTATATTGTTGGCACATATGCAGATACGGTCACCCTAGATATCATAGTATTACCTTTATAATATAGTTGACCTAGGAATCGTTGCTTTATTCGATTTCTACCTGATGATGTTTTCTACTCACGAGTTGGCAACTCACCCCCGTTGTGCCACAGTTCTTGCAGATTGACCGCATGGATCAGCAGCGGCATCGCTGGCACACAGTTTGCATTCGGGTGATTTGCTTGGGTAGGTGGTACATATTGGATCGTGCCACTCTTGTATTATTATTCCTATTGTATCTAGTCAACTCTATCAATCATAAGACTTAGCAAGACTTATGGTTGCGATACTTAGAGCAATGGGTTATATGTTCGCTTGGTGGGTTGATATCTTGCTTTATTCTTTATCTTTTGTATTGATCTTCGTCGTTGGGCGTCGTATACTTATTTTTTCTGTCTTGCGTGGTTGTGATTCTGCCGATTGGCGAAGAGCTAGCTCCCGCTTGGGGATGCCTTTATTGATATTATGTATATGTAGTTTTAGATCAAAATATATAAGGGAGGTGCTGCCCAAATTTTTAAAAAAGACGAAACATGTTTTTCAACTAATAAAAATCCACTTGCATTTTTCTTGTTCCATCATCTATGCATTTAAGTAAACAATTGATTTCATTATACCTTTATTTCAAAATTTCACCTCTTTTATTTTCTTTAAAAGGTTTAGATTTCTGGGCTTCCGCTTACTTGAATTACGTTACGTCTGTAGACGTGGTGTGATTTAAGTGCCGGTCACGAGCTAATATTTTCGGGTCGTGACAAAGTTGGCATCAAAGCGCTATGTTTAACCTTGGTTCGAGTCTAGATTTGACTATGTAGATTCTAGGGCGTGATCTATTTCGGAACCTAGGCTTGACCTTACGGAACTTAGACTTGAACAGGGGGTATTAGACCCAAACTTTCGTTACATAGGCTGACCCTGATTGATGGAGTAGATAACTCAAGTAGAGTGACGTACCGTGCATATGTTCCGCGGCATACTTACGATATGATACTCGCTTAAGTGACCTTAGGATGTACATATATTGAGACTTGTGATTCTCTTTATTCCCTTGATCATACATCCATTTGAGATCCTTGATTCTATTCGTTTCCATGATCATACTCTCATTGATTCCGTTACTCCTTATGATCATGTATCCATTCTGGATCTGTTGATTCCTTTCATTCTTTTGATCTATTTTCATCGATACATGCTTGAGGTTCCTGTCACCATGGTTTGAGCGCAGATTGAGCTGCTGCTAGTGATGCGGTCAGGACGAGCTCGTCATGGACGATGACCGACCATCGTGTTTTCTGGTGACATGGGAACGTATCGATTTAGTATTTGTGTTGTGACCTCTAGTTTGAGGCGAGTGTTCGGTTTTGCACCGGATGATCGGGCCATTGTTAGAGGCTGCCTATTATGAGAGGACTGTTGATATACAGCCTGTTAGTTATATGTATGCCCTAGAGGCCATTACTGTACATGTGATGTATATTGTAGTAGATGCTTGGACATATATAGGGAGGACTTTCTTGCTCGACATGATAGTATGCTATCTGGTTGCTCTTTATCTTAACATGTACGCTTATTGTATCTCTATTACATGTTGATAAAGCCGTTAAGATGAGTACTTGACTACCGAAATTATGATGCGGATCATACTAGTGGGGCAGAGGTAGTCGGTAATTACATCCTTCAAATGTTTCTAGCCGTGGGAGTATCGAGACAGGGCAATGATACTCTAGAGTAGACTAGCGTTTGCGCTTCTTGACCCATATGATGGGCGATGGATGATCCCACATCCATTGGTGTTTGACATCAGAGAAGGTATACGGGTGCTCAGTGGAGACTGGGTACACTGAACGGACTCACCGAGAACTCTTAGATGGTATTATACCTATCGTCGGATAGCAGTTCTCTGGTGACACTGGTACAGGTTAGTCTGTCGACCCGAGATCGTCATAGACTCTTGTGTGATTCCCACTGTACTTTGATTTCCACCATACCACGGTCAAGAGATCATGCAAAAATATGGTTTTTGGGTACAGTCTCGAGTTACATGGAGGCTATGAGCGATAGGAGGGGATTCGTCTCTCCCAGTATTGGGAGTTGATGTTGCGCTATACTCGATTGGCCATAACAGGAAATCCCTGGCCAAGGTTGCTGAGATCTACTGATAAGTGTTATCAGTAGTTCTTCGAACCATTATGGACCTTGCATCGGTATGACTTATCAGGCTATTGGGATCTGACGTTATACCACCCTCAGGCTGTGATATGCGACATATCAGACGAAGAGACCCGACTGTACGGTAGTGTTACTGATTAGATTAGCAGGAGTATGAGCAGGCTTCCTTGTTGATCTTCTGATCGCTCAATACCCGGGTGGCCGTTATGTTTAGCAGACTGCTTGCGGCTTGTGGGTGTTTGATATGATCATTACCTACTACCGGCGTATTAACGAGTCTTTAGAGTCCTACACAGAGGTTTCCTGGTTCATGCGAAACGAAGTAGGAGCACATATGTGATATGTGCGGGACTGAGATTAATACGAGCATGTGATGTCGTATTCTATTCTCGCGATTTGTGACATCGGTCGGTTATATGTGATATAGCCAGGTTATTGGATCAAGTGTTGATTCGATAAGTTGTTACATATGATATTAGTCGGTTATATGAGGTATAGCCGGATTATTAAATTAAGTGTTAATTTAATAATTTAATGTAGAATTATATATTTGATATATTAAATTAAATTAACTAATATTAGCTTACTTAAGCATTTCTTTTTCTCACTTATGATACATTAATATATATGTGATATATGTTAATTGTATTGTTTTCTTTCTTAGCACACAAAATATATATGTGATATATATTAGTGTGTCATGCTAGGTTACACATGCAACATGGATGTATGAGACTCACACCATGCTTAGGGTTAAGGTGAGGTTTTATTTGTTTTTAAGTAATTCAAAACAAATGGAATTAGTCATGGTTGATTAGTGGAAACTTGTAGAACATTGACTTAGTCCACTTGTTTTGTCATGCTTAAGATATTTATTAACCTAACCATTACCCTATACCATGGTTTAGTCTCTATAAGGGTTAGTGTATCTCATATACTCACCATGGTTGCATTTCTAACCTCATGAGTTTTTATTCACCATCTTCTTCCTCATTTGAGAAAAAGCTTGCTAGATTTTTCTAAGTGATGAAATATTGTGAGAAAAAGAAATCTAAAGAGAGCCCAATTCCAACTTCATCATCCTCTAATATTATCCATTTAGTTTAGGGTGTTTGCTTCACTAATTCACATATTAGTGAAGAGGTAGCATGAGTTTGAGTCTTCTCGACGTAGATCATCTTCGGCCTCGAAGACATTGAGCAAACTTGTTCATTTCTTCATGTGAACCCTTTCTAGAGTTCGGAAGTTCACCACTTGCAATGAAGGGACTACTACATGGAGCTTTAGAAGTGAAGGACCGATCTACAAAGGTTGTATTCCGCATTCACTTAGGTGTTAAGATGTTAACATTGCTAGTTTGTTTAAAACTCTAGTTATGATTCTAGAGTTAGGATTGTTTAGAACGGCAAATTTTTGAAAATGGTATGGACGATGCCTCCCGAAACCTTGCTGCCGCGCTACGTAACCCTACAGCCTACCTCAGAGATCGTGATATTGTCTACCTTGTAGACAGATGACCCAGCTGTTGCTGAGATTGATTGGATGTCACTTCCAAACCTTATGAGCTGAGATCACTGGAGCTTTCAGGCAGACGCGATAGTAGATAGCTAGACTATCTTGAGTAGAGTTGAGCGACTGAGATGATTCGTCTGATTTGATACGCCAATGCAGGCCCAGTTGAGTTGAAGATTTCTAGTGTGAAGAATCTTACTCAGATCTAGAGTAGATCGATCCAGAGATGACGTTGTTCATTGGATGATCCAATAGGAGATCAATGAGTTGACCAGCTTCGGATAGAGGACCTCACCCAGATACGTTGTGAGTTGATCGAGAGCGGACGAATATAGAGTATTCCTCCAATGGTTGGGACGAGTTCCCGAGGACGTGTTCGTCTAGATATCTTCTACAGAGTGATGAAGATACCGAGTTCGTAATTTCGAGTCCGTGCGAGAGACTTCAGATTGACTGTAGCCGAGAATAATTGCAGTATGCAGATAGCATAATGTGATGTCGAAGTGGACGATAATAATGACGAGTGGAGCAAGAGGTTCGTGCGAGATACCGACGAGCTGTTGTTACTCCCCGTTGAGATTAGAGATCGGATATGTATACAGAGGCGTTGGAATACGGCCAGTTTCCGAAGTAATGCTGTGCTGAGAATGCAGATGTCCAGAAAACGAGAAAAGATTATATCAGAGTACCAGCCTCCGTATAGTTCGACATAGGCATGATTGGAAGAGACCTTGAGCAGGTTCCTTCCAGGACACTGCTGCGATAAGATTTGCACCGAAAATCAGTTGTGTCACGTGTATTCAGAGGGCCATAGGCCGACGCCACTGACGTGCTGCTTTACGAGTGGTCATGCAAATTGGCCGAGAGATGACCAGCGGAGTGCCATAGCGGAATCGTTTCTGTTAGCACACCCGACCGGGCCGACGAGCCGATGGATTGCGAGATTGGTAATCTACAGAGAAAATGAGGATCCATAGACAGAGGACGCCAGACCGTGAGAAGGAGGCAAGCGGATGTTCTTGCTCTGCCAGTTTTGGGCGCACTGACATTTTTCGACATTGTAGGAGGTGTATATCAATATCATTTGTTGCGATTTGCGTTTATGATCCGAGTATCACGCTTATATCGCTTAGATTCGAGTTTTGATGATTGAGTTTCATACTATTGTTTTCGTGCACCATGGCTGCACCTACGGGGTATTTACATTTTGTGCATAGTTATTGCACTTGATATATGCTTTATACACCGTTGTATTGGTTTATGATTTATGCATATCTATTGCACTTGGTGTCGATTTTGTGTCATGGTAGCACGTGGTTATGATTTCATGGATTTCATACGGTTGATTTGATTTTATGCATGTGGTACACACTCGATCAGATTTGTGCACTCGGTATAGCTCACATGTGCTTGTAGTGCATTGATACGTGTTTTGTGCACGCAGTTGCACACGCTTATGATTTTACACACCTTGGTATACTAGGTGTTGTTTTTATACGCATTTGAGTTGTTGATGAGATTTCATGTATTGGATGCGCCGGATTTGTATTTTGTGCATTGGCCGTACCGGATTTATATTTCGTGCATTGGATGCACCAGACTTGTATTTCGTGCATTGGATGCACCAGATTTATATTTCGTGAATTTGTTGCACTAGATTTGCAGTTCATGTATTTGTTGCACCAGATTTGTATTTTGTGCATTTGTTATACCAGATTCGTATTTCGTGCATTTGTTATACCAGATTCGTATTTCGTGCATTTGTTGCACCAGATTTGTATTTTGTGCATTTGTTGCACCAGATTCGTATTTCGTGCATTAGATTTGCATTTCATGCATTTGTTGCACCGTATGGGTATTTCGTGCATTTGTTACACTAGATTTGCATTTCATGCATTTGTTGCACCGGATGGGTATTTCGTGCATTAGTTGCACTAGATTTATACTCTGTACATTGGTTGCACCCGATTTATATTTTTGATCATTTGTTTTACCAGATTTATGTTTTGTGCGGGTTTGCACTTGATGTTCGTTTTCGTGCGCTTTACCACACTGAGCATTTATATGGACCTGACGTGCTTGGGTTGGATTTTTGCGCATATTAGGCGCTTGGTATTGGATTTTGTGCGCACCGGATGCACTTGACTTAGATTTTATTCGTGCATGTCGGATGCACTTGATTGAGATTTTATTCGTGCATGTTGAATGCAATTGATTTAGATTTCATTTGTGCATGACGGATGCACTTGATTCGGACTTTCACGCATGTTGGGCACATGATATGAGATGTGATTTTGTGCACACCGGATACACTCGATTGGGATTTTCATTCGTGCATGTTAGTTGCACTGGATTGAGATTTTCGTGCACAATAGATGCACTAGATGTTGTTGTCGTGCACACCTATTGCACTGGACAGATATTTTTGTGCACACCCGTTGCACTTAGTTTTGCTTTTGTGCATATTGTAGCACTTGTATTGGATTTGATTTTCGTGCGCACCTGACGTACGTGATGTTGGATACGCCTTTTGAGGTTGATTTTGCTATTGAGCACCTTGTTTTCATGATGGGCACTATACTATATAGAAGCCGAACAGGACTGATCTGAGGACAGTACCTGAGTACTTTGCATGCATTAAAAGTTTAGCAAGAGGTTTTCAAAAAAAGGAGTTATAGTCTCGCTATTTTCTACGTGTCCATGAGTGACACGAATGTTTACAAAGGAAAAACCTTTTGGGATATTTTAAAAAGGATGGAACGTATATTTGAGCAAAACATATATGAACATATATTTATTACTATACAAATGAGCGTCCGTCACTTGTGCCGTGAGTTACGCATCACGCAGCTATGTTTTATTCATTTTTAGGAGATTTTTCCAAGGATGCGTACTATACACGTATTATAGTATTTGATTAGTGCATATTGGATTTTAGTAGTGGATTTCGATATCTGTATCTCCATTGTAACTCGGATGATTGCGTGACGCTTGACGGAATACGATTTTGAGTTTCATACTCGTTTTCAGGCGCACACGATGCGCTGTGGTATTTCTGTATCTTCTGTGATTTTGGAGCCCCGTTGATTTGAGCTGATTATTGAAATGTTTTATCATTTGAGGGTTTAAATTTAAATTCGGGAACCGAATTTATTTAAGGGGGGGAAGATTGTAATATTTCAGAAAATATAAAATATTATTTTTGGAATTTAATATTAAAATAATATATTTCGCGAAAACTACCCGATTTGCGAATTTGGGGTTTTCGTAAAATGGTATAAATATATACTAATATTTGTGAAATAATTGGAGATTAAAATGATTTATTCATTTAAAAATATATTTATCGGATTTAGTATTTTTATAATTAATTATATGCAGTTTGGATAAAAATTGATTAGTATACTACTAATCGCGATTAAGCCAAATCCGTGTTTCTACATTATTCTATGGTTAGTGCACTATGACATGTTGCATTTGGTTGCATATTGTTTCATTAGTATTTGTTGATATTTGGGTTTTAGAGAAAAGAAAAAGAGAAAAAGGAAAAGGAGTGAATTATTGGAGAGAGAGAGAGAGAGAGTAAGGCATGAGCTTGTGTGGGGATGAGAATAAGAGAGAGTGAGGATAGGAGAGAGAGGGGGCTGCCTCATTCATTTTCCCCCATTGTTTTCTTCTACTTCTTCATCCTCAAGCTCTCCCACTTCTACCCTCAAGTATCATCTCAATTTCTTCACCAAAACCCTATACCCCCTTCATTAAAATGTTCCCTACCTTATCCTCAACACTTTAGACCAATCAAAGTTGGATTTTGAAGACATTGAGCAACTCAAGAAAATTCTTGAGTTGCCAAATAAGGTATATCTCCTTTCATTTAGTTTAGTTTTAAGTTTCCTAGCATTCTAGTTTAGTTTAAAGTTAAACTTGTTTAGATCAGTGATGTTTGGAAATTCCAAGAGAGGGTTTGGGTGTTGTGTGGACTTGTGATACTTAGTGGTTGTTTACAAGATCCTAGTATTGATATTGTGGCCTAGAACAGAGAATAGAACCCAAGATACGAACTTAGAAACTTCCCCGTGTCGGTTTTGTGATGTTTGATGGCTTACAGGGAATCTAGAGCAACCTGGGAAGTTTCTGAGAAAATCTAGCAAGTCCAGTGACCTAGGTTAACCACTAGAAACCCACAACCCAAATACGAGCCTATTTCCTCCTAGTATGGCCGGCGAGCTCGGATCTGGAGATGTCGCCGGTTTTCTGTAAGGGTCTAGGGATGAGATTTTGGTTGTAGCTTGCTTACCCTGTAACTTATCCCCTATACTTGCTAGTTCACTCCCAATTGACCTGAACCAAAATCTAGGAGCATATTGGGGTGTTTTTGGTTATGTTTTCCGATATTGGAATTCTTGGTTTTGGTATTTGATATTGTATTAGGTCGTTGGATGTTTGTACGTTAACGACGATGGTTGTTTGGTTGTTTTTGCATGCGTAGGCTATAGGTTTTAACCTATGAGGGCACTGTGTGCTGTATTGGTTTTCCGGAGTTGATTTTAATAGCATTTGGGATTGTGTATTTACTGTAGGTACCTTCGCGTGGATTCCGAGACAATGAGATACATCGATTACGGTTGAACAAGGAGTTCCGCAGATAAGTAGATTTATATCTACGGGGGAAGTCGGGTGGATGGCGTATAGCACCCCCGCAAATCATAATGGAAACCGTTATATATAGAATATGGTTAAGGAAATCATGTTAGAAACTTATGGATATGGTTAAAGGATTAATAAGAGACAAGATACACCACGACTTAAGATTATAGTGTATGGTATAGTGTGACATGATATGATAGAATAGATGTCTCGAATTGATATATATGGATATGAAACGTGAATGTGAATCACGATATGTATACGTAGTTGCAAGAGAGTAAGTATGAGATTTTAGTGGCTTGTTATGAGATTAATAAAATGACTTGATGTGAGAGATTGATGTGATGAAAAGAGTATACGATGAGATGTGATGACTTGGTTGATATGTCGTTATACAGATGCGAGTCGATATGAGATAATTAATACCTTTGTCGGTCCCCTGATATCAGATTAATATGGATATGACCTGAGATATAGGTATATATATGTGATTATGTGGATAATTAGCGATATGTCGTACGAGAATTTAGATCCGTACCCTCATTGTTGTATAGGTTGATAGAATCCCTACTTGTTTAATACCGCCGTACGATAGATTATACCGTACGTGATGTTGTGAGGCCGGATGCCGATTGATAGATTCATCGACTCCGATATGTTGTAGATACGTATACCTTATAGCATCGTGCTCATGATTTACTTTCTGCTACGTTCAGGATATTCTCATCGCATTATATATACCTGTGCTAGTACACCTACATCATTATCGATGATGCGTAAGTTACACTTACACAGATTTGCCGGCTCACACACTTTCATCATCGATAATTGCTATGCCACTTACACAGTAGAATTGCCACATCACTGTTCTATATTGCATGATATACTGATATGTTCACATCACTGTTCTATGTTGCATGATATACGGATATGCTCACATTTCTTTTATATGTTTGTATATATCATGCTTTACGATTATATGCATTGAGATGCTGTTTTCATGAGATTCTGGATTTGAGAACCGTTGTTATGTTTCAAAAGAAAGTATGTATTGTTTTTAAAAAAAATCGGTTTATCTTGATTTGATATTTCGAGACGTCCACTATGTCTTTTCTCGGTTATGAGTTATGTGATACCCGATTCGAGGAGCTGGATGAGGCTGTTTGCGGGTACATGGTGGACCCGGTATGGTACCCCGGGACAAGAAAGGTATGTTGTGCAGTAGACGATGAGCCTGGCAGAGAGACCACTACCTACCGGTGATAGTATTTAGGCTCGGCGATTATCCGGAGGATACCGACCGGAGTCGTGAGATGATACGGGCCGATCCGGACCGACGGAGTCCGAGATATGAGGATTTACGTGTCGATATTGGACACGGGTTTCATGATGTTTCGAGTGTCGATGTTGGACACTCAGGTTCCATGATTTTAATATGTCGTTGATGGACACACGTTGATTGATATCCTCATATTTACATGCATATGCTTTCATGATATTTACATGCATGATGTTATTGTGTCATTGATGGACACGTAGATGTTATCCACATGTTTACAGGTATTGATTATATTGTTGGCACATATGCAGATACGGTCACCCTAGATATCATAGTATTACCTTTATGATATAGTTGACCTAGAAATCGTTCTTTTATTCGATTTATACCTGATAATGTTTTCTATTCACGAGTTGGCAACTCACCCCCATTGTGCCACAGTTCTTGCAGGTTGACCGTATGAATCAGTAGTGGCATCGCTGGCACATAGTTTGCATTCGGGTGATTTGCTTGGGTAGGTGGTACATATTGGATTGTGCCACTCTTGTATTATTATTCCTATTGTATCTAGTCAACTCTATCAATCAGAAACTAGTATTTGTATAAGTAGTACGACTTAGCAAGACTTGTGGTTGCGAGACTTAGAGCGATGGGTTATATGTTCGCTTGGTGGGTTGATGTCTTATTTTATTCTTTATCCTTTGCGTTGATCTTCGACGTTGGGTGTTGTATACTTATTTTTTCTGTCTTGCGTGGTTGTGATTCCGCCAATTGGCGAAGGACTAGCTTCCACTTGGGGATGCCTTTATTATTATTATGTATATGTGGTTTTGGATCAAAATATACAAGGGAGGTGCTGCCCAAATTTTTAAAAAGACAAAACATATTTTTCAACTAATAAATATCCACTTGCATTTTTCATGTTCCATTATCTATGCATTTAAGAAAACAATTGATTTCATCATACCTTTATTTCAAAACTTCACCTCTTTTATTTTCTTAAAAAGGTTTAGATTTCTGGGTTTCGGTTTACTTGAATTACGCTACGTCTGTAGACGTGGTGTGATTTAAGTGCCGGTCACGAGCAAATATTTTCGGGTCGTGACACCACCGCTTCATCGTTCACTTGAGCCTGGATCTTAAGGAGGCGGAGGCTTCGTGAGGATCTGAGTATGTGAGAAGTTGAGGTCGACGGTGATGAGTTCGTGGGAAAACAAGGCATCTTCGACGGCTGTGACTTTGATGGTGACTCGATTTTGGTGCTCTTATAGGGCGACGATAAAGAAGAAAGATCCTGATATCAATGGCGATGATTTGGAGTGGAAGGTGATGAGATCCAAAAGCAAATCGACGACGACTAAGAGATCAGCCAAAACACACACCCAAACATCGACGTCTAAGAAAAAAGTATCGACGAAATTGATAGGGTCTCGTGATGGCTATATGATGTCCACAAGAAAAGATCGATGACAAATCCGGCGAGAATCAATCAATGGCGATATATTGCTCTGATATCATATTACAAATCGAAGTTTGGAAAGAGAAAATATTATTGATTGATCAAAAAATACAACATACAATGTGTCTCTGTATATTCCCAAAACAAGAGTAAACCCTAATACGTAATGCACGTACTGTACACGTAAACCCAATACACAATATATATCTTAACATACCTAAATATATCAAATGAAAGTTTCAGACGAACTCCCCTCTCACATATTGTTGGCTCTAAATATTTTTAATAACAAATCAATTTACGCTCATCAAATTGATATTTAAAGCAACACAATACCTTCCAAAAATATTGTCAGTTTAAATAATAGAAGGGGCTTACCTTAATAAGTTCTCACCTCCAAAACTTATCACCAGTTGGTTAGCATTATGTTTTATAACCATGACAAGCAAGTTAATAAATCGAAAAGAAATTAGTAACATTACATCACATAGATTGATATCATTTATTGCAAGTCATTGGCCGTGAGGACGGTAGTTACAAGAAAGCTCATGGCATACAACGGCTATTCTCATAATGGGTCTATCACATATTGGGTTTACACACATTGCTATAAAAGAGTCGAAATGACAAAAGCAAGCTTACAAGACGTAGTACTTAGCCATAAGCCGTATTACACATTATAGCTCTTAGATCATGAAATGGGATGCAAAAACCTGCCAATAGGACGTCGGCCAAAGTTTTATCCTACTAATTCCTTAGTATTTCACACGAGATACCAAAAATCCACTTTGGAAAACAATGGATTCACACTGTATCGAAGCCAACAATAATCATCACAGTGTTTCACTCAAAACACCTAAAACCTACTTTATGAAACAAAGAGTTAAACACTGACCACAGCAAGGATGCTTGTTCTAATGAACTCCTAACATTATTCACGCAGTACACCAACATCCATATTTGGAAAAAAAGGATATATACTACTTGGGAGATCGGCTCACTAGAGTTAAACCAAACAAGCCTCTCATGATCTCTCAAGATTAAACGTCCCTATACCTACATGAGTCGGACCCTGAATGCAAATATTCTCATTGTACATCCAAAACTCATCTTTGGAACGACATGATTTATGCTATACTTCCAACATTCGACTTTTGCAAGAACAAGATTGTTTATGTCGGCCGAAAACGGAATTATATTATTAAGATTTGTATTCAACCATAGCAAAGGTCTCAACTCTAGCCGACGCCATCGAAATAAAAGGAGTTACATGTCAACGAAGGGTTTGCACTATACTCCGGCAGGGCCTAATTAATCCTAACAAATATTTTATATTTATATTTAAATATATTTTGTTTGTTTGTTTAGAGATAAGATTTAGTTAGTTATTTAGAAATAAATCCTAATTAAACCAATGCTATCTCTAAGCATCATTGTATAGGTTATAAATATGGAGCAATAGCTTAGCGCATGGATTGTACGAGTAAGAAAGATCTGCAACAGTATAGCCCTAATATTTATGAGAGTCCTATATGCCCTTTGGAAAGAGATCCGTGAGAATGAAGGTTTATTCTGTATTCTTCATGTAAACTCTCTCATATGAATTAATGAAAACGATCTTCGCCGTGCCCGTGGTTTTTCCTGTTTTGGGTTTTTCATGTAAAATCTCTGTGCCCCTTTACGTTAATCTTTTATGTTTTCTGCGATTTGTTTGATCTTTATTTCCGCATTTATCTCGATCATTCGTAACAAACCGGTATCAAAGCTTAGATTGATTTGTCCGTGGATCGTGCGTTCAGTGGATGATTTTGACAATCCAAATATGTAACCTTATGTTTTTAGGCGTTTTGGACATATTGATAGAGTCGGATTCAAAAAATTCCATCTTCTGCTGCAGATATCCCCACTTCAGTGCTTATAGTTCGAATCGACTTTTGTTAAAGTCATGGATGCATGTTATTACTTCGAGACACTGTTACCATGCGGATTTGGGTTGAAGGTGGAATTTCTTACCCTTTCAGTGCCGCATCTTTTACCGCATTGAGTGCAATTATGCATTGTTATATTAATCATGTGATATGTTTCATCTCCGAAGTTTCTGCCGAGGTGTTATCTCCTTCCAGTGTTGATCTTAGTCTCGATCGGATATGAGTTGTCACGCTCTGCTTTCCAGTGTACGGAGAAAGAGACGTGACGAGACATACGACGTATTTACTCATAAGTAAATACGCTAAGCGTAAATAAACAATATAAATAAATAACACAAGAATGACAAGAGATGTAATAAAACAACAATTTTTTTTATTGATAATCATTCTTTACATACAACTGAAAAGTAAAGTACAATGATGGAAAGCGATGCCTAAATAGTGACATATGAACTGAAAAGAAATAAGTACAAGTAAAAGCCTAGAAGTTGTGCTGCTCGGTGATCTGTTCCAAATCGTCCTGGCTGGGCTCGGTCTCTTGAGAGTCAGGTCCTCCTAATGAACATTCTAAAGAAAGAAGAGATAAGAATGTCGTCAGCGAACTAGCGCTCGGTTAGTCCCAAAAGATAGAATGTAACAGATAGGTAAAGAGAAAAGAACTGGTAAATTATCTGTTTGTTATGCTAACGTAGTTGTTTGTAGCTTGGTACAGAAGGTGTCAGTGTATACGAGAGGAGTCCAACTTGCTCTATGGACTATGGTAATAGGAAGTACAAGGCCCCATCAACAAAACCACGGAACAACGACACGAATGTTCATGTAGTGTCTTTTAGTGACCATCTCGTTCCACTTCTAACGCATTTCGTACCAGTCTACCCCATTAAACCCCATAATGTATATTATATTGATTATAGTTATCAGACTTGCCGAGACCATGGTATAAGTTGTTCATGTAAACTGATCAAGATGTAAACGGATACTCATGTAGTCAAGTTCAAGATATAGCCATGGTTCGGTCAAGTCAAGTTATATTGCATGTTTGATATTGTTCTGGTATTCATGTGTTCAAGTTCAAGTGTTTCATGTTTGGTATATTGGATTCATGTGGAATTGGAGTTATAATTGGATTCATGTTTGGATTGTATTCAGATTAGACTGAGATTCAGATTGAGTCAGACACTTAAACAGATTTGGATGCTGAATTAGATTTTGGTGTTATCGGTAACTGCTGCACATGAACGGCAGGATTTGTGTCTTTATCCAAGATAATTACCATTGATAACCCCGTTTTAGTTTACTACCTTAAATAGGCAAGCACCCATTTTCTCCGGCTCTCTGAGGCTCAAGAGAATTGGTTCCGCTTAAACCTATATTTACTAGGTTCGTTATTGTAATTTAATATAACTTGAGGGGTTTTATGAAAAATATTTTTTAGTATACTTTCAAAATAAACCTCAAGTACTTATTTATATTATTTAGAATTGTAATGAAAGTGAATTTTAAAGAATGAGGTATATTAGTGAAAATATTCATAGCTTGAATAGTTCAAGATATTTTAGTGTAAAGTTTGATTTGTATTGATTTTTGATGGTATTTTCATGAAACTTGTTATACTTTTATTTTGTTTAGAAAACATGGAATTTAAATATCTTAAAAACATGTGGTTTGCTAATATTTATATAATTATTAAAAACAAGTTTTTATTATTAAATAGAAATTCTCATTTTTTTAAAAAAATGTATTAAAATTCCATCGAGATCGTATGCTCCGTGAGGTAGTCTGCATCTCGCCCTACTAGTCCCGAGGATGTGCGATAATCCGCACCATCCTAACTGGGTTTCCTAAAATGGGTTGTAGAGGTATAATCGCAAGGAATTTAAATAATACTACTTACAAGAAAACAAGTTTTTATAGTTCGAGGTATTTTACTGAAAAGTCGTATTTTGCCACAAGATAATAGGTTTAAGAGAATCGTGCTATATCAAGATGTGTGTATGTGAGAGGTAGGTCATTACCTCGTAAGGTTTTCTAAAGGTATGCTAAGCAAAAATATTAAAGGATGTCGTATTTAAACATTGTAGGGTGTTTTTCGTCACCCCGTTGAGATGGGAATACGCGCGCACTTGTCAGACGTACTACAGATTCCCCCAGCCTAGGGTAGGCCGGAGTTTAATGATTGTGGGGATCCGAATCTCCGGCAGCCGCGGACTAAGCTGCCGTTAATTACCCCTCGCCTTTGGGGCGAGGGAACCTCCGATTAACGGGTTAAACTGGTCATGCGAACTCAACGTGCGGTGTGCGTGTGTTGTGTTTTAAAACGGGGTTTTGGATATATCGGGAGCCACGCAGAGTTTTTACGGGGGTCCCGCTACCCGGATAGCGGGCTGGGGGTCAAGGGGGCTAGCAGCCCCCTTGCGGGGTGCGGGGAAGCACCCCGTTAGAAATTTTTTTTCTAACAGGGACAGTGTCGTAGAGCACGTGTGTGTGCAAATATGTATACATATGTATATGTATATGTATGTACATAAAAAGAGGGGGAAAAGGCATCTAAAGGATGCGTGGGGCCAGCGCCTTGGGCGCTGTGCGCTCAGGCGCTAGTGTGCCATGTGCCGGCACGTGGGCGCTCTGCGCTTGAGCGCAGGGCGCTGTAGCGCAAGCGCACCACGTGTCGGCACGTGGGCGTTTTGCGCTTCAACGCCTGACGCTCGAGCGCAAGTGCGCCACGTGTCGGCACGGGGGCGACTTGTGCTTGAGCGCTGGGCGCTTGAGTGCAAGTGTGCCACGTGTCGGCACGGGGGTGACTTGCGCCAGAGCGCTGTGCGCTTGAGCGCAAGCGCGCCACGTGTCGGCACTGGGGCGACTTGCGCTCGAGCGCTTGCGCTTGAGCACAAGCGTGCCACGTGTCGGCATATGGGTGCTTTGCGCTCGAGCACAGGGCGCTGTTGTGCAAGCGCGCCACGTGTCGGCACGTGGGCGCTCTGCGCTTGAGCGCCGGCGAGGAAAAAAGGCTTTTAGCCAAAAAAAGATTCTCGGAAGAGAAATCAGAGTGGAGTTGGACTCCTAAATGTGTTTTTGGGGTTAATGGAAGGGGTTCTTCTTCCTCCTCCTCTGTTAGCTGGATCTTGAAGATCAAGAGATGTGTGATCTCAAAATCTCTCCTTTTGGGGATCTAAAAACAGATCCAAGTTCCCCTTTGTGGGTTTGGTGGTGAAAAACTATTTTGTTTTTGAAAAGGAAGAGTAAAACTCTTGATTTAATTCAAGAGAAAGAAGAAGGTTTTGGAACCTTGAGGAAGGAGAAAAGATCTCAGATCTAATTTTTTTGGAGAGAATGAAAAGTATATGCTTTATTCATCATCATGTTGCCTTATATAGGCTTACATATTTACATATAGCCCCTTGGGCTTTACAAAAATGGCATTTTAGCCATCCCATGGCTCATGTGCCATTTCATTTTTGCACATAAGCCATGGGCTTACAAAATATTGGCTTTATGCCCATTTTGTTTACATTCATGCATAAAAAATTACATAAAAATTATTTATGACATGATTTCGTTGTTGGCATGGGAAGGCTGGCCGCGGGCTCGCCTTGGGCATGGGCCCGCTTGACCTGGGCTTGGGCCTACCTAGCTTGGGGGTTGACCTTGACTTTGACTCGGTCAACCGGGGTGTAAATTTTTACCCCAACAAATTGCCCTCCATCAATAAATGCACACCGCACATGTGGGTCGTGTGCATGAAATTGATGGATCTTCTTTCACGTGGATACGACTTGCTTTGGTTCCCACTTTTTGGGATGCACTGCCCTTTTTACGACGTGGACGGTCGACGCTCTAATTCGGAGAGATCTGGTAGACGTGTCCCCGGCACGGAGTGTCGCTGGCCGATGTTTCCCGGAGGCGGAGTGCCTGTTGGTTGACGTGTCCCCGGCATGGAGTGTCTGCTGGCGATGTACCCCCAGCACGGAGTGTCTGCTTGACGTTTCCCCGAGGCGGAGTATCGGCTGGTTGACGTGTCCCCGAGACGGAGTGTCTGTGTTGGACGTTTCCCTGATGCGGAGTGTCTGTGTTAGACGTTTCCCCGATGTAGAGTGTCTCTTGCTGACGTGTCCCCGGCACGGAGTGTCTGCTTGACGTTTCCCTGGCGCAGAGTGTCGGGTTGACTTTCCCCCGGCACGGAGTGTCGCTGATCAACTTTTCCCCGGCGCGGAGTGTCGGGTTGACTTTTCCCTGGCACGGAGTGTCGCTGATCGACTTTTCCCCGGCGCGGAGTGTCGCTGGCAGACGTTTCCCCGAGACGGGGTGCCTGTTGTAGGGCGTTTCCCCGAGACGGAGTGCCTATGGTAGGGCGTATCCCCGATACGGAATGCCTGTGGTAGGACGTTTCCCCGATACGGAGTGTCTGTTGTAGGGCGTATCCCCGAGACGGAGTGCCTGTGGTAGGACGTTTCCCCGATACGGAGTGCCTGTTGTAGGGCGTATCCCCGAAATGGAGTGCCTGCGGTAGGACGTTTCCCCGATACGGAGTGCCTGTGGTAGGACGTTTCCCCGATACGGAGTGTCTGTTGTAGGGCGTTTCCCTGAGACGGAGTACCTGTGGTAGGGCGTATCCCCGATATGGAGTGCCTGTGGTAGGACGTTTCCCCGATACGGAGTGCCTGTTGTAGGGCGTATCCCCGAGACGGAGTACCTGTGGTAGGACGTTTCCCCGATACGGAGTGCCTGCGGTAGGACGTTTCCCCGATACGGAGTGCCTGTGGTAGGACGTTTCCCCGATACGGAGTGTCTTTGTGGGAATTGGTTTTTTTTTTGTTTGGCATCTGCATTGCTGTACTGGAATAATGCCAGGAGCAACTCATCATTCGCCCCGGGAGGATTTGGGAATTGGTTTTACGCCCGTGGATTGTATACGGTTTTGCAGGATATATGATCCAGACCGTAGGGCCAGGAGAATTTTGAGGAATTGGATTTTGGTTAGCGTCTGCATTGCTGCACTGGAATGTAGTACCAGGAGCAACTCATCATTCGCCGTTGGGGTATGGGAGTTGGAATTTGGTTGGCGTCTGCATCGCTGCACTGGAATGTAGTACCAGAAGCGACTCATCATTTGCCACTTGGGAATTTGGATTTAGGATTTGGTTGGCGTCTGCATCGCTGCACTGGAATATGGTACCAGGAGCGACTCATCATTCGCCACTTGGGGGTTGGGGAGCGATCGCTTAGGAGACAGGTTTAGATCCCTATCACCTAAGGCTTTTCAATTTTATGGGCCGTGAGGGTCCCACAAAGCATTTTCTCCCTGCGGGTCGTAAGGATCCCGCAGGTGTATTTTCTCCTCAGGAATCGTGAGGACTCCTAAGTGTGTTTTTTTCCCCTTCTTCTTTATGAGTTGTAAGGATCCCACGAAGGTTTGTTCTCCTCATGTATCGTGAGGACATATGAGTGGATTTCTCTCATTCCCAGTTTAATGACTTAGAGGTCATCTGTTTCTAGTTTAACGACTTAGTGGTCATCTGTTTCCAGTTTAACGATGTAGTGATCATCTGTTTCCAGTTTAAAGACTTAGAGGTCTGCTGTTTCCAGTTTAACGACTTAGAGGTCATCTGTTTCCAGTTTAAAGACTTAGAGGTCGACTGTTTCCAGTTTAACGACTTAGAGGTCATCTGTTTCCAGTTTAACGACTTAGGGGTCTGTGGTGCCCAGTTTAACGACTTAGCGGTCATCTGTTTCCAGTTTAACGACGTGGTGGTCATCTGTTTCCAGTTTAACGACTTGGTGGTCTAATGTTTCCAGTTTAACGACTTAGAGGTCATCTGTTTCCAGTTTAACGACGTGGTGGTCATCTGTTTCCAGTTTAACGACTTGGTGGTCATCTGTTTCCAGTTTAGCGACTTGGTGGTCATCTGTTTCCAGTTTAACGACTTGGTGGTCATTTGTTTCCAGTTTAACGATGTGGTGGTCATCTGTTTCCAGTTTAAAGATTTAGAGGTCTGCTGTTTCCAGTTTAGAGACTTAGAGGTCTACTGTTTCCAATTTAACGACTTAGAGGTCATCTGCTTCCAGTTTTAAAGACGTGGAGGTCTATTGGATTGATTTGGAATTTTGGGATAGGGGCCGGCATCAGCGTTGTTAACACTGAAGCACGTGTGCCAGGACACATGAGTGGGTCTTCCCAATGGAGTATAATTCCAAAGGCGGAGACCAACCGCTGGACTGGTGATTGCGGTGGGGCATGGGTATGCTGAGGATTATTTGAGCCCGTGAATTGTATACGGCAGTCAATTTGGGGACTAGCCGTAGGGCCGAAAGAATTTTGGGAATTTGGATTTTTGTTTGGCGTCTGCATTGCTGCACTGGAATAATGCCAGGAGCAACTCATCATCCGCCCTTGTTTTTTGGTTTTTTTTTTGTTTTACCGCGATCGCTCTATCATTTCAGCTTTTCTTATCACGAAGGTCGCGATTGCCCTATCCTTTCGGCTTTTATTCGCGGTTGCCCAATCATTTCGGCTTTATTTTCATCTTTATTTTACTCGCTGATTTTTATTACGAGTTGCCCCATCATTTCGGCTTTTCTTTATTTTTCTTTTATTTACACATTTTTTTTAAAAATTTTTTTTACATTCCCAGTTTAACGACTTAGAGGTCGACTGTTCCCAGTTTAATGACATGGTGGTCGACTGTTCCCAGAGAAAGGCGGGTGTTTGAGAGAATCAGGTCCCTGAAGGACATCGGTCCCCGTATGTATGAAGTTGGCGGTTGCAGCTTGATTGTTTGTTAACACGCCAGGGGACAATGATATTTCTCCCGCCTTATATTGTTTCTCGACCCAATCCTTGAAGATGCAACAGTCTTCAATAGTGTTCCCCAGCACTCGGTGGTATGGGCAAAAGTTAGGATGATTGGTCATGTTCGCTTCACTTAGCCTTCTTGGTTTTGGTAGCCGCAGGCCATTCTTCAGAGCATCTTTAAAAATTTTGTGAACCTTGTCCCTTCGGAATGAGTAGACCTTATTTCTTCTTTCCTCCAAAGTTGGCTCTCGAGACTGGTCAGTTTTTGCTCCGCCCGTTCCCTGCTTATTTGGAGAATTGGTGATATTAGAACTTCCGCCTTTTCGGTTGTCGTCCCTCCAAGGTTTCGGTCTGTTTGTGAACTGAAGATCCTGAGCGGACTCGGACTTTGAGCGTTCCAACGTTTGGACCTTTTTGGTCAGCTCTTGGAATGTTTTGAGACCCGCGGTACATAGAAACGGGGTCATCCAGTTGTTGAGATTTTCGACAAGGAGACTGACAGATTGGTCCTGCCCTATCGGCGGTTCGCATTTGACGGAGAGATTACGCCATCGGGTTATAAAATCCGTGCTGCTTTCGTCGCTCTTGGGCTTGGTCCTTACGAGCTCGGCAATGGTAATCTTATCGCTGATGCTCATGAACCTCTGCCGAAACAGAGACTCCATTTAGACAAAAGTTGTGACGGAGCCATCTGGTATGCTCGCGTACCAGTCAAAAGCAACATCGGTCAGGCTATTAACGAACTGGCGGAGGAGAAGCGCATCATTGCCCCCAGTATTCCCGCATGAGGCTTTGAAGTGGGCGATGTGCTGATTCGCATTTCCCGTCCCGTTGAATCTTCCGAATTTGGGGATGACATAGCCGCTAAGAAATTCTACCAGATCATACTGAGCAGGATATGGTCTCCCACTACTGCTGACATCTTTTTGCGCTTCGGCTTCGGCTACCAAGGTTTTGACTTTGTCGGTAACCAAATCCATGATTTGATCTTGAGTTAGCGGGCTATTGTCATCGGTAGCCAAGACATTTGCCGAGATAGGATACGACTGACTTTCGTGCGGCTCGCCCACCCTTGGATTTGAGGGAATAGGCACCGGCTGTCTCGGGTCAACGTTTCCCGGTTCATGAGCAGAGCCCTGTGCTTGATTGGGCGGCTGAGAGGCAAGTTGGGTCGTAAGCCGTAAGACGACATTTGTCAAGTCGTCGATGTTTGAGTAGAGCTTGGCCATCTCCTTGTCTTTGCTTCTGAGCTGCTTTCGGAGCTCTTGAAGCAGCTCTTGCTCCGCGGTCCTAGGGCGGAAAGTCGGCTCTTCTTCGCTTTCCGAGCCTGACTTCTCATGGACCGAAGAGTCTTTCTGCTTATCAGCCTCACTGGGAAGGTCTTCATTACCTTACAGAGGAGGCTGGCCTTGGGATGTGGCAGCCAAATTCACGCCAGATTGGATTTGGGATGTAGTGGCCCCGTCCTTGCTCTTGCTGCGCGTGCCCACCATGTAAACAGTGTGGACCTCATATCCAGTCGTCTCTTTCTCACTGGCGGGGAGCTTAGAGAAGACACCCGATCGAGCAGTGGTCAATGGCACCGCTGGAGCTTGCTCGGGACGCGTTGTAGCTTTATTGGTGCCGATGGCCTTGCCCCCAGCTGGGGCCATGGAGAGTCGTTCGGAAACGGACTTGCGCTTGGGGTGAGATGCCCTCGCGACCACCACATTTGGTCTCCTGCCTTTCGAGACCGGTTTGTCTGCCACCGGGGCTTGAGGAGCTGGGATGGCGCCAACTGGCATGAACATAATAGAGCCGAATGGTAGCAGCGGTTCCTCCCATTGTCGCCCGAGACTGGCCGGAAGGACCGTCCTAGAGTCTATCCCCATCGTGTAGGAGATGGGAGCTGAGTTCATCTTTGGAGACATCGTCGGAAGGTGATTGCTTGAAAATCTGCATGAAAGAGCATTATTTTAGTATAAATACAGATATGTATAATGATTGAGTTCGCATGAATACTTAACCCGAAATATGGGAGGAGAGATTGGTCCCACCGGGCGTGCCAGAATCTGTAGGGTGTTTTTCGTCACCCCATTGAGATGGGAATACGCGCGCGCTTATCAGGCGTACTACAGATTCCCCATGCCTAGGATAGGCCGGGGTTTAATGATTGTGGGGATCCGAATCTCCGGCAGCCGCGGACTAAGCTGCCATTAATTACCCCTCGCCTTTGGGGTGAGGGAACCTCCGATTAACGGGTTAAACTGGTCATGCGAACTCAACGTGCGGTGTGCGTGTGTTGTGTTTTAAAACGGGGTTTTGGATATATCGGGAGCCACGCAGAGTTTTTACGGAGGTCCCGCTACCCGGATAGCGGGCTGGGGGTCAAAGGGGCTAGCAGCCCCCTTGCGGGGTGCGGGGCAGCGCCCCGTTAGAAAAATTTTTTCTAACAAGGACAGTGTCGTGGAGCACGTGTGTGTGCAAATATGTATACATATGTATATGTATATGTATGTACATAAAAAGATGGGGAAAATGCATCCAAAGGATGCGTGGGGCCAGCGCCTTGGGCGCTGTGCGCTCAGGCGCTAGCGTGCCATGTGTCGGAACGTGGGCGCTCTGCGCTTGAGCGCAGGGCGCTGTAGCACAAGCGCGCCACGTGGGCGCTTTGCGCTTCAACGCCTGACGCTCGAGCGCAAGTGCGCCACGTGTCGGCACGGGAGAGACTTGCGCTTGAGCGCTGGGCGCTTGAGCGCAAGTGTACCATGTGTCGGCACGGGGGCGACTTGCGCCAGAGCGTTGTGCGCTTGAGCGCAAGCGCGCCACGTGTCGGCATATGGGTGCTTTGCGCTCGAGCGCAGGGCGCTGTTGTGCAAGCACGCAACGTGTCAACACGTGGGCGCTCTGCGCTTGAGTGCCGGCGAGGAAAAGAGGCTTTTAGCCAAAAAAAGATTCTCGGAAGAGAAATCAGAGTGGAGTTGGACTCCTAAATGTGTTTTTAGGGTTAATGGAAGGGGTTCTTCTTCCTCATCCTCTGTTAGCTGGATCTTGAAGATCAAGAAATGTGTGATCTCAAAATCTCTCGTTTTGGGGATCTAAAGACAGATCCAAGTTCCCCTTTGTGGGTTTGGTGGTGAAAAACTATTTTGTTTTTGAAAATGAAGAGTAAAACTCTTGATTTAATTCAAGAGAAAGAAGAAGGTTTTGGAATCTTGAGGAAGGAGAAAAGATCTCAGATCTAATTTTTTTGGAGAGAATGAAAAGTATATGCTTTATTCATCATCATGTTGCCTTATATAGGCTTACATATTTACATATAGCCCCTTGGGCTTTACAAAAATGGCATTTTAGCCATCCCATGGTTCATGTGCCATTTCATTTTTGCACATAAGCCATGGGCTTACAAAATATTGGCTTTATGCCCATTTTGTTTACATTCATGCATAAAAAATTACATAAAAATTATTTATGACATGATTTCGTTGTTGGCATGGGAAGGCTGGACGCGGGCTCGCCTTGGGCATGGGCCCGCTTGACCTGGGCTTGGGCCCACCTAGCTTGGGTGTTGACCTTGACTTTGACTCGGTCAATCGGGGTGTAAATTTTTACCCCAACAAACATCATAGTATTTAACTGTAAAAGCTTAAATAAAGTTGTTTTGCATGAAGTTTTAAGGTGAAACTTGTTTCAAAATATAAGTTAATGACTAACAAGCAAAGTATAGTAATATGGATGAGTTATTCTTAAGAAAAAAATTGTAGTTTTCAAAGTTTTAAAAACAAAAACCGGTATAACTCCATTTACCGACATGTTTTGAAAAGAGATCATTTTAATCTAGAAAGAGGAGAAGAGAGATGAGACTTACTTGCTAGAAAATTAGAGAAGATGTATAGGAAGAAATTGGTAGTTTCGTAAAGTCACGGGGTTGCCAGAAACGTCTCGAATCCTCGCCGAAAATTGACCTTGGGCTAACTCCACTTGTACTCTTCTTTAACTTAGGAAATTTTGAGAATTTTTGATAAGAGATTTCAGAATGAAGAGGATTAGAGTATGAGGTTATATTTATATGGTAAAATTAGGGTTTTGGAATTGAAGAGAGAATTAAAAATGCATTAAAAATAGGATTAAAGGGTGAATTTAAACTCTCTGGATAAATGCAGGAAAAACAAACAGTACTGGGGTAGTGGGGATAGGCCAAAAGTCATGTGGGCAAAACACAGGGGCTTTTATCCACGGGGGACCGTCGGTGCCGAGAAAATGGCTGATCTCGCCGGTCATCTAGAGGAGAGAAGGGGTGGGATTGGTGCCACGTGTCCCTAGCGGTGTACACAACATTTTACACATGTTTATTTTTTCTGTCTTTTCATTTCTTATGTATATTGCACGTGTAAACTTTTGGGCTTCCAAAAAGTTTAAAATAAAAATTCAGAAAAAATATATGTGGCTGATGGAATTCGAACACAAGGGCTACTTCACAGTAGTGCAAGGCTTTACCAATGAACTACAAATATTTTCTTGCTGTTCTTAAGCAAGTATAACTTTTAAATTGTGCCCAGGCTTGCAAACTCCTTTCTATATTTTAAAAAGAAAAATTTTGTACAGAAAATTCATGGTCGTTACATTTTACCTTCTTTATAAAAATTTCATCATCGAAATTTATAGAAGGAAGTTGTAACAGATTCAAGAAAAATTTGAGGACAATGGTGGTGAAAAGAACTACTGAAAGTGCTTGTAAAATATATTTGAAAGAACGAAAGGATGCAATGATTTTGAAAAGGCTGAACAGATGGGAAGAGATATAAGTTAATAAATAAAATATGGTGTGATAATATACGTAAAACTAAATTAAGAAGAAAGTGAATCAAAGGCAGAATTTTAAGTCACTCAAATAGAGTACCGCATTGTAATTATGCTGCAGTTCATAGTTACAATCACATAACTCCAGTTAAATCACCCAAATCCTACCATCAGAGTCAAGATGATAAGGTTTAAGAAATAATCAAAAATCAAAGGAAGATCAAGAGTTTGTAGTTTCGTGTTACGTTGAGACTAGAAAAGTTTCAAAATAATGCAATCATGTTGTAGACGTTATAGTTTACCCTCCTTAAAAGAATTTCGTCTACGAAATTCTCTTAAGTTGCGACATGAAGTATGGTGATGCTCCAGTGTCGAACAGTGCAAGTGCAGGATTAGTGGCTTAAATTGTGTGGGGTTGGTTTTAGATACAAGGTATACAAGGATTTGAAAAGATGAAAGGATTGGGAATTACTAGTGATAATTTGACCAATTATTTCGGCTTCTCCAACCGGTATTGTGGATTTCTGGCCTCCTGGCACTTTTCTTTGTGCCTACTGGTATATTTTGGACTGACGAGGTAAAGGTGGTCCTCGTGAAGGTGGTGCAGGAGCTGGGTGCTACGATGCGGGCAAGCTCCGATGGCATGAGTGGATGTGCCATAAGCTAAGCACAGGCCGTTCGCATGCCTGCAGTCCTTTAGTTCATGTCCGAGTTTCTTACAATAATAGAAAGCCATTGCCGGCGGTGTCTTTTTCTTCTTTTTGATATAACCAAGAGCTGCCCTCAAAGCGACCTTAGTGCGAACCAGTCCTTGGTGAAGGAAAGCAGCCTACTCCTGCTGTCCCTCAACTAGACTCCTGGTTGTTTCAAGGAATGCCATTGATCTTATCAGTAAGTCCTCAACAGTAATGTATGGTAGTGTAGGTGGTGGAGTGTTGATGTTCACGTTGGTGCTCATGTTGTTGAAAGGATCCATAACCTTGAAAGAATAGGAAGGGTTAGGATAGATTCAAGGAGTTGAAATGTAAAGAATGTATAGTTGCTGATTTTTATAATTCTTGTCTTATATTACTTAGGTTTCCGTGCAGAATAGACATGCATGGTAAGATTTCATGCAGAACCGACCTGCATGGGCCGCCAATAAAACCTGTCACATCCCGCTTCCCAGTGTACGGGTAAGGAGACGCGACGAGACACGCAACGTATTTACTCAGTAGTAAACAAGCTAAGCGTAAATAAGCAATATAAATAATTAAAACAAGAATGACAAGAGATGTAATAAAACAACAACTTTTTATTGATAACCATTCTTTACATACAACTGAAAAGTAAAGTACAATGATAGAGGCATATGAACTGAAAAGAAATAAGTACAAATAGAAGCCTAGAAGTCATGCTGCTCGGTGATCTGCTCCAAATCGTCCTGGCTGGGCTCGGTCTCCTGAGAGTTGGGTCCTCCTGATGAACATTCCAAAGAAAGAAGAGAGAAAAATGTCGTCAGCGAACTAGCGCTCGGTAAGTCCCAAAAGATAGAATGTAATAGATAGGTAAAGAGAAAAGAACTGGTAAATTATCTGTTTGTTATGCTAATGTAGTTATTTGTATGTTGGTACAGAAGGTGTCAGTGTATACGAGAGGAGTCCAACTTGCTCCGCGGACTATGGTAATAGGAAGTACAAGGCCCCATCAACAAAACCACGGAACAACGGCACGGATGTTCATGTAGTGTCTTTTAGTGACCATCTCGTTCCACTTCTAACACATTCCGTATCAGTCTACCCCGTTAAATCCCGTAATGTATATTGTATTGATTGTAGTTATCAGATTTGCCGCGAACATGGTATAAGTTGTTCATGTAAACTGATCAGGATGTAAACGAATAGTCATGTAGTCAAGTTCAAGATATAGCCATGGTTCGGTCAAGTCAAGTCATGTTCCATATTTGATATTGTTCTGATATTCATGTTCAAATTCAAGTGTTCATGTTTGGTATATTGGATTCATGTTGGGGTTATGATTGGATTCATATTTGGATTGTATTCAGATTAGACTGAGACTCAGATTGAGTCAGACACTTAAACAGATTTGTATTCTGAATTAGATTTTGGTGTTATCTGTAACTGCTACACATGGACGGCAGGATTTGTGTTTTTTTCCAAGACAATTACCATTGATAACCCCGTTTTAGTTTTTTTTTTATCTTAAATAGGAAAGCAATCACTTTCTCCAGCTCCTTGAGGCTCAAGAGAATTGGTCCCGCTTAAACCTATATTTATTAGGATCCTTATTGTAATTTAATATAACTTGAGGGATTTTTATGAAAAATATTTCTTAGTATACTTTCAAAATAAAGCTCAAGTATTTATTTATGTTATTTAGAATTGTCATGAAAGTGAATTTTACAGAATGAGGTATATTAGTGAAAATATTCATAGCTTGAATAGTTCGAGATATTTTAGTGTAAAGTTTGACTTGTATTGATTCTTGATGGTATTTTCATGAAACTTGAAATACTTTTATTTTGTTTAGAAAACATGAAATTTAATAATATCTTTAAAATATGTGGTTTGCTAATATTTATATAATTATTAAAAATAAGTTTTTATTATTAAATAGAAATTCTCGTTTTTCTTAAAAATTGTATTAAAATTCCATCGAGATCGTATGCTCCGTGAGGAGCTCTGCATCTCGCCCTATTAGTCCAGAGGATGTGCGATAATTCGCACCATCCCCACCGGGTTCCCCAAAATGGGTTGTAGAGGCATAATCGCAAGGAATTTAAATAATACTATTTACAAGAAAACGGGTTTTTATAGTTCGGGGTATTTTATTGAAAAGTCGTATTTTGCCACAAGATATTGGTTTCAAGAAAATCGTGCTATGTCAAGATGTATGTATATGAGAGGTAGATCATTATCTCGTGAGGTTTTCTAAAGGTATACTAAGCAAAAGTATTAAAAGATGTTGTATATAAACTTCATGGTATTTAACTGTAAAAACTTAAATAAAGTTGTTTTACATGGAGTTTTAAGGTGAAACTTGTTTCAAAAATATAAATTAATGACTAACAAGCAACGTATAGTGATATGGATGAGTGATTCTTAACAAAAAAGTTGTAGTTTTCAAAGTTTTAGAAACAAAAGCCGGTATAACTCTATTTACCGACATGTTTTGAAAAGAGATCTTTTTAATGTAGGAAGAGGAGAAGAGAGATGTGACTTACTTGCTAGAAAATTAGAGGAGAGGTATAGGAAGAAATTGGTAATTTCGTGGTGTCGCGGGTCGCCGGAAAGTGACCTTGGGCTAACTCCATTTGTACTCATCTTTGACTTAGGAAATTTTGAGAATTTTTGACAAGAGATTTCAGAATAAAGAGGGTTAGAGTATGGGGTTGTATTTATAGGGTAAAATTAGGGTTTTGGAATTGAAGAATGAATTAAAAATGCATTAAAAATAGGATTAAAGCATGAATTTAAACTCTCTGGATAAATGCAGGAAAAACAAACAGTACTGGGGTAGTGGGGGTAGGCCAAGAGTCATGTGGGCAAAGCACTGTGGCTTTTACCCACGGGGGGACCTTCGGCTCCAGGAAAATGGCCGATCTCACCGGTCATCTAGAGGAGATAGGGGGTGGGATTGGTGCCACATGTTCCTGGCGGTGTACACAACATTTTATACATGTTAATTTTTTCTGTCTTTTCATTTCTTACATGTATTGCACGTGTAAACTTTTGAGCTTCCAAAAAGTTTAAAATAAAAATTCAAAAAAAATATATGTGGCTGATGGGATTCGAATACAGGGGTCACGTCACAGCAGTGCAAGGCTTTATCAATGAGTTAAAAGTGTTTTCTTATTGTTCTTAAACAAGTATAATTTTTAAATTGTGCCCAAACTTGCAAACTCCTTTCTATACTTTAAGAAGAAAAAATTTGTACAGGAAATTCAGGGCGTTACGTGAGTCAAGATGGTGATTTGTCATTCGTATCTCGCATCCTTCTGTTAATCATAAATTTAGTAGCTCGAGTAAAATCAGCTAGAGAGAATTCCATTTAGCAATTGCCGATTGTTCGAACATGCGTATTTCTAGATACTTCTATTTACTTACTTCGATGCACTATTAGAGTGTAGAGCGCATGCCTTATCGTGTTCGATACGATTTTGTTTGTCACATTGAAGTGTGATCTTCGTCGTCGAGGTTTTGGTTATTTGCTTTGAGACTCTGTTGCCATGCGTGTTGTATGTGCCATCGTATTCGTTGCGATCTGGTTTATCACATCGTAGTGTGACATGTTCATCTTCAAAGTTGTGTTGACACAATATTTTCATTTCAGTTTTCGGCTTGGATATGAGCCATTTTGGACTCGGCATGAGTCATTTTGTTTAGGCTTGAAGATGAGCCATGATGAAGATCCGATCAAGTTGTGCCATGCATATTTTTTAAGTGGTTTGGTGGTGGATTCAGTGAAGACCGGTTAATCCGTTTGAAGACTTGCTAGCGTTTATAGATGGAGAAAGCCCTAAAGGGCGATCAGCAACAACAGATTTGGGCAGGACGGTTCATATATGATTGGATTCAGTCCAAAGTGGAGATTTGTTAGGATGTCTTGGATCCTAACAAATCTGTTACATTTATATTTAAATTTATTTTGTTTGTTTGTTTAGAAATAAGATTTAGTTGGTTATTTAGAAATAAATTCTAATTAAATCAATGTTATCTCTAAGTATCATTGCATAAGCTATAAATATGGAGCAATAACCTAGGGCTTGGATTGTATGAGTAAGAGAGAGCTGCCACAATATAGCCCTAATATTTGTGAGAGCCCTCTCTCCCCTTTGGGGAGAGATCTGTAAGAGCGAGAGTTTATGATGAATTCTCAATGCAAATTCTCTCATCTGAATTAATGAAAACGATCTCCCGATGTGCCCATGGTTTTTCCCGTTTTAGGTTCCATGTAAAATATCTGTGTTCCTTTGAGTTGATCTTTTATTTTTTCTGCGATTTGTTTGATTTTTGTTTCTGCATTTATTTCGATCATCCGTAACAACCTTCAATAGCGCTCGTCAATTGTAGTAAGCTACTCTTAGGATAGACTAAGGTATAATTGATATTTGATTGATTGAGGGTCTTTTGTTCTTCTATCTTTTTGGAGTAGCGATTATACCCTAATCTAGCACGGTCCCCCCTACCCCCACCCCCAAAACGTCTTGTTCAATTGGCGGCCATCTCGCTCCTTGATGTGCGCTTCAGTGGCCCACTATCTCTATCCACATTCATGTGTCAAGCCGCATCTTTCTCGTTACATTCTTCTTTCAACCGTTTCATATTATGGGCTCATGATGACTGTGATTTGAGTTGAGAAATAAGTCGTGTATGTATAGCCGTATATTTTTGGGTTCGGCTGGCGTATAGGCGAACTTTGGTGTGAAAATACACACACACACATTTATATACTAGAATTTATACACGTGCGTTGCACGTGTTGGCTTAAAAAAATTGAGAAGGAAAAAGAGAGGGAGAGAGATGTGGAGGGTTCTAGAGTTTTATTTATTTATTTTTTAAAAAATAGGGATTGATGATGTTGATGATTCTAGATAAACAATTAATTGTTTTTTGGAAGGAGAGAGAAAGATGATGTGGATGGCTTAAGAGGTGAGGGAGATGATGTGGAGGGTTTGAGAGGTGAGTATTTTTCTCCTTTTTTCTATTTTTCTAGAAAAAAGGAGAAAGGTGGACCTCTAACTATGTGTATTTGCATTATATATAGAGAATTATATATATATATATATATATATATATATATATATATATATATATATATTGAGAGAGATGGTATGGAAGGTTCTAGATAAACAATTAATTGTTTTTTAGAAGAAAGAGAGAGATGATGTGGAGTGCTTGAGAGGTGAGAATTTTTCTCATTTTTTCTATTTTTCATGAAAAAATGATAAGGGTGGATCTCCAACTAAAGGGTATTTGCATTTTATATATATATATATATATATATATATATATATATATATATATATATATATATATATATATATATATATATTGAGAGATGGTATGGAAGGTTCTAGATAAACAATTAATTGTTTTTTAGGAGAAAGAGAAAGATGCCGTGGAGGGCTTGAGAGGTGAGAGAGATGATGTGGAGTGCTTGAGAGGTGAGGATTTTTCTCATTTTTTCTATTTTTCAAGGAAAAGTGATAAGGGTGGATCTCTAACTAAAGGATATTTGCATTATATATAGAGATATATATAGAAGTAGATATGTAGATGATATTTATCCTATATTCACCTGTATTATCATAGACAAGAAAAGACCCAATTATTTGTGGTGGACAGATCGTGGAATGATAACTTTAAAAAGTTGACTAGTTCTCCCTAACAGATGGATGCCCAGCTTCTCTGTCTCACCCTGTCCCAGATGTATACACGGCCTTTTTCATTCCCCTTTGTGACCGACAACTAATTTTATTATATTTATACATCTGCATGCAAAATATAACAATTTTACAAATAACCACATAACATATCACATCATATTACACACACATACAAGAAAAAAATAATAATAACAAAGACGTACAGTGGTGGGCCCAGCTGCTGATGCATGCAACAACTTTTAAATTTGCATATTCTAGACCATGCAGGACAAAGAGAAACCCTAGTCTTTGGCTCATGAAACAATTTTTTTTCTTTTTATAAATTAATCCCACTCTCCCCCTTTAATTAGTCAATTACACTAATCCAAGACTCTCATCCCTCTTTCTTATCTTTATTAAGCCTCCAAGAAACCAACACTTAGAAGGAAAAAAGAAAAAAGAAAATTTTAGTGACATATCATGGGGAGAGCTCCTTGCTGTGACAAAGCTAATGTCAAGAAAGGCCCATGGTCTCCTGAAGAAGATGCTACGCTCAAATCCTACATCGAAAAGAATGGCACCGGTGGCAATTGGATCGCTCTGCCTCAAAAGATCGGTACATATTCAAATACCGAGATCTCTATGGGTTTTGAGATATGGGCTAGCTGTTTTTATTATTATTTAATTAATTTTGGTTAATTGTGGTGTAATTTTCTCTTAATTTGATAGGCCTTAAGAGATGTGGCAAGAGTTGTCGCCTCCGATGGCTGAATTATCTTCGACCCAACTTAAAGCACGGAGGTTTTTCAGAAGAAGAAGATAATATCATTTGCAGCCTCTATATCAGCATAGGCAGCAGGTTAATATTTGATAATATTAATATTAAATCTATTTTGGTTTAATTTATTTTTGCTTTGAGTTGATTAGTAAGATGCTTGGTTTTGTTATTGTATATATGCAGGTGGTCTATAATTGCCGCACAATTGCCAGGACGAACAGATAACGATATCAAGAATTACTGGAACACGAGGCTCAAGAAGAAACTCTTGGGAGCCAAACCGCGGAAAAATCAACATAAAGAAGCTAAGGAGGAGAATGGATCGAATGTTGCGGTTAGTACTAATACATACTGGCCTGATCATCAACCAAATAATGTGCCCATGTACCCAATTAATCAAGCCGAGCACCGAGTCAACGATGAGCACTCATCGATCCGAAGGCTACTAATGAGGCTCGGTGGAAGGTTTACCGACGATGATAACATCGTTGTGCCACCGCAACAAGTGTTTGATGCTTCCGCTAATCTAATGACGCCTAATTCGGCTCAAACAAGTTCATTCGGGTTCAACCCAACAGAGCTTGACGACTTGTTCGGCTGCAATTCGGTGAAATTAGAAGGGCTAGATTGCTTCTATGGAAGCAACGAGACCGGTACATCAGAGGATCACGCGAATTGGAGCGAGGTAAGTCCTTTGATTTATAACAACCAACCGATGATAGAGAATTTTCAAACGATGCCGCCGTGTTTGTTCGAGGAGCAAGTGCACCTTGGCACACAGTGATTACTATTACATGTTTTATTTGTTGTATATGGGTGTGATGATGAGATGTAGATTTGTTAAAGCATTGGTGGTGTTGAATTTCTATGACAAAAACCCTAATAAACCCAATCCCTTTGTATATGTGTGCTTTGTTGATTAATTTTAAGTATTGGATACTATTAATTTTTGTGTTTATGGCCATCTTCTAATTAATTTTGATTGCTTTTTTGGTTTTAACATGGTCATTTCTTTCTTTAGCAATGTGGACTGTTTGTTGATATCAAATTCAAGTACATTAGATTTGTTCAGAAACCATGGGCAGTCCTAGTATCGTTTAAGGTTGTTTTCAATGTGATATGATGAGATTTTGGAACATTGCTAATTGAGAACCCTTTTCACTATCTTGTCTTGCATATATATGGTAGTTTCCTGGTTAGAAAGTCATATGAAGGCTTTATATATATACTAGGAAAGTCCTCTGACAATTTGCCATCAAATTGCTATGTATAAAATGTTAGGGACCCCAAACATTTAATTTCTTCCTAGGGATCTAAAAGGCCTACAACCTTGGCTAGGGCCTGAAATCTCTTGCCTAGCTATGACCAGAAATGTTTTGATGTTAATTAGGCTAAACTCTGACCAAGATTATGTGAAGGAAAGTTTTGCTAATCTAGATGCATGTTTGATTTGTTAATGTGCATTTTCCAATGGAAAATAATAAAGGTGAGGAGTTGTAAGCTTTATTTATTCAAATGAATAGAAGTTACTTGTATCTGACAAAAACTAAATCTATACACCTTTTGCATAAATCAAAAGAGAAAACTATTTTGTGTCATATTTACTTAATTAGATGCATTAGAAATAATTGTTGAAGTAAAATGAATAGCATAATTTAATTAATTTATTTAGTTAGTTGCTTTGAGGAAATTATCTTTCATATTTCCTTTCTTTTTAGCAAAACCTGTACATTGTTTCTGTGAGAAATTTTCCTAATATTATTTCAATTATCGAACGGTTAGTTTGGTGGTGGTGGTCTACTACTACGTACTAGTATTTTTCACTCGCAGTTTGGATATGCTCGTATATATTAGATTGGAGTTTAATTTGCGGCCGGCTGTAATTCTCTGCAACATTAATGTACATACTGCTCAAGTGACTCAATTTATACTAGTTAGTTTTCTTTAAGAAACATATGACCGTTTTGTCGTAGTATCACGCTTTCACTAACTATATAAGTTGTGTGAGCTTAATTTAGAGTTTCACTTTATTGCCAGTAGAAATATAAGTGCATTCTGAAATGAAATGCAGAGATTGCAATTGTTAATTTTCGGTGTTGTTACTTTGTAGATTGTTGCTTGATTATGCAATTGAGCTGGGTTAATTATTGATATGAATCTATCAGGTTTTCCACATGAATGCATCCATAGATCATATTTAAGGGAAATTAAAATTTAACAAAACAAGTAGAGCATGCTGATCTTTGCATCATACATGAGTCTAACATTCATGTCTTTATGAAAATGAAAGATTCTTATAATTATGTTTATCATCATACATTAATTAGACAATGTTGAACAAGAGCATATACCACAAAGATACTAAATCAACGGTAAAAAAGTTGTAGAATCATATGAGATTTGTTGTACCCACATCTTAGATGATAACAATAAAAATGATGCATTCCGATCGTCGGAAAACACGATGGAGGGTGTGTTTTTTCGATCCTCCTATGACATCTTTCCTCCATTATTCTGTTCATATATATATATATATATATATATATATATATATAAAATCCTACGATCGATCGATCGATACCGGTTCTCATTTCTTATTGAGACCAAACTTATAAACACAACCCTCTGTGTTTTTCACCAATACATACTGATCACTTTGATCAACTTATATTAGATAGATTATATATAAAGTTTCATTAGATTTGGAAACCTGTGATACATCTATCAAGTGATCTTATTTTTCATGCTTCGTAAAGCGGTCGATTTTGAGTCAATTTGATGGATTAGTTGGAGGTCTCCAAATTTCGTAAAATTCGATACATAATCTATCTAACATGTGTAGATCACGATAATCGGTACCGATCGGTAAAAAATACGACGTGTTGTGTGCTTGAAAACTGGACCTCAAAATAAAGAATATGGCCGGACCTCATATATATATATATATATATATATATAGAGAGAGAGAGAGAGAGAGAGAGAGAGATCTCCTATTAGATTAATTTTAAGATGTGTGCTAATAATTATGAATTAAAACTTTCATTTATTACCAAACATGATATATAATTGAATGCACAAATTCAAAAATTAATTTAATGGTGAAAATGTGTGAAGTATTTGTTTCCAAATCTTTCCGATAGAATTCTAGTCGAATATATATATATATATATATATATATATATATATATAAAGAGAGAGAGAGAGAACAAAATCTCAGGTGCCACGGAAGGGAATTTTCATCTATGGCGTAAAAAAAAGTCAAAGTTCCACCAATTTTTTTGACTATCGGCATCCACTATCTGTATCTTTATCGTGCAAGATATGTATATACCAAATTTGATGTGCATCCAATACCCTTTCATCGCTGATTTTCTGATGTAAAAATACTAAAAATGTTTTACCATCGAAAAACGGTTAATTTTGCAACCACGAAATCAACAGTGAAAGGGTATTGGATTCACATTAAATTAGTTCTATCCATATCTTGCACGAAGAAGTAGATACCGATGGTCGAAAAAATTGGTGATGATTTAACTTTTTTTGACGCCAAAAAGGAAAATTCCCTTCTGCGGCATCTGAGATTCTGTTTTCTCAATATATATATATATATATATATATATATAGAGAGAGAGAGAGAGAGAGAGAGAGAGAGGGGAGAGAATAATATAGGAAAGAGGCCATAGGAGGAATTCCTCGTATGGCGTCGAAAAAATGCATCCTTCATTTTTTCCAATGATTGACACCCATTATCTTCATTCTTATCATCTAAGATATAGATACACCAAATTTTATGCGATTCTACCGCTTTTCACTGGGTGCAAAATTAACGGTTTACCGACAATAGAACATTTTACATTTCTAATTCAACGGTGAAAAATAGGTAAAATCACATGAAATTTGATGTACCCACATCTTATATGATAATGATGAAGATAATGAATACCGATTATCGGATAAAATCGTAGAGGGTGTATTTCTTTATGCCATAGGAGGAAATTCCATCTTATGACACCTTTCTTCCATTATATATATGGGTAAATTGTCAAAACCCCCAAGCATTTTTTCCAGTTGTCAAAACCCTCCGACCTCAAAATGTTATTTAAAAACCCTCTAAAAATGTTTTAGTTGTCAAGAAGCCCCTTACCCATGATATCTAGTAATTGTCTGTTATATCTAATTTCCTGCGATATCTAAACAGTAGAAAGTAATATC
The DNA here is from genome assembly GCA_030015575.1 of Agapanthus africanus. Taxonomy (NCBI): domain Eukaryota; kingdom Viridiplantae; phylum Streptophyta; class Magnoliopsida; order Asparagales; family Amaryllidaceae; genus Agapanthus; species Agapanthus africanus. The sequence continues at coordinate 893,249,161 of JASDDO010000019.1, forward strand.
TAAACAGTTGATTCTGATATTTAAACCGCTGCCTGTGATATCTAAATAGATTGTATGAGTTAGTTAGATATAGCAGGCCACTATATAGATACTATAGGAAAAATTTCAGGAGGGTTTTTGACAATTGTTTTGAGGCCGGAGGTTTTCGACAACAGAAAAAAGTACTTGATTTTTTATTTTTGAAAATTTACCCATACACACACACACACAAAGATATCCTATCGGAAGGATTTGAAAACAAATCATTCCCATTTTTTTACTATTACATTAATTTTGGAATATGTGCTAATAACTATGGGTAAAAGATTTCATTTATTACCAAATATAATATAGTTGAATGCGGATGAGCTCCAACAAACAACTTAATTACTAATCTAATCAAGATAATTACTATATGTACGGGGTAAATCTTATTGAGTCCTTCATCCAGATGTCAAATATGGCATATGTATAGAATTCAACATAAGCCATCAAATAACATGAATGAGGGTTGTGTGTGTGGGGAGAGGGAGAGGGAGAGAGAGAGGGAGGGGAGGGGGGGGGGGGGGGGGGCGGGGGCGAGGAGAGGGCATATTTCAGTAAATTGTTCTACCTAATAACATTTTTAAAGCTTAGAGAAGTCAACTGTTGTAAAATCGAATATGTGAGAGTACTTTCTAAAAGCTAATATCTCTGACTGATGAACTTAACCAAAATTTTCAACTGAGATCTCTTTTCATGCATCCTTCAATGATGGAGGACTTGGGAATACAAAATACCTAACCCTCTGCCTAATTAGTTCAAATGTATAAGGTCAACAAATAGTTCCTTTCGCTCTACCCTATAATCATGTTGATTTCTATCTCTTTGTTTTTAAATAGTTGCAATATGGTTTAAGGTCAACAAGCATTCTAAATGAAAATCTCTTTGTTATCCATTTCACTATTTATTTACTATCATCTACTTGGTTCATTTTGCAATTTTAATTTATAAATTTATCATTATATTTACAAAAGTATTATAATGAAGGTTTATTTTATGATAAGATCTATATAAATAAAATAGTACGATCGTAATTACAACAATAATAATTACCATCATTAATTAAAACTAATCTTAACAACTCCCCAAACTCATGGTGGTTCATATACCGCGAGTGTGGATAAGAAATATAGTAATTGTGAATGTGTTTGTGCTTTGGTGAAGAAATCAATCACTTGATCTTAGAATGAATATAAGGAAGTGAAATCTGATCTTAATTTGTTGTATTCCTGACCAACAATATGGCAATCCATTTCAATATGTTTGGTTCGTTTATGGAACACTGGATTTTCGGCAATTTGGATCACGTTCTTGTTTTCACAATAGAGAGGAATACGTGGAAGTATGACGAAACCCATATCAGCTAACAAACTATGAAGTCATTTAAGTTCAGCAGCGATGTCGGCCATTGATCAGTATTCTGCTTCAGTGCTGAAGCAGGAAATAGTAACTTGACGATTGTTGGGCCAGAAAATCAGAGTAGAGCCTAGAAAAGACAGAAGCATGTAATGGAGTGATGAGTGTCAGGATTATCAGCCTAACTAGCATCAGCATAGGCATGAAGGGTGAGTTATGAGTCATAAAGGAACATAAGTGACCGTGTCTTGGTACCATGAGAAGTACACGTTGTTGGATATGTATGCTCTAGAGGTCATTATTGTGTGTGTGTGTAGTGGATGCTTGGGCATATGTATGTACCGGACAATTTTGCTCGATATGATAATATGCTATTTGGTTTTTCTTTATTTTAACATGTGTATATATTTTACTTGTTATTACGTATCGTTAATATATGTTGATAAAACTTGTAGGATTATTGTTTGATTACCAGCGTTATGATGACAATCATACAGTGAGGGTCGGGTAGTCCATAAGCACATCCTTAAATATTCCTAGTCGCGGGAGTATCGGGACAGGGTATCGATACTCCGGAGTAGTTTGGTATATACGTTTTCTAGACCCCCGACGAAGGGCAATGGTTGGCCCCACAACCATTAGTCTTTGGCACCTAAGATCGTATATAAGTATTCACTGGGGGTGAGTATACTGGACGGACTCATCGAGAACTGTCTAGATGGTATTATATCAATCGTGAGATAGCAGTTTTCTGGTGACATGAGTACAGATAGTATGTCGACCTGAGGTCATTTGTCGCGTATGAGTTCCCACCATTCTTTGATTACTACCCTACCACGGCTCTACTGAGTCGTGTAAACAGATTTTAGTTGGGTACAGTCTCAAACCACATGGAGGCAGTGAACGATTGTTAGGGATTCGTTTCTCCCAGTATAGAGAGTCGATACCGCGCCGTGTTCGGTTGGCCAACACCATAAATCCTGGTTAGGATGGATTGAGAATTACTGATAGTTAGATCGGTAGATCTTGGATGGTCTTGAACCACATCAGCACGACTTGTCAGGTTATTAGGGGTCTGACGTTTTTCCACCCCTTAGACCCCGCATGCGATACTCTCAGACGAACAGACCGGACTATACGGAGATTGTCACGGACAGACTCAGTAGGAGTTTGGATGAGTTTGCTCATCAGACTTCTTTTAGATAAGTACCTGGGTATTCGTTACATACAGTTAGTACCACTGACGTGTGTTGATCACCATTTTGGAGGTGAGATTTTAGTTTAAGAACGTCTCGGTCCGTTAATCACCATTTTGGAGGTGAGATTTTAGTTTAAGGACGTTTCGGTCCGTTGATTCAAATTTGTAAGGGTAAAACCCTATAATGAAAATATGTTCAAGAACACCAGGGAATAAAATTCCTAAAATGCCCTCTTGATCTTTCAAAGCTAAGCTCTTTGATGAGGAATCAAATTCCTTTTAAGCAATAGAATTAAATTCCAGAAACCCCCATGATGGGAAACAAAGAAATGTAATTAAAATTCCAAAGATCCTCAAAGATCAGAGGAGAAACGCCCGATCTTCGAAGACATTGAGGTTTCCTACACAAAAGATTATGTCATTTTGGATCTCTAAGAGATCGGTTCCAGAAGAGACTAAAGCTCTTACGATGGATTTAAAATCCAGAAAAAATTAAAGAAAAAGGTTTCTTGTTTCTAAGAGAAAAATGCCGTTCAAGATCTTTACCCAAAAGAGTTCTTTTTAACAGAGTTTAATTCTGAAATTTCAACGGGCAGAGAGCTATGCTCTGAAAGGAGAATTAAATTCTCAAGACAAAGATTAAGGAAAAAGACGAAGAAACAGTGGCCATTTCAAGAGCCAAGCCCTCGCATTTATAAGACATGATGGGAGCAGTTCATCTCCCCATTCTTCTTGGCAATCCAACGGCTGTAAAAGTGGACAGCGTTGCATTCACGTGCAAGCCACATGAGAGCAACGCTGTGGGGGTATTTGTTCCCTCATAAAAAAAGAGAAAGAGATGAGAGAAAGAAAGGGGGAAACTCACCACTATTCGAGCCTCACGTGTTAAACAAGTGAGCGCCTATATGCAAAGCATATAGGTGCTGCAATTAAACTATAACTAGGATAAACAAGCGTCACGTGTTAAACACGTGAGCGCCTATATGCAAAGCATATAGGCGCTGCAGTTAAACTACAGATAAGCTAAACAAAGGCTCACGTGTTAAACACGTGAGCGCCTATATAAAAAGCATATAGGCGCTGCATTTAAACAATAGATAGGCTAAACAGAGTTTCACATGCTGTTTATTCACTCATTCCATAGTCACTAGTTTATGGATTTATTTCGGAGTTTATTTAGTTTACCTCCCTTGGGTTTATAGGCAAACATGTCCTAACGTCATAGATAACCCTTGCTCTTTACGACTGAGGTCTGTTAGGTTTTGTGGTACAAGGTTTTTAGTCCGTGGTACTGTCGTGTTGGCTGATGCATTTCCCGATATGCAGTTTTTACGCTGCTGTTCGAGTAGCCTCTCGACTGTCGTGTCTCTGATCCTTTCGGAGGCTGGTCAAGACGTCTTCAAGTAATCTTCTTAGGCAGTTTGACCATCGGAAGAGCAAGCGTTATGAATTTTACCATGCCGCTTTTTTACTTGAGCTTAGGCTCAGTTTGGGAGCCCCGATGAGTCATAACCACTCCACATTGGTGTGGGATGATCTCCGATAGTCTTTCGGGTTTTATTTGAGTTACCGTCAAGACCCTAAAGCTAGGAATTTTGCCTTCGCGTCCTTTCGATTTGGTTATTTTGGAGCCTTTGTTGACATTACATCTGCTGTAACGGGACGAATGTTGAAGTTGTCTCTAGGTTGTATGTGAACCGTCAAGACTTGGAACTGGGAATTTAGCCATGGCTCCATTTTGTTTCGACCCTGGGGTCTTTGTTGACATTGCGTCTGTATCCTGCTGGAGTGAGAAGGAATGTCGAATAGAATGTTTTCACATCCGGAAGACGGACTGGGACGTTAAAACGTCTGGCCTGAATTCTGGGGACAGATGCTATTTGGATTTATCCGTCCACCTTTCCGAAAATGCCAAGTTGATTTATGGCACCGTATATCGGAGGTTTGGATGGATGCGGCCATTGTAGCAGACTTCGTCAAATTCCCCCTCGTTTGCGAGGGGTTTTTTGATTGTGGGGACGCTCTTCCCTACAGGCGCAAGCCCCTGCAGTTAATTACGTTACCGTATCGCGATAACCACTTTCTCCTGCTCCAGAAGTTCACTTCGTGTCGTGTGTATTTGTTTTATTTTTGGTTGCCCGTGGATTGTATACAGAGACTAATTTATGTCGTCGCCCGTAGGGCGTGGATTAGTCCAAATCCGTATATTTTTAGATTTGGGTTTGGGTTGATTTAAAGATCGTTAATCTGTTTTGAGATCAATATCGACTTAAATGTATGCGAGCAGTTGGGGCTCGGTTGATTTTTTGTTAAGGATACGTTAGTCCAATTTGAGACTAAGATCCACTTAACAAGGTTTTAGCATAACTACAGTACTCCAGTATCAATAAAGGAAAAAGGGACACCCACGTGCTTTGCACGAGAACCAAGTGCTTAGCACTTATATAAAAGAGGGGGAATAAAACCCAAAGAGCAGTACCATATTTGGGGTGTCTCATGTGTGTCACGTGAGCGCCATAAAACTCTAGTGTTTAACAATAATCCAGTGTCCACGTGAAACGCACGTGAACGCTGTATTCCTTAGTGCTTAGCACTGTTGGAGACTCAATCTTAGCCCAAATTGGTTAAGTTTTGTGAGGTTAGATCTCTTTCATACTAAAACAACCGAGCCCCTGTGCTCGTGTTTTCCCAAACCGACCTTAGTATCAAAAATGACTAGCGGTCTCCCATTGATGATATCCCAAATGATACTCATCATATATCTCCTAAGATAATTTTAGTCTCAAACATGATTAACATTTCTTAGGTCTACAGCAGCACCGTCTTTTCCCTTAAATATAGGATTTGGTTTAAGGGTATATCTCTTTACACCTATGATATATGTCGTTATAATTTCTCAACGTCTTCAGAGAGGTGGCGGGTCCCGATGACCAACAACTTCTCTTAATGCACTTCCAAATTGACGTGCATGCCTTAAATTGGATCGTGCCCCAAATTGGGCACATTCCATATCAACATCGTTGTTCATCCCGTCACGTAACAAATACACGTGTGCGTAAGATGGATAACGGACCGAGACGTCCTTAAATGCACGAGGATTATAGAATGAAGAGTATCTCCAGTTTATTTTATGTTGTTCTACAAAGAGGCTGATTTTATGGCTCCTGTAGCCCGTCCATTATCCGAGAGTATCCGTCACGGAGTGCCGAACCGGTAGATGACATGTGTCTTAAAGAAATGGAGAATATTCTCTTTCTTCACTTCCCTTAGTGGTATTGCTTCCGCCCACTTAGAAAAGTAGTCAGTCGTTGCCGGTATGAACCGGTGTCCTTTAGATGTGATGGCTCAATGGGGCCGATTATATCGGTTCCCCACATTTCGAACGGCCAGTAGCTACCGTTGGGTGTAGCGGATTTGGATGTTGGTAGATGAAGTCCCCATGAACTTGGCACGAGTGACACTGCTTCGCATATTCGAGACAGTCCTGAATTATTGTGGGCCAATAGTAACCCATTTTCTTGTTCTTCAGCTTCATGTTTGGCCCGCCCAGATGAGAACCGCAAAGTCCTGGACTTTTCGCCAGACCCTGTGGATTTGGGAGGAGAGCTGTAGGGGACTGCTTCGGTTTTATCCACGTCATGTTTTTAGCAGGAAGTAGAGATTTCTTCAACACCGCGGTTGGAGAGTTCTTTCACACCTTCCTAAGCAGTTCAAAGTTGTTCCCGATTAGAACAACAGCGTCAACTTCCATCATTAGAGTTGGTGGGGTGAATCCGGAAGGGGGAGTTGACCCCAGCACTTCTCACTCGGCGCTAGTGGCAACGTCGAGCATGCCTTGCAGATGGGACCACCTCAGTTGTAGAAGCGGCTCTGTCGTGCCTCCTGCTTTGATTAGAGGCTGCTGCTAGTGCCAGCCTGTCAAAGACCGACGTCCGTTGAGAGGGAACAACCAATCTTTCAAAGGCCGATTTTCTGGTAGGCGAAGTACCTTTGACGACTTCACCTGCCGGAGTAGTTGGGAGGACTATCCGTTTTGGGACAACCCCTTCAGGTATCGCGAGCCTCTTTGCGGGCCCACTTGAGCTTCGACTCCTCGAGAGGACTTGGGGTTTGATACCTGTTTAGGCATCATCATCGCTACTACTGGAGCCTTGCCAGGAGATAATTATCATTTGCCTTTGTCGACTTGAACAAAGATGGCTTAGTAAACAGGGTTAGGATAATGTTGACTAAGACTTTTTCAGACTTTATGAGCCGTAAGGGGCTCATAAAGTTATTTCTCATTATGAATCATGAGAATCTCATAGGCGTATTTTCTCCTTAGGAGTCATGGAGATTCATAAGTGTGTGTTCTCTTATAAGTCGTAAGGATCTCATAAGAGTGTTTTCTCCTTATAAGTCGAGAGGTGTTACAAGTGTCGTTCACCACATGAGAACATTTCTCATCATTGGTGGAGCTTGATGGGGAAATCGTTTATTTATGCCCGTGGATTGTATACAAAGGGCTAATATTGAACCGCCTGTAGGATAACTTGGGGAATATGACGGCTTAAGAACATGTTAGTCGTGACTCGTCAAGCGTGGTATTTCATGAAGAATCGGCCGTTTATTGGCCAGAAAGGTCTTTCGCCATGCATATCCATGAGTAAATAGGCCCCACCTTGGCAGACGTTGTCTATGATATATGGGCCTTCATAGTTTGGCTCGAATTTTCCCTGTTTTGCACGATTGGGGATTATAGGTCTTTTGACGACTAGCACGAGTTCGCCTTGGTGGAATGTTATCGGTCTAGTCAGTTTTTCGAATGAGCACGTCATCCTTGCCTTGTAAGCTTCTAAGTTTTGCTGCGCCATGAGGCGAGTTTCATCGAGGGCGTCGAGCTCCTCAAGCCGAAGATGGGCATTTTCGTCATCTGTTAGCTCGTATTGAACCGCTACTCAGAGAGAAGGGAGTTCTATTTCCAAAGGAAGGACTGCTTCAGTGCCGAATACCAACGCGTATGGTGTTGTATTTGTAGCCATTTTGAACGTCATTCGGTACACCCAGATAGCTTCATACGGTCTCTCGTGCCAGTCCTTTTTGTTTCTGGACACCGTTTTCTTTATAATCTTGGTCAAGGTGTTATTGAAAGCTTCAGTTAGACTGTTGGCACGAGAATTATAGACTGAAGAGTATCTCCAGTCCATTTTATGTTGTTCTGCGAAGCGGCTGATTTTATGGCTCCTGTAAGCCAGCCCATTATCCGAGATTATCCGTCGCGGAGTGCCAAACTGGTAGATGACATGTGTCTTGAAGAAATAGAGAATATTCTCCGTCTTCACTTCCCTTAGTGGTACTACAGGAGCACCATCTCTTCCGCCTATATGCTTTCCAGAAGTTCACTCCCTGGCGGTGAACAGATTTTGGAGGTGAGATTTTCTTTTACTCATCTGTTTGCCAATGGGACATGAGTTGCAGTCTTCGCCGTTGGAGCTTTGATTGCAATATAAATCTTAATAGAGCATATCGCCGTATTTGGGGCGATGCGCCATGTTTGAGGCGGAGCACTAGTTTAGGGACATTTTGGTCCATTGTTAGTTTAGGATATCTCGGTTCGTTGCCAGTTTAAGGACGTAGTGGCTCATTATCACCATTTTTTAGGTGAAGGTTTAGTTTAAGGACATTACGGTCCGTTGTCGCCATGTTTGAGGCAAAGTTTTTCCGAATACCACTTAGAGTTTTGACTCAGGAAGATAGTGAGCAGACATGAGTGTCGTCATCTATCATTGACCTAAGTTGTGACCCGTCAAGCGTGGTATTTCTTGAGGAATCGGCCGTTTATTGGCCGAAAGGTCTTTCGCCATGCATATCAATGAGCAAATAGGCCCCATCTTGGTAGACCTTGTCTATGATGTATGTTCCTTCATAGTTTGGCTCGAATTTCCACTGTTTTGCACGATTGGGGATCATATGTCTTTTTACGACTAGCTTGAGTTCGCCTTCCCGAAATGTTCTCGGCCTAATCAGTTTTTCGTATGAGCGCGTCATCCTTACCTTGTAAGCTTCTAGGTTTTGCTGCGCCATGAGGTGAGTTTCATCGAGGGCGTCGAGCTCCTCAAGTCGAAGATAGGTATTTTCATCATCTGTTAGCTCATATCAAACCGCTACTCGAAGAGAAGGGAGTTCTATTTCTAAAGGAAGGACTGCTTCAGTGCCGAATACCAACGTGTATGGTGTTGTATTCGTAGCCGAATTGAACGTCGTTCGGTACGCCCAGAGAGCTTCGTGCAGTCTATCGTGCCAGTCCTTTTTATTTCTGGACACCGTTTTCTTTATAATCTTGGTCAAGGTGTTATTTAAAGTTTCAGCTAGACCGTTGACACGAGAATTATAGACTGAAGAGTATCTCCAGTCTATTTTATGCTGTTATGCGAAGCAGCTGATTTTATGGCTCCTGTAGGCCGGCCCATTATCCGAGATTATCCGTCGTGGAGTGCCGAACCGGTAGATGACATGTGTCTTGAATAAATGGAGAATATTCTCCGCCTTCACTTCCCTCAGTGGTACTGCTTCCGCCCACTTAGAAAAGTAGTCAGTCGTTGCCAGTATGAACCGGTGTCCTTTAGATGATGCTGGCTCAATGGGGCCGATTATATCGATTCTCCACATTTCGAATGACCAGCTAGCTACCGTTAGGTGTAGCAGATTTGGATGTTGGTGGATGAAATCCCTGTGAACTTGGCACGAGTGACACTGCTTCGCATATTCGAGACAGTCCTGAATCATTGTGGGCCAATAGTAACCCATTTTCTTGATCTTTAGCTTCATCTTTGGTCCGGCCTGATGAAAACCGTAGAGTCCTGGACTTTCCGCCAGACCCTGTGAATTTGGGAAGAGAGCCGTTGAGGGGACTGCTCCAGTTTTGCTTGCGTCATGTTTTCAGCAGGAAGTAGAGTTTTCTTCAATATCGCGGTTAGGGAGTTCTTTCACACCCTCCTAAGCGGTTCAAAACTATTCCCAGTTGGAACAACAGCCTCAACTTCCACCATTGGAGCTGGTGGGGTGAATCCGTAGGGGGAGTTGCCCCCAGCTCTTCTCACTCGGCACCAGTGGCGACGTCGAGCGTACCTTGCAGATGGGACCACCTCAGTTGTGGAAGCGGCTCCGTCGTGCCCCCTGCTTTGGTTAGGGGCTACTGCTGGTGCCAGCCTGTCGAAGACCGACGTCCGATGAGAGAACGACCAATCTTTCGAAAGCCGATTTTCAGGTAGGCGAAGCATCTTTGACGACTTCACCTGCCGGAGGAGTTGGGAGGACTATCCGTTTTAGGGCAACCCCTTCAGGTATCGCGAGCCTCTTTGCGGGCCCACTTGAGTTTCGATTCAGCCTGTTGAAGACTGAGTTGATAGACTTAAACGATATGTGGAGAGGGGTCGTGGTGGTTGCAAATCGATCGAAGACCGACTTCTTGGGAGCTTCCTGTGGTGGCACTGGGGCGCTGAAGCTCGCTGGCAGGAGCATGGTCCCGAAGAACAATCCAGTGGTGGCTTGAGTTACTTGTCTTACCGGTATTGAAAATATGGAGGCCGCATTGGGCCCGTAAGTCACTCCTTCAGTTGGGGCGGAGCAGGAGTTGCTGTTGTAGTTTGTGCAGCTACAAGCCTTTGATGTTCACTTCTTCTTTCTGCACAGGAGCAAGAAACCAAATCTTAGTACTTCGAATCCAAAGGCAACCATAGCAAACCATGATTTTTGTTCGCGAAACACGACACACGAAGTGTGGAGTGGAAAGAGAAAAAGATCCCACCGGGCGTGTCAGAATCTGTTCACCGCCGGAAGAACTTTGCCTCCAAAATGGCGATAATGGACCGGAATGTCCTTAAACTAACCGTTGCCTCCAAAATGGCGACAATGGACCGAAATGTCCTTAAACCAACCATTGCCACCAAAATTGCGACAACGTACCGAAACGTTCTTAAACTAAAACAATAGAGCCTAAACGCTCTTTTGTTGGATCTGAAATAAAAATGATCTTAAAACCTTGTTAAGTGGATCTTAGTCTCAAATTGGACTAACGTATCCTTAACAAAAAACCAACCGAGCACTAACTGCTCGCATACATTTAAGTCGATCATGATTTCAAAACGGATTAACGATCTTTAAATCAACCCAAACCCAGATATGTTCACCGCCGGAAGACGGACCAGGACGTTAGGACGTCTGGCCTGAATTCTGGAGGCAGATGCTATTTGGATTTATCCGTCCACCTCTCCGAAGATACCAAGTTGATTTATGGCACCATATATCGGAGGTTTGGACGGATACGGCCGTTGTAGCAGACTTCGTCAGATTCCCCTTCGTTTGCGAGGGTTTTTTGATTGTGGGGACGCTCTTCCCTGCAGGCGCAAGCCCCTGCATTTAGTTATGTTACCGCATCGCGATAACCACTTTCTCTTACTCTAGAAGTTCACTTCGTGTCATATGTGTTTGTTTTATTTTTGGTTGCCTGTGGATTGTATACGGAGACTAATTTATGTCGTCGCCTGTAGGACGTGGTTTAGTCCAAATCCGTATATTTTTAGATTTGGGTTTGTGTTGATTTAAGGATCGTTAATCCGTTTTAAGATCAAGATCGACTTAAATGTATGCGAGCCGTTGGGGCTTGGTTGGTTTTTTGTTAAGGATACGTTAGTCTAATTTGAGACTAAGATCCACTTAATAAGGTTTTAGAATCATTTTTATTCAGATCCAACAAAAGAGCATTTGGGCTCTATTGTTTTAGTTTAAGGACATTTCGGTCCGTTGTCGCCATTTTGGAGGCAACGGTTAGTTTAAGAATATTTCAGTCCATTATCACCATTTTGGAGGCGAAGTTCTAATTTGAGGACATCTCGGCCTGTTGATCACCACTTTGGAGGTGAGATTTTAGTTTAAGGATGTCTCAGTCCGTTGATCACCAATTTGGAGGTGAGATTTTAGTTTAAGGACGTCTCGGTCCGTTGATCACCATTTTAGAGGTGAGATTTTAGTTAAAGTACGTCTCAGTCCATTGATCACCATTTTAGAGGTGAGATTTTAGTTTAAGAATGTCTTAGTCCTTTGATCACCATTTTAGAGGCGATGATTTAGTTTAAGAACGTCTCGGTCCATTGATCACCATTTTGGAGGTGAGATTTTAGTTTAACGACATTTCGGTCTGTTGATCACCATTTTGTGGTGAAGTTTTAGTTTGAGGATGTCTCGGTCCGTTATCCATCTTGCGCGCACGTGTATTTGTTACGTGACAGGATGAACAACGATGTTGATATGGAATGTACCATGTTTCTCCCAATCAGAGCAAAGCTCTGTTCAAATTTTGAAATTTGAAATGAAGCAGCGCTTCATAAAAGCGCCAGCGCTATCAGCGCTGGCGCTAAAGAGTTAAAGACTCTGATACAGCGCTCACGTGCAAAGCACAAGAGCGCTAGCGCACACGTGCAAAGCACGAGAGCGCTAGCGCAACGCTAGCACCCAGAGTCAAAGACTCTAATGCAGCGCTCACGTGCAAAGCACGAGAGCAATAGCGCTGGAACTAAATGTTCCCCACCCTTGGATCAAAGATCCAACAAAGATGACTAAAAGTCATCAAATTATCTCTAAAAATTAGAGCACTGTTGGATCAAAGATCCAATGGTGATTAAAAATCACCAAGATACAAAATACGTTCTGTATGGGAAAATATTTTCCCAATCTTGTTAAAAACAAAAAGATTGCCTTCTGTAAAATAGAAGCCCTTGGATCAAAGATCCAACGATGGGAAACATTCCCAAATCAACTAGAGAAAAGATCTCTTCAACTGATTCAACAAATCAGCCTCCCCTATATAAAGGACCCAAGACTTCAAGTCTGAGAGAGAGGAACCCCCATAAACTTTGAGAAATTTCAAAGAGAAGAGCAAGCTCTCGGTAGAAGAAGAATTTCTTCAAGGTAAATAAAATAGAGAGATCAAAGCATCTCATCAAAAGAAGAAAAACCTAGTTCTTCTTCAAGATCATAGATCTATAAAACAGATGTCTTTCACAAAAAGAGATCATAACATCTCATCATAAAAGAGGGGAGAAAGAACTTAATTTTCCTTTGATCACAGATCCACAAAGACAAGGTCTTTCACAAAAAAATAGAGATTGTAAACATCTCTTATTAAAAGAGAAGAACATAGTTCTCGGATCCATGAGACAAAGTCTCTTATAAACGAGAGTTTAATTCTCAGAGCGTAGAACTGATCGAAGCTGCCTGAAAAGAACTTTAGCGCTCCAAATTAAAAAGAAGCGCCTTAGCGCTCCAAGACTGGCGCGCTGCGCCACAGCGCTCTAATTTAAAGAAGCATCTCAGCGCTCCAAGACTGGCGCTCAGCACCAAGCGCACCACATGCTCCTTACGTGTGCGCTCTTTCATAAGGAGCGCTCTGTACTCATTTACTGGCGCTCAGCGCTAAGCGTACCACGTGCTTCTCACGTGTGCAATCTTTCACAAGGAGCGCTCTGCACTCATTTACTGGCGCTCAGCGATAAGCGCACCACGTGCTCGTCACGTGTGCACTCTTTCATAAGGAGCGCTCTGCACTCATTGACTGGCGCTCAACGCCAAGCGCGCCACGTGCTCCTCACGCGTGCGCTATCTCACAGGAAGCGCCTTAGTGCTCTAAATCTGGCGCTCAGCGCCAAGCGCGCCACGTGCTCCTCACGTGTGCGCTTAGGGAACACAAAGTGTTCTTTAAATAAAAGTCTCAGAGCTATGATGAGTACTCAACACTCAATAAAAGACAAAATGGGTTGTCAGAACCTAAACCAATGCTCAGTATTATTAAATGTTCAACATTGTAACTGAGTGGGCCAAGCCCAAGTTGGCCACAGTCCCCTAATTTAGATTAATTGAGCTGATATGCTAATAAATTTTTTTAACATATCTTAGTCCCAAACTTGACTACAGATCTCCCAACCAACATTGGTTCAAGGGTACATCTCTTCGTACCTCTGATATATGTCGTTGTAATTCTTCAACGTCTTCAGAGAGACGGAGGGTCCTAATAACCAATAACTTTTGGTACATCCCCAAACGGTTGAACCAAAACCACATAGACTATGACGTCTTTAAACTGGACTATGATGCCCTTAAACTTTAGGACTGTGGGGTCCTTAAACTCATGGACTATGATGTCCTTAAACTTTATGGACTGTGGGGTCCTTAAACTCATAGACTATGATGTCTTTAAACTTTATAGACTATGACGTCTTTAAATTGTCACGGACTATGATGTTCTTAAACTTATGGACCGCAATGTCCCTAAACTAAAACAATAGAGCCCAAATGCTCTTTTGTTGGATCTAAATGATCCTGTTGAGTAGATCTTAGTCTAAAATTAGACTAACGTATCCTCAACAAACGTTTGAGTTGATCTTAATCTAAAATAAGATTAACGATCCTTAAACCAACCCAAACCCAAATCTAAGAAAATACGGATTTGGACTAATGCACAACCTACGGGCGATATAATAAATTATGCTCCATATACAATCCACGGGCAACCAAAAATAAAATAAACACACACGACATGAAGTGACTATTTGGAGAAGGAGAAAGTTGTTACCGCGATGTGGTAGCATAATTAACTGCAGGGGCTTGTGCCTGCAGGAAAGAGCGTCTTCATAATCAAAAACCCCTCAAATGAGGGGGAATCTGACGAAGTCTTCTACAATGGCTGCATCTATCTAAACCTCCGATACACGGTGCCATAAATCAACTTGGCATCTTCGGAAGGTGGACGGGTAAAACCAAATAGCATCTTCCCCCAAAATTCAGGCCTGACGTCCCAACGTCCCGGTCGCGTCTTTCGGCGGAGAATAGATTCTGGCACGCCCGGTGGGATCTTTTCCTCTTTCCACTCCACACTTCGTGTGTCGTGTTTCGCGAACGAATCGCGGTTTGCTATGGTTGCCCCCGGATTTGAAGTACTAAGATTTGGTGTGTTGCTCCCGTGTAGAGAGAATGGTTTCCAACTGCACTAGCTGCAACAACTCCCACTCCGTTCTTTCTAGAGGAGTAACCTATGGGCCTCAAGCGGCCTCCGTTTTTACGATGCCAGTGGAACAGGTGACTCAGGCCACCACTGGACTGTTCTTTGGGACCATGCTCCCACCAATGAGCTTCAATGCCCCACTGCCGTCGCAAGAAGCTCCGAAGAAGTCGGTCTTTGATCGGCTTACGACTACCGCGGTCCCTCTCAACAGGTCACCCAAATCTAACGCTTCAGTCTTTATCAGACTGGGCCAAAACTCTAATGGGCCTGTGAAGAAGCCTGCAATACCTGAAGGGGTTATCCCGAAATGGATAGCCATCCCTGCTCCAGTAAATGAAGTCGTCAAAGCAACTTCTCCTGCTAAAGGATCAGTCTTCACTAGATTGTCCGCTCCAACTCCCGCTCCAGGCGAAGTCACCAAAGCCATTACCTCTGCTCGGAAGTCTGCCTTCGACAGGTTGGCCATCCCTACTCAATGGACGTCAGTTTTTAATAAGCTGGCACCAACGGCAACCCTTCACCAGGACAGGGGGCATGAGGGAGCCACCCCCATAGCTATATCAATACTGTCTGCAAGGCATGCTCGACGTCCCCACTGGCGCCGAGTGAGGAAAGCTGGAGGCAGTTCCCCTTCTGGACTGACTCCGCCAGCTCCAATGGTGGAAGTTGATGCTGCTGTTCCAACTAGGAACAAGTTTGAACCACTCAGGAGAGTCTGCGAGAACTCTCCGGCGGCCGTGCTAAAAAGATCTCCTCCACCTATAGAGAACACTACAAAGGCAAAGCTGGAGCAGCCCCCTCAGCAGCCGTCCTCCAAAATTCACAAGGTCTGGCGAAGGGTTCAAGATTCTTTGGTTAACCAAGACTACTCCCGCGAACCAAAGAAAATGAAGGTTCGGCAAGAGAAGTACCACCCTATCGTACCATAAAAGGTGTCGTCTATTTGGGTGCCTACTGCAACGACCCCCTCAACTTCGACCGTTCACAAAAGAAGAAGGCCAGAGAAAATCCCCGTGTCCACGACAGAGCTCAAAGGCACTGAATCCAAACGCTCCAAGTCTGAGGGCATGGTAGTGCATACTGTTTATATGGCTTCCGGAAAAGAGGAAAGCCGTGTTTCTATGGGTCATCGACCGCTCACACGGTCTGTGACAAAGGCTCAGGAGCAACAACAACAAAAGCTCCAGGAGATGCTACCGAAGATGACCGCACTTACCGAGCCAAAAGAAAGCCCGGAAACATCGTCAGAGCAGCGTCAAGAACAGGAAACTGATGCCGAATTCTTCCGAAGAATGCTCGAGAGGAAAGACAAAGAGGTCGCGGAACAAGCGGCCAATATAAAACAAATGGCGCTTTTATTCCAAGATATGGTTGGGATGATGATACAGCTGGATCCTCCAGCTGAAGACCCTCCGATTATCCTTGAAGACGACAGAGGGGAGTCATCGAACCCTCTTCCGGCTCTATCAACGGCCAAAGAGGAGACGATCTCCAAAGCCGCCCTGGATGACTAGATAGCTCAATAGATACGAGCTCATCAGGCGAGCGAAGCGGCTGGCCAAATTGTTAAAACTGGACGAACCTATCCGGGTTGGTATGATCAAATAAAGTACCCGCCAGGATATACGATCCCTAAATTCCACGTATATAAGGGGACAGGAAATCCACACCAGCATGTCGCCCAGTTCAGGGCTCTGTGCGGTAACACTGGAGGTGACGATAAGCTACTGCTTCGCCAATTCGTTGGCAGCTTGTCGGAGACGGCGTTCGAATGGTATTCAAAGCTTCTCAACGACTCCATCAAAACTTTTACGGAGATGGAATTTCTATTCACCCAGCATTTCGCGAGTGCTAGCGAGCGCACCCCGATCACCGCACTAATTAACGCCAGGGTGAAGCCAAGCGAAACATGGGTTCAGTATGCGATACGGTGGCGGAACCTATGGTCGAAGTGCGAACAGCGCATAGAAGAGGCTCCTGCAGTAGGCATGTTTGTGGGAACCCTCGATCCGCAGGCGACCATATCCCAATTCATGATGTTTTTCAAGCCGACCACCTTCCAGGCCTTGATTGACAAGCTGGCCCAAATGGACCAGATGAGCTATAGGCTTTTCCCTTCAAATGCGGATTTTCGGAATGAAAAAAAGAAAGGGAAAGCGACCTTTGTCGCCAACGCTCAACAGCAGCCGAGTGAGCCGAAACCAGCTGCTCGCCAAGGCAACAAGCGGCGATCCCTCGATGAGAAGTTAAGACGTCCTTACTCATTTCCCCAAGATAAAACGAGGAGACTGTTCGAGCTAGCGGTGCGCAACAGACTCATCACCTTGCCGGATCCAAAACGCCCACTGCAACCTGGTGACGTTAACCATCCTAACTATTGTCCCTACCACAGAGTAATGGGTCACCCACTCGAAGATTGCTACGTCTTCAAAAACTGGATTGAAGACCAATACCAGCAAGGCAAATTCGCGTTGTCTGAAAACTGGAAGGTGAACCCGCTACACCCAATGGTGGCAAGCTGGCTGTTCGAAATGTGGGGAACCGACATAATTGGGCCCATCGAACCAGCATCATCCAGAGGACATCGGTTCATATTGGCAACAACCGATTACTTCTCTAAGTGGGCAGAAGCAGTACCGCTAAGAGAAGTGAAGACAGAGAATATCCTTCATTTCTTCAAGACACACGTCATCTATCGATTCGGCACTCCGCGACAGATTATCTCCGATAACGGGCCAGCCTACAGAAGTCACAAAATGAGCCGCTTCGCATAACAACATCACATAGACTGGAGATACTCTTCGGTCTATAATCCCCGAGCTAACCTTCTGGCTTAGGCTTTCAACACGACCTTGACAAAGATCATAAAGAAGACGGTGTCCAAAAACAAAAGGGACCGGCACGAGAGATTGCATGAAGCACTCTGGGCTTACCGAACCACGTTCAAAATGGCCATGAATACAATGCCGTATGTATTGGTATTCGGCACAGAAGCAGTACTCCCCTTGGAGATAGAGCTGCCCTCTTTATGAGTGGCGGTTCATTACGAGCTAACAGACGAAGAGAATGCTCACCTTTGGCTCGAGGAGCTCGACGCCCTCGAAGAAACTCATCTCATGGCACAACAAAACCTAGAAGCTTACAAAGCAAGGATGATACGCTCATACGAAAGATTGACTAGGCCAAGAACATTTCGCCAAGGTGAACTCGTGCTAGTGGTTAAGAGACCTATGATCCCCAATCGTGCCAAACGAGGGAAATTCGAGCCAAACTATGAGAGCCCGTATATCATAGACAAGGTCTACCAAGGTAGGGCTTACTTGCTCATGAATATGCATGGCGAAAGAACTTTTAAGCCAATAAACGGCCGGTTCTTAAAAAAATACTACGCCTGACCAAAACGTCTGTAAACTACTACAAACCGCAGCATCCTAGGGCTGCCCAAAAAAAACGGTACGTCAATAAGAAAAATGGGCAGGGATGAAAACCCGAAAGGGCTCCATGAGTAAAAACAGCAGGGCTACCGGCGAGTTTTTGAAAACCCGAAAGAGAGCAATCTCATTAAAAGACACTTGCAAGGTTCTCTCGACCTTATAAGGAGAAACTACCTGCGTGAGATCCTTACGACTCACAAAGGAGCGATACACTTAGGAATCCTCACGATTCCTAAGGAGAAATTACACTTATGAGATCCTCACGACTCGTAAGGAGAACCCTCTTATGAGACCCTCATGGCTCATAAGATTCAAAAGCCTTAAGCTATAAGGATCGGAACCTTTTCTTAAGCCATCACCTTTCCCAGATTGCCCTACAAGCGGTTCAATGCCGACCCTTGTATACAATCCACGAGCACGAATAAGCATTTCCCCAACAGAGTCCCACCAGCAACAAGGGATATCCTCACATGGTGAACGACCCTTATAAGTCCTCTCGACTTATAAGGAGAAAACACACTTGTAAGATCCTTACGACTTATAAGAGAACACACACTTAGGAGTCCTCACAACCCCTAAGGAGAAAACGCACCTACGAGATCCTCACGACTCGTAGGGAGAAATACCTTTATGAGATCCTTACGGCTCATGAAGTCAAAAGCCTTAGTCGACAGGATCTTAACCCTGTTTGCTAAGCCACTTTTGTTCGAACCGACAAAGGCAGATGATGATTCGCTCCTGCCAATATCCCAGTTATAGCTATGCTGATGCCTAAATCGATATCAAATTCCAAGTCCTTTCATGGAAAATGATGGTTCGCTCCTGGCAACATTCCAGTCGCAGCGATACAGATGCAAGATTGGTATCAGACCATGAGTTCCATACTCGAGAAAAAATGCATATGAAATACCCGAAATGTTTGGGCAACTCGCAATAGAAATCAGCGAGTAAAATATATGGATATAAAAATAGCCGAAATGATTGGGCAATCGCGACTTTCGCGATATAAAAAGCTGAAATGATAGAGCATCACGGAAAGAAAACAAAAAATACATATGAAATAATGAAACTTTTGCCCTGCAGGTAAGTCCATACTGACCCCTGTATACAATCGATGGGCAAAAACGAAATGGAACCACGTGTCCCAACAAACTCTGTCAAAGAGAAAAGTCAGATCTCGACAGCAACATCTGCATTCCAGAAGACCAACAATGGCGTTCCTTCTCAACTCCAGCAGGATGCAAACGTGATGTCAACAACCGACCTCAGGGTCGCAACCAATCAGAGCTATGACAAAGTCCCTAGTTCCAAATCTCGATGGCCACGTCTACAGCCTAGAGAACAACAACGGCGTTCCTCCTCATTCCAGCAGGATTCAGACGCGACATCACCAATCGGAGCCATGGCAAAGTCCCCAGTTCCAAGTCTCTACGGTTCACAGACAACCTAGCGTCATCTAATGACCCTGTCACGGAAACAAGTCATCAAATGACCCCGTCGCGGAAACACGTCATCAAATGACCCCATCTCGGAAATACGTCATCCAATGACACCGTCGCGGAAACACGTCATCCAATGACTTCGTCGCGGAAACACGTCATCAAATGACCCCGTCTCAAAAATACGTCAGCAAATGACCCCGTCGCGGAAATACGTCAGCAAATGACCCCATCGCGGAAACACGTCATCCAATGACCTCATCTCGGAAATATGTCAGCAAATGACCCCGTCGCGAAACACGTCAGCAAATGACCCCGTCGCGGAAACACTTCATCCAATGACCCCGTCGCGGAAACAGGTCATCCAATGACCCCGTCTCGGAAACACGTCAGCCAATGACCCCGTTGCGGAAATACGTCAGCAAATGACCCCGTTGCGGAAACATGTCAGCAAATGACCCTGTCACGGAAACATGTCATCCAATGACCCCGTCGTGCAAACACGTCATCCAATGACCCCATCTCGGAAACACGTCATCCAATGACCCCATCTCGGAAACACGTCAGCCAATGACCCAGTCGCGGAAATGCGTCAGCAAATGACCCCGTCGTGGAAATACGTCATCCAATGACCCCATCTCGGAAATACGTCGGCCAATGACCCCGTCACGGAAACACGTCAGCAAATGACCCCGTCGCGGAAACACGTCAGCCAATGACCCCATCGCGGAAACACGTCATCCAATCACCCCGTGGCGGAAACACGTCATCTAATGACCTCGTCGCGGAAACACGTCAGCTAAAGACCCTGTCGCGGAAATACGTCAGCAAATGACCCAGTCGCGGAAATACGTCATCCAAAGACTGCGTCTCGGAAATACGTCGGCCAATGACCCCGTCGCGGAAATACGTCGGCCAATGACCCCATCGCGGAAATACGTCGGCCAATGACCCCGTCACGGAAATACGTCAGCAAATGACACCGTCGCGGAAACACATCATCTGATGACCCCGTCGCGGAAATACGTTAACCAAATGACCTCCTCGTCGGAGCAGTACTTCGACTCGGAAAAATGCCAACTCATCGATCACTTACAAGTCCTCTCGACTTATTTGGGAGAAAGTTTTCTTATGAGATCCTTATGACTCTCAAGGGAAAGCACACTTAGGAATCCTCACGACTCCTAAAGAGAAAATACACCTACGAGATCCTCACGACTCGTAGGGAGAAAAGTCTTTATGAGACCCTCACGGCTCATAAAGTTGAAAAGTCTTAGGCAGCAGACCTGAACCTGTCTCCTAAGCCATCACTACCCTACAAAGAGTTCAAGATGAACTGTTATCTATCGTCCACAAGTTACATTTGCTAAAATCACATGCCAACAACACGGCAAAGAAAAGAAAGCGATAGTCGGAGATAAAAAAAATGTGTCCTTTATTCATGAATTCAATTGAATACGAGATACATCATATAAAATAAAAATGAAATGAATAAATGTTATCCATAAATTATAATCGATACAAAGATGACTATTGAGAAGGAGGCGATTTTAGCAAATCAGCAATCCGTTTGCGCACTCCTCTTAGCTCCTTTTCATGAGCAACCGCTGTGGCCAGCTCAGCTTCGACTCGGGCCTATTGCTGCAAACATGATGAAACCTTTTCATCGATTTCCCTCTGAGCTGCCTCACGAATCTGCGTATCCCGCTCAATGAGATCGAGCTTCTGCCTCAGCGTTAGTCCGTCAGAAATACATCATAGGAGGCCCTTAAAGATAGTTTTCAGCTGTGCAGCATTCGCGTCAACCTGGGCGCGTAACCGGACGGATTCGCCTGAAGCCTCTTCACATTCCTTCCGTCTTAAGGTCGCCTCTTTTTCGAAATGGCGGAGGAAAAGAACGCTCTGCTCAACCCACGCAGCCCGCTGGGAGTTCAAAACCAACACTTCCGGAGTAGGACGCCTGAGCTCAATCTCATGCAGGCAGGTCTCGATCTTTTTGCAGTAATTAACCTAAGACTCGACGATGCCTTCGTTATGGAAGTTCACGAGCATCGCCAGCATAGGATTAACTTCAGCAGCAAAATCTGCAGCAAATATAAGGGCTTCAGCGTCAAGATCCTCAATGAATTCACTTAACATGCGCAGGCTAGTTGCAGCGCCTCTAGAGGATGGACGTCTGGAAAAGGGTCCTGCAGGCATTAAGATTCGAGACTTGAAGGGAGCTAGAGTCGGTGTGATCGCTGCAAAACGAATCATAATCAGATGTCGGCTCAAGAGATAATGAAAAATGCACGAGTAATAGGGTCTACTATACCGGCTGCGACAGGTGGTAAAGCTGGGAGTGCCGGAGGTGCGAATGTGCTCTCGTCCCCTCCTCCAATCTGTAACGCTGCAATCAATACAAAGAAGAATTAACAACAACATGTTTGCCCATAAAATAAAGAAAGGGATGTGGGTTAAAGCTATACTCACCGACATCGGCAGGCAGTCTGACTTCCGACTGGAAGGAGAAATGTGGGTGCAGCACCTGATAAAGATGGTCAAAAAGGACTCCTGCACGGTTGTAACAATACGATCAGTACAAAGAGTATATTACCTATAATGAAACCGATAAGTCGCAAACATATACCTTCCAGCACTCCAGACGACATGAGAGAAGGCAACGGATCAACAGCCGTCACGGCTGCTACCCGAGGCGCTACAGATGGCACAATCTCTACATTTACTGCACCTACACTCAAAACGAATAAAATGTCATCAGATGGGGATGAACGGGATCGAAAGATAAAAAGAAAACAGTGATTCTGGATCTACCTGATAATTCGCCAACCGAAATCGTGACGAGAGCATCACTAGGTACATCAGCTCCTTCGCCCTCCGCCATTGGAATAGTTTCTGCACCCGTGGCCTCGTCCCCCGATTCGACAAGGGCCGTCGTGACACTCGCGATACCCGCTGATGGCAAGGAACCACAAAGAGAAAGAGCGGTGATTTGGACAGTCCCAGACTCCCGAGAGAGAGTAGCCGCTTCAGGCTTTGTGGTCGCCGTCATCTCACCTGCCACCTCATCGTCAGAACTTGGCCCTGCAAGATATGGTATATAAGAGTTTGAAGATCAAATTCCAAGAAAAGACTCAGCGTTATGTTACCTTGGGACGGCTTCGCGGCTTCTTCTCGAGCCGCACGCTCCATCTGTTTATGGACGGTAGATAGGGCAGCTGGAGCGTCTTCAGAAGAAATAGCGACGGATGGAATGGTGCTTGAACCTGCACCCACGGCCAAGCTGACATCACTTTCCCTCGCCGCACGCTTCCTGCGCTTCTTGTCAGCCTTGGCAGTGAGAAAAGACCTCCTCAAGTCCTCTGTCAAAGTGACGTCATCGTCCGAGCCAGGAGCTACCTCTGGAGCCATTACGGCGTTCGTCATCGGCTCCTTGAGCGAAGCCTCTTTTGGCAACACTGTGGAAGCTGGGACTTTAGCAGACGGCCCTGGAAGCGTCGCCATGCCACCATGCGGGATCGGCACTGCACTCGGGATAACCTGAGTCGAGGTAGTCCCTACCATAAAATGAAAAAGAAGGGTCAGACTACCCATGAAGAAAAAGGGAACGAAGGCACAATGAGCCGAAATATACCGAGGCCCAAGGAAGCGCGAAGCCTCTCTTCCTCTTCAAAAGTCTTGAGGGAAGCTGCGAGAGCCTCTTCGGTGGAGATACTTGTTGAAGAAGAAAGCGTCAGTCAAAGCATAATAATTAAAATAGTCGCGGAAAAATATGACCGAAGTATACCTGATTGTGCGATGGTGAATAATGCTGCTTCATCGCGAGCTAGCTGCTTTGAAACCGCTATAGCAGCCTCCAGATCGGTGTCATCCGGCGCCATAAATAAACCCTCGTTGGTCCCGTACTCACTTAGGCCCTTGCTGTAAAGAGCATGAGGCTCCTGGCTGAATACAACGTCCGCAGAAAGTATCGACTTCTTTTCTTCTGCGAGCGAGTGCTGGTAGCCGATAACACGAGCTTGCGCTTGGCGGGCAATTTCGGGCGGCGAGTTCCAATCTTCGCGCCCACGTCAGACTCGGGAGACGCCACAGCTGCCGCTTCTACAGGCATGCGGGGTAAGGGCAGCTTAGGCATAATACGTGGTACCACAGCCGCAGCAGCTTCTCTCAAGGGAGGACGGACGATGGTCCGTCGCTTCAAGGGAACGGCTGGATCACCTGCAGGGGCGGTGCCTTTGCGATAAAGCAGCAATCATTTTTCTTCCCTAATAACGGAACCCATCGAATGTTGATACCACGCCACATATGCATTCAAGATTCACGGAACGCAACTCGACTCACTGATAAAGAAATTGGAGCCGGTGTTCAACCGCATAAAATGGTGTAATGCGTTGCGAATACCTTCTTCTGTGGCAACTGGCTCAGCTAAGAAAGCCTCGAGCGGGATGCCCTGATTATAACTTGATTCATGGGCAAAACGGTGCGGGTTGTACCTCATGAACAACGCCGAATCATTTTGCCTAAACACGAGAAAGCCCGGCCTGATGGAGTATAAATGACGAATCTCTCGAGCATTCAAGGTAGAGGCCCCATCTTTAAAAGTATCGCGCAGAGGCTGCACCATTTTTGTGGTTTCTTTGCCGATGGTTAAAACCTTATCGACAAAGTTCATGCCATCTCCAACCATATGTGGACGAAGGAGCACACCCCTAGCCTCCTGTTGTGACGGATTTACAACGAAAGTGTCAATTAGGCGCATAATCTGAGGGAAGTTGTAACTGCCGTAGAAACGAGGTCATTTATGGACACCAAAAGCACCAAGTACGTGCAGCTCGATCCATGACATAAAATAATGCAGCGAGAAAGTGACGGGCTGTACCCCTGGCTGAGTGGTATCCGCCGCTAAGCTGAGACTATGGTACAAGTGTGCCAACCCAGCAATTCTGATAGCCACTTGTATTCCCGCAACCATACGATGGGCTGGGTAAAAGACTGATGGCCTCATATAACGAGGATGCATGGGGAACACGAACCAGTTCAGCCATAAGCCAATGAACCCAACATGAACGTCTCTTCATCGACGTCCGGGACAGCAAGCTCCACGAAGGGAACAACAGGAGCAGCCGGAATAAAGAAACTTTTTAAATTCGCCTCCGCCGTCGGTTGGTTATCCAAACCAAAACCAAACGGGTCGTCAAGCTTGGCGAACAGCGCAGCTTGCTTCGATAAGGCTTCCGGACGAAGAAAGTGAGCGATGAAGTCTGCGTAGCTAACTCCATGCCCTCCGGACTCCAGAAATAGACTTTCGTATATATTCAACACCTTGATCAAGCTCGAGAATTGGTGTTGAATGGCGTTCTCCGGGGTAAGACCCATTACCACTGATTTGGTGGCAAAGATGTACTCGTCCGGAGGAAGCAACTCCTCATAGTGTTCTCCCCTAACAGGTATTCCAGAGATCTCTGCAAACTCCTCTAAAGATACTGAGACTTCTCGATCCGACAGAAGGAAGGTGTGGGTCGGAATATTCCATTGCTCCAGAAAAGCCTTGACCCACCTGTTGGATATAGTGCCCTCAAAGTCAATTATTGGATCGCAGGTACGTGATTGTAATGATTGATGGAGGACCTATACTGATATGACAGTCTTGCTCGAGATGATAGTATGCTATCTGGTTTGTCTTTATCATCGTAAACATGCTTTAGTTCACTATTGCATGATGATAGAGCCCATAGGATTCTGCTTGATAGCCATCAGTATGATGGTGATCATATACGTGGGAGCTGGGGTTTATAAGCACATCCTTAAAGTGTCCCTAGTCGTAGGAGTTTCGAGACAGGGCATCGATACTCCAGAGTAGACTAGTGTATACAGTCGAGACCCCGACGAGGGGCGGTGGCCGGTCTCACAAGCCATTGGTGTCAGTTGGTTCACCTAAGATGTATACATGTGCTCATTGGGTTATGAGTACACCGGACAGGACTCGCCTGGAACATGTTAGTTGGTATTATACATATCGTCAGATAGCAGTTCCCTGGTGACATGTGTACATGTTAGTTTGTCGACCTGAGATCGTCATTTGTCTCGTGTGAGTTCCCACTGTGCTTTGATTTCTACCCTACCACGCTCAAAGGAGACGTGCAAACAGGTATTTTTTGGGTACAGTCCCGAGCCATATGGAGGCAATGAGCGGATCGTCGGGGATTCGTCTCTCCCGGTATTGGGGGTTGATGTCGCACAGTGCACGGGTGGCCATCATTAGAAATCCTCAGCCGAGGTAGTGGAGAATTACTGATTTGGATCAGTAGTTTCTCAGGTGGTGATAAGCTTCATGCCGACACGATTTATCGCGTTATTAGGGGTCTGACTTTATCCACCCCCCTAGACTCGATATGTGATACTCTTTAGACGAACGGACCGGACTGTACGGATATTTTCACTGTCAGGCTCAGTAGGGTTTCTGGATGAGTTCGCTCGTCAGCTTCCCTTCCAATCAATACATAGGCAACCGTTACGTACAGCTTGTACCTCTGAAGTGCTAGAGGTTATACCCAGTGCCAGTGTGTTGATGAGTCATTAGAGTCCCCCACAGACCGTTTCCCAAGTTCAGGCGAAACGTTGTAGAGGCCGTATGGGTTTATGGCAGGGTTCGGAAAATGCACGTGCGTTTACGCACGTGTTATATTTCGGGCAGATAATACTGGTGGGCTTTGGTTTAAGCCGGATCCGAGTATTATACTGTGTAGATATAATATCTTTGTCTCAGTTGCATTTGTATTCGGTCGTAATACAAATGCGGGTATGTTTATACTGTTACGGGGTTATCCGAAAATTCGTTTCAGGATCGCTTTTGGAAGTTGCCAGTTTCCAGTTTTCTATCGCCCGTCTTTAACATTCGGTTAAAGACGGATTTATCTTTTCTTGAGGTGAGTGTGGTAGGTTCTAGATTTGGTGACTAAGTTTTGTGAGTCACTCATTTGCATTAATGGGTGATGACTTGGCTTATGACTCATTAGTTTTCAATTAATGTTTTAGTGACTAGGTTTATGATTCATCACTTGCAATTAATGTTCATGCTAGGTGTTATATGACTCATTAGTTGTTTTAATGTTATAGTTACCTCTTCCTTGCTCCTACACTCACCCCCCTCAATATAGTGGTCGGCCCATTCTTGTGGGTGATGATGGGATTTAGAAAAAGAAAAAGACTATGGTTTTGGGTTCATGAAAATTAGGATTGCCAATTTCTCATTTCACCCGATCCAAAAGGTAACTTCATTAACCGTTCGTCCATAGCTTTGGACGAAGGGAGACAATGTGTTCTACTCATTCTCTATATCATCTTGGTCATCTCTTTTAGCAAACTTGATGATCGAGTTGCCTCGGTTCAGAGGCGGGAGCCCGTTTAAAGATCCGTCGACGTGGTGCCACCTGGACGAGAAGACTGGAGATCGAGGAGATCGGAGCAGCCGCAACAAAGCGTGGGATGATGGTTGAAGACCGAAGGACTCGGATCGTTCGGTATAACATTTCTACCCACTTTGTAGTTTGTTAGTTTAGCTTTAATGGCAGATCCGGGTTATAGTACGCGATAGCGCCAGTTATAAAATGTTTTTGTTCCGCATTTGGCGTCTGTTAGACGGCCGAGGCGCTATCGTGGACTTACAGTGGTATCAGAGCCTCACCATTAAGCTATACTAACTTGTGCTAACGCGTTTAAAATATCGATCGAACCGAATTTCCGAAACTACAATTTTCTGCATTAAAGTTTCTGTCGATTTTTAAAAGGGTCTAAAAATTATTTTGAGTATCACAGGAAAACAAGCAGGCTTTTATAAGAATACTGGGGAAATTTGGTGGCCCAACTCAACAGTAACGCCGCGGATCCGCGGCCCAAACAAGGGTTTGGCCGCGGATCCGCCGCCGTTTTGTGAGATTGGTACTCTAATTTTCTGCAGTAGTTTCTACACAGTGAATTGTGGTTTCTAGAATGTTTCTTTTGGGCCCATATTTGGTTACTGTACAGCTGAAGTTCGTGGGGCCCACTTCGGGAAATTTTGTCGATCGAAATTTTAAACTTGTTAGTATACAGTACTTACTTTATATCTCCGACCGGGAATGTCATTCGAGCGGTAAATTGCGTCTAATTGCTATAGTTCTTTTAGACGGATTTGCGAACGTGACATTCGCGTTGATGTTCTGTGTTGTATTGTGATGTTGCGGATTTGTCGTGGTGGATAGCAGTGTGCAATGGTAGTGCAGTTTGGATTTATTTGTACATTTGATATTGCGGGATGAGCGTCCAACATGTGAACTGCCGTCACTGCCTGTTTAATAATATTCTTTTGGGGCATGACCGGGTTGAGGTCGATGTACCCGTTGTACATATTTTATTTTCTGTACTAGGTTTACCCAGCGACGGGGTGCACGGATAGCCGGGTTCTGGAGGGCAACGGGTCCGTATCTCATGGCTTTGAGAGGCATAGGGGCCTCACTCTAGAATTAGCAGACTATTCGCCGCACTCGTAAGGGGTACATGTTGACCCAAGGAGGGGTGCTCAAGTTACCGGATTCCGTGAAGTGCCGGGTGGTCCATTCATTTTTGCTGTAGGGGGCTGCCTCGCTTCAGGTTTTGGCGGGTAACTTGCCGCACCCGTAGGGGTCTAGGTTTCATTGCACAGGCTATCCACACGACCAGGGGAACGTCGGGTTTCAGCAGCGGCTCTGTGAAACCCGGGGATCCCAGATTATCTGTATTGTTCTGTGATGCTTATTACCTTTCTGTAATGTTGCTTATTATTACGCCTGGAGCGATTATTGTATATTGGTATATATACTATTAGATGTTGTATATATTTTACACCCGCGCTAGTCCAGTCCCCGCTCTGTCGTTAGTTAAGTAACCTAACGGGTGATGACGGGACCCTGTGGCGAATGGGGATGGCATATACGTACATTTTATTTTTCGTTCTTTTCTGGTGTGATTGATTGATGGGACTGCATTGATTCTTATCAATGCAAGGATAAAACAAACCTATATTTGATGTTGTTGGAACAAATTTTAAAAGGTGTTATTACAAAGATGTTTCCTTTTGTTTTGCATAGCGGTATTCAGTTGGAATATCCTGTAGGGTTCCTAGGCACTCTAATGAGGTCTCATAAGGCATCAACCATGCCAATTTAACATATTACATGTGCCGAGAAACCCTAATACGGATCGTTAACTAGAATTTTAGGCGAAACAATGAAACTAGTTTACAACTAAACTAAAAGAACGGAAATACAACCTTTGTAGATCCGTTTCTCCACCTCCATAGCTCCATGATGAAGTCCTCTCCGCTGTCCAAATCGCATCCCGGGCTCTAGCGTCGGTTTCACCGGAGAAATGGGCGGGCTTGGTCGTCGGCTTCGATGCCGAAGATGATCTACGTCGAGCCATCACAAGATCAAGCTCCACCTTCACCAAGCCATAAAAACTTGTGAAGGAAACACCCTATACTACTTGGCAAGAGGTAGAGGATGAAGAAATAGGAAGTGGGTTCACTTTAGAATTGGATTTCTCACTTGATTTCTTCACTTGCCATTGATGAGGCAAGCTTTCTTCATGTGAAGAAGAAGAAGAAGATGAAGATAATGATATGATAAGAATTAAAGAATAGAAAAGAATAATCACTCTTATCATAATCAAACCATAGTTAAGTGTAGAGAGCTAACTAGAGTTTATGTGAGTGGTTAGGGTTAAAGAAGAAGACAAAATGGTCACTTGGTCAAAAGCTTCATGAAGCTTCAACAAACTTCATGAAAGAAAGAATGAAAGAAAACCATTTTGTTTTTTTTTCTCTTTATGCTTTTATTTTCCAAAACTAATAAATAAATAAATGAATAAGTAATCATAACCCTAACCATTCATATAACCATGGTTCAATCTTTACACTTAACCAATTTTGCATGTATCATCAAACATGATACAATCAAGTGCACAAAACTATATCGAATATACAATATGAACAAGCGAGTGAGAAAATCCATTTAAAGTGAACCAATACTAGTTAATGCAAAGTAATATATCAAATATATAATTATACATCAAATCATTAAATCAACACTTGATTTAACGATCCGGTCATATCGCATATAACCGAATAGTATCCTATGTATCGGCTTACCGAATCAATCCTTGATTCGATAACTAGGTTATATCGCATACAACCATTCGATACATTTATCGCGAGAATGGAATACGGTATCACATACACGCATTATTCTCGGTCCCGCACATATCTCATATGCGCTCCTATTTCGTTTCGCTTGAGCCAGGAAACCTCTGTGTAGGACTCTAAAGACTCGTCAATACGCCGGCAGCAGGTGATGATCATATCAAACACCCACAAGCCGCAAGCGGTCTGCTAAACGTAACGGCCACCCGGGTATTGAGCGATCAGAAGATCGACGAGCAAGCCCGCTCACACTCCTGTGAATCTAACCAGTAACACTTACCGTACAGTCCGGTCTGTTCGTCTGATATGTCGCATATCTCGCCTAGGGGTGGTAAACGTCAGACCCCAATAGCTCGATAAGTCGTGTCGATATGAGGCCTATAACAGTTCGAGAAACTACTGGTAACACTTACCAGTAAATCTCAGCAACCCTGGCCAGGGATTTCCGGTTATAGCCAATCGAACACAGCGCAACATCAACTCTCTATACCGGGAGAGACGAATCCCCTCCTATCGCTCATTGCCTCCATGTGATTCGGGACTGTACCCAAAAACCACCGTTTTGCACGCCCTCTTGGACGTGGTAAGGTGGAAATCAAAGCACAGTGGGAACCACACAAGACTCTATGACGATCTCGGGTCAACAGACTACTCTGTACCAGTGTCACCAGAGAACTGCCATCTGACGTAAGGTATAATACCATCTGGGAGTTCTCGGCGAGTCCGTCCAGTGTACCCAGTCTCCACTGAGCACCCGTATATCATCTCCGATGTCAAACACCAATGGATATGGGATCATCTATCGCCCATCTGTATGGGTCGAGAAGGTATACGCTAGTCTACTCTGGTATATCGATGCCCCGTCTCGATATACCCACGACTAGGGACTTTGAAGGATGTACTTATGGACTACCATGTCCCCACTAGTATGATCCGCATCATAGTCCAGGTAGTCAAGTACACATCCTAAGGGCTTTACCAACATGTAACATTGAGACAATCAGTGTACACGTTAAGGTAAAGTGCAACCAGATAGCATACTATCATGTCGAGCAAGAAAGTCCTCCCTATATACGTCCTAGCATCCACTACAATATACATCATATGTACAGTAATGGCCTCTAGGGCATACATATAACTAACATATCCTGCACCTCATTCGACGAGGCAAGGGCCGAGATCCCTTCACCGGGAGTGACCCCTTGGGCAGAAGTTTACGTCAGGGTAATAACTTCACTATAGTCGATTACAAGTTGCTTTGCATCGCGATATTCAGTTAGAATATCCTGCACCTCATTCCACGAGGAAAGAGCCGAGATCCTTTCACCGGAAGTGACCGCTTTAGCAAAAGGTTTTCGCCACTATATTTTTATAAAAAGCTATCAGGTTCCTTCAACAAAATCAAGTTCATTACGTTAAAGGTTTTTCGCCAAAAACCAGCCGTAGCCCTCCGTCATTTCTTATGGATAGTCAGTAGTATTCAAGCTATGTTTGTTGGCCAAAGTCAAGGCATAGTGCTTGGTAGCTGCTGAATATTCATCTGCTGCATAGATAGATGCGTTGGTTTGGGATAGTCGTTCTGTCTTGTTGGCCAAAGTCAAGGGCATGTGCGGGTGGGTTCAAATTAACCTGGATTATGACGGGTAGAACTTGATATGTGACTTATGATTTGTTGGCCAAAGTCAAGGTCATAAGAGCATGAGGCAAAAATCATATCGGGATTTTCAAACATACAGGAAACTTGCCAGGCATGCGCATACCTTCTGGAGTGTGATAACTAGAGTGGCTTCCATCAAGTTATCATGCGATGATAGTTGGATCCCGATTCTCACTGATGAGTTGGTTTACTCTTCGGGTGATCCCGACTAATTCTTCTTTTAGGTTTGGAGGAGAATTTGAGATAACAGTGGGAGGTTTCCTGATTAGATAAAGTGATAACCATTCTGATCTAGGTTAGAGTGCATGCAGAGTGTTTCTTTTCTCTCTCTCTCTTTGCCAGCGACCTTTGACTGACCCTAGACTATGACTTAGTGACCAAGTTGACCGAACCTTCTTAAAATACTGGCTTTTGGATTGTCTATAGTTGCATAAGTCATTGCCGCTCCTTCTTTTACCCTTTGTATTTTTCAGAACACCCCGTATTACTACGGACATCCACTTCGATTGGATAGATCCATCGTATGGTTATATACGAACTCGAAGGGACTTCTTCGAGGATGGATCCAGGTTCGGGAGAAATAGAATTGGTTTATTCAGTTGTCTTTTATTATCACCTTCTCTCAGGTTGCGAGGGCTCCTTAGTTTAGGAGAGTACACCTATTACGCTTATTGGATAGTCTTATTCCAAACCATAGGCAGGTGCCGAAAGGTAGGGAATGAAGAAAACCAATTAGCCTAAGTAGGGTGTACAGAAGGTAATAACTAAAGACAAAATAAAGGGATTAGAAAGAGGGCAAAGTAAATTGCGACTGCTATAATTCACGACCAAACCATATACTTCATCGCCACTCCTATTTCACCTTTGCTTTTTTCCCCAGTTCGGGAGAAATAGAATAAGGTATTATTCAGTTGTCTTTTATCATCATCTTCTCTCAAGTTGCGAGTACTCCTAGGTTTAGGAGGGTACACCTATTATGCTTACTGGATAGTCTTCTTCCAAACCATAGGCTGGTGCCGAACGGTAGGGAAGGAAGAAAACCATTTAGCTTAACAATGGTGTACAGAAGGTAATGAATAAAGAAAAATAAAGGGATTTGGAGAGATGGCAATAAAATATACAGTTAAAGTCATGAATTGGATTATGGAAGATGCATTACTAGGAATACCAGGATACCCCTACGAAACATTTTCATGTTTCAGTGCATTGTTAAAGGAAAACTGATTTCCCGATTAGATAATTACTCCAGAGTATGTATTTACCAGGTATGATTCTCACATCTGTATGGTTTTACAGATGATGAGTGGGAGTAGGTTATTGGGAATAAGGTGATCATCCTCATTATATCGGAATTCGTTGTAATTGGTGATATTTGAGGAAGTCGCCTGGGTTTTTGCCGGACGGCATGTATTTGGTTTTGAGTATCCGTTGTTGTGCACCAATTTCAAAATGATATATCTGTACGTTTATTTTTATAAAGTGAGATATAACTTTTTAAGATTATGTCCGTGAAATTTACCTATATCAGATACGATTGGGTAAGGAGCATTGAACAACGGAGTAGTTCTTAACCATAAGTACAGTTTTCAACCTACGATGCACAGGTTATGAGTTATTCAACTCAGGGGACTTATACAGAGTATTGTATGTTCTCCAGTGTCCGTCAGGACAAAGGGGTAGGTCCTCATACTATGTTCTGTTTACTTAAGACTTCTCCAGTTTTTAGACAAGTGTTTCGTAGAAATACAATATCTAAGTTTTGAGAAGTTGTGGGTATAGGAATAAAGTAGAGAACCAGGTGTCGCAAGTATCAGGATTCTTCAAAGAAATCGAAGATTTAGATTCTTGTGATTGGTGTTCAGATGAAAGTAATGGTTTTGAGAAACTTGTTTCTCTTTCAGGTTACTCATAATTGGATGGATTCCTAAATTAAGTAATGCTGATTAGCCTCTCTTCATTAAGTTGATATGCACTGGAGACAGCTGCATGATTTGAATCTGGTTTCAATTAAATAAGTGCCAAAGTTTCTATATTGCATATAGAATGCTTCATATCTTAAAGATGTTAAGGTAAGGGGAGTTGTCCAGCTTATGCTTAAAACCAGACAATGGATAACTCAAGGCACGTTTCTGTAATGGCTGTTTGTGGGTTGACCCTGGCTTTGACGAGGGTTGACATTTCTACCATCTGGAAGATCAATAGTGATATTGTTCTTGACTCGCCACAGTTTTGGTAAAATGGATTTTTTCAGAAAACAGTAGTGGGAGTATGGTAGAACTGGAAGAGATTCCAGAACCGCAAACGATTACGGAAAATTTAATAGGACCTATATATTCAATCAGTTTTAACATTCCAATAGCCACTCCGCAGACATGGTGGGTAACCTCAGACACCCGAGAGGTACTCTGGTAGCCTCAAGGACGGTGACAGGGAGGTTCTTGTTTACCCACACTTGACACTACTGTTGTTCCAGACTATGAGACCCGACAGGAGGATATGTATAGCGTCGTTCTAAACTAGTTTTAGAAGTACACGTATATATTATTCTGTCAGAGGGTTGTTGTGGTCAGTGGGAGCAGCAGAAGCATAGTGGAAAAGTAGCTTATGTCTATTTATAGGCTTGAGCAGATATAGCGGAGATAAGATCATCTAATTTTGATGTTACAGTCATGGGTTTGACTTCATCAGAATAGGGGATGGATCTGTTAAGAAGGTAGTAGGGTGTGATGTCATGGTATTTGGATGACATACACAGAGTAGGAAGTAAAATTCCTATACTACGATCGATTGTACTGTGATCGTCACATAGTTGTTTCTTCACAAAGGACATGGATATAATATCAGACATTCTGTTATCTAGATCTATGGTTTTAGATCGTGATGTAGGTAGTTTCCCAATGTAGGTATATTGACAGTATTCTAAAGGTATTTAGAATAGATGACTCCTGGCATGGTGGTGTACCTGCAGATGATGGAGTCACCCTCTCTAAAGGTGTCTTACAGACTAAAGAGGAGAGGGATATGCATGATTGGCAGATCACTTGCTTAGGCAATTGAGTCAATCGTGAAATGTCAAGTACCACACCAGATGTTGTTTTTGCACTAGATGCAATAAGTTTATATTAATCCAATCCTGAAGAAACATAAGGAAGCAGTTTTAGAACATAAGTACATGTTCTACGGATTTGATGATGGCAGCCTCCTTCGGGAGACAGTTATCATTTCAGGCTTCAAAGGTGACATGGATGACAGAGTGATTGTCAGAGTTATAGTTTTCCCTCTGACGAGAGACAGTATTATGGACAGTTGGTCCAAGAGGATACTGTGGGAGGCATGGTGCTGGATACTGATTAGGTTCAGTTATCGATACAGTCTAAGAAATTTGAATTTAGAGTTCATTTATGAACTAGGTCCCATCAGATATTCAGACATATTCTAAGACAGGAATTACTCGATTTGGGAGATGGCTTTCTCCGCGAACTTGAGATTAAGAGAGACATAGAAATAAACATCAGGGCGGATCCACTCACTGAGGCTATTTCTCGAACACAAGAGTTTTACAAACTAGCTTTGTGAAACTGATTAGTAGAGGAGTTGGATGATCGGTATCACACGGGCTGTGAGTATGCGACATCGCAATAATTAGCCTTAAGTGCAAATGGGAGATTGTTGGATATAGTGCCCTCAAAGTCAATTATTGGATCACAGGTACGTGATTGCAATGATTGATGGAGGACCTATACTGATATGACAGTCTTGCTCGAGATGATAGTATGCTATCTGGTTTGTCTTTATCATCGTAAACATACTTTAGTTCACTATTGCATGATGATAGAGCCCATAGGATTCTGCTTGACAGCCAGCAGTATGATGGTGATCATATACGTGGGAGCTGGGGTCTATAAGCACATCCTTAAAGTGTCCCTAGTCGTGGGAGTTTCGAGACAGGGCATCCATACTCCAGAGTAGACTAGTGTATACAGTTGAGACCCCGACGAGGGGCGGTGGCCGGTCTCACAAGCCATTGGTGTCAGTTGGTTCACCTAAGATGTATCAGGTGCTCATTGGGTTATGAGTACACCGGACATGACTCGCCGGGAACATGCTAGTTGGTATTATACATATCGTCAGATAGAAGTTCCCTAGTGACATGTGTACAGGTTGGTTTGTCGACCTGAGATCTTCATTTGTCTCGTGTGAGTTCCCACTGTGCTTTGATTTCTACCCTACCACGCTCAAAGGAGACGTGTAAACAGGTATTTTTTGGGTACAGTCCCGAGCCACATAGAGGCAGTGAACGGATCGTCGGGGATTCGTCTCTCCCGGTATTGGGGGTTGATGTCGCACAGTTCACGGGTGGCCATCACTAGAAATCCTCGGCCGAGGTAGTGGAGAATTACTGATTTTGATCAGTAGTTTCTCAGGTGGTGAAGGGCTTCATGCCGACACGATTTATCGCGTTATTAGGGGTCTGACTTTATCCGCCCCCCTAGACTCGATATGCGATACTCTTTAGACGAACGGACCGGACTGTACGGATATTTTCACTGTCAGGCTCAGTAGGGTTTCTGGATGAGTTCGCTCGTCAGCTTCCCTTCCAATCAATACATAGGCAACCGTTACGTACAGCTTGTACCTCTGAAGTGCTAGAGGTTATACCCAGTGCCAGTGTGTTGATGAGTCATTAGAGTCCCCCACAGACCGTTTCCCAAGTTCAGGAGAAACGTTGTAGAGGCCGTATGGGTTTATGGCAGGGTTCGGAAAATGCACGTGCGTTTACGCACGTGTTATATTTCGGGCAGATAATACTGGTGAGCTTTGGTTTAAGCCGGATCCGAGTATTATACTGTGTAGATATAATATCTTTGTCTCAGTTGCATTTGTATTCGGTCGTAATACAAATGCGGGTATGTTTATACTGTTACAGGGCTATCCTGAAATTCGTTTCAGGATCGCTTTTGGAAGTTGCCAGTTTCCAGTTTTCTATCGCCCGTCTTTAACATTCGGTTAAAGACGGATTTATCTTTTCTTGAGGTGAGTGTGGAAGGTTCTAGATTTGGTGACTAGGTTTTGTGAGTCACTCATTTGCATTAATGGGTGATGACTTGGCTTATGACTCGTTAGTTTTCAATTAATGTTTTAGTGACTAGGTTTATGATTCATCACTTGCAATTAATGTTCATGCTAGGTGTTATATGACTCATTAGTTGTTTTAATGTTATGGTTATCTCTTCCTTGCTCCTACACTCACCTCCCCCTTCAATATAGTGGCCGGCCCATTCTTGTGGGTGATGATGGGATTTAGAAAAAGAAAAAGACTATGGTTTTGGGTTCATGAAAATTAGGATTGCCAATTTCTCATTTCACCCGATCCAAAAGGCAACTTCATTAACCGTTCGTCCATAGCTTTGGACGAAGTGAGACAAAGTGTTCTACTCATTCTCTACATCATCTTGGTCATCTCTTTTAGCAAACTTGATGATCGAGTTGCCTCGGTTCAGAGGCGGGAGCCCGTTTAAAGATCCGTCGACGTGGTGCCACCTGGACGAGAAGACTGAAGATTGAGGAGATCGGAGCAGCCGCAACAAAGCGTGGGATGATGGTTGAGGACCGAAGGACTCGGATCGTTCGGTATAACATTTCTACCCACTTTGTAGTTTGTTAGTTTAGCTTTAATGGCATATCCGGGTTATAGTACGCGATAGCGCCGGTTGTAAAAAGTTTTTGTTCCGCATTTGGCGTCTGTTAGACGGCCGGGGCGCTACCATGGACTTATACCACCATGCAGGGGGTGTGGAATATTCGAGGAGGGAAGCGTAAATCGTGGGATACAAGCCGAGCTTCATCATGTGCGACTTCTTGGCCGACAAAATGTAGCGGGCCCACTACAAATACCTGGCTGGATGGCTAGGAGTTAGGCCTATCATGTACGGCTGTCTCCACGGGCGCGACTCACCCTGACATATACGCTGCCCCAAGGTATCCAAAGCCGCCGGCGGCTGTATGGGTATTGCAGCCATAGAAAGCTGAAGGAGACCCTCTGAAGTCCAATTGACCTCCTCCACGGCATAGTTCATCGGAGGTGCATCAGCATAAGGGATCGTCGAAATAGGTTCTGAAGGTGCCGCGCAAGAAAAGCTCCGCCGACCCCTAATGATTTGATTGTACCATCTTCCCCATAAATGAAGATTCTTTTGCTCCAGGTCGTGATCTTTGATCAAGGCAAAGACTTCCCTATCCACAGGCGCTTCAGGGAATCCTCTTTCCGAACGGACGAATGGGAAAGAAATGTCGAAAGACATAGTACCTGCGCGAAAAAGAACAAAAAAAATTAGCCGTCAATGCTATAGTTTAAGTTTTGTCACTTGGTACTTTAAATTCATACCGCACTGCAATGCAGTGGAAAGGGAACAAGGGGGACCCACACAATCTAGATGACGGTTCATCATTAATAAAACAGTCTCATCATTTGATGAGACAGTCATTAAACGAGGAAATCCTAAAAGGATTCTCATTTAATGAGCGCCCCTTGGGCCAAGGAGTAAATCTCCCTTGAGAGCAGTGCTCTGCAACATATATGACATCTGTCATAATTAATCATGAAGAGAATAAAATTCCCCCCAAAATTTCTAAAGAGCAATACTCTGTGAAGAAGATGGAATAATCCATCGAAAACCCTAAAAGCAAGGCTTTCTACAAAAGTAAAAACTTCAGGATCTTTAAGATCTGCAAAACGAACTCTGAGAGTTCTTCGTTAACGGGTTAAAAGAACCCTAAAAAGGGTTTCTTTTTTTGATCCATGATCTAGAGAGAGCAAAGCTCTGTTTTTAATTAACGGGTTAAGAAACCCTAAAGTCTTTAAAAGATCTATGATCTAAGTAGAGCAAAACTCTGTTAATGGGTTCAAATCTTACCAAAAATTTGACAGAGTTCTGTCTCTAAGAGAGTTCTTAAAACAAAGAGCTATGCCCCGAAAGAGAATTAATTCTCAGAAAAACAAGAAAGAAGATGAACAGAGGTCATCTCAAGGTCCAAAGGCCCTATTTATAGGCACTGAAAGCCGTTTCAACTTATAAGTTGATCTAATGGCGCAGATGCTGACACCGCTGCACTCACGTGTAAGCCACGTGAGCGCAACGGTAAGGCGGCATTTGTTTCTCCCAATCAGAGCAAAGCTCTATTCAAATTTTGAAATTTGAAATGAAGCAGCGCTTCATAAAAGTGCCATCGCTAGAACTAAAGAGTCAAAGACTCTGATGCAGCGCTCACGTGCAAAGCACAATAGCGCTAGCCCCCAGAGTCAAAGGCTCTGATACAACACTCACGTGCAAAGCACGAGAACGTTAGCGCTAGAAATAAATTTTCCCCACTCTTAGATCAAAGATCCAACAAAGATGACTAAAATTCATCAAATTATCTCTGAAAATTAGAGCACCGTTGGATCGAAAATCCAATGGTGATTAAAAATCACCAAGATATAGAATAAGTTCTGTATGGGAATATATTTTCCCAATCTTGTTAAAAACAAGAAGATTGCCATCTGTAAAACAGAAGCCCTTGGATCAAAGATCCAACGATGGGAAACATTCCCAAATCAATTAAAGAAAAGATCTCTTCAACTGATTCAACAAACCAGCCTCCCCTATATAAAGGACCCAAAAGTTCAAGTCTGAGAGAGAGGAACCCCCCATAAACTTTGAGAAATTTCAAAGAGAAGAGCAAGCTTTCGAAAGAAGAAGAATTTATTCAAGGTAAATAAAACAGAGAGATCAAAGCATCTCATCAAAAGAAGAAAAAGCTAGTTCTTCTTCAAGATCATAGATCTATAAGACATACGTCTTTCACAAAAAGAGATCATAACATCTCATCATAAAAGGGGGAGAAAGAACTTAATTTTCCTTGGATCACAGATCCACAAAGACAAGGTTGTTTCGCCCAATCAGAGCAAAGCTCTGTTGAAATTCAAAATTCAAAATTTTGAAGCAACGCTTCACATCTCGGGCGCAACGCGCCACATGTCAGGTGCTGATACGTCAGCACAGCGCCCAAGAAGGCGCGCCCTATCAGAGCAAAGCTCTATTTTTATGAAGCAACGCTTCAGCTGCGCAAGCACTGCGCTGCGCGCCACGTGTCAGCGCAGATGCGCTAGCGCAGTTGCGCTGCGCGCCACGTGTCAGCGCAGATGCGCAAGCGCAGTTGCGCTCTGCGCTGCGCGACACGTGTCAGCGCAGATGCGCTAGCGCAGTTGCGCTGCGCAGTGCGCTGCGCGACACGTGTCACGCGCTGGGGCATCTGCGCCAAACAGAATTAAATTTCCAAGAATTCTTTTCTGTTCTTGTTAAAACAAGAAGATTTTCTTCTGCAAAGCAGAAGCCCTTGGATCAAAGATCTAATGGTGGGGAAAATTCCCCAAATCACTCAGATAAAGATCTCTTTAACAAATTTAACTAATTTATGGGCACTATAAAAAGGACCCTAGGCCTCAATTAAAAAGCATCAACATCTTTATAAAAAAAAGAGAGAAGAGAACTCTTGAGAACTTCTCAAGAACAACAGAAGGTAAAAACCTTTAGGAAAAAGAGAAAATTCTCTTATGGACAGATTATTGATCTAAGAACAAGATCAATAATTTTAAATAAAAGAAAAATAAGTAATAATAGTGCTTTGCACTTTTTTATGAACCTCTGGTTCTTGAAACAAAAAAGAAAAATTTATTTTCTTTGATCTAAATTAGATCAAGAAATCAAATAGTGCTCTGCACTCCTGTTCTTGAATCTAAAAGATTCTTAGTGCTTTGCACTTCCAAACTGCGCTGTTGCGCTCTTGAGAGAGCGCCATGTGTCAGCTATAAAACAACTTGCGCTCTTGAAATAGAGCTTTGCTATCTGGAATTGGCGCAACTCACTAGAGCGCGCCACGTGTCAGCAGCGCAACAGCGTAGCGCATTAGCTCAGCGCACTGCGCTATTACGCTTGCGCTCACCAGAGCGTGACACGTGTCACCACCATACGAGTTTGCGCTCATTACTTAGCGCAAAGCGCCTGACAAGCCACGTGGGGCACTGTCAGAGTATTTAATGCTCTGCATTATTAAAGAAAAGGGACAGAGCCCAATTAAAAGGCCTAACAGGCCTAATAAAAAATGCTATGCATTTCAAAAGGGGGGCAAAGCCCAAACAAAAAAATAGATGCTCTGCATCATTTAGAAAAGGGCAAAGCCCGACCAAAACAAGAATAATGCAGTGCATTACTAAAAAGGAGTAAAGCCCTAGCACAGGCCAAAGACACAAACTGGACTTAGCCCAATTTTGGCCATAAGTCCTTAAATTAAATTGACTGAGCAAAATTGCTCTCTTAAATCAATTTACTACCGGTTCAAGGGTACATCTCCGAACTCCTCTGACACCTGTCGTTGTAATCCTTCAACGACGTCAGAGAGGTGACGGGTCCCGACGACCACGTATGAATATGGACTGCGGGGTCTTTAAACTCGTGGACCGAAACGTCCCTAAACTAATATCGGACCGAAACGTCCCTAAACTCGGACCGAAACGTCCCTAAACTAATATCGGACCGAAACGTCCCTAAACTAATGGTGGACCACTATGTCCTTAAACTGGTATCGGACCACCATGTCCCTAAACTGGCATAATAGAGCCCAAGTGCTCTTTTGTCGGATCTAAACAATCCCGTTAAGTCGATCTTAGTCCCAAACTGGACTAACGTATCCTTAACAACCGTTTAAGTTGATCTTAGCCTCAAATATGGCTAATGCATCCTTAAATCTTCAAACAAACTTTATGCCCAAATTGGACTATAAATTCCCCCAATCAACTTTGGCTCAAGGGTACATCTCTGAACTCCTCTGACATTTGTCGTTGTAATTCTTCAACGTTGTCGGAGAGGTGACGGGTCCCGACGACCATACATGCAATGGACCACTACGTCCCTAAACTGGAACAATAGAGCCCAAATGCTCTTTTGTCGGATCTAAACGATCCCGTTAAGTCGACCTTATTCCCAAACTGGACTAACGTATCCTTAACAACCGTTTAAGTTGATCTTAGTCTCAAACAGGACTAACGTATCCTTGACGAACGTTTAAGTCGATCTTAGCCGCAACGCGACTAAGGCATCCTTAAACTAAAAACACCAACCCCAAATCTAAGTAAATACGGATTTGGACTAATCCACGTCCTACGGACGACTGTACTACTCAGTCTCCGTATACAATCCATGGGCAACCACAAACAAAACAAACACCCACGACACGAAGTGAAATTCTGGAGAAGGAGAAAGTTGTTACCGCGAAGCGGTAGCGTAATTAACTGCAGGGGCTTGCGCCTGCAGGGAAGAGCGTCCCCACAATCAAAAACCCCTCTAGCGAGGGGGAATCTGACAAAGTCTGCTACATCGGCCGCATCCGTCTAAACTTTCGATACACGGTGCCATAAATCAACTTGGCATCTTCGGAGAGGTGGACGGATAAAACCAAATAGCATCTGCCCCGAATCTCAGTGCCAGGACATCGCGGTCCTGTGCGCCGCCGTTCGGAGGGGAACAGATTCTGGCACGCCCGGTGGGACCTTTTCCTTTTTTCACTCCACATTTCGTGTGTCGTCTTCGCGAACCAATCGCGGTTCGTTAAAAATGGTTGCCTGTGGATTTCAAATTTACTAAGATTTGGTCTCTCATTTGGTGCAGAAGAAAAGAAAACAAGCATCGATGGCCTCAACCTGTTCAAAGTGCTCCAACTGCGGTTGCAGCTCGTGTCCGGCCTCAACTGGGGGCATAACCTACGGGCCCCAAGCGGCTTCTTTGTTCACCATGCCAGTGGAACAGGTAACTCAAGCCACCACTGGGCTCTTCTTCGGGACCATGCTCCCGCCAATGAGCTTTAGCACTCCTATGCCCGGACAAGAAGCTCCTAAGAAGTCGGTCTTCGATCGACTTTCAATTACTGCGGCCCCTGTCGACGGATCGCCCGCTACCAAACCGACAGCCTCTGTTTTCACCAGGCTAAATCTGAACTCTAAAATGGCTGTCCAAAGGAAGGCAATAACTGCTGCCCCAGAAGTCGTCAAGGCGGCTTCCCCTATCAAAGAGTCAGTCTTTTCAAGACTGACGATTCCTGCTCCTGCATCTGCTCAGGGATCCGTCTTCGGCAGGTTGAAGATCACCCCTCAGAAGACAACCTCAGTCTTTAAGAGATTAACACTGGCGGCGCCTCATTCAGAAAGGGGGCAAAAAGAAACCATCTCAATCTCTGAGCCAATCCCAACGGCTCGCCATGCCCGACGTCGCCATTGGCAACGAGTGAGGAAGGCAGGGGGCAACTCTCCCTCAGGACTAACTCCACCGGCTCCAGTAGTGGAAGTCAACGCTGCTATCCCAACCGGGAACAGCTTTGAACTGCTGAGGAGGGTACGGAAGAACTCTCCAACCGCTACACTGAAGAGATCTCCTCCACCTGCGGAGAGAGTTTCAGAAACGAAGCAAGAACAGCCCCCTCAACGGCTGTCCTCAAAAATATATAAAGTTTGGAGAAGGGTTCAAGACTCCGTGATTGACCCAGGTCACTCTCGTCACCAGAAAAAGGCGAAGGTGGAAAAAGACAAGGACCGTCCCATTAAACAACGGGGGACAGCAGCCGCTAGGATGCCCACTTCAACGGTTCCTTCAACCTCAACGGCCCACAAAAGAAGGAGGCCAGAGAAAACTCCCGCGTCAGTGGCAAAAGTTAAAAATGGCAAACCCAAACGCCCTAAGTCAGGGGGCATGATAGTTCATACAGTTTATGTAGCATCAGGAAAGGAGGATAGCCGCATATCAACAGGTCATAGACCGCACACGAGGTCAGTGACCAAGGCTCAGAAGCAGCAGCAGAAGCTCCAAGAGATGATGAACGCTATGGCCGCACTTACAGGGCCAAAAGAAACCCCTGAAACGTCCTCGGACGAGCGTCAAGAACAAGAAACGGACGCTGAATTCCTTCGTCGCGTACTAGAGAAGAAGGATAAAGAGGCTGCGGAGCAGGCATCCAACATAAAGAAGATGGCCCTCCTGTTCCAGGATATGGTGGTTATGATGATTCAACAAGATCCACCTGCTGAAGATCCCCCAATCATTCTTGAAGACGATAGGGGAGAGACGTCGAATCCTCCACCAGTTTTGTCCGCAGCTAAAGAGGATACAATCTCCAAAGCTGATTTGGATGAATACATCGCCCAGCAAATAAAGGTTCATCATGCAACCGAAACAGCCGGCCAGGTCATGAAAACGGGGAGACCATATCCGAGTTGGTACGATCAAATCAAATACCCGTCAGGTTATACGATTCCCAAGTTCCATGTCTACAAGGGGACGGGCAATCCTCACCAGCATGTTGCCCAGTTCAGGACACTCTGCGGCAATACCGGTGGAGATGACAAGCTTTTACTTCGCCAGTTTGTTGGAAGCTTATCGGATACGGCGTTCGAATGGTACTCTGAGCTCCCGAACGACTCTATTAAAACCTTCGCGGAGATGGAGCTGTTGTTTACTCAGCGTTTTGCAAGCGCTAGTGAACGTACCCCGATGACAGCACTGATTAATGCCAGGGTAAAACCCGGCGAGACGTGGGTTCAGTATGCTAAACGATGGCGGAACTTATGGTCAAAGTGTGAGCAGCGCATTGAAGAAGCTCCCGCGGTGGGTATGTTTGTGGGAACCCTCGATCCACAAGCAACCATCTCGCAATTTATGATGTTCTTCAAGCCGACAACCTTCCAGGCTTTGATTGACAAACTAGCGCAGATGGACCAGATGGGCCATAAACCCCCTCTCCCAAAGCCGGACTCCCGAAATGATAAAGGGAAGGGAAAAGCGATCGTTGTCGCTAATACCCAACAACAGCCGAATAATGCGAAGCCGGTTGTGCGTCAAGGTAATACGCGTCCGTACGTAGACCTTGAGGAAAGACTAGGGCGTCCTTACTCCTTTCCCCGTGATAAAACGAAGAAGTTATTCGAGCTGGCGTTACGCAACAGACTCATAAACCTGCCAGATCCAAAACGTCCGTTGCAACCAAGTGACGTCAACGAGCCCAACTATTGTCCTTATCATCGAGTACTAGGCCATCCGATTGAAGATTGCTACGTCTTCAAGAATTGGCTTGAAAACCAGTACCGACAGGGCAAGTTCGCGTTATCTGACAAATGGAAGGTGAATCCCCCGCAGCTACACACCTCTAAGGGGACGAATACGCCGGGGGCAACATGCTCCGTCATTGAAGAAGCTCCTTAGGAGGTTGTATTATCAGCCAAGACAAAGAGGATGCTAAACGATCTTCAGACATGTCCAGCGATCGAGTGGAAGAACCCGTTGGAACCGCAGGTCATTGAAGGGATGTTGAAACCGCGTCCAACTCCGAAGACCGATGGTGGTGGCTCAAGCACTCGCAACCAGTCATCAAAATCTTCGAAAAAGAAAAAGAAGAAATCTACGAAGCCCGTGAAGCCTGGCGGCAAACGTACGGACTTACAAAAGAAAATTG
The DNA here is from genome assembly GCA_030015575.1 of Agapanthus africanus. NCBI lineage: Eukaryota > Viridiplantae > Streptophyta > Magnoliopsida > Asparagales > Amaryllidaceae > Agapanthus > Agapanthus africanus. The sequence continues at coordinate 893,294,049 of JASDDO010000019.1, forward strand.
ACGCGTTGGAAGAATACAACCAAAAGGCGCGGACTCCCATTACATTCCAAGAGTTCCTCAATCATGTCTTTCAAGAAGAAGATGAAGGAGAAAGTTCATCAGATGAATCCGAGGAATATGTGGCGAGCTGTCATATGATTTCCCATTCGATCACGAACGATGAGAAGACTCCTTGCACCGAAAAGCTGGGGGCAGATCCCGAACCAAAAGTTTTAGGGCCACCAGAGGAAATAATCGACGCTTTCCTCAATGAAGCTCGGTTGAAAAGTAAAGCTGATCGGGAGTGCGAGGCGGCTATATTTGAAAGGGCCAAGCGCCAGCAACTTGATGAAGGAGCTGAGACGATCCCGCTGGAGCAAAACACCTCCGCTACCGACAAAAGCCAATTCAAGATGAGGAAAAAGTTCGCTAAAGCCATATCAATGGGCATGAAGCTACCATCCTCTGAAGGAAACATCGCCGGTGAAGTGGAAACGCACCCCCGTATTGCTTATATCATCGGAGGATTTCGCACCCCACTCAAGAGTGCAAAACTTTCGATAGATGGTGGCAAGGATACGTTGCTCATCGACAACGCTTTAAGCGGGAAAAACGTAAAACTCGTCGGGAGCAAAGAAATACGACCGAAGGGCTTAAAAGAACTGCTGGCGATTGTTGCATGGTTAACACCGGTGGATCACAAGTGCCTACATTCGGGAGTGATTCCGATGAAGAGCTAGAACTTGCCCCTCTCTTTAAAGAGTCCGCTTCAGGAAAAGAAGAAGAACCGAAGGTCTGCGAAAATATCCGGCTGCGGAATCGGACGCTGCCTGAAAAGAACCTCAGACCCTTGAACAGAAAAGATAAAGGGAAAGAAAAGGTCTCTGAAGATATCATCTTAGATGACCAAGTGGCGGAAGAGTTAAACGCCAAGAACCCGCCGAAGAGAAATAAGGTAGACTACAATGTTTTGGCGCATCTGAGGAAGCTGCCCTCACAGCTCAGCATTCTTGACGCCCTTTTGCTATCAAAAGAGGCGAGAGATTCGTTGATTAAGGCGCTCCAAGACCCGGAACAATTCCAAGCATGCCTGGCCGAGGAAAAGATGAAGGATGAATTAGAGGAAGTGCACACGGCTGATGTTACTTTTGGCGATGAAGACCTTCTACTTGGGACGTGCGAACACAATCGCCCTCTCTATGTCTCGGGATACTGCCATGATATAAGGATAGGCAAAATCCTGATCGATAACGGGTCGTCTGTTAACCTACTGAACGTGCGGGTGTTGAAGGAAATCTGCATGAGCGTCCAGCACCTTGCTCGGGACAAGATCACCATCTCCGGGTTCGACTCCCAATCGTCAAAGACTCTTGGATCTGTGATACTGACGCTACGCTTCGGGCTACTCGTCACGGACATTAAGTTCCACGTCATAGAGGCCAAGACATGCTACAATGCTTTGCTCGGCCGACCATGGTTACACGAGTACAACATCATCCCTTCTACACAACATCAGTGTATGAAGTATTTTAAGGATGGTTTCGAGTATACCATGACGGGAGAACTGAACCAGTTCTCTGTGAACGAGGTCCGCAAATACGAAGATGCCAAATACTTCTTGCCGGATTTCGAAGACACGGAGAAGTGTCACAAGCCGGAGAATAAAACTAACGCCACCATCCCTGTCTTCGGCAGTGATACCGAGAAGGAAGAGGAGATCGTTTATTCGGGTCCGCCCCAACATAACAAGCCAGGACCGTCCACTCCTACATTGGTCTTTGGTAGCGATTCGGAGGATGAGGTCCATGTCGTATTCTCTGCTCGACCTTCAATACAAGCTTCCGCTGATGAAGAGCAAAGTCTGCAAGTCGCCATGGTGCCGCCTAAACATCATAAAGAACTGGATGCACTTAATATCTACAGTGTAGAAGAGCTGCGGACATTCTATATCCCTCCCAGGCAAGAAACGAGAAAGCAATTCTGTTTTACCGCTCTGAAGAAACCAATGTGAAAAAAGAAATCTGGCATGGCGCAGATCCTGCGCTCGACAGGCTTCAGCCTATCCGTCTTCCCAGATATTATACAGAGGGTTTGAAGAAGCTGCTGAAACGCCAGGGGATATCCTTCAAACAGACCGTTAGAGAGGCCAAATTCTATGACAGGGTCTAGAACATTCCCGGGACCCAACGCAAACTGCCTAATGGGAGAATGGAAACAAGAGGGCTTGGATACATCCGGTCAAAGAAACGAGAGTTACTACCCGGCTGCTACGTCGTGTATGACCTTGATGAAGAAGCGGATGCTCAATGGGAGGACGCTAATCCTAAGCCAGTGAAAGTTCCAGATGCAAAAGAGCCCAGTCCGTCGTTCGAGGAACAAATGGACAGACTTATAAAGAAAGCTGGTCAAAAGGTCCGAGATGATCACAACCGTGAGACGGCCATCTACGAGAAAGCCAAGACGCAACGCCTTCTCCAACAGGCCGTAAAGGATGAAAATGCCGCTCCTTGTCAACCCGTTATAAAGAAGGCTCAGCTCAAAAGCAGAAATAAGTCGAAAGGCCAAAAAGGCACTCAACAACAACAAAGCAGGGCTAAGAAGCCACGCAAACGGGAGTCGAGCGTTATTGATCTATCCCTTATGAAGAAAATGGGGCGAGCATACTCGTTTCCTCGGGACAAGACGAAGAAAATACTTGATCTCGCCCTGAAACATCAAATGCTTACATTGCCGGAGTCTAAACACCCTGAACAAGCAGGCGAAGCCTCACACCCGGACTATTGCTCTTACCATCGAGTAGTAGGTCATCCTCTTGAAGATTGCTTCACCTTCAAGAATTGGGTCGAAGATCAATATCAGCTTGGTAAATTTGCTCTGTCCAACAACTGGAGGGTAGCACCACCACAAAAGCACGAGCCTAAGGCCACGAAAGAAAAACCAGTTCCACATTGGGATTGGAAGCGAATTCGTACCTGTCACATGATAACAATACTACAAGAAGAACCCGAGAACATGGACAGCCTTCCCTGGTGCCTCGAAAACAGCAATGATGAGGTGATCTCAGAATTTCCCCCAGCTCCGAAAGAACTGGAGGATGGAATACATACCACTGCCGATAACCTCAAGAAAATTGAGTTGGGGACGATAAACGATCCGCGACCGACATTCGTCAGCGAGCTGCTGTCTGAAGAGAGGGTGGCTGCGTTAAAAGACGTCCTTGTACAGCATAAAGATTGCTTCGCATGGAACTATTCCGAGATGCCGGGACTAGATCCAGAAGTTGCTGTACATAGACTGGCGATATCCTCGGGTGTCAAGCCAGTCAAGCAAGTGCCGAGAAGAATGCGGCTCGAGCTCGAGATGAGCATCAATGCTGAAGTCAAAAAGCTGATAGACTCCTGCTTTATCCAGGAGGTTCAATACCCTGAATGGATTGCTAATATCGTCCCAGTGATGAAGAAAAATGGGACGGTGCACATATGCGTGGACTTTCGGGATCTCAACAAAGCCTTCCCAAAGGATGATTTCCCAGTACCAGTCACCGAACTGATGATAGACAATACGTCCACGCATGAGATTTTCTCATTCATGGACGGCTCATCAGGATATAATCAAATAAAAATGCATCCTGAAGACCAGAAACATACGGCTTTCCGGACTCCTTTGGGAATATTCTGTTACAAGGTGATGCCCTTCGGTTTAAAGAACGCCGGTGCCACCTACCAAAGGGCCATGACGAAGATCTTCGATGACCTTATACACGAAATCGTCGAATGCTATATCGATGACCTCGTTGTTAAAAGCAAATCATATAAGGAACATCTCGAGCATCTGAAGACCGTATTTCAACGTCTTCGGCAATACAACTTGAAGATGAATCCGCTCAAGTGTGCATTCGGAGTTTCCTCAGGAAAATTCCTGGGATTCATTGTTCGACACCGGGGTATCGAAATAGATCCGTCCAAGATCAAGGCAATTATGGAAATGCCTCCGCCGAGGACTCTCAAACAGTTGCGGTCTCTCCAAGGGAAGCTCGCATACATACGGCGATTTATAGCCAATCTTTCAGGCAAGTGCCGTCCCTATAGCCACCTGATGAAGAAGGGAACCCCATTCGTCTGGGACCAAAAATGCCAAAGCGCGCTAGACGAGATCAAGCAATACCTGTAGAACCCGCCAGTGTTGGCTGCTCCGGTTAAGGGAAAGCCTCTAATTCTTTATACAACTGCTCTCGAAGGTTCTTTAGGCGCGTTATGGGCGCAGGAGAATGACCAGGGAAAAGAAAGAGCACTCTACTACTTAAGTCGAGTTCTGCTGGGGGCAGAAAGCAACTACTCCCCCATTGAAAAACACTGCTTGGCGTTGATCTTCGCAATAACAAAGCTTAGACATTACGCATTAGCACATGAAGTCCATCTCATTTCAAAGGTGGACCCTCTCAAATACCTAATGTCAAAGGCCATATTGACGGGGCGACTCGCTAAATGGGCCCTGCTCTTAATGGAGTTCTCAATAACGTACCGACCTCTCAAGGCAGTGAAAGGCCAGGCCATCGCCAACTTCCTTGCTGAGCACCCGATACCTGCCGATTCTCCCCTAAAGTGCGATTTGCCAGACAAACATGCGTTTGACGCAGTCGACAGTGGTGATACCTGCTGGGAGCTTTATTTCGATGGAGCATCTTCCATGAAAAAGCACAAACAAAGTACGCCAATGATCAAATCGGGAGTATGCCTTATCTTCGTGACCCCACAAGGAGGAATAATGCGCTTCGCTTTCTCCTTAACAGAACCGAGAACGAATAATGAAGCTGAATATGAAGCTTTGATAGCAGGTCTCGAGATCGCCATTGACATGGGAATTGAAAGCCTCCTCATATATGGGGACTCCCAGCTAGTCGTCGGTCAAGTGAACGGCGATTACCAAACATGCAAACCGGAATTGGTAAAATACGGGGAAAAGGTGCAACAACTGCTGACCCAAATTCCCTCCTATACTTTGGAAAGTATACCACGCGCAGAAAATAGCAAAGCGGACGCGTTAGCTAAGCTCGCTAAAGAACTGGCTGACGAGAACCTCGATGAGGTTAGAATTATGGTACAAAGTCGTCGGGTGCTCGCCCCCGCAGAAATACCTCCGGGATCACCCGAAGAGAAGGGAGTGACTGAACAAGCGACCTTACAAATAAAAGACCATAAGTAGGTTAAGGATTGGAGGGAGGTCTTTATAGACTACTTCAAATCCCACCAAATGCCCGAAGATGCGTCCGCACGACACCAGCTCATGAAACGAGCTCTGTCATTCGCCTTCGTCAATGATACTCTATACAACAGGTCATTCGATTCTCTATGGCTGAGGTGCTTAGGACCGGACGAAGCGGAAAGAGTCGTTCAAGAGGTTCATGACGGAATCTGCGGTTCTTACCAAGCAGGCCCAAAGATGAAGTTAAAGATCAAACGGATGGGCCACTACTGGCCCACGATGATTCAGGACTGCCTCGAATATGCGAAACAATGTCACTCATGCCAAATTCATGGGGACTTCATCCATCAGCATCCCAATCCACTACATCCAACAGTGGCTAGCTGGCCGTTCGAAATGTGGGGAACTGACATAGTCGGCCCCATCGAACCAGCATCGTCTAGGGGACATCGTTTCATCCTGGCGACGACTGACTACTTCTCCAAATGGGCAGAAGCAGTACCGTTGAGAGAAGTGAAGACGGAGAATATCCTCCATTTCTTCAAAACGCACGTCATATATCGGTTTGGAACTCCGAGGCGGATCATCTCCGATAACGGGCCAGCCTACCAAAGTCATAAAATCAGCCGCTTCGCACAGCAGCATAACATAGACTGGAGATATTCCTCAGTCTATAATCCACGAGCTAACGGTCTCGCCGAGGCCTTCAACAAGACCTTGACGAAAATTATAAAGAAAACAGTGTCCCGAAATAAGAAAGACTGGCATGAGAGACTGCAATAAGCTCTTTGGGCGTATCGAACCACGTTCAAGACAGCCACAAACACAACGCCATACGCGTTGGTGTTCGGTACGGAAGCAGTACTCCCTCTCGAGATAGAGTTACCCTCTCTACGAGTAGCAGTCCACTACGAGCTGACGGACGAAGAAAATGCCCACCTTCGGATTGAGGAGCTTGACGTCCTTGATGAAATTAGGCTCATAGCGCAACAAAATCTGGAAGCTTATAAAGCAAAGATGATGCGCTCATACGAAAGATTGACCCGACCGAGGACATTCCACCAAGGCGAACTCGTGCTAGTGGTCAAAAGGCCTATGATCCCCAATCGCGCCAAGCGGGGAAAATTCGAGCCAAACTATGAAGGCCCGTACATCATAGATAAAGTTTACCAGGGTGGGGCCTATCTACTCATGGACATGCACGGTGAAAGGCCTTTCAGGCCGATAAACGGTCGCTTCCTAAAGAAATACTACGCTTAATGAGCCACAGCCTAGGTCAATGATAGATGACGACGACAATGTCCGCTCGCTATCTTCCTAAGCTCAAGTTTTATAAGCAGTAGCCAGCCTCTCAATAGCGGACCGAAATGTCCTTAAACTAATAGCGGACCGAAATGTCCTTAAACTAATAGCAGACCGAAACGTCTTTAAACTAATACCGCAGCACCCTCAGGCTGACGAGATGAATAAAAAAATATATAAAAAAATATATATATATAAAGACGGTATGCCCATAAGCAAAAAGGGCACGGATGAAAACCCGAAAGGGCTCCGTGAGTAAAAACAGCAGGGCTGCCGGCGAGTGTTCGTGAAAACCCGAAAGGGCGCGACCTCGTAAAAAAAATATATATAAAAATAAAAAGAATAAAAAATTGGTACGTCCATGAGCAAAAAGGGCATGGATGAAAACCCGAAAGGACTCCGTGAGCAAAAAAAAAAACAGCAGGGCTACCGGCGAGTGTTTGTGAAAACCCGAAAGGGCGCAACCTCGTTAAAAGACACTTATAGGGTCCCCTCGACCTTGTAAGGAGGAACCACCCGCGTGAGATCCTTACGACTTACAAGGGAACAACACACTTGGGAATCCTCACGATTCCTAAGGAGAAAAGACACTTGCGAGATCCTCACGACTCGTAAGGAGAACTCTCTTATGGGACCCTCACGGCTCGTAAGATTTGAAAGTCTTAAGTTACAGATACCTAAACCTGTGCTTAAGCAACCCCCACAACTTTCGACATTGCCCTACAAGTGGTCCGGTATTGGCCCTTGTATACAATCCACGGGCGCGAATAAACATTTCCCTAACTAAGTCCCATTTGAGACTAGGGATATGTTCGCATTATAAACAACCCTTGTAAATCCTCTCGACTTACAGGGAGAAAACCCTCCTGTAGGATCCTTACGACTTACAGAGGAACAATACACTTAGGGATCCTCACGACTCCTAAGGAGAAAATACACCTATAAGATCCTCACGACTTGTAGGGAGAAATACCTTTATGAGACCCTTACGGCTCATGAAGTCAAAAGCCTTAGTCGACAAGATCCTAACCCTGGTCGCTAAGCCTCCTTTGTTCGACAACGACAGAGGCAAATGATGATTCGCTCCTGGCAATATCCCAGTTGTAGCGGTGCTGATGCCGAAATCGGTGTCCAATTTCAGGTCTACGGCGAAAGCCGGTAGGCCACACATGCATACGAAATAGCCGAAATGATGGGGCAACTTGCAATTAAAAAAAGCAGCAAGTAAAAGGTATGCATGCGAAATAGCCAAAATGATGAGGCAACTCACAATAAAAAGCAGCGAGTAAAGATAAAATAAATAGCCGAAATGATTGGGCACCGCGAAGAATAACCGAAATGATTGGGCAGTCGCGACCTTCGCGATATAAAAGCTGAAATGTTAAAGCATCGCGGAAACAAAATAAAGAAAATGAGTAAAAAAAAATGATGATGATAAAACTTTGGCCCTACAGTTAAGATCACATCGATCCCTGTATACAATCCAAGGGCGTAAACAAAGAGGGAACCATACTTTCCCAACAGACTCCGTCAGACGACGAAGCCAAACCTCGACGGTTCATTTCAACCGAAGAAGCCAGTGTGTTCAGCAAACTCCTCGACTCACGGATACAAACACTCCTTGACGAGAGCCTTCTGATCCGCGTCGACTCGCAGAGCCACCAGTGCCTCCGTGGGAATCCTCGACTCGTTTCAAACCCCAAGGAAACAAATAATCCTTGGCGCTTGGGAAACAAATAATCCCTAGCAAACTCCTCGACTCACGGATACAAACACTCCTTGACGAGAGCCTTCTGATTCGCGTCGACTCGCAGAGCTACCAGTGCCTCCGTGGGAATCCTCGACTCGTTTCAAACCCCAAGGAAACAAATAATCCTTGGCGCTTGGGAAACAAATAATCCCTAGCAAACTCCTCGACTCACGGATACAAACACTCCTTGACGAGAGCCTTCTGATTCGCGTCGACTCGCAGAGCCACCAGTGCCTCCGTGGGAATCCTCGACTCGTTTCAAACCCCAAGGAAACAAATAATCCTTGGCGCTTGGGAAACAAATAATCCCTAGCAAACTCCTCGACTCATGGATACAAACACTCCTTGACGAGAGCCTCCTGATCCGCGTCGACTCGCAGAGCTACCAGCGTTTCCGTGGGAATCCTCGACTCGTTTCAAACCCTAAGGAAACAAATAATCCTTGGCGCTTGGGAAACAAATAATCCCTAGCAAACTCCTCGACTCACGGATACAAACACTCCGTGACGAGAGCCTCTTGACCCACGCAGAGCCACCACTGTCTTTGCGGAAGAATTCCCGGTTCGTCTCAACTTGCAAAATGAAGCCTCTGGCAGCATGGACTAAGAAAGCTTGCTCCCTGAACAATGGGGACCTGCAAGTCAATCCAAAATGGTCTCTTGCATACTATTCACAGGTCTCACTCTCCGAAGTCGATTTTCCGACAAGGAGGGAAACAACCGCTTACGAATTCTCTCGACTCGTAAGAGGGAAAATTCTCTTATAGGATCCTTATGACTTATAAGAGAAAACCACACTTAGAAATCCCCACGATTCCTAGGGAGAAAACCCACCTACGAGATCCTCTCGATCCGTAGGGAGAAAAGTCTCTATGAGACCCTCACGGCTTATAGAGTTGAAAAGTCTTAGGCAGCAGATCTGAACCTGCGGCCTAAGCTATCACTATTTCCTAAGAGAGTCAGGATACTCGTTCTGATCATCCGTCAACCATGATTACTAAGGTGGCATGCTGATAATGAAAGAAAGAAAGGACGGAGAAAATGATACATTACAAAAAAAGGGGTGTATCTTTTATTCATAAACTTGATTGGGTACAGGATACATTATGTCAAAGAATGAAAAAGTATATATATACATTCTTTTATCTACAATTAAAAACGATACAAAGGGGATAGCTACTGAGGAGGAAGTGTCTTTAGTAAATCCATAAGTTGCTCTCACACTTCCTTCAGCGCCTCCTCCTGAGCGGCTGCCGCGGCCACCTCCGCTTCCACCCGGGCTCGCTGCTGCAAGAAAGATGAAAGTTGCTCCTCCGCCGCCTTCTGGGCTGCTTCCTGGCTGGGTGCAGCTCGCTCGACAACATAAAGGTGTTGCCTCAATGATAACCCTTCAGAAAGACATTGCAGAAGGCCCTCAAAGACAACCTTCAGCCGTGCGGTTTGGCCTCCACCCGAGCATGCAGTTGGGCAGACTTGCTCGAAGTCTCACCTCGCTCCTTACGTCTTGAAATGACTTCTTGTTCAAGGTAATGGAAGTAAGGAGCACTCTGCTCAATCCACGCTGTTCTTTGATTACTGGCAGCCAAGGCCTCGGGAGCGGGACGCAGCGACTCCAACCGATGCAGGCGGGCCTCGATCTCCCTGCAATGGTTAACCCAAGATGCGATGATACCCTCATCGTGAAAGTTCACGAGTATCACCAGCATCGGGTTAATCGCTATAGCAAAATCCGCAGCAGGGGTAGGGGTCTCGACGTCAAGCTCCTCAATGTAATCGCTCAGCATACGTAAGCTGTTTGCGGCGCCTTTCGAAGATGGACGTCTCAGATAAGGACCCGCCGGCATTATGATGCGAGATTCGAAGGGCGCCGAGATCAGAACGACAGCTGAAAAGAAACAAGATGTGATCAGATAACAGTTCTGAAAATAAAGAAGGAAGACTTTATCAATGTGATAGTTCCTATACCAGTTGAGACAGGTGGCAAGGTCGGAAGGGCTGGTGGCGCAGCTGATCTCTTATGCCCTCCTTCAATCTGTAGCACTGCAGTTGAGATGAGAAAAAGAGGTTAGAGGTAATTCCATCAATAAAAAAAAGAGGAAGGATGTCAACGGAAATCATACTCACCAACGCCACCAGAGGAAGAAGCAAGCTCGGATGGGAAAGAAAAGTGTGGGAGCAACATCTGATATACATGATCAAAAAGCACTCCTGGAAACACAACAGTGTGACTTTAGTACACAAATTATACGTCTAGAAGATAAGATTAATAAATCGTAAACACATACCTTCCAACATCTTCGAGGGTATAAGAGAGGGTTGAGAGGTGACCACCGCCAAAGCAGTCGTTGAAGGCGCTCCCTCGAGCAGTGGGGCATCGGCGCTGGCTGCACCTGCGTTACAAGAAAGGTGAACTTGTCAGAAAGGATTGTAAAATAAGAAAGACAGTAACCTAAGGTTTACCTGAGGAGCTCCCAGCCGAAACAGAAGCGACTCCCTCCTCTATCGACATAAGGCCACCGCCCGTAGCCTCATCACCCGACTCGATGGGGACCGTCGTGCTACCGCGACCAGGAGATGGCAGGAGATCGTAAGCAGGGAGGGCAATGATTGGAGCGTTGCCGGATTCTTGGAAGGAAGCGACTGACTCTTCCCCGAGAGTCGTATCCATCTCACCCGCAACTACTTCGAGCTCCGCCGTCTCCATCAGCTCATCCACTGTCACCACGAGGTCGCCGGCCTCAAGCGCCTCATCCACCACCACCCTCGGTTCAGTTATAATGATCATATCATCTGCCACCGCTTCAGGTTCGGCATCAATGACCTTCTCGGCTGCTGGCCCCTCGACCTCCACCTCAGGCTCCGAAGCCATAATGACGTTGCCCACCGTCGGCTCGAGTTCGGCAGGTACCGCCTCCTCTGTTTCTTTAGGATCAACGGTTTCCGCCTCCCCCTCGATCGAACTCGGCCCTGCAAGATAAGGGATATAAGGACCAATGACATTAAAAACCCTATAACAAAAACTCTGAGAGAAATATTACCTGAAGCGGATTTACCGTTCGCGCTCCGAACTGCGTACGCCACCTCTCTGCGGGCAGTGGATAAGGTAACAGGGGCTTCTTCAGATGGAGTATCAGCACGAGGGGCGGTGCTGGGGCCCGCTCCCGCAGCCAAGGCAGCCCGGCGCGCCTTCGCCTCACGCCTTTGCCGCTTCCTTTCCTCCCGGGCTGTCGCGATGGATCTTAGTAACGCCTCCTTCAAGGCATCGTCATCCTCGTTCAGGGATGCCTCCAGAGCTTTTAAGGCATCCTTCATCGGCTCTTCAAGACGAACCTCCTGCGGTGGCCCAGAGGAAGCGGGAACATCGACAGCTGGTAAAACATCTGCGTCGCTTGGTGGGAACGGCATTGAGGTTTCTGCAATAAAAAGAGAAAGGTTAGATCGACCATAACACGAGGGAGATGGAGATTTGATGGATTAAAACTTACTAAGGCCCATAGACGCTCTAAGACGTTCCTCCTCCTGGAAAGTCTTCAAAGAAGCGGCGATGGCTTCTTCATCAGTGATGCCTGTCGAAAGGAAAGAAAGAAAAGCGTTAGTCAAAGGCAATGAAGAGGATATGTTGCAATAAAAAAAAGGCGACTAATAGTTACCTGATTGCGCAAGCTTGGCCAGCCACGCGTCACGCTTTGCCAACCATGCCGAAGTTTCGAGGGCGGCTTCCAAGTCTGTATCGTGCGGCGGCGGCATCACTAGTCCTTCGTTCGTCCCGTATTCGATCAGGCCCTCGGCATAGGGAGCATGGGGTTCCTGACCGAACACGACGTCCGCAGCGAAGAGCGACTTCTTTTTCTTTTGCCCTCCGACCCTAGGCTCACGAGGGATCGACTTCCGTTTAGTAGCCACTTTGGGACGACGGGTCCCGATGTCCGCACCCATGCCAGACTCCGGCGAGGGTACAACCACTGTCTCCGCCAGAGCACGGGGCGCTGCAGGTGCATCTGCGACATCAGGGAGCGACGAGTCACGTGGAGGGCTTCGCGCACGCGATGGTCCGGTTCTGACCTCTTTTAAAGGGGCAACTACTGGGGTCCTTGGGACCAAAGAAGCGTTGCGATCGGTACCTGGAGGCACACCCTTACGATCGACCAACAGTCGCCTTTCCTCCTTTATAACTGCTCCTGTTGCATGATTGTACCAGTCTTTGTACACATTGAGGAGTCTCGGAGCATAAGCCGGCGCATTGATAAAAAAAATGAGAGCTCGTATTCAGGCGCATGAAATGGTGCAGTGCGTTCTCCATCCCTTCTTCAGTGGCAGTGGGTTCCAGCAAGAAGGCTTCCAAGGGGACCCCTTGATCGTAGCCCAGTTGTTGGGCAAAACGATGCGGGTTATACCTCATAAAAATTGCCACACCATTCTGCCTAAAGACTAAGAAACCCGGTCTAATGGAATATAAGTGAAGGGTCTCCCGAGCCGTCAAAACTAAGGCTCCATCTTTAAAGACATCTTGTAATGGCCGCGTCACAGTGGTAGACACCTTTCCAATGGTCAATACCTTATCGACAAAGGACATACTGGCTCCAACGGTGTGAGGGCGAAGGAGTAAGCCCCTGGCGTTCCGTGGTGATGGGGTTACAATTGATGCGCCGATCAGCTGTATAATGCGGGGAAAACCGCACTTGTCAAAGAACGAGGGCCTTTTATGCATGCCAAAGACACCCGCTGTGTGTAGCTCGAGCCACGATGCAAAGTAATGCATCGGGAAGACCACATGCAGTACCCCGGGCTCATTAGCATCCGCTGCTCGACTGAGGACATGGTATAAGTGCGCCAAGCCAGCAATCCCAACAGCTACCTTTACCCCGATGACCATCCGGTGGGCTGGGTAAAAGACAGAGGGTCGCATCCGATGAGAGTGCATTGGGATTGCAAACCAGCTCAGCCACAATCCAAGAAATCCCAAGAAAAAGGCCTCCTCATCCATTCCAGGGGCCGCAATTTCTGCAAATGACATAGTAGGGAAGTCCGGAAGAAAAAAACCCTTTTGATCTATATCCTTCTCCGGTAGGTTGTCCACACCTAGACCGAAGGGGTCATCCAGGGTGGCGAACTTGGCAGCTTCCGATGAAATGACGCTTGGACGAAGGAAACGAGCAATGAAGTCCTCAAAGTTAACTCCCCGACCCCCATGTTCGACGAAGAGGGACTCATATATATTTAACACTTTAATCAAGCTTGGGAATTGATGTTGAACGGCATTCTCTGGTGTGACCCCCCTTACCATCGGCCTAGCACCAAAGACGTACACGTCTGTCGGGAGCAGCTCCTCATAATGTTCCCCCATCACTGGTAAGCCAGATACCTCCGCAAACTCCTCCAAGGAGATTGACACTTCCCGATCCATGGCAAGGAAAGTGTGGGTAGGAATATTCCATTGCTCCAAGAAAGCTTTGAACCACCAGGTGGGGAGCGTGGGATACTGGAAAAGAGAGACGTAGACCGCGGTGTACAGTCCTAATCTTATCAACTGCGACTTCTTCGTCGACAGGATGTACCGGGCCTACGGCAGATAGCCAATCGGGTGGCGGGGGATCAGACCAAGGTTATAAGATTGCCCCCAAGGTCGTGCTTCACCCTGACAGATACGGCGCCCTAGGATGTCCAAAACCATAGGACGCTGAACCGGTATCGCATCTATAGTGGGATGTAGAAAACCCTTCGATGTCCAATCCACCAACTCCACGGCATACTGCACCGAGGGTGGGGTAGCATAGTGAATCGCCGTGATGGGCTCAGACGGCACTGCGCATGTGAAGCTGCGTCGACCCATAATAATCTGGTTATACCAAGACCCCCAAAGGTGGAGTTTCTTGTACTCCGGGTCATATTCTCTAATCATGGTCAGGACTTCACGGTCCGAGGGTGCCTTAGGAAATCCCCCCTCCGAGCGGACGAACGGGAATGAAGTGTCTAGAGACATGATCGCTGCAAAAAGAACAATTTAGCCGTTAGTATTGTAATTCCAACGTTTGGCGTCTAAAAAAGAAAATGCATTAATTAAATTAAAATTAATTAATTACACCGCACCACAGTGCAGTGAGTAGGAGACCAAAGAGGGACCCACAAAATCTAAATGACAATACGTCAGTTAATAAGACAATCTCATCATTGGATGAGATTGTCAGTTGGCCCCAGGAAAACATTCCCATTTAAAAAAAAAGGGGGGGAAGAATCCCTAGAGACAAGGAGAAAATCTCCTCTTTCAGAGCAAAACTCTGTCACAGAATGACATTTGTCAAACTCTGGTCTCAAGAGAACAAGATTCCTTAAAAAGAGCATAGCTCTGTGATAATAATGGAAAAGATCCATCAGAAAATCTTAATACTTAAATTTTTTTTTTTTTAAAAAAAAAAAAAAAATTTTGGGACCTTGAAAAACCCACGAAAACTTATGATAAGTTCTTCACTTTGCAGATCTAAAAGATCCACACTTGATCTATGAGCAAAGCTCTGTTCATGGGGTAAAACCCATGAATAAGATCCCTGTAGATCTATAAGTTTTGAGAGCAAAGCTCTGTTTATGAAACCCCAATGGGGATCCCTTTGGATCGAAAGATCTGTGAGAGCAAAGCTCTTTGGTTAAGATTAAGTTAAATTAATTTGATTTAAATTAATTTTTACCTAAAGTTTCTGACTTTAGAAATGAGCAAAGCTCTGAAGTTCTTAAGTGAGAGCAAAGCTCTGGAAAATAAAAATCTTAAAACGGTAAGATTTTTCTAAGGGCCAGAGGTCCTATTTATAAGGCGCTTGCGCCCCTTGAGCTCACCCCTTGATCCAACGATCAAGAGTTTGCCACCGCTGCACTCACGTGTGCGCCACGTGAGCGCAACGGTGGGGGGGGCATTTGTTTCGCCCAATCAGAGCAAAGCTCTGTTGAAATTCAAAATTCAAAATTTTGAAGTAACGCTTCACATCTCGGGCGCAACGCGCCACATGTCAGGCGCTGATACGTCAGCACAGCGCCCAAGAAGGCGCGCCCTATCAGAGCAAAGCTCTATTTTTATGAAGCAACGCTTCAGCTGCACAAGCACTGCGCTGCGCGACACGTGTCACCACAGATGCGCTAGCGCAGTTGCGCTGCGCTCTGCGCTGCGCGACACGTGTCAGCGCAGTTGCGCTGCGCTCTGCGCTGCGCGACACGTGTCAGCGTGCAGATGCGCTAGCGCAGTTGCGCTGCGCAGTGCGCTGCGCGACACGTGTCACGCGCTGGGGCATCTGCGCCAAACAGAATTAAATTTCCAAGAAATCTTTTCTGTTCTTCTTAAAACAAGAAGATTTTCTTCTGCAAAGCAGAAGCCCTTGGATCAAAGATCCAACGGTGGGGAAAATTCCTCAAATCACTTAGAGAAATATCTCTTTAACAAATTTAACTAATTTATGCGCACTATAAAAAGGACCCTAGGCCTCAATTAAAAAGCATCAACATCTTTATAAAAAAAAAGAGAGAAGAGAACTCTTGAGAACTTCTCAAGAACAGAAGGTAAAAACCTTTAGGAAAAAGAGAAAATTCTCTTATGGACAGATTATTGATCTAAGAACAAGATCAATAATTTTAAATAAAAGAAAAATAAGTAATAATAGTGCTTTG
Source organism: Agapanthus africanus (assembly GCA_030015575.1). Lineage (NCBI taxonomy): Eukaryota > Viridiplantae > Streptophyta > Magnoliopsida > Asparagales > Amaryllidaceae > Agapanthus > Agapanthus africanus. The sequence goes on from JASDDO010000019.1 coordinate 893,309,928, forward strand.
CACTTTTTTATGAACCTCTGGTTCTTGAAACAAAAAAGAAAAATTTATTTTCTTTGATCTAAATTAGATCAAGAAATCAAATAGTGCTCTGCACTCCTGTTCTTGAATCTAAAAGATTCTTAGTGCTTTGCACTTTCAAACTGCGCTGTTGCGCTCTTGAGAGAGCGCCATGTGTCAGCTATAAAACAACTTGCGCTCTTGAAATAGAGCTTTGCTCTCTGGAATTGGCGCAACTCACTAGAGCACGCCACGTGTCAGCAGCGCAACAGCGTAGCGCATTAGCGCAGCGCACTGCGCTATTGCGCTTGCGCTCACCAGAGCGTGACACGTGTCACCACCATACGAGTTTGCGCTCATTACTTAGCGCAAAGCGCCTGACAAGCCACGTGGGGCACTGTCAGAGTATTTAATGCTCTGCATTATTAAAGAAAAGGGACAGAGCCCAATTAAAAGGCCTAACAGGCCTAATAAAAAATGCTATGCATTTCAAAAGGGGGGCAAAGCCCAAACAAAAAAATAGATGCTCTGCATCATTTAGAAAAGGGCAAAGCCCGACCAAAACAAGAATAATGCAGTGCATTACTAAAAAGGAGTAAAGCCCTAGCACAGGCCAAAGACACAAACTGGACTTAGCCCAATTTTGGCCATAAGTCCTTAAATTAAATTGACTGAGCAAAATTGCTCTCTTAAATCAATTTACTACCGGTTCAAGGGTACATCTCCGAACTCCTCTGACGCCTGTCGTTGTAATCCTTCAACGACGTCAGAGAGGTGACGGGTCCCGACGACCACGTATGAATATGGACTGCGGGGTCTTTAAACTCGTGGACCGAAACGTCCCTAAACTAATATCGGACCGAAACGTCCCTAAACTAATGGTGGACCACTATGTCCTTAAACTGGTATCGGACCACCATGTCCCTAAACTGGCATAACAGAGCCCAAGTGCTCTTTTGTCGGATCTAAACAATCCCGTTAAGTCGATCTTAGTCCCAAACTGGACTAACGTATCCTTAACAACCGTTTAAGTTGATCTTAGCCTCAAATATGGCTAACGCATCCTTAAATCTTCAAACAAACTTTAGGCCCAAATTGGACTATAAATTCCCCCAATCAACTTTGGCTCAAGGGTACATCTCTGAACTCCTCTGACATTTGTCGTTGTAATTCTTCAACGTCGTCGGAGAGGTGACGGGTCCCGACGACCATACATGCAATGGACCACTACGTCCCTAAACTGGAACAATAGAGCCCAAATGCTCTTTTGTCGGATCTAAACGATCCCGTTAAGTCGACCTTATTCCCAAACTGGACTAACGTATCCTTAACAACCGTTTAAGTTGATCTTAGTCTCAAACAGGACTAACGTATCCTTGACGAACGTTTAAGTCGATCTTAGCCGCAACGCGACTAAGGCATCCTTAAACTAAAAACACCAAACCCAAATCTAAGTAAATACGGATTTGGACTAATCCACGTCCTACGGACGACGGTACTACTCAGTCTCCGTATACAATCCACGGGCAACCACAAACAAAACAAACACCCACGACACGAAGTGAAATTCTGGAGAAGGAGAAAGTTGTTACCGCGAAGCGGTAGCATAATTAACTGCAGGGGCTTGCGCCTGCAGGGAAGAGCGTCCCCACAATCAAAAACCCCTCTAGCGAGGGGGAATCTGACAAAGTCTGCTACATCGGCCGCATCCGTCTAAACTTTTGATACACGGTGCCATAAATCAACTTGGCATCTTCGGTGAGGTGGACGGATAAAACCAAATAGCATCTGCCCCGAATCTCAGTGCCAGGACATCGCGGTCCTGTGCGCCGCCGTTCGGAGGGGAACAAAGGTCTTTCACAAAAAAATAGAGATTGTAAACATCTCTTATTATAAGAGAAGAACATAGTCCTTGGATCCATGAGACAAAATCTCTTATAAACGAGAGTTTAATTCTCAAAGTGCAGAACTGATCGAAGCTGCCTGAAAAGAGCCTTAGCGCTCTAAATTAAAAAGAAGCGCCTTAGCGCTCCAAGATTGGCGCGCAGCGCCACGGCGCTTCTAGCCCTCTAATTTAAAGAAGCGCCTTAGCGCTCCAAGACTGGCGCTCAGAGCCAAGTGCACCACGTGCTCCTTACGTGTGCGCTCTTTCACAAGGAGCGCTCTGCACTCATTTACTGGCGCTCGGCGCTAAGCGCACCACGTGCTCCTCACGTGTGCACTCTTTCACAAGGAATGCTCTGCACTTATTTACTGGCGCTCAGCGATAAGCGCACCACATGCTCCTCACATGTGCATAATTTCACAAGGAGCGCTCTGCACCCATTGACTGGCGCTCAGCGCCAAGCGCGCCATGTGCTCCTCACGTGTGCGCTATCTCACAGGAAACGCCTTAGCGCTCTAAATCTGACGCTCAGCGCTAAGCGCGGCACGTGCTCCTCAAGTGTGCGCCGAGGGAACACAAAGTGTTCTTTAAATAAAAGCCTCAGAGCTATGATGAGTACTCAACACTCAATAAATGACAAAAAGGGTTGTTAGAACCTAAACCAATGCTCAGCATTGTTAAATGTTCGGCATTTTAATTGAGTAGGCCGAGCCCAAGTTGGCCACAGACCCCTAATTTAGATTAATTGAGCCCATATGCTCATAAATCTTTTTAACAGATCTTAGTCCCAAACTTGACTACAGATCTCCCAACCAACATTGGTTCAAGGGTACATCTCTTCGTACCTCTGATATATGTCGTTGTAATTCTTCAACGTCATCAGAGAGACGGAGGGTCCCAATAACCAATAACTTTTGGTACATCCCTAAACGGTTGAACCAAAACCACATAGACTATGACGTCTTTAAACTGGACTATGATGTCCTTAAACTTTATGGACTGTGGGGTCCTTAAACTCAAGGACTATGATTGTTGGATATAGTGCCCTTAGAGTCTATTATTGGATCACATGCACTTGATTGCAATGATTGCGGGAGGACCTATGCCGGTAGGACAGTCTTACTCGAGATGATAGTATGCTATCTGGTTTGTCTTTATCATCGTGTACTGCTTTAGGTGACCTTACAGGTCGCTATTACACGTTGATAGAGCCCTTAGGATTCTTGCTTGACTGCCAGCAGTATGATGGGGATCATATACGTGGGAGCTGGGGTCTATAAGCACATCCTTTAGTGGTCCTTAGTCGTGGGAGTTTCGAGACTGGGCATCGATACTCCATTAGTAGAATAGTGTATACAGTCGAGACCCCGACGAGGGGCGGTGGCCTGTCTCACAAGCCATTGGTGTCAGTTGGATCACCTAAGATGTATACAGGTGCTCATTGGGTTATGAGTACACCGGACAGGACTCGCCGGGAACATGCTAGTTGGTATTATACCTGACGTCAGATAGCAGTTCCCTGGTGACATGTGTACAGGTTAGTTCATCGACCTGAGATCGTTATTTATCTTATGTGAGTTCCCACTGTGCTTTGATTACTACCCTATCACGGCTCAAAAGAGTCGTGCAAACAGGTTTTAGTTGGGTACAGTCCCGAGCCACATGGAGGCAGTGAGCGGATCGGCAGGGGTTTCGTCTCTCCCGGTATTGGGGGTGAGATCGCGCTGTGTCTAGGAGAGCCATTACACGAAGTCCTTGGCCAAGGCAGGAGATTTACTGGTAGGTATTCCAGTAGTATCTCAGGGTGTTCTAGGCTACACTCCGACATGACTTGTACCGCTTTTGGGGGTCTGACTTTTACCAACCCCCTTGGCCCGCCATGCGATGCTCATAGACGAACGGATCGGACTGTACGGATATTGTCACTGACAGGCTCAGTAGAGTGTCAGGATGAGTTTGCTCATCGATCTCCCTTTTGGTCAATACCTGGTAGCCCGTTACGTACAGCTAGTACCTCTGACGTGCTAGTGGTTAAATCCATAGCCAATGTATTGACGAGTCTTTAGAGTCCCCCACAGACAGTTTTCAAGTTTCGGGCGAAACGTTGTAGAGGCCGTATGATATATGGCAGGGTTCGATCATATACGTGCGGTATTGCACGGATCATGATCAGACGGATCATACTAGTGGGCTTTGTTTTAAGCCGGATCTTGGTATTAGATTTGTTGGATTACTTTAGTCTCATCGCATTCACATTCAGTCGGAATGCGGATGCAGGTATGTATATACAGGTGAGGGGTATCCTTATGATCCGTCACGAGTTTACTTTAGATGTTGCCGTATCTTTTTATTGTTCTAAACATTTGGGTTAATGTTTACAAATGGAAATCGTGAGCTAGAAATCATCATTTGGAGCATTAATTGTGACACATGCACAAGTGATGAATCATGGTCTCTTTCTTTGTGCATGTGTCACATAATGTGATGGATTTATGAGTTGATTTGATGAGAGGAGAGAGAGGGGCAGCCAAGGGTAAAGTTGGCTCTTGTATTATTCTCTTCTTGCTCTCATTTTTATCATATGAAACACAAAAAGAAAGATAGCCTCTTCTTCTTCTTCTTCCTCTAGCTCATTATCTCCATCAATGGCAACACCTCTAACCTCCATCCAAATCAATGGATGCAAGAGATAAAGTGATCACAAACATTCTTTACTTCACCTTGGACACGTCGGCAACGAACTTCGTGCCCGAGTTGCTTCGGACGAAGAGAGAGCCCGTAAAAAGACTCGAAGATGTGGTTCCCTTTCCGACAAGGAGACCGAGACCGGAGATGCTGTGAGGAGCTTGGGATGGTGGCCAAAAACCGAAGGACACGGATCAATCGGTATAGCTTTCCAACCCTTTCTCTAGTTGCTAGTTATAGGTTAATGGTTCGATCCGGGTTTATAGTATACGATAGCGCCGGTTTCTCGTTTAAGAAAAGTTTTCATTTCCGCATTTTGGCCTCGGACAGACGGCCGGAGTGCTACCGTACACTTACAATGATGTCCTTAAACTTTATGGACTGTGGGGTCCTCAAACTCATAGACTATGATGTCTTTAAAATTTACAGACTATGACGTCTTTAAACTGTCACGGACTATGATGTCCTTAAACTTATGGACCGCAACGTCCCTAAACTAAAACAATAGATCCCAAATGCTCTTTTGTTGGATATAAATGATCCTGTTGAGTAGATCTTAGTCTAAAATTAGACTAACGTATCCTCAACAAACGTTTGAGTTGATCTTAATCTAAAATAAGATTAACGATCTTTAAACCAACCCAAACCTAAATCTAAGAAAATACGGATTTGGACTAATCCACGCCCTACGGGCGACAACATAAATTAGTCTCCGTATACAATCCACGGGCAACAAAAAATAAAATAAACACACACGATATGAAGTGATCATCTGGAGAAGGAGAAAGTTGTTACCGTGATGCGGTAGCGTAATTAACTGAAGTGGCTTGCGTCTGCAGGGAAGAGCGTCCCCACAATCAAAAACCCCTCAAATGAGGGAGAATCTGACGAAGTCTGCTATAACGGCCGTATCTGTTTAAACCTCCGATACACGGTGCCATAAATCAACTTGGCATCTTCGGAGAGGTGGACGGATAAAACCAAATAGCATCTGCCCTCAAAATTCAGGCCGGACGTCCCAACGTCCCGGTTGCGTCTTTCGGCGGAGAACATACCTAATTTGGGGCACGATCCGATTTGAGCCATGCACGTCAATTTGGAAGTGCATTAAGAGAAGTTGTTGGTCGTCGGGACCCGCCACCTCTCTGAAGACGTCGAGAAATTACAACTACATATATCAGAGGTGTGAAGGGATGTACCCTTAAACCAAATCCCATATTTGAGGGAAAAGATGGTGCAGCTATAGACCTAAGAAATGTTAGTCATATTTGAGACCCAAATTATCTTAGGAGATATAAGATGAGTATCATTTGGGATATCATCAATGGGAGACCACTAGTCATTTTTGAGACTAAGGTCGGTTTGGGAAAACACGAGTACAGGGGCTCGGTTGTTTTAGTATCAAAGAGGTCTAGCCTCAGAAAACTTATCCAATTTGAGCTAAGATTGAGTCTCCAATAGTGCTAAGCACTGAGGATTACAGTGCTCACGTGCATTTCACGTGGACACTGGATTAGTGTTAAACATTAGAGTTTTATGGCGCTCATGTGACACATGTGAGGCACCCTAAATATGGCACTGCTCTTTGCGTATTATTCCCTCCTCTTTTATATAAGTGCTAAGCACTTGGTTCTCGTGCAAAGCACGTGGGTGTCCCCTTTTCCTTTATTAATGCTGGAATACTGTAGTTTCCTCTTTCTTTTACTTGTTTTCCTCTTAAATAAATCACGTGGTAATCACATGAGGATATTTTGGTTATTTTCCTTGTTCGTTTGAAGCACTCACGTGGGAAACATGTGAGGCTTCGAAATGCTAAGCACCAACGATTTGGCCTTGGAGATCTTGGATCACTTTTTTTTATTGAAGAACTAAGTTCTTTGTATAGGGTTAACCCTAATCTTTAGAGAAATTAAATTCCTATGTGTTCCCGTTCTTCTTCTCCCTTTTTTATTTAACTTAGTTCTTTCCACCTAGGTTTTGAATCTTGCAGAGCAAAATCTCCCCGATGAGAATTAAATTCTCAACTTGTGGGGAAATTTTCCTCTGCAAATCTCAACCAGAGGAAAGAACCGAGTTCTTATATGAAGGGTTAAACCCTTAGAGAGTCTAAAGAGATGTGTTTTCTTTTTACCTAGTGTATCAAGGAAGTAAGTCTTTTCTTAGAGAATTAAATTCTCCTGTTCCTCAAAAGCTCAATGTATATTCTTTTTTTATAGCCTCTGGGGAGTTCTCTCTCTCTCTCTCTGCGTCTCTCTTTGAGACTTGAAGTCTCGGGTTCTTTATATAGTGGAGAGAAGTTTGTTTAGTTCTGAGAAAATCTCTCATTGAGAGATCCCAATTGATTTAATTGGTCTCAGAATTGATTTGGGAAATTTTACCCAACGTTGGATCTTTGATCCAAGGACTTCTGTTTTACAAAAAATATTGTTCTTGTTTTTAACAAGATTGTGGATATTCTCCCATATATAGAATAAAATTCTATCGAGCGGTGACATTTTAATCACCATTGGATTTTTAATCCACGGGTACTCAGTTTAACGGAGTATAATCTTTCTCTATTTAGAAAGATATAGAGAATATTTTGGATCTTTGATCCATTAACTTTCTGTTTAACAGAAAATATTCTTCCAATAGAATTTAATTCTATGTTTAATCACCGTTGGATCCTTGATTCAACAGTTTATTAAGTAGAATTTAATTCTACGTAAGGAGGTATCCTCACGTGTTTAGCATGCGAGGCTTTGTTTAGCCTATCTGTAGTTTAATTGCAGCGCCTATATGCTATACATATAGGCGTTCACGTGTTTAACACGTGATCCTTTGTTTATCCTATCTATAGTTTAATTGCAGCGCCTATATGCTTTGCATATAGGCGTTCATGTGTTTAACACGTGAGGCTTGCTTAGCCTAGTTGTAGTTTAATTGCAGCGCATCTATGCTTTGCATATAGGCGCTCATGTGTTTAACACGTGAGGCTTGTTTAGCCTAGTTGTAGTTGTTAGTTATGTAAATGCCCTAGAGGCCATTGTTGTACATTTGATGTATATTATAGTGGATGCTTGGATATATATAGAGAGGGCTTTCTTGCTCGACATGACAGTATGCTATCTGGTTTCACTTTGTCTAAACATGTTGACTTGTGTTGTATTACTGTCTTGCTCTCACATGTTGATAAAACCCTTAGGATATGTACTTGACTACTAGGACTATGATGCAGATCATACTGGTAGGGCCGGGGTAGTCCACGAGTACATCCTATAATTGTTCCTAGTCGAGGGTGTATCGAGACAAGGCATCAATACTCCAGAGTAGACTAGCGTATACGCATCTTGACCCATATGATGGGCGGTGGTTGATCCCACATCCATTGGTGTTTGACATCAAAGATGGTGTACGGGTGCTCAGTGGAGACTGGATACACTGAACGGACTCACCGAGAGCTCCTAGATGGTATTATACCTATCGTCTTATAGCAGTTCTCTGGTGATACTGGTACAGGTTAGTCTGTAGACCCGAGATCGTCATAGAGTCTTGAGTGATTCCCACTGTGCTTTGATTTCTACCTTACCACGTTCATGAGAATGTGCAAAACGGTGGCTTTTGGGTACAGTCCCGAATCACATGGAGGCAATGAACGATAGAAGGGGTTTCGTTTCTCCCGGTATTGGGGGTTGATGTTGCGCTGTGTTCGATTGGCTATAACTGGAAGTCCCAGGCCAAGGCTGATATGGAGATCTACTGGTAAGTGTTATTGGTAGTTTTTCGACCCGTTATGAGCCTCACATCAACACGACTTATCGGTTACTGGGGTCTGACATTAACCACCCCTAGAATGGATATGCGACTTATCAGATGAAGAGACCGGACTGTACAATAGTGTTACTGATTGGATTCACAGGAGTGTGAGCAGGCTTGCTTGTTGATCTTCTGATCGCTCAATACCCGGGTGGCTGTTACGTTTAGCTGACCGCTTGCAGCTTATAGGTGTTTGATATGATCATCACCTACTGCCGGCGTATTGACGAGTCTTTAGAGTCTTACACAGAGGTTTTCTGGCTCAGGCGAAACGGAGTAGGAATATATATATGATATGTGCGGGACCGAGATTGATACGTGAATGTGATACTGTTGGAGATAGTGCCCTCAGAGTCAATTATTGGATCACAGGCACGTGATTGCAATGATTGAGGGAGGACCTATCCCGGTACGACAGTCTTACTCGAGATGATAGTATGCTATCTGGTTTACCTTTATCATCGTGTACTGCTTTAGGTGACCTGACATGTCACTATTGCACGTTGATAGAGCCCCTAGGATTCTTGCTTGACTGCCGGCAGTATGAGGGCGATCATATAAGTGAGAGCTGGAGTCTACAAGCATATCCTTAAAAGGTCCCTAGTCGTAGGAGTTTCGAGACAGGGCATCGATTCTCCAGAGTAGACTAGTGTATACAGTCGAGACCCCGACGAGGGGCGGTGGCCGGTCTCATAAGCCACTGGTGTCAGTTGGTTCACCTAAGATGTATACAGGTGCTCATTGGGTTATGAGTACACCGGACAGGACTCGCCGGGAACATGGTAGTTGGTCTTATACCTGACGTCAGATAGCAGTTCCCAGGTGACATGTGTACAGGTTAGTTCATCGACCTGGGGATCGTCATTTGTCTCGTGTGAGTTCCCACTGTACTTTGATTACTACCCTACCACGGCTCAAAGGAGCCGTGCAAACAGGTTTTAGTTGGGTACAGTCCCGAGCCACATGGAGGCAGTGAGCGGATCTTCAGGGGTTCGTCTCTCCCGGTATTGGGGGTGAGGTCGCGCTGTGTCTAGGAGAGCCATTACACGAAGTCCTTGGCCAAGGCAAGAGATTTACTGGTAGGTATTCCAGTAGTATCTCAGGGTGTTCTGGGCTACACTCCGACACGACTTGTACCGCTTTTGGGGGTCTGACTTTTACCCACCCCCTAGGCCCGACATGCGATGCTCATAGACGAACGGACCGGACTGTACGGATATTGTCACTGACAGGCTCAGTAGGGTGTCAGGATGAGTTCGCTCATCGACGTCCCTTTTGGTCAATAGCTGGTGGCCCGTCACGTATTGGCTAATACCTCTGACGTGCTAGTGGTTAAATCCACAGCCATAGTATTGACGAGTCTTTAGAGTCCACCACACTTTCAGATACTCAGCTTTCGGGCGAAACGCTGTAGAGGCCGTATGGAGATATGGCAGGGTCCGATCAGATACGTGCGGTATTGCACGGATCAGGATCGGACGGTTTGTACTAGTGGCCGTATGGTCATATGGCAGGGTTCGATCCGATACGTGCGGTATTGCACGGATTAGGATTGAACGGATATTACTAGCCGGCTTTGGTTTAAGCCGGTCCTAGTTTAGTACAGTGTAGATTTTGTCTCTTTGCATTTGTATCCGGACGGAATACAGATGCGGGTGTGTATGCACAGTATCGGGGTTTTCCTGTAATTTATTACGGGACCAGTTTTCTGGAGTTGCCAGTTTGCTTTCCGTTCCGGCCGGTTTTCCTTTGTTCTTTCCCGGCCGGACTTTTCCGATGGAGGGGGTTATTTGCAATTGTGCAAATAACATTTGTGGAGGGGGTTTCTTGCTATTGTGTTGATTATGATAGGATATGCATCTTATTCTTTCATGATGGTGCATTTATGTGATTGGAGGTGTAAGCATGGTTGATGTTTTCTTGTCTTTGGTTGTGGTCACCTCTTCTATTCTCCTACACTCACCTCCCTTGGTATTATGTTCCATTCCCTCCACCATTTCCCATTTGAGAAGGGCCGGCCACATATTTGGAAGAGGAGGAGGAAAATGAGAGGTTTCATTTTGGTGTGGGAAAATTAATCATTCATATCATTTTCCATTGCCACAAAAATCCCCAAGTTCATATCATCTTGATTCCTCCATCAAGGCAACATAACCCCAAAGAGATTAAGCACTACACATTCTACAGCAAATCTTGGGCACGTCGACTTGCCAGCTTCGTGCCCGAGTTGCCTCGGTATTGAGGTGGGAGCCCGTAAAAGATGCAGGCGATGTGGTGCCATTCCGGCAAGGAGGCGAGGACCGGAGTTTCCGCAGGAGATCGGGACGACGATGAGAAGACCGGAGGACTCGGATCACTCGGTATATCTCTAACCCGTCTTGTTGTTTGCTAGATCTAGTTTAATGGCCCGATCCGGGGTTTAGTGCGCGGTGGTGCCGGTTTGCTAAGTTCGCAAAATTAAAGTTTATCACCGTTTCCGCATTTGGCCGTCGGATTGACGACCGGGGCGCCGCCGTGCACTTACAGTGGTATCAGAGCCTCGCCATTAACTTCGTCTAGCTTCGTTTGATGTGTTTTTCAGTTCCGATCGATCAAAATTCCAAAAACCCAATTTTAGTTCACATCAGTTTTCTGTTGAGATTTTTTGGTGTCCAAAATTTTTTCAGGTTGCATAAAACTGATGTACAAGATATTATAAGACCTCTGTAAAAATTCGACACTTTCAGTCGACGACTTGAGCGCGGAACCACGGCCAAACCCCCCTTGGGCCGCGGTTCCGCCGCACTCTAGTGTCCTCACTGTGTCCAATTTTTTCAGTGGGCTTGTGGGCTGATTTTGTGGGTTTTGGAATATTAAATTTGGGCCCAGAATCTCTGTGAGTGCTACAGTATTGCTTTGGGGCCCACTTGTTAATTTTTGATCAATCGGAAAATTTTAAACACATTTTTCACAGTATTTACATTATATCTGCGACCGTGAATGTCACTTGATCGGTAAATCCGGTCTAACTGCTATAGCCCGGTTAGACGGATTTGCGAACGTGACCTTCACGTTGATGTTCTATGTATTGCTGTGATGTTGCGGATCGGTCGTGGGGGATAGCCTGGATGCAATGCTAGTACAGTTTCTGTTGTATTATGTACATTTGATATTGCGGGGCGAGCGTCCGACATGTGGACTGCCGTCACTGCCTGTTTGTATTATTCTTTTGGGGCACGACCTGGTTGCGGTCGATGTACCCGTTGTATGTATATTTTACTTTCTGTACTAGGATTACCCCGCGGAGGGGTGCACGGATAGCCGGGTTCTAGAGGGCAACGGGCCCGTATCTCAGGGCATTGAGATGGAGGGGGCTTCAGTCTGGAATTGGCGGGCTATTCGCCGCACTCGTAGGGGGTATAGGATTTCATTGCACAGGCTATCCACACGACCAGGGGAACGTCGGGTTTCAGTAGTGGCTCTGTGAAACCCGGGGATCCCAGATATCTGTATTGTTCTGTGATGCTGTACATTTCTGTGATGTTGCATTTTATTCACGCCTTGAGCGAAATACTATATATTGGTATATATATTAGTAGATGTTGTATATGTTTTTCATCCGCGCTAGTCCAGTCCCCGCTCTGCCGTTAGTCAGCTAACCTAACGGGTAATGACGGGACCCAGTGGCGAATGTGGATGGCATATGCGTACGTCAGTATATTTTCGTTCTTTGTGGTGTGATCAATTGATGGGACTGCGTTGATTTGGATCAATGCAAGTTAAAAACAAACCTTTTCTGATGTTGTTGGAACACTTTTCAAAAAAGCTGTTATTGCAAGGACGTTCACTTTTGTTTTGCATCGTGGTATTCATTTGGAATATCCTGCTCCTCAGTCGACGAGGCAAGGGCCGAGATCCCTTCACCGGGAGTGACCCCTTGGACAGAAGTTTGCGTCAGGGCATTAACTTCACTATAGCCGATTACTTTTGCTTTGCATCGTGGTATTCATTTGGAATATCCTGCACCCCATTCTACGGGGAAAGAGCCGAGATCCCTTCACCGGGAGTGACCTCTTTAGTAAAGGTTTTCGTCACTATATTTTCTAAAAAGCTATCCGTTCCTTCAACGATATCAAGTTCTTTACGTTAAAGGTTTTCGCCAGAAACCATTCGTAGCCCTCCGTCGTTTCAGACGGGTAGCACGTAGTATTCATGCTATGTTTGTTGGCCTTCGTCAAGGCATAGTGAATGGTAGCTGCTTGTTGCCTTTCTGCAGCATAGATAGATGCGTTGGTTTGGGACAGTCGTATAGCCTTGTTGGCCTTCGTCAAGGGCTTGTGCGGGTGGGTTCAAATCAACCTGGAGAATGACGGGTAGAACTTGACATGTGACTTATGATTTGTTGGCCTTCGTCAAGGTCATAAGAGCATGGGGTAGAAATCACATCGGGAGTTTCAAAAGAACTGAAACTTGCCAGATATGCGCATACCTTCTGGAGTGTTATAGCGTGAGCGGATTCCGTCTCGTTATCATGCGATGATAGTTGGATCCCGATTCCCACTGATGAGTTAGTTTACTCCTCGGGTGACCCCGACTAATTCTTCTTTCAGGTTTGGAGGAGATTTTGAGGTACAGTGGGAGGTTTCCAGATTAGATAAATTGGTAACCATTCTGTTCTTGGTTAGAGTGCACGCTGAGTGTTTCTTTTCTCTCTCTCTTGGCAGCGACCATTGACCCGACCCTAAGACTATGACTCAGTGACCAAGTTGACCGAACCTTCTTAACACAGGCTTTTGGATTGTCAGAGTTGCAGACCTCATTGCCACTCCTACTTTTACCCTTTTCTCCAGGACACCCCGTATTACTACGAACGTCCACTTCCATTGGACAAAACCATCGTATGGTTAGATACGAACTCGAAGGAATTATTCAAGGATGGTTTCTGGTTCTGGAGAAAGCGGATAGGATTATTCAGTTGTCTTTTCCTTTTACCTTCTCTCAGGTTGCGAGTACTCCTTGGTTTAGGGGACAGTACACCTATTACGCAAATTGGATAGTCTTCTTCCAAACCTTAGGCTGGTGCCGACCGGTAGGGAATGAAGAAAACCAATTAGCATAACGATGGTGTGCAGAAGGTATTAAGATTAAGACAAAGCAAGGGATTAGTAAGAGGGCAAAGTAAATTGCGACTGATATTCACGACAAAACCAAGTATTTCATTACCTCTCCCACATCACCTTTGTATTTCTCCAGGACACTCCGTATCACTACGAAAATCCACAGTTATTTGGATATTCCATCGTATGGTTATATACGAACTCGAAAGGAACTTATTCCAGTTCGGGGATGGATTCTGGTCCAGGAGAAATAGGAATAAGGTTTATTCGGTTGTCTTTTATCTTCACCTTCTCTGGCATTGCGAGTGTTCCTAGGATTAGGACAGTACACCCATTATGCTTATTGGATAGTCTTCTTCCAAACCATAGGCTGGTGCCGAACGGTAGGGAAGGAAGAAAACCAATTGGCCTAAAGGGGTGTGCAGAAGGTAATGACTAAAGACATATAAAGGGATTTGGAGAGGTGGCAAAGAATTATACGGTTATAGTTGTGAATTTGGATAATGGTAGAGGCATTACTAGGAATACCAGGATACCCTATCGAAACATTTCAATGTTTCAGTTCAACTGTGTACTGTTAAAAGAAAACTGATTTCCTGATTAGACACTTGCTCCAGGGTATGTATTTACCAGGTTTGATTCTCACATCTGTATGGTTTTACAGATGATGAGTGGGAGTAGGTTATTGGGAATTGGGTGATCATCCTCATTATATCGGGATTCGTTGTAATCAGTGATATTTGAGGAAATCACCTGGGCTGTTTGCCGGTCGGCAAATATTTGGTTTTGAATATCCGCTTTTATGCACCAATTTCAAATTGATATATCCGTACGTCTATTTTCATAGAGTGAGATATACCTTTTGATATTATGTCGATGACATTTACCTATATCAGTGGATGGTTAGGTAAGGAGCATTAAACAACGGTGTAATTCTTCTTAACCATAAGTACAGTTTTCAACCTACGACACACAGTGAAAGAGTTCTTAGACTCGGCGGACTTATACAGAGTATTGGATATTGTCCAGTGTCCATTAGGACAGAGGGGATGGTCCTCATACTATATTCTGTTTACTTTTAACTTCTCTAGTTCTTAGACGTGTGTTTCGTAGAAACACAGGGTCTAAGTTTTGAGGAGTTATAGGTATTTGAATAGAGTAGAGAACCAGGTGTAGCAAGTATCGGGATTCTTCAAAGTGATCGAAGATATAGATACTTGTGCATGGTATTCAGTTGATAGTAATGATAAAGAGAAATTGCTTCTCTTTCAGGTTACTCATAATTGGAAGCATTCCTAAGTTGAGTAACGCTGATCGGCCTCCTTCCATTTAGTTGACATGCACTGGAGATAGCTGCATGATTTGAATCTGGTTCAATTAATTCAGTGCCTCTGGTTCTATATTGGATATAGTACAGTTCATATCTTAACATTGTTAAGATACGGGGAGTTGTCCGGCTTATGATTAAAACCAGACACTGGACAGCTCAAGGCACGTTTCTGTAATGGCTGTTTGTGGGTTGACCCAGGCTATGACGAGGGTTGATTTTCTACCATCTGGCAGATCAATAGAAATATTGTTCTGGACTCGCCACAGTTTTATTAAAAATGGTTTTTTCAAAAACAAGTGGGAGTATGGTAGAACTGGAAGTGATTCCAGAACCGCAAACGATTACTGAAGATTTATAAGGAACCTAAAGATTCAATCTGATTTGACATTCCATTGGCCACCCCGCAGATAAGGTGGGTAACTTCAGGCACCCGAGAGGTACTCCGGTAGCCTCAAGGACGGTGACAGGGAAGTTCTTGTTTACCCACACTTGCCATTGTTGTTGTTCCAGGCTGCGAGACCCGGCAGGAGGATGAGTATAGCGTCGTTCTAAACTAGCTTTAGAAGTGCACGTCTATATGACTCTGCCAGAGGGTTGTCGTAGTCAGTGGGAGCAGCGGAAGCATTGGTGGACATCAGGCTTATGTCTATTTATAGACTAAAGCAGATATAGCGGAGATAGATCATCTATTTCTGATGTGACAGTCATAGGTTTGAAGTCATCAGAATAGGGGATGGATCTGTTGAGAAGGAAGTAGGAAGTGATATTCCTATACTACGATCGGTTATTCTTTGGTCGTCACACAGTGGTTTCTCCACATAGGACTTGGATATAATATCAGACATACTGGTTACTAGATCTAGATTTGGGTGGTTTCCCAATCTGGGTACTTAGACAACATTCTAAGAGTATTTAGAATGGACGACTCCTGGCACGGTAGTGTACCTGCAGGTGATGGAGTCACCCTCTCTAAAGGTGTCTTATAGACTAAAGTAGAGAGGGATGTGCATGATTGGCAGATCACTTGCTTAGGCAATTGAGTCAATCATGAGATGTCAAGTACCACACCAGATGTTGTTCTTGCACTAGATGCAATAAGTTGATATTGTTCCAATCCTGGAGAAACAGTCGGAAGCAGTTTTAGAACATAAGTGGATGTTCTAGGGATATGATAACGACAGCCTCATTTGGGAGACAGTTATCATTCCAGGCTTCCAAGGTGACATGGACGACAAGGAGGTTGTCAGAGTTATATTTTTCCTTCTGACGAGGGGCAGTATTTTGGACAGGTGGTCCAAGGAAATACTGAGGGTGGCATGGCGCAGGATACTGATTAAGTTCAGTTGACGATACAGTCTAAGAAGTTTGGATTTGGAGTTCATTTATGAGCTCGGTCCCATCAGACATCCAGACACTCTAAGACAGGTATTGCTCATTTCGGGAGCTGGTTTTCTCCGCGAACTTGAGATATAGAGGGACATAGAAAGAAACTTCAGAGCGGATCCACTCGCTGAGGCTATTCCTCGAACGCAATAGTTTCGCAAACAGGCTTTGTGCGACCGACTAGTAGAGGAGTTGGGTGTTCGGTATCACACGGGCTGTGAGTATGCGACATCGCAATAATTAGCCTTGAGTGCAAGTGGGAGATTGTTGGAGATAGTGCCCTCAGAGTCAATTATTGGATCACAGGCACGTGATTGCAATGATTGAGGGAGGACCTATCCCGGTACGACAGTCTTACTCGAGATGATAGTATGCTATCTGGTTTACCTTTATCATCGTGTACTGCTTTAGGTGACCTGACATGTCACTATTGCACGTTGATAGAGCCGCTAGGATTCTTGCTTGACTGCCGGCAGTATGAGGGCGATCATATAAGTGAGAGCTGGAGTCTACAAGCATATCCTTAAAAGGTCCCTAGTCGTAGGAGTTTCGAGACAGGGCATCGATTCTCCAGAGTAGACTAGTGTATACAGTCGAGACCCCGACGAGGGGCGGTGGCCGGTCTCACAAGCCACTGGTGTCAGTTGGTTCACCTAAGATGTATACAGGTGCTCATTGGGTTATGAGTACACCGGACAGGACTCGCCGGGAACATGCTAGTTGGTCTTATACCTGACGTCAGATAGCAGTTCCCAGGTGACATGTGTACAGGTTAGTTCATCGACCTGGGGATCGTCATTTATCTCGTGTGAGTTCCCACTGTACTTTGATTACTACCCTACCACGGCTCAAAGGAGTCGTGCAAACAGGTTTTAGTTGGGTACAGTCCCGAGCCATATGGAGGCAGTGAGCGGATCTTCAGGGGTTCGTCTCTCCCGGTATTGGGGGTGAGGTCGCGCTGTGTCTAGGAGAGCCATTACACGAAGTCCTTGGCCAAGGCAGGAGATTTACTGGTAGGTATTCCAGTAGTATCTCAGGGTGTTCTGGGCTACACTCCACACGACTTGTACCGCTTTTGGGGTCTGACTTTTACCCACCCCCTAGGCCCGACATGCGATGCTCATAGACGAACGGACCGGACTGTACGGATATTGTCACTGACAGGCTCAGTAGGGTGTCAGGATGAGTTCGCTCATCGACGTCCCTTTTGGTCAATAGCTGGTGGCCCGTCACGTATTGGCTAATACCTCTGACGTGCTAGTGGTTAAATCCACAGCCATAGTATTGACGAGTCTTTAGAGTCCACCACACTTTCAGATACTCAGCTTTCGGGCGAAACGCTGTAGAGGCCGTATGGAGATATGGCAGGGTCCGATCAGATACGTGCGGTATTGCACGGATCAGGATCGGACGGTTTGTACTAGTGGCCGTATGGTCATATGGCAGGGTTCGATCCGATACGTGCGGTATTGCACGGATTAGGATTGAACGGATATTACTAGCCGGCTTTGGTTTAAGCCGGTCCTAGTTTAGTACAGTGTAGATTTTGTCTCTTTGCATTTGTATCCGGACGGAATACAGATGCGGGTGTGTATGCACAGTATCGGGGTTTTCCTGTAATTTATTACGGGACCAGTTTTCTGGAGTTGCCAGTTTGCTTTCCGTTCCGGCCGGTTTTCCTTTGTTCTTTCCCGGCCGGACTTTTCCGATGGAGGGGGTTATTTGCAATTGTGCAAATAACATTTGTGGAGGGGGTTTCTTGCTATTGTGTTGATTATGATAGGATATGCATCTTATTCTTTCATGATGGTGCATTTATGTGATTGGAGGTGTAAGCATGGTTGATGTTTTCTTGTCTTTGGTTGTGGTCACCTCTTCTATTCTCCTACACTCACCTCCCTTGGTATTATGTTCCATTCCCTCCACCATTTCCCATTTGAGAAGGGCCGGCCACATATTTGGAAGAGGAGGAGGAAAATGAGAGGTTTCATTTTGGTGTGGGAAAATTAATCATTCATATCATTTTCCATTGCCACAAAAATCCCCAAGTTCATATCATCTTGATTCCTCCATCAAGGCAACATAACCCCAAAGAGATTAAGCACTACACATTCTACAGCAAATCTTGGGCACGTCGACTTGCCAGCTTCGTGCCCGAGTTGCCTCGGTATTGAGGTGGGAGCCCGTAAAAGATGCAGGCGATGTGGTGCCATTCCGGCAAGGAGGCGAGGACCGGAGTTTCCGCAGGAGATCGGGACGACGATGAGAAGACCGGAGGACTCGGATCACTCGGTATATCTCTAACCCGTCTTGTTGTTTGCTAGATCTAGTTTAATGGCCCGATCCGGGGTTTAGTCGCGGTGGTGCCGGTTTGCTAAGTTCGCAAAATTAAAGTTTATCACCGTTTCCGCATTTGGCCGTCGGATTGACGACTGGGGCGCCGCCGTGCACTTACAGATACCGTATTCTATTTTCGCGATATGTGATATCGGCCGGGGGTATATGTGATATAGCCGGTGTTATCGGATCAAGTGTTGATTCGATAAAATGATACATATTATATTGGTCGGTTATATGGAATATAACTGGATTATTAAATCAAGTATTGATTTAATAATTTAATGTATAAATATATACGTGATATATTACATTACATTAACTAATATAAGCTCACTTAAATGATTCTTTTTCTCACTTAGGATGCATTGATATATATATGTGATATATGTTAAATGTATTCTTTTCTTTTGTTACAAAATTATATATATGTGATATGTATAATTGTAACATGCTAGGTTATACATGCAACTAGGGTTTATGAGAATTACACCATGGTTTGTTATTATGGTTGAAATTATATTTATTTTGGAAATTCAAAATTGTGGATTAATTGTTAAGATATTTTCTTAGTTGACCAAGTCCACTCTCTTGATATTTTCCAAGATATTTATTAACCTAACCCTAATCACTAACCATGGTCTTTTCTCTACAATGGTTAAGCCATGATACTAACCCTAGGTTGCATTTCTAATCTCATAACAATTTCATTCTCACTTGAGCTTGAGCTTCATCTTCTTCTTCTTTTTGATATTCTTGCTCTCTTGATTTATTCATGTGATGAAAAATAATGAGAAATAAATTTCTAAAGTGAGCAAAATTCCTACTTCATCATCCTCTTCTATACTATCCATATAGATTAGTGTGTTAGCTTCACTAATCCCTAATTAGTGAATAGATAGCTTGGGTTTGTGACTCCTCAAGGTAGATCATCTTGGATTGTGAAGACTTCAAGTAAGCATGGATCATTCACCTCATGGAGTCTCTCTAGAGTCCGGGAGCTTGATGATCATGTTAGTTATATGTATGCCGTAGAGGCCATTACCGTACATACGATGTATATTTTAGTGGATGCTTGGACATATATATGGAGGACTTTCTTGCTCGACATAATAGTATGCTATCTGGTTGCTCTTTATCTTAACATGTACACTGATTTTCTCTATGTTACATGTTGATAAAGCCCTTAGGATGAGTACTACACCACCAGGATTATGATGTAGATCATACTAGTGGGGACAGAGTAGTCGCTAAGTACATCCTTCAAATGTTCCTAGTAGAGGGAGTATCGAGACAGGGCATCGGTATACCAGAGTAGACTAGCGTATAGCTTCTCGACCCTTGTAGATGGGCGATGGATGATCCCATATCCATTGGTGTTTGACATCAGAGACAGTATACGGGTGCTCAGTAGAGACTGGGTACACTGAACGGACTCGCCTTGAACTCCCAGATGGTATTATACCTAACGTCGATGGCAGTTCTCTGGTGACACTGGTGTAGGTTAGTCTGTAGACCCGAGATCGTCATAGAGTCTTGTGTGATTCCCACTGTGCTTTGATTTCCACCTTACCACGTTCAAGAGAACGTGCAAAACGGTGGCTTTTGGGTACAGTCCCGAGTCACATGGAGGCAATGAGCGATAGGAGGGGTTTCGTCTCTCCCGGTATTAGGGGTTGATGTTGCGCTGTGCTCGATTGGCTATAACAGGAAGCCCCTGGCCAGGGCTGCTTTAGAAATATACTGGTAAGTGTTATCAGTAGTTTCTCGACCTGTTATGAGCCTCATATTGGCACGACTTATCGAGTTACTGGGGTCTGACGTTTACCACCCCTAGACGAGATATGCGACATATCAGACGAAGAGACCGGACTGTACGATAGTGTTACTGATTGGATTCGCAGGAGAGTGAGCAGGCTTGCTTGTTGATCTTCTGATCGCTCAATACCCGGGTGGCCGTTACGTTTGGCAGACCGCTTGCGGCTTATGGGTGTTTGATATGATCATCACCTACTGCCGGCGTATTAATGAGTTTTTAGAGTCCTACCAAAGGTTTCCTGGCTCAAGCGAAACTGAGTAGGAGAAAATATGTGATATGTGCGGGACCGAGATTGATACGATATGAGATACCGTATTCTATTCTCGCGATTTGTGACATTGGTCTGTTATATGCGATATAACCGAGTTATCGGATCAAGTGTTGATTCGATAAGTTGTTACATATGATATTAGTCGGTTATATGTGATATAGCCGGATTATTAAATCAAGAGTTTATTTAATAATTTAATGTATAATTATATATTTGATATATTATATTACATTAACTAATATTAAGCTCACTTATGATTTCTTTTTCTCACTTTGTGCTTAAGTATATATGTGATATGTATAAGTGTACATTATTTTGTGTCATGCTTGATGATATATGCAACAAAGGTGTGTGTGTGACTTACACCATGCTTTGTTTATTTGCTAAGGTTTTATTTATTTTGGTAATTACAAAAGGTGGCATTTTGTCATGGATGAAAGCTTGTAGTGATCTTTGACCAAGTCCACTCTTTTGTTTTGGCTAAGATATTTGTTAACCCAACCAATTAAACCTAGCCATGGTTAACTCTCTACAAAGATTAACATATGATGTTAACTCACCTAGGGTTGCCATAATCTCATGGATAATTATCAAGAGAGTTTTCTTCTTCTTCTTCCTCAAAAAAGCTATCTAGCTTCAATGGAGTTGATGAAAAAAGTGTGAGAAAATCAAATCTAAAGTGAACCCACTTCCTACTTTATCATTCTCTACTACTTTCCATTTAGTATAGGGTGTTTGCTTCACTAATTCCGTAATTAGTGAAGAGATGGCTTGGGTTAGTGTCTCCTCAACGTAGATCATCTTTGGCCTCGAAGATTTCGAAGTAAGCATGCTCGTTTCTTCAAGGGAGCCTCTCTAGAGTCCTGAGTTCACGATCGCAGCGAAGGGACTACTACACCGAGCTATTGAAGTGAAGGACCGGTCTACAAAGGTTGTATTCGTTGCTCACTTTACTTGCAAAGTGTTTGCATTTACATTTCCGTCGGATTTCTAGTAGACGATTCTAGGGTTAGAGTTAGCTAGAACGACAAAATTTTTTAATATGGCATGATAGATTCCTCCCGAAACCTTGTTACCGTCCTATGGAACCCTGCATTGGTATCATAGCCATGCTAGAAAATTAGACGGATTTTGTTAGAATTACGAAACCGAAATACTCCGAAACTTGAAACACGAAATTGAAGTTTCTGTCGAATTTAAAATGTTGTTAAATTTTTTTTTTAAACAAGTACAGAGTGTTATATGGGATATGAAATGAACACAGAAGAAATTTGAGGCATTTCTGAGACTTTTTGGCCGGCCACTACCCCCCATCTCGGCCAAAATCCGAGCACCCCCTTAAATTTTGTCTGTGTTCCAGTTTCTGTGTTTTGATGTTTCAGGTGTTGTTTTTTTTTGCTAATTTTGCATGTGATGTGAACTTACACTATAAGAAATTCGGAGTGTTTCGTATTCATAGTTTTAACAATATTTCGGGTTATTCACATATTGTCTAGGCGAAGTTAAAAAGTTCGATCGAATGTCAAAAACCCATTTTTCCAAGTTTAACGTATTCGGAAAAACATGCAAGTAATTCTATGAACCCTCTAGAAGAATGAAACCTTAACTCGACTTTTTGGATCGCGGAACCACGGTCATACCCTAGGGTTTGCCGCAGTTCCGTGGTGACATGAGTGAGGTTTGGGTTTGCCCTTCTACGGTTGGTGCATAGGTACTGTGGCATATTCTGGGTATTATTAAAACTATGCTCAAGTGTTGAGCTAACGGGAAATTGTGGGACTTTGATGAATCGATCGAAAAGTTTAACGTCGTCTGGATATTATGTGATGGGATACAATATTTGGAATCTACAAGTAGCTATGAGATAATTAGTTTGAATGATATAAATCTAGCAATTTAGTCTCTTTTGATCGGTTGCCATGGAATTTTGATGTGATCAAAAGTCCGTCGCAATCACGTAGCGTACACGAATACTCGCTGGGTAACCTTATCAGATAGCCATGCCCCGACCAAGTGACTGTAGGAGAACCCCGTCGCCAAAAGCATCTGTTAGGATGCTCGCGGCAGCGGTGTTCCGCCTTAGTGCACTTCGTCGACGGCGTCGGGGGGTGCGGCCGTCTACTAAAGTTTCCGACGAGCATTCGATCAGGATGTCGGGAATCTTATTGAATTACCTTACTAGATATTGAAAGGTGTTTTGAATATCGAGACTAAAATGCAGGGTTTATAATTGTTAGGCATGCGATGTCTAAGGAATTCATTTGGTTAGGCATGTGATGTCTAAGCTGGTTGCGGATTCCAACTGTTGTAGTTTTTCACTTTCTTTTCTGCGACCGTAAGTGTAATATGTGATGTATCGCCGGTTTCGGTGCTATATGTCAACGACAATTGGGATACACATATTTACTTACGTTGATGACATGTGATATTATGTGTTACTGTGATATGTTATATTGAATCGTCATAATTGAATAGCCGGGGGTTTTATGTGAGATGAGAGTTTTTCATTTTCATTCATGTAAAATTCATTGTATGTTATATTCTTTTATTGGGGCACTTCCGAGTTGAGAATGATGTCACCATTGTATATTATTTACTTTTCCGCATTAGGATAGACCTAAGGCGAGGAGCACAAGTATCCGGGTTCTAGGGTCCAGTGGGAAACCATCTCGAGGAGTCGAGCCCGGATCTCCTAACTCTAGAATTGGTAGGGTTGGTTGCCACTCTCGTAGGGGTCTAGGGTTGTGGGATTTGCTATTAATCACGACCGTGGAATCCGTGTTTTATACAGGCTTAATTTAAAACCCGGAAATCCTAGTATATTCAATATTTCATATGTTTTATTCTGCTGCGATATTCTGTGATGTGATCATTGATTATATTCTGAGACGAATGCTTATATTATATATATATAATATTATATATTGTTGCTTTCGTTTCATATGTGATGCTTGGGAAGCATATTATAATGGGACTTCATTAATGAGATTAATGAAATAAAAGAAACCTAAAGATGTTGTAGAAACTTATCTCGAAAACTTATAGCTCTAGTTCTTGCTTTGCATAGCGGTATTCCTTATAGAATATCCAGCACCTTATTCGATAAGGAAAGAGCCAAGATCCCTTCACCGGGAGTGACCTCTTTAGCGAAACTAG
The DNA here is from genome assembly GCA_030015575.1 of Agapanthus africanus. NCBI lineage: Eukaryota > Viridiplantae > Streptophyta > Magnoliopsida > Asparagales > Amaryllidaceae > Agapanthus > Agapanthus africanus. Next base: position 893,333,682 of record JASDDO010000019.1, read on the forward strand.
CAGATGCTACAAACCCGGTTTGTCTTTTGATTGCTTTTATAGTTTTTGCTTTGCATAGTGGTATTTGTGAAATATCCTGCAGCTTATTCGATAAGGAAAGAGCCGAGATCCTTTCACCGGGAGTGACCTCTTTAGCAAAACAAGTAAAAGCCTCAAAAACACTGTTTTTCAAAATCACTCGATTCTACAATGATATCAAGTTCATTACGCAAAAGGTTTTCTTAAAAACCTGTCGTAGCCCTCCGTCATTTCAGATAAGTACTTCATAGTATTTGTTCTACGTTTGTTGGCCTCCGTCAAGGCGTAGTGTGCGGTAGCTATTTATGCTTATCTGCTTAAGCATATGATGCGATTGAGTTAGGATAGTCGTGCGACTTTGTTGGCCTCCGTCAAAGGTCGTGCGGGTGGGTTTAATTCAATCATGAAATGTACGGGTTGAACTTGACTAGCAGACTATGGTTTGTTGGCCTCCATCAAGGTCATAGCACGCTAGGGGTAAAATACTATTGGGAATTTCAACTGTTGAAATTTGCAATGAGATTGCATACCTTCTATGAGATAGTTGGATCCCGATACCCACAGCGAGTAAGAGTTACTCCTGGGGGAGTTTTACACATTACAATTAGCCGATCAAGTAGGTGTTTAGAAATGTGTTAATGGGGTTAAGCCCCTGGGAAAACGAGGTTTTTTTTAATTAGGTCCGTGCGAAAACACGGGGAACCTCCCTCAAAGTACCGACACTGGCCTGGCTGAAAGATTGGCGAACTTGTAGGGTGTAATTAACCCTGACTAGTCTTTCTTTTTAGGGTTTGAAGGAAGATTTGACTAAAACAGTGGGAGCCATCCTGATTATATAAATTAATAACCAATCTAATCTTGTAAGAGCATACACTGAGTGTTTTCTTCTCTCTCTCCAGGTAGCGACCATGTCACGCCTTAATCAAGATAATAATATGGATGTATTGACCGAACCCGTTTGTTATACTGAGCTGGGAAACGTTGGTCCCGCTCCAACTTATAATTGTTATAAGACTGAGCAGTAAATAGGGGATTACCAGAATTCCCATGCCGCCCAAACGAAGAAAGTGTATGTTGATACATCTTCTTTGGGTATGTTCATTACTGAGAACTGTTTCTCAGTATCCTCTACGTCCTGAGTATGAGATACCGGATCAGGATCCCACGTATGTAAACTGTTACATGGGCTACAGATAGGTAGAGAATTGAGAATGTGTGATAAGTTTCAAGAGTTGGAAATGGTGCAACTGTTGCAGCCAAAGCAGTTGGCAGTTATCACCCTGTATTACCAAATACATTGATTTTGAACGAATGTTATTAGATACCGAACCTGATATACAACATCATATCAGTCTCTTTATTTAGTAAAGAAGGATATAATTTTGTATTGTTGGATAATATTTTGAACATTTCCTATATCAAGTGTTGATCGGTTCAGGCACGTTATCTAAAAACATATACGTTTTAAATCTAACCACAGTTCTTAACGTACAAAACACACACAAGAGGAAGAGTTCAGAAATGAACGAATCCTTCTTGAGGCATTGTTGACTGGGTCATATCAATGCGACCCGACTAGCTAAATTATATTAAGATGCATATTTAAATCAGTTTGAATTTACATTTTATGTAACTTGCCAGTCATGTCACAAAGATAAGATGACCATAGCTCCGTTTATTGGAAACAGAGAAAGAGTTAGTGAACTCTTGGGATTGATACATGATGATGTATGTAGGTCCCCTGTCTACATATGCCAGGACCGGTTCTTTGTACTTCATTACATTCACTGATGATCTCTCAAGATTCGGACATATGTTCCTGTTGAAATACAAGTCTGAACCTTTTGAGATATTCAAAGAATATAAGTTAGAAGTAGAGAACCAAAAATGGGTATAAGTATTATTTCTTTTGATGAGGTCAGGGAGGAGAATACTTGAGCATGGAATTTCGTGGACTATTCTAAAGGAGAATGAGATTCTCTCAGCATTACTCCTCCGTATACACCACAGCCCGTTGGTAAATCGGGACGGAGCAATCGCACCCTATGTGATATGGTGTGCTCTATGATGAGTACTACTGAGTTGTCTATTTCCTTTTGGGGGTTATGCACTTGAGAAGCTGCATACCTATTGAATAGGGTTCCAACCAAATCAGGTGCCTACCACTCCATATGTGATATGGTATGGGAAGAGCCCATCACTTAAGCATGTTAAGATTTGGGGTTGTCCGGCCTATGCCCAAAAGAAAAATCCGAACAAGCTCGAGGCAAGGTCAGTCCTGTGGAAGTTTGTTGGATATCCCAAGCATTCGCAGGGAATATCTTCTACCATACTGAGGAACAAAAGGTGTTTTGTTTCTCAGCATGCCAGCTTTTGGAAAGGGAATTTCTTCTGAAGAAATTAGTGGTCATGAGGTAGAACTGGAAGGAGTTCCAGCTATACAAACTGCAGCTGATGATTTGGTAGAACTGAAGGATTCAATAGTTCCCGACGAACCTCAACCTCTCCGCCGATCTAGTAGGGTTCCTCACCCACCTGAAAGATACTTCGGTTTTCTCTATGACAGTGGGAGCAAAGATTGCATCATGAGATGATGACCCAACTAGTTTCGAGCAGGCCATCAGGAGTGGGGACTCTGTAAGAATGGCTAGATGCTAAGCGATCTGAGATGGAATCCATATACACAAACAAAGTATGGACTTTGGTTGCTTTATCTGAAGGGTTAAATCCCCATCAAGAGCAAGTATATCTTGAGAAGATTACTTGGTGTACATGGAAAAGCTAAGACTTTCAAAGCTAAGGCTTGTTGCAAAAGGTTCTCGTCATCGACCAGGTGTGGATAATGATGAAACCTTTTCTGGTGTCTATGCTTAAGTCCATCCGGATCCTACTTGCCATTGCTACATACCATGACTACGATATCTGGCGGTTGGGTGTCATGACTGCTTTTCTAAATAATGATTTAGAAGAGAGCGTCTATAAGTACACAGCCAGAGAGCTTCGTAGACATTGGGAGCAGCAGAAACGTGTGCAAGTTACTTTATGAGTTAAAGAAGGCATCGCGGAGTTGGAACATATGTTTTGATTTGGTAGTCAAACCGTTTGACTTCATCAAAATGGTAGATGAACCTTGTATATACAAAAAGGTATTAGGGAGTACAGTGGTGATCCTCGTATTGTACATGGATGACATACTCTTGATCGGAAAGGAGTTTTCTATGCTACACTCGGTCAATCTCCTCTTATCACAAGGATTCTCCATATAGGATCAAGGTGATTCCTCCTAAATCCTGGGTTTTGGATCTATGAGATAGATCTAAGTGGATGTTAGGATTCTCACTAGGTGTAGTGAGATGGTATCAATCGATCCTAGGAAGAATCACTGGATAGCTTCCAGGGTGGTAAGCTCGACTGAATGTCAGTCACAGGCATTATCTTTACTCTCAGTGGAGGGACAGTATGTTAGAAGAGTTCCAAGCTAGATACCGAGGCAAACTAGACGATAAAGGCTGGATACATCGCTACCAAGGATGCTACCAAAGAGGCAGTCTTGATGTATATAAGTTCATGAGATGAACTTTGTTCCTACCTTTGTGTGACAATGGAGTTGTAACTTATGCCTAGGAAACCCCGTCCCATCAGTGATCCAGACATATTCTAAGGTAGTATCAACTGATCATGGAGATGGATGATCTCCAGGGAGATCGAGATTAAGGAGAGTAGACACAGAGGACAACAGGGCGGATCCACTCACAAAGGCCTTTTCCCAGGAGAGACTTTTATGGGATGGTTGAGTATGAGATACTTCAACCACTGCTTATTGTTGGGTATTAGATACTACAACAGATGGCCCTAGTGCAAGTGGGAGATTGTTAGTTATATGTATGTCTTAGAGGCCATTACTGTACATACGATGTATATTGTAGTGGATGCTTGGACATATATATAGAGGAATTTCTTGCTCGACATGATAGTATGCTATCTGGTTGCTCTTTATCTTAACATGTACGCCGGTTGTCTCTATGTTACATGTTGATAAAGCCCTTAGGATGAGTACTTGACTACCAGGATTATGATGTAGATCATACTAGTGGGGACAGTGTGTTAGTTATATATATGCCCTAGAGGCCATTGTTGTATATATGATGTATATAATAGTGGATGCTTGGATATATATAGAGAGGACTTTCTTGCTCGACATGATAGTATGCTATTTGGTTTCACTTTTTCTTAACATGTTGACTTGTATTAGTTTACTGTCTTGCTCTCACATGTTGATAAAGCCCTTAGGAAATGTACTCGACTACTGGGACTATGATGAGATCATACTAGTGGGGCCAGGGTAGTCAACGAGTACATCCTATAACTGTTCCTAGTCGAGGGTGTATCTGTTAGTGTATATGCCCTAGGGGCCATTATTGTATCATACTAGTTTGTATATTACTTAATGGAAGCTTGGGATATTCACATGTATATAATAGTCTTGCTAAACATGGTAGTATGCTACTTGGTTTTTCTATCTTAATATGTGAGTATACGTATTGATAGAGCTCTTAGGATCTTGCTTGACTACCAACGTTGTGATGGCAGTCACACTAGTGGGGGCTGGGTAGTCTACAACCACATCCTTATTCAGGTCCCTAGTCGTTGGATTATCGAGACAGGGCATCGATACTCCGGAGTAGACTAGTGTGTACGCTTCTCATCCCAGTTGGGGAGATGGTATGTCCCACAGCCGTCAGTACGTCGTACTGGAGATAGTATGCAGGTGCTCGTTGGGTTACGGCTACACTGGACAGGACTTACAGGGAACTGTTGGATGGTTTTATACCAGTCGTCAGTGAACAGTTCCCAGGTGACATGAGTACAGTATAGTCCGCATACTTGACACTGCTACTTCGCCTCGAGTGTGTCCCACTGTTCTTAGATTGCTACCCTACCACGGCTCAAAGGAGTCGTGCAAACAGGTAGCAGTTGGGTGCAGTCCCGAGCACTTGGAAGCAGTGGCGGTTAGACAGGATTCGTCTCTCCCGGTATTGGGGGTTGATATCGCGCTGTGTCAGAGAGCCATTACGCAAAGTCCCTGACCAGGGCAAGCGAGATTTGCTGGTAGGTTCCAGTAGTTTCTCAGGGTGTAATGGGCTTCGCTCCGACATGACTTATACAGCTATTAGGGGACTGACGCTTGCCGCCCCCTAGGTCCGATATGCGATAGTCTTAGACGAACGGACCGGACTGTATGGAGATTGTCACATCAGACTCAGTAGGAGTTCGGATGGGTTTCCTCATCGGCCTTCTTATCGACATCTACCTGGGGACCGTTACGTACAGCTAGTGCCGCTTGCGGTCTGTGGTTAAACCCACTGCCAGCGTAGTAGTCGAGTCTCTAGAGTCCCACGCAGAGAGTTTCCCTACTCCAGGCGAAACGATATAGAGGTCGTATGGTTTTACGACAAGGGTTCGGACGCATACGTGTGTTTACGCACGTACGACTTTCGGACAGTTTTTACTAGTCGGCTTTGGTTTAAGCCAGTTACTAGTATCCGGTTATTGGATTTATACAGTCTAAAGTTTTTCCGTGTTTTCACGGATAGGAGGGGCGTTCTCGTAATTGAGCGAGAAGCTTCTAAACGATGGTGACTAAGGAGGTTTAGGTGGCATATACATTGAATGAGATTAGTGAGTCATATGGATGATTCATCCATGTCATTAATGCTTCATAATTGCTTAATGACTCATGGAGATGAATCACCACAAGATATTTATCAAGCATGGTTGTAAATCATTTTCTTTTCTTTTCTTGATAAAATAAAATGCTTGATATATATTATGATAACTCATTTTCTCTTCTCATTATTATGTTCATCTTCTTTCTCCTCAAGCTCTCTTTCTTCAAACCCTAATCCTCCCCTATCATGTGTTGAGTACAAGGATTAGTTAGACTACTTAATCCATAACCATACTCTATTTCATCTAGGTACTTTGATTAGCACTTAAAGATACCTAGTTGCCTCAAGTTTAGAGGCAAAGCTTGGAGTTAAGCTCTCGTGGTGGATCGTCTACTACTTGGAGAAGGCCGAGGAGGAGGTGGAGTTCGTAAAGACGAAGGACACGGTTCTTTAGGTATAATCCCTTTACATAGTAGTTTAGAACTTCTATGTTTGATGTTAGTTATCGTTTAGCTTCGATTCATGCGGTTAGTCGATGTTTAAGCAAAGAACAAGATCGTTTTTCATATTTCCGCCTCCCTGCAAGTCGTGGGGTGTTGTACATCGACTTACAGTGGTATCAGAGCCTCGCTAAACAATAAATAACTCACTTGCAAAATTGTATGAATTTCGAACGGAAAAAACGAAACCGGAAAACCCCGATATCATGAGTTTCTGTCGTTTTTTAAATGAAGTCCAAAAATTTTTCAGGGATGTTCAGAAAGCTCTAAATGACAGTAGTAGAACACCCAAGAAAATTGGGCCCATGAATCGGCTAAAGCGCCGCGGAACCGCGGCGGATCCCACCGATCCGCCGCGCTTCCGCCGCCGAGTTGCCGATTCATGAACCCAATTTTCCTGTGTTGGTTCTCTGTGATATTTGGTATTTTCTGGAATATTTTATTTTTGCTCAGGTTTCAGATTTACAGAGAAGTATTGGAGCAAAATTAAATGTGTTTAATCGATCGAAATTATACAGTATTTGCTTGTTGGATTATATCTGTGTTTGTATAATGTGTTCGTAAACCTTCCCTAACTGCTAGTATGTCGGTTGGCAGGGGGTTGCACATTTCTGTAATGCATTTTACTGTTTGTGGATATGAACTGTGTTGGACTGTTGTGATGTATAGACGGGGTTATGTGATGGGTTATTATTTAATCCATTTGATGTAAATGTAATTTGTTGTAATATTATTTTGCAGGGCACATCCAGGTTGCGGTTGTAGCCACCGTTGTATTATTTCATTTTACTGTTTTTGCTCCTAGGACAGATCCAAGGTGGGGTGCACAAACTGCCGGGCGGGTACTTTGCCGTACCCGTTGGGGTCTTGGGTGGGGTAATGGCTATTCATCACAACTGTGTAATCCGTCTTTTGTTGCAGGCTCAAAACAAACACGGATTGCTTGCAAATCCAATAAAGTTCATCTGTGATCTGGAATGAATATTATTGTGTCCGACGAATGTAAAATATCTATATATATGATAGCTATTTAGACGTCACTTATGTTTTACACCCGCGCTAGCCCAACCCCCGCTCTGTCGTTAGTTAAGTAACCTAACGGGTGATGACGGGACCCTGTGGCGAATGCAGATGGCATAAGAGGACGTTGTATTTTCGTTGTTTTCTGCAATGATAGGTTAATGATGGGACGCATTATTTATAATGCAAAGAAAATAAACCAAAAGTTTAATCGTTGGAACAATTTAAAAGAAACCACTCGATTAATTTTAAAACCAGATATTTTTAAATGCGGAGCTTTAACCACTCCTTTTAAAAAGCTATCAGGTTCCTTCGGTTATATCAAGTTCACTACGTTCACGGTTTCGCCAAAACCATTCGTAGCCCTCCGTCATTTCATCTGGGTATTCAGTAGTATTCAAGCTATGTATTTTGACCAACGCCAAGACATAGTGTTTGGTAGCTACTGGGTATTCATTTGTTGCATAGATAGATGACTTAGTTTGGGACAGTCGTATGATCATTTTGGCCAACGTCAAGGATATGTACGGATGGGTTCAAATTAACAAGATAATGATGGGTAGAACTTGACATGTGACTTATGATATTTTGACCAACGCCAAGGTCATAAGAGCATGGGGCAAAAATATATATCGGAAATTTCTAAAGAAACTGAAATTTGCAAAGAGTTACATACCATTTGGAGTTTGATGAATGTTGGTAGGATTCCTTCAACATTATCATACAATGATATTTGGATCCCGATCCTACTGTGAGTATATGCTACTTATCAGGAGATTCGTCACTTAACGATCAATGCTATAAACCAAGTAGGTGTCAAGAAAGGTGTCAGCGGGGTTACGCCCCCAGAGAAAAGAGGTTATTTAATTAAGGAACTTCGCGAAAGCGTTGGAAAACCTCCCTCGAAGTATCGACACTAGCCTGGCTGAACGGTTAAGCAAGTATTGTACGGTAAGAATAGTCCTGGCTAATTCTTCTTTTATGGTTTGAGGAAGAATTCGAGAAACAGTGGGAGCCATCCAGTTTAGATAAACTAAAAACCACTCTAAACTTGCAAGAGCATCATTGTTCAGACCATAATATTTCATTTATCATTCCCCTATTCTTATCCTTTTTATAAATAAACAGGTACTCTTGACGCACGTTTGTTGCATATTACAGGATACAGGTTTCTGGAGCAAATACAGTGAAAAAGACACAAAACAACAGAAAAAGGGACTTTTGACCAACAAGTAGACGGATCCTAGTCAAGCCTAGTCGAAGAACAGTGCAAGGTCCAAAAAGTCAAGTGAACGGTTAAAAGATCGCTACAAGTGTTCACTGAAACATCTGGAGAAGAACCAGAAGCCCAAAAGAGAAAATAAGTGAAGAAACAGAAGCCCAAAGAGCCACTGAACCGAGCCCAAAAAGTACAGGGCCCAACTCCTTTATTTGGCCGCGGAACCGCGGCCAAACACAGCCTGGTGCCGCGGTTCCGCGGCCATCAAGTGCCCGTGTCGGTGCATATTTTCTGAGGCGGCGCGTCGGTGCAGATGTTAGGATTTTAAGTGGCAAATCTGTAATTTTGCATGTGCGAGAGTCTGTAACCCTAGGTTTCCTATTTTCCTATAAATTGTAGTTTTAGATCTGTAAATTGCGATGCCTCTTTTCAATCAATAAAATTCAGAATTTCTGAGATAAAAATTCAGATCTGTTCTTCTTGTTTGGAGGGAGCCGTCAATCTAGTAAGTATTTTATTCTTTTAATTATAATGTTTTCTAATCCCCTAATGAGCGAGTAGTCTCCTCGCTTGTTAGGGTTAGCCTTAGGGAAAGGGTTGAGAGATGAGATCTCTCACCCCTTTCAATGCCACTTTAACCTAATGAATTAGAACTCCACGCATACGAGCACAACCGCTCCCTGCGGCATCCTACCCATCGAGGTAACGATGAACCGTAGTATAAAGGGCCGGATGCGCGCGTTTTCCGTGGGGGTTAGGGTGATTACCAAAAAGGAAGGATACGAATCTAGAGGAAGAAACATCTTCCCAAAAGATTCGTATCCACTTTATTGATAATTAACTTAACACCTAATAGATCTAAAAAAAAAGATGGCATTGAAAGCGGTGATGAAAAACATTAATCTCCAAAACTTCCCCTAAGCCTAACCCTAGCAAGATTCTTAATTAGATTAATTAGATCCAGTATTTTAGATTGTTATAAACCAACCCAAAACGACAAATTGAATCAACTCGTTAAAACACATAAAAGGAATTTACCCGTCTCTGTGGATCGACCCGTACTCACCGGCTAGCTGCAAAGCGACGCCGTTTCTGATTGCGGTAATAATATTTTTGATCGTAAAATCTCATTTCAATCAAATGGCGCCGTTGCCGGGGATGGCGTAGAACTTTCCTTTTCGCAATTTCGGGTAAATCATAAAAAAAAATCATAAAAATCTAAAAAATCCAAAAAATATAAAAATATATATATATTGTTGTTTTTGGAAGAGATACTTTGTTGTGTGAATTTTTGCAGGATATACAAAATCGGACCTGGAAATTTCCAGAAAGCAAAACAGGAAATGAAATATCGGAATAGAAGAGATTTTGAACAACAGAACAGTGCAAATTTTTTGGAGCAGTGAACCCCCCATACCGCCGCAATTCCGCGGCCAAAACCCACCTTAGGCCGCGGAACCGCGGCCGTCTAGTCGAATCAAAGCACCAAAATTTTTCTGGGGCAGTGTTCAGTCAATTGAGACACGTTTTGCCGCGGAAGGTCGGTGGAATAGTGACGTCATCTGACCAACTTTGCACTGTAAGTTCCTCTGTTATTTCTTTTCTGTAATTTTTAATAAATTTTCTGAAAATTGCCTGCAGGATTTTGTGCACATTAAAAAATATATTCCCTTCCAAATAACGATCGTGTGCAGGATTTTTGGGCCCCGCTCAAAATTGAAATTGATTGCAAGTAATCTTTTTTGTTGCATATCTTTTCTCGAATATCTTATTGCAACAATTTTTTTCCAAATAAAGATTCTTGTGATATGCTTCAAATAATAACCAATTGCAAGTAATATTTTGCTGTTGCATATCTTTTCTATAAAATATTTTGCTGCTGCATATGTTTTCTATAAAATCTTTTTGCAACAAAATTTTTTCCAAATAAAGATAAAGAAAAAAAAATCAATGAAAAATGAAAATAAAAAGGACAAATATTTTATAGAAGTTGCAAAATTTTTTTGCCCCAAATAAATCCTTGCACCACCCAACCTTCCTTCTTGTCATCTTTTTTCTTTTAACATGGGTACCCCACACAATAAATCATTAGCCGAACTTTGGTATCCCGAACCTAATTTTGCGTCGTACGTTAATTTGTTCGGTCAATTTAAAAACGATCCTTCCTTGCCAAAAATTTCGTTGAAAGATCACATAGAGGCGTCTAGGAGAAACAGTTTGACTTTTCAACCCACTTTGTGTCAACCTAGTCAACCTTTACCACCTACATATGTTGACACCACTTTTCCTAGTCCTGCTGTAACTCCTAGGCCGATATCCATTGCTGAGCATATTGCTCAATCTCGCAGTCGATCTTTCACCCCTCTCCACTCATCTAGTTCTAGGGATCCGCACGACTATTCACCTTTTTATCCACATGTTGACTCTACCCCTGTCCAATCACCCACTTCCTACCAGTCCTACCCGACTTTCCCACCTTCACTAAACACTGTTTCTACACAGTCATTAGGGAGTTTCACATATCCACACCATTTTGAATCCTTTACCGAAACCCCCTCACCACCTAAGTCTAGTTTGGAAGAGTCATTGGAGGCTTATATTGCTGCAACAAATAAAATGACTAGGAATGTGGAAGCGTCCATGGCCGCCCTTATGCAACCTAGTGAACCGGTAGATGGTGTCCCGCTAGCTCTAAATTTTTCAATGTATGAGGCGGCAGTTGGACAGAGTGAGAATGAGAGAGGATTTACAAATCAAACCTACCCTTACCCAATTGAAGCCCACAACTCCTGTTTGCTATCGATTGCCCTAAATAGTTCACCTGTTGAAAATAAAAATGAGTTGTGTGATTTTGTAGTGTTTGATTTGCCAAATTGTGAGGAACCCCTTTTGAGTGAAACCGCACCTAATTCTTTCGATCTTTACACCTCCACTCTAGAACCTAAATCGATACATATCCATGCTGATGAGGTGTCTAAAGAAATTGATTTTCACTTGATTGAGGATATAGACGCCGGGAATATTTCGGATGATGAACATGTCGATTTGCTTGAAATTTTATGTTCAAATCATCATCCTGAGTTATTAAATGTTTCTCCCGAATCTTATATGCGTCTAGATTTTGATGATAATGGCATGGATGAGTTGAATATTGAGGATAGTATCGAGAAGAGTCTTGAGGATAATATTGAGCTTGAATCATTTTTGTTTGATGTGTCTGATTTTCCAATTCATCCTCCTGAACCTTTGACTGTTATATCACCCTACCTCCTTCCCATCATTCCGACCCTGCTTGAGGACTGTGAGCTTGAAAGATTTTCCTTTGAATCCGATACTGTTCTCACAGATGATAACACTTATGAGTGTTTCACTTTTTCGGACGATATTGATGACTCACCGCTCGAGTTTGAGTCCTTTACATTTTCAGATGAGCCATCAGACTCGGTTGATTATAGTAGTTTCGAACCATTAATGGAATCTTTCAAGTTCGAAACAGTTTACTACGGTGAGAAATATACTATCCCTAATTCACTCCCTTTCGTCTCTCCGATTGTCCCGACCGTACAAATGACCGTAACGCTTTCATCTCTGATACCAAGTTCGGCGTACCCATGTTTACTTGTGAATCTTGAGGGATTTGATCCCATTTCTCGACGAGTAGATAGGTTAGCGCAATCGCTTATAACATATCGGTCATCACATATTGCGCTAATTTATTCACTAAATTTACACCCTCAAGATCGCAACCCACTTCTTTCTTCTTTCCGTCTTTCTTCTCCCCCACCGAGACCATATTCTACCATTCTTCTTTCCACACGGTCTCGCGTGCTTTTCATCTCTTTTCTTTCCATCCCATTCTTGCACCAACTCTACCTTTACCATGATAAGATTTTTGAATGGTTGGTGCTAACCTTTGGCTTGTGTAAGGCCAAGCTTAAGTTTGGGGGGACCTTTGTATATATGTACATATATTTTTGTTTTCTTTTGCTAAATAAATAAATAAAAAAAAATTCAAAACATTAAATAAAAAAATTGTAAATAAATAAACAGGGGAGTGCCGACATTTTGACCCTCTTGGTTTAGTATAACAGTGAGGACACTGTCAAGTTCAAGTTTGGGGGTATGCTCGGTACGCCTTCTTCCTTCGCATTCATTTGTATATATTTTTGCATTTGCATACTTATTTGAAAATCCATAAAAATTGAAAATTTTCAAAAATTATAAAAATTTATGTATTCAATTTTGGCTAATTGACTTGAGTGTGATAGATAGGTTAACTGGCTAGGAACAACTAGATCATAGACTTAGTAAATTAAAAACCCTAAAAATAACATTCCTTAAAGTTTAACGGTAGAAACTATATGCCTTGTAGTTTATTTAGAAATAGGCAAATTTTGGGTTCACTTCTTGGGCTAAGTCGAAATGAAGGAAAGATATTGAAGCTTTTATTAGAGTATAAGTTTGAAAAATAGTTCCTAGCTCAAGTCTAGATTCTGAAAATGTATACCCTACAATTTGCACAATCACGCACCTTGAAACTTGGAATAGTAGAAGAGACCTTGAAATACTCTTGTCTAAAGTCCTTAGTACGAAGAAAATAAAAGAAAAAAAAATGTGAATAAAGAATAAAAAAAATGGACACTGGTTTTTGTGATTACTTAAGGCTGTAAAAATAGAAAAATATTTAGCGAGGGTGCTTCATCACCTAGTGCCTTAGACCAACTGGTTTGGGAGAAACTGCTAAAAGCCTTGGGTGTTGCAAGACTAGGAATTACGCTTTAATGTGCAAACACATCTTGTAATCGGTTGTTGGTACCTCAAGAAGTATTAACGGTCGCATGAAGGATGTGTAAGCAAAATTCAATTAAAAATTCACCAATTAAGAAGTACTTTGGACAATGGACGAGAGTATGATTGCTTGATTTGAATTTCCAAGTGTAGGGGTGACTTATACACAGACGTGGGGATATGTGATTGGAGTTTAGATGAGAGAAAGGGATGAAGAATAGAACTTGTATCTTTAGTAGAGTTGATAGAAATTCCTAAGTGGAGATGGAACCCTAGAAGGAAGACTTAAGAGATGCCGAAAGCTAAGTAGGTCTACATAACATATATAATCTTAAGTTAAATAATGAGGAAGCGTGAAGAATGTGGGTGGATAATTTGCGAGTCAAAAGATAATAGAATTCCTTGTTAGAAAATCTAATTGGAGAACAAAAGTTAATGGGCTGAATTGATAGGATTTTGTGGGTAATATCCGCTGAAAACCCTCAGGAGACAACACTCCTCCTACTAGGGACACCTAGAGGTTTAACGGCTTGTTGCACGTGCTCAGTGCAATCGCGTTTCCCTGCGAAAGTGCGGTTAGGATTTTAGTGAATAAAAATAAGTTTGCTCGAGGACGAGCAAAAGATAAGTTTGGGGGTATTTGTTCACACCAGAATATTGCATTATTATATTCCCCATTCTTATTCTTTTTATAAATAAACAGGTGCTTTTGACGCATGTCTGCTACATGCTACAGGTTACAGGTTCTTGGACAGAAAACAGTGAAAATGATGTAAAGACGATAAAAATATGGACTTTGACCAACAAATAGAAGGATCTTAATCAAGCCTACACAAAAGAACAGTACAAGGCAACGCAAGGTCCAAGATTACAAAGCGAACGGTTAAAGTCCACTACAAGTATTCACTGGAAGATCTGGAGAATATCTAGAAGCCAAATGAAGAAAAGAACCATATAAATAGAAAGCCCAAAATTACCAGAAGCTACACAAGAAACCACCAAGCCCAACTCTTCCTTTTGGCCGCGGAACCGCGGCCAAACAGGGCCTTGGGCCGCGGTTTCGCGGCGGGATTGCGCAATTATTAGCTGGAAATTTTACCATATCTTGTAAAATCTTTGACCGGTCTTTCTAGAGGGCTATTTTTGTAATTGTAGATATGCGAATCAGATGTAACCTAGGGTTTCCTATTCTCTATAAATAGGAACTCTAAAGCTTGTAATTTCTCATGCCTCCCTTTAATGAATAAAATTTAGAAATTTTTTGGAGAGCATCGGTGTTTCTTCTCCATTCAGAAATTCAGATCTGACAACCCTGCATGGATGATTGGAGGGATGCATCTGTAAGTAATTTAATTTCTTGCCTTAGTATAGATTTAAATTCCTTGCCCTAGGTAGATTTAATTTCATGCCCTAGGAACTTGTTTAGAGTTAGCTTTGGGGAAGGCTTTTGAGAGATGGGATCTCTCATCTCTTTCTTACCCACCAAATATTTACAATAGGACTCCATGCATACATGCACATACCGCTCCCTACGGCACTCTATCCCTCGAGGTAGCGATGATACCGTCGTATAAAGGCCCGGGTGTGATGTTTTCCATGAAGGTTAGGGTAAGGATCTCTAAAGGAAGGACAAGAACCTAGAGGAAGGATCACCTTCCCGAACGGATCTAATCCACTTTATTGATAATTAACATAACTCCTCACAGATCTTCATTCGGGTATAGAAAGCGTTGAGATTTAATTACATTTCCAAACCATCCCTAAACCTAGCCCTAGCAAGAGTAGATCTAGATAATTGCCCTAGGTTAATTAGGTTTTTAGATTTAATAATCAATCCGAATACCCTTCGGAATTAACTCGTAAGCGCGAATCGGAAATTTACAACATCCCTGTGGACCGACCCGTACTCACCGGCTAGCTTCATGCGACGCCGTTCTTGATTGCGGTTACAAATATTTTTGATCTATCTTTTAGAAAGCGCGAGCACGCTAAATCATTCCAATCAAATGGCGCCGTTGCCGGGGACGGCGTAATATTTCTTTTTGTGAATTTTCGGGTTGATATAAATTTTATAAAAAAAATTATAAAAATCTGAAAATAAAAAAAAAAAAATTATCAAATTTGATCTGTTTGAAGGGTGTATATTTTTGAATCTTGCAGGAACAGCGTCGAATCGCGGATCTGGAATTTTACAGAGGGCAAATAAAAATTTGGTACATAAGAACAGAGAGGAATTGAAAGTACAGAACCACAGAAATTTTTCCAGAGCACGATCTCTATTCTCAGCCGCTCTTCCGCCGCATTAAGAGGCATTCCGCCGCGGTTCCGCGCTTGCATTGCCACGTCAGCCCTAAAAATTTGTGTGGTTTGTTTTCTCTCTCTCTCTTCTGCAACCTCCATATCTCTGTCTGTGAAAATTTTCTGCAGGAATTCTTTGCGTAAAGAGTCTTTCTCCCCCTTCTAAATAACAGATTTTCTGCAGGTTTCTTTGCGCCGCGCTAAAATTGAATGCAAGTGAAATTTTATTTGTTTTGCATAATTTAACCGGACTCTAAGGGGCTATTTGACCAAACTCAGATTGGTTGGGGATTTCATCACCCTTCCCAGGACCCCAGAAAACACCTAAAGCATTTTGCATCGACCACCTTTAATTAAAAAAGATTAGACTCAGACCTAAGGACAGCGAGCTCAATAGGAAAAGGACTAGGGTAGGCATCGGCCGTTAATCCTAACCGACATTGCGGTGTCTAGGCTAGTGGTTATTAATTAGGCCCACTGTAGTGGTGGTTCCTTCCCACTTACCTGGCCGTACTCGTCCGTGAAGAGGCGGTTTGAGGTCTATTTCTAGCCCTAGTTAGGAGCTGTCTAGTAGACCTAGGCAACCCTAGATCTAGGTCTGATTGTGCATGTGTGGTTGATACTTTTGTGTCACGAGTCCGTTTTCAAAAACCTCCTTGCAAAACTCTCACATAAATAAAAGAAAAAGAAAAATCTTTTAAAAACTTGCAACTTGCCGCTAAAGAAAACTTGCAAACTCACTTCCACCACTTCTTCTCACTGACGTTATCTTACCCCCACATTCTGTTTTTCTCTTCTTTTTTTCTGACTGCACTACCCTTTAGTGTATGTCATTTTGGACTAGGGATACTAACGCCCGATTAGTCCGTGTTTCGTTGGTACCGACCGACGAACCCTTCGTCGACATTCCGTCCATTTCCTTACCTCCACCTTCAAATTCTTCTTTCGAAGGTATGTCGGGATTCAACCCCAACGATACCTTACCGACGGGAATGATTCCACCTCCACCAGGTGTGAATAACCCGAATCTTCCGCCTGTTGTAGCGCCCGCAAGAGTTGCGCTCCAGGATCTCTTCTACCCCGTCCGCACTTCTTTACCCACATGTTTTTCACCCCCACCGGCGAATGGGGATAATTTTGAAATAAAACCACACTTCATCAATATGCTGCCTAAGTTTCATGGTTTGGAATCCGAAGATGCATATATTTTCATTAATAAATTCCAAAACGTTTGCGCCATGATGAAGACAACCCAATTAAGTGATGACGCAATAAGGCTAAGGGTCATTCCTTTTACCTTATGTGACCTAGCCGAGAAGTGGCTATACAGCACCGCATCACATTCTATTAGAAATTGGGACTAGTTTGTGAGAGCTTTTCTGAAAAAGTTCTACCCTCATCATAAAACTGCTAGAATCCGAAACGAGATTATACAATTTTCACAGCTTCCTTCCGAACCATTTTGGAAGTGCTTCGAGAGATTTAAAGACCTACTTGTTCAATGCCCTCATCATGGGATAGAAAATTGGCAACTTTGCCAAACATTATACGAGGGATTGAACGCAGCAACGAAGCAGTTGCTAGAAACAATATGTCAAGGTCATTTTCTTTCCAAGTCTAGTGACGAAGCTTGGCAGTTTCTTGAGGACCTTAGTGAGCAAACAATTCAGTGGGAGAGTACCAAGACCACATCATCTTCTTCAGTTGGTCAATCTAGGGCGGGCATACATCAAGTAGATATGTCGATTGCTATGAAGGCCGAGATGGCCTCACTTATGAAAAAGCTAGAAGCCATTGAGACAAAAATCTCATCGTCTTCTCCTGCCCCTACTCTACCCACACGAAATGTTTGTGCTTGTTGTTCGAACCCGTCGCACCTAACCGAAGAGTGTCCTTATAATGCACCCATTCAAGGACAGGATCAAGTCAATGCTGCATTTCAGCAACGACAAAGAAATGATCCGTACTCTTCGACATACAATCAGGGGTGGAGGAGTCACCCAAATCAACAGTTCCAAGGGAATAATAATTTTCAAAGAGCTCCTCCACAACAACAACAAGCACCCTCACAAACTCAAAACCAGCAACCTTTCCAACAACAACCTTATACAAATCAAACGAACAACTTAGTTCAACCAAATGATGATAAGGTTAGCTCGCTCGAGAAGAGTCTAGAAGCATTTCTCAAGCAATCTACAGAATCCGCTGTAAGATTTGAAAGTTATGTTCAATCTTTAATGAATAACAGTGCCTCACACGATCAAAGTATCAAATCTATTGAGGCACAAATTGCACAATTAATTGCTGCGTTGAGCGAGAGAGAAAAGGGAAAGCTTCCATCTCAACCATTGCCCAATCCCGGTCACGCACAAAACGCATATCACAATCACAATGTAAATGCGGTGACCACGTTGAGATCCGGAAGAGAGTTGCAAAATAATGTGGAAACTAGTGATGACATCCCCGCCGGTGGTTCTTCTTCTTCTTCCCCTTCTTCATTTTCTTCACTTCCTTCTTCACCTTTTTCTTTAGAGCCTATTCTCCACCCTTCACATGGCTCTACTTCTTCTAGCTCTAACGGACCCATTTCTCACAACACGAGCACATCTACACCGGGATCCGTTCCTAATCCACAGTCTGCTCCACAAACATTTGACTCAACTAATTTTCAAAATGCACCATTTCCAAACAGGTTGAGTCCTAATAAACCAAATACACAAGTGGAGAAGATTGTGGAGATATTTAAGCAGGTTAGCATAAATATACCTCTCTTGGATGCTATCCAACAAGTCCCTTCATACGCGAAAATCTTAAAGGGATTATGCACTTCAAAGAGAAAAGCATCTCAAGTACCCAAGAAAGTGCTAGTGGCTAGTGCAGTGAGCAAGGCTATTAACCACCATCAAACCTTACCCCAAAAACGAAAGGACCCCGGCTGTCCTACGATTTCCATTACAATTGGGGATAAGAAAATTAATCGAGCACTTTTAGATCTTGGGTCTAGTGTTAACCTGATTCCTTACTCCGTGTACGAACAATTAGGGGTTGGAGAGTTGAAACCCACTCGTTGCACTCTCCAAATGGCTGATCGATCAATCACCTATCCAAGGGGTCAACTAGAGGATGTGTTGATCAAAGTCGGGGAATTCATATTCCCCGTTGATTTTATCGTTATGGATACACAACCTGTTGCTAACCCAAGAAACCAAATTCCGGTGATTCTTGGTCGACCATTTTTGGCCACTTCCAATGCCGTGATAAATTGTCGCAATGGCTCCATGACTCTATCCTTCGGAAAAAGGTCTAGTGAGTTCAATATTTATAAGATGGGAAGTCTACGCCCCGTACCTAAAAGTAGTACACGAGAAGTTTGCTCTATTCACGAAATCACGCAGGAGGACTGCGAGCTTGAAAGATTTCTATTTGATGAAAACAGTTTTGACGCCACTAGTGCGTCCCTCCTTGAGCCTACCACCGTTGACACAACCGATGTTGATTATGAATGTTTTACTTTTTCGGATGACGACGACTCACAGCCCGAATATGAGTCGTTTGAATTTTTGGATGAGTCAGTCGAACCATCCGAATCGGTTGTTTGCAGTGATTTCGAACCTGTGTTAGAGTCCTTTGAGTTCGAGGTAGATTCCGCAATGATTCTTTCGCCTCAGAAATTCGAACTCACGCCCTTGCCGTCTCACCCTAGATATGCCTACATAGGTGAGAATGAGACCTTTCCCATTATCATATCGGCCTCTCTAGCCCTCGAGCAAGAGAACGCCCTCTTAATGGTCTTACAAGATAGGCGGCAAGTTTTCGGTTGGACTATGGCGGACATCGAGGAGATAAGTTCCCTCATAAGTGAATATCATACACAATTAATGGATGATGCCATGTCAATAGAGGACCCACAGGAATATCTTGGGGGTATTGTGGTGAGTCAACCTCCTCCCTTAGAAGTTGAAATACCCCCATTTCTTTTAATAAGGTACGAGAATGCCAACACTCCACTGATTGCTGATCATTTACATTCTCGTTTCGATGCATCACCATCACCTGTATATTTACCTCCACACCTCCCATACCACTACTTCTATCTTCCCCAATTCTTTGCGGACCACCACAACTTATTTTTCCACCACCCAATATTCTTTACTGATAAATTTTTCAACTGGTTGGTGTTAACTTTTGGCCGATGCAAAGTTTGGCAGTAATGTCTAACATAGTTTAAATGAAGTTTGGGGGAGGGTCTTTTTGTATATATTTTTGTTTTTCTTAACAATTAAAAAAAAAAACTATAAATAAATAAACAGGGGAGTATCGGTATTTTGACCCTCTTGGTTTAGCATGACAGTGAGGACACTGTCAAGTTCAAGTTTGGGGGTATGCTCGGTACGTCTTCTTCCTTAGCATTCATTTGTACATATTTTTGCATTTGCATATTTGAAAACCCATAAAAATTTGAAAAATTTCGAAAATTATAAAAATTATTGTATTCAATTTTGGCTAATTGTCTTGAGTTTGACAAATAGGTTAACTGGCTAGAAACAACTAGATCTTAGACTTAGTGAATTAAAAACCCTAAAGATAACATTCCTTAAAGTTTAACGGTAGAAAGTATATGCCTTGTAGTTTATTTAGAAATAGGCAAATTTTGGGTTCACTTTTTGGAATAAGTCAAAACAAGGGAAGAGTATTGATATTCTTATTAGAGTATAAGTTTGAAAAATAGTTCCTAGCTTAAGTCTAGATTCTGAAAATGTATACCTTACAATTTGCACATTCACGCACCTTGAAACTTGGAATAGTAGAAGAGACCTTGAAATACTCTTGTTTAAAGTCCTTAGTACAATGAAAATAAAAGAAAAAAAAGGTAAATAAAGAAAAAAAAATGGACACTGGTTTTTTTGATTACTTAAGGCTGTAAAAAATAGAAAAATATTTAGCGAGGGTGCTTCATCACCTAGTGCCTTAGACCAACTGGTTTGGGAGTCACTGCTAAAGCCTTGGGTGTTGCAAAGACTAGGAAGTACGCTTTAAAGTGCAAACGCATTTTGTAATCGGTCGTTGGTACCTCAAGAAGTATTAACGGTCGCATGAAGGATGTGTAAGCAAATTTCATAAGTGCTTTGGACAAAGGACGAGAGTACGATTGCTTGATTTGAATTTCCAAGTGTAGGGGTGATCTATACACACACGTAGGGGTATGTGATTAGAATTTAGATAAGAGAGAGGAATGAAAGATAAAATTTGTATCTTTAATAGAGTTGATAGAAAATTCCTAAGTGGAGATGGAAACCCTAGAAGGAAAACTTAAGAGATGTCGAAAGCTAAGTAAGTCTATAAGATATATATAATCTTAAGTTAAATAATGAGGAAGTGTGAAGAATATGGGTGGATAATTTACAAGTATAAGATAATAGAATTCCTTGTTAGAAAACCTAATTGGAAAACAAAAGTCAATGGGCCAAGTTGATAGGATTTTGTGGGTGTAATCCGCTGAAAACCCTCAGGAGACAACACTCCTCCTACTAGGGACACCTAGAGGTTTAACGGCTTGTTGCACGTGCTCAGTCCAATCGCGTTTCCCTGCGAAAGTGCGGTTAGGATTTTAGAGAATAAAATAATAAGTTTGCTCGAGGACGAGCAAAAGGTAAGTTTGGGGGTATTTGTTCAGACCATAATATTGCATTTATCATTCCCCTATTCTTATCCTTTTTATAAATAAACAGGTACTCTTGACGCACGTTTGTTGCATATTACAGGATACAGGTTTCTGGAGCAAATACAGTGAAAAAGACACAAAACAACAGAAAAAGGGACTTTTGACCAACAAGTAGACGGATCCTAGTCAAGCCTAGTCGAAGAACAGTGCAAGGTCTAAAAAGTCAAGTGAACGGTTAAAAGATCGCTACAAGTGTTCACTGAAACATCTGGAGAAGAACCAGAAGCCCAAAAGAGAAAATAAGTGAAGAAACAGAAGCCCAAAGAGCCACTGAACCGAGCCCAAAAAGTACAGGGCCCAACTCCTTTATTTGGCCGCGGAACCGCGGCCAAACACAGCCTGGTGCCGCGGTTCCGCGGCCATCAAGTGCCCGTGTCGGTGCATATTTTCTGAGGCGGCGCGTCGGTGCAGATGTTAGGATTTTAAGTGGGCAAATCTGTAATTTTGCATGTGCGAGAGTCTGTAACCCTAGGTTTCCTATTTTCCTATAAATTGTAGTTTTAGATCTGTAAATTGCGATGCCTCTTTTCAATCAATAAAATTCAGAATTTCTGAGATAAAAATTCAGATCTGTTCTTCTTGTTTGGAGGGAGCCGTCAATCTAGTAAGTATTTTATTCTTTTAATTATAATGTTTTCTAATCCCCTAATGAGCGAGTAGTCTCCTCGCTTGTTAGGGTTAGCCTTAGGGAAAGGGTTGAGAGATGAGATCTCTCACCCCTTTCAATGCCACTTTAACCTAATGAATTAGAACTCCACGCATACGAGCACAACCGCTCCCTGCGGCATCCTACCCATCGAGGTAACGATGAACCGTAGTATAAAGGGCCGGATGCGCGCGTTTTCCGTGGGGGTTAGGGTGATTACCAAAAAGGAAGGATACGAATCTAGAGGAAGAAACATCTTCCCAAAAGATTCGTATCCACTTTATTGATAATTAACTTAACACCTAATAGATCTAAAAAAAAAGATGGCATTGAAAGCGGTGATGAAAAACATTAATCTCCAAAACTTCCCCTAAGCCTAACCCTAGCAAGATTCTTAATTAGATTAATTAGATCCAGTATTTTAGATTGTTATAAACCAACCCAAAACGACAAATTGAATCAACTCGTTAAAACACATAAAAGGAATTTACCCATCTCTGTGGATCGACCCGTACTCACCGGCTAGCTGCAAAGCGACGCCGTTTCTGATTGCGGTAATAATATTTTTGATCGTAAAATCTCTATCAATCAATCATGCTAAAGAGTTTTCTTCTCTCTCTCCTAATTGCAGCGACCCTGAAAATGACTGGACTTAAGTTACTTTTAGAGAAAAATATACTGAGAGGGCCAAACTATAAAGATTGGCTGCGGAATGTCAAAATGGTTTTGACCTATGACAAATTGGGGTACGTCCTCACCGCTACGGCACCTTCTGTCCCTGGTCCCAAATCCAGTAATGCGGATAAGGAAATCCGCAAAACCTGGGATTTAGATTGCGCGAAAGCCAAGTGCATCGTGCTTGCCTCGATGAACAATGAACATCAGAGGAGGCACGAGGATATGGAACTAGATGGCATATTTCTCCATACAAAGGAACTTTATGGAGAGCAATCTCGTATAGCAAGATACGAGACCTCTAAGAACTTGTTTCGAGCGAGGTTGGCTGTCGGGTTATCGGTAGGGGAACATGTCCTAAAGATGATCGGCTATATAGAAGAGCTCGCAGACCTTGGGACGACTTTGGATAATGAGCTCTATACATACCTTATTCTCCAGTCCCTTCCTCACACCTACGCCTAGTTTATCCTGAATTTCAACATTCAAAGAAAAGAAGTTGAACTTCCGGAACTCCTGAACATGTTAAGGAGTGCAGAGGGCACCTTGCAGAAGACAAGGGAAACACCCGCTATGTTTGTTGGCGGTGCATCTTCTTCCGGGTCCAAGGCTAGGGCCAAAGGAAGGAAGAAGAAGGCCGCCACCAAACCTAGAGGAGGTGTTAGTAAGGTGGGAGGGAAGGGAAAGAAAAAGTTTGCGGTACCGGTAGTAGGCCAGGATGAGTGCTTCCATTGTCACAGGAAAGGGCACTAGAAAAAGGATTGCAAGGCGTGGAACGCCAAGAACCAGGAAACGAAGCAAGCTGTGGCTTCGACTTCAGGTGTGTTTGTAATTGAGAATTGTCTGTCAATCAACTCTACTTCCTGGGTATTGGACACCGGATCAGGATCTCATATTTGCAATTCATTGCAGGCACTGAGAAACCGTAGAGTGCTGAAGGAAGGTGATATGACCCTAAAGGTTGCTAACGGAGCTAGCGTGGGAGCTGCGTTCGTCGGGATTATCACCTAGGATTGACGAGTGGACACATTTTGGTTTTACATAACTGTTTTTTTGTACCAAGCTTAACGTGTAATATCATATCAGTTTCCTTGTTATCAAATAAAGGTTATGATTTTACGTTTGTAAGAGATGTTGTTAACATCCACCTTAATCATGGTTTGATTGGGTCCGGTACACTAAATAACGGTATATATGTTTTAAACCAACTCCAAATTTTCAATGTCCAGAACACACTAAAAAGAAAGTCTCCAGATTTAAATAAAGCTTTCTTATGGCATTGTAGACTGGGTCACATCAATGAGAGAAGGTTGACTAAGTTGCATAGAGAAGGATATTTGGACTCGTTCGAATATCAAACTTATGACACTTGTCAATCTTGTCTCAAAGGAAAGATGACAAAGACTCCATTTACTGGACATGGAGTAAGAGCGAGCGAGCTCTTAGGACTCATACACAGCGATGTATGTGGTCCAATGTCTACGCATGCAAGAGGTGGTTTTTCCTATTTCATTACTTTCACGGATGATTACTCAAGATACGGATTCATTTATCTGATGAAACATAAATCCGAGGTTTTTGAGAAATTCCAAGAGTATAAGAATGAAGTAGAAAACCAAACCGGCAAAAGTATCAAGACACTTAGATATGATCGAGGTGGTGAATACTTGAGTGCCGAGTTCCTCGGTTACCTAAAAGAGAAAGGAATTCTCTCTCAGCTTACTCCTCCATACACTCCACAGCACAACGGTGTATCGGAGAGACGGAATCGAACCCTATTGGATATGGTACGATCCATGATGAGTAAAGCTGAGTTACTGCGATCTTTCTGGGGTTATGCGCTAGAATCAGCGGCATATCTTTTGAACATGGTTCCTACCAAGACTGTGCCTACCACGCCATATCAGATGTGGAGTGGGAAGAAACCCTATCTTCAGTATCTGAAAATATGGGGATGTCCAGCTTTTGTTAAAAAGCAGCATGTGGACAAGCTCGAGGCATGATCAGTAAAGTGTAAGTTTATGGGATATCCAAAGAATTCCAAGGGGTATCTATTCTATTACGCAGAGGAACAAAAGGTGTTTGTTTCTCGTAATGCCCATTTTCTAGAATATCAGTTTTTAGAAAAGGAAATAAGTGAGAGCGAAATAGAACTGGATGAAATTCCAGAACCACAAACTAATACTGAAAGTTTGGTAGAACCGGTAGTTCAAGAAGAACAGGACATTCCCGCACCCCTCCGCAGGAGTAGTAGGCCATCTCATCCGCCTGAGAGATACTACGGTTTTCTCATAGATGCGGATAGAGAGGATTGCATCATAAATGATAATGAACCTACTGACTTCCAGCAGACCATCCAGAGCGGCGACTCGGTACGATGGCTAGATGCAATGCGGACCGAAATAGAGTCCATGTACACCAACAAAGTATGGACTTTGGACTTTGCTCTAGATAGGGTAAAACCCATAGGATGCAAATGGATCTTCAAGAAAAAGATTGGTGTAGATGGACAGGTGGAAACCTATAAGGCTAGACTTGTTGCAAAGGGTTTTCGTCAAAGACCTGGTTTGGACTATGACGAAACTTTTTCTCCAGTGGCTATGCTCAAATCCATTCGGGTCCTTCTTGCTATTGCTGCCTTCCATGATTATGAAATCTGGCAGATGGACGTAAAGACGGTTTTTCTGAATGGAAATTTAGAAGAGTGCGTCTATATGGATCAGCCAGAGGGTTTCAATCAGAGTGGGAGCAGCGGGAAAGTATGTAAGCTGCTTAAATCCATTTATGGACTAAAGCAGGCATCGCGGAGTTGGAACATCTGTTTTGATGAAACAGTCAAAGAATATGACTTTATCAAAAATCCAGATGAACCGTGCATATATAGTAAAGTTGTAGCCAGAAGTGTCGTATTACTCGTCTTGTACGTGGATGACATTCTATTGATAGGAAATGACATTCCTATGCTACAATCTGTCAAAGGATTCTTGTCACACAGGTTCTCCATGAAAGACCTGGGTGATGCCTCTTACATTCTGGGGATCCGGATCTATCGTGATAGATCCAAGAGGATGTTGGGACTTTCGCAGTCCAGGTATATCGACACTGTACTAAAAAGATTCAGTATGGAAGATTCTAAGCGCGGTAATCTACCGGCTTGTCACGGAATCACCCTCTCCAAAGAGATGTCTCCCAAGACTGATTTGGAAAGGGAACGAATGTCTATTATACCCTACGCTTCTGCGGTAGGCTCTATAATGTATGCGATGTTGTGCACCAGACCAGATGTAGCTTACGCACTGAGTGTGGTAAGCCGGTATCAGTCAGACCCAGGGGAGAAGCACTGGATAGCAGTAAAGAATATTCTCAAGTACCTGAGAAGGACTAAGGAGATGTTCTTGGTTTACGGCGGAAAAGACCTCAGGTTGGAGGCCTTTGCTGATTCCGGCTTCCAGAGTGATAAGGACGATTCCAAGTCCATGTCGGGTTATGTCTTTACCCTCAATGGAGGGGCGGTGTGCTGGAAGAGCTCCAAGCAGGACACCGTTGCTGACTCGACGATGGAAGCGGAGTATATAGCTGCTTGCGATGCCGCAAAAGAAGCAGTCTGGATGAAGAAGTTCCTAACAGAACTTCAGGTGGTTCCTACCATAGTTGATCCAATACCTCTGTATTGCGACAACAACGGAGCTATAGCTTTAGCGAAGGAACCAAGGTCCCATCAGAAGTCCAGACACATCTTAAGGCGGTATCACCTGATCAGGGAGATCATTGATTGTCGGGAGATCGAGGTTCGGAGAGTTGCTTTTGAAGAGAACATTGCTGATCCATTCACAAAGGCCCTACCTCAGATTCAGTTCGAGAGGCTACTCGAGATCATCGGTCTTCGATATGCCAGTACATGGCCCTAGCGCAAGTGGGAGATTGTTAGTGTATATGCCCTAGGGGCCATTATTGTATCATACTAGTTTGTATATTACTTAATGGAAGCTTGGGATATTCACATGTATATAACAGTCTTGCTAAACATGGTAGTATGCTACTTGGTTTTTCTATCTTAATATGTGAGTATACGTATTGATAGATCTCTTAGGATCTTGCTTGACTACCAGCGTTGTAATGGCAGTCACACTAGTGGGGGCTGGGTAGTCTACAAGCACATCCTTATTCAGGTCCCTAGTCGTTGGATTATCGAGACAGGGCATCGATACTCCGGAGTAGACTAGTGTGTACGCTTCTCATCCCAGTTAGGGAGATGGTCTGTCCCACAGCCGTCAGTACGTCGTACTGGAGATAGTATGCAGGTGCTCGTTGGGTTACGGGTACACCGGACAGGACTCACAGGGAACTGTTGGATGGTTTTATACCAGTCGTCAGTGAACAGTTCCCAGGTGACATGAGTACAGCATAGTCCGCAGACTTGACGCTGCTACTTCGCCTCGAGTGTGTCCCACTGTTCTTAGATTGCTACCCTACCACGGCTCAAAGGAGTCGTGCAAACAGGTAGCAGTTGGGTGCAGTCCCGAGCACTTGGAGGCAGTGGCGGTTAGACAGGATTCGTCTCTCCTGGTATTGGGGGTTGATATCGCGCTGTGTCAGAGAGCCATTACACAAAGTCCCTGGCCAGGGCAAGCGAGATTTGCTGGTAGGTTCCAGTAGTTTCTCAGGGTGTAATGGGCTTCGCTCCGACACGACTTATACAGCTATTAGGGGACTGACGCTTGCCGCCCCCTAGGCCCGATATGCGATAGTCTTAGACGAACGGACCGGACTGTATGGAGATTGTCATATCAGACTCAGTAGGAGTTCGGATGGGTTTCCTCATCGGCCTTCTTATCGACATCTACCTGGGGACCGTTACGTACAGCTAGTGCCGCTTGCGGTCTGTGGTTAAACCCACTGCCAGCATAGTAGTCGAATCTCTAGAGTCCCACGCAGAGAGTTTCCCTACTCCAGGCGAAACGATATAGAGGTCGTATGGTTTTACGACAAGGGTTCGGACGCATACGTGTGTTTACGCACGTATGACTTTCGGACAGTTTTTACTAGTCGGCTTTGGTTTAAGCCAGTTACTAGTATCCGGTTATTGGATTTATACAGTCTAAAGTTTTTCCGTGTTTTCACGGATAAGAGGGGCGTTCTCGTAATTGCGCGAGAAGCTTCTAGAAGATGGTGACTAAGGAGGTTTAGGTGGCATATACATTGAATGAGATTAGTGAGTCATATGGATGATTCATCCATGTCATTAATGCTTCATAATTGCTTAATGACTCATGGAGATGAATCACCACAAGATATTTATCAAGCATGGTTGTAAATCATTTTCTTTTCTTTTCTTGATAAAATAAAATGCTTGATATATATTATGATAACTCATTTTCTCTTCTCATTATTATGTTCATCTTCTCTCTCCTCAAGCTCTCTCTCTTCAAACCCTAATCCTCCCCTCTCATGTGTTGAGTACAAGGATTAGTTAGACTACTTAATCCATAACCATACTCTATTTCATCTAGGTACTTTGATTAGCACTTAAAGATACCTAGTTGCCTCAAGTTTAGAGGCAAAGCTTGGAGTTAAGCTCTCGTGGTGGATCGTCTACTATTTGGAGAAGGCCGAGGAGGAGGTGGAGTTCGTAAAGACGAAGGACACGGTTCTTTAGGTATAATCCCTTTACATAGTAGTTTAGAACTTCTATGTTTGATGTTAGTTATCGTTTAGCTTCGATTCATGCGGTTAGTCGATGTTTAAGCAAAGAAGAAGATCGTTTTTCATATTTCCGTCTCCCCGCAAGTCGTGGGGTGTTGTACATCGACTTACAGTATCGAGACAGGGTATCGATACACCAGAGTAGACTAGCGTATACGCATCTTGACCCATATGATGGGCGATGGATGATCCCATATCCATCGGTGTTTGACATCAAAGATGATGTACGGGTGCTCAGCGGAGACTGGGTACACTGAACGGACTCGCTGAGAACTCCTAGATGGATATATACCTATCGTCAGATAGCAGTTCTCCGGTAACACTGGTACAGGTTAGTCTGTAGACCCGAGATCGTCA
Organism: Agapanthus africanus; assembly: GCA_030015575.1. Classification (NCBI taxonomy): domain Eukaryota; kingdom Viridiplantae; phylum Streptophyta; class Magnoliopsida; order Asparagales; family Amaryllidaceae; genus Agapanthus; species Agapanthus africanus. The sequence continues at coordinate 893,362,297 of JASDDO010000019.1, forward strand.
TAGAGTCTTGTGTGATTCCCACTGTGCTTTGATTTCCACCTTACCACGTCCAAGAGGGCGTGAAAAACGGTGGCTTTTGGGTACAGTCCCGAATCACATGGAGGCAATAAGCGATATGAGGGGTTTCGTATCTCCTGGTATAGGGAGTTGATGTTGTGCTGTGTTCGATTGGCTATAACTGGAAGTCCCTGGCCAGGGCTGATATGGAGTGCTGCTGGTAAGAGTTATCAGTAGTTTCTCGACCTGTTATGAGCCTCACATCGACACGACTTATCGGACGAAGTGACCGGACTGTACGGTAGTGTTACCGATTGGATTCACAGAAGAATGTACAGGCTTGCTTGTTGATCTTCTGATCGATCAATACCTGGGTGGCTGTTACGTTTAGCTGACCGCTTGCAGCATGTGGGTGTTTGATATGATCATCACCTACTGCCGGCGTATTGACGATTCTTGAGAGTCCTACACAGAGGTTTCCTAGCTCAGGCAAAACGGAATTGGAGCATATATGTGATATGTGCGGGACCGAGAATATTACGATATGAGATACCGTATTCTATTCTCGCGATATATGATATCGGCCGGGTATATGTTATATAGCCGGGTCATCGGATCAAGTGTTGATTCGATGAATCGGTACATGTTATATTAGTCGGTTATATGCAATATAGCCGGATTGTCGGATCAAGTGTTGATTCGATAATTTAATGTATAATTATATATGTGATATATTACATTACGTTAACTAATATAAGCTCGCTTTATTGATTCATTTTCTCATCGGATAATACATTGATATATATGCGATATATGCTATTTGTATTATTTTCTTTTGTTACAAAAATATATTATATATGTGATATATAATATTGTAACAAATTAGGATTACAAATGCAACATGATTTGTGGAGTTTAAACAAGTTAGGGTTTGATTTGGGTTAGCTTTTGGGTTAGCTTTTTAATGAAGCTTCATGAAGCTTTCTTTTATTTTTAGCTTAGATATTTTGTTTTGATATTTATTAACCCAACTCAAACTCTTTACCTATGGTTTATTCTCTACAATGGTTAAGCCATTCATTCTTAACCAAGGGTTGCAATTGTAACCACAATAATAATTGATTATTCATCACAAAACCTTTCTTCTTCTTCCTCCTCCTTGAAAAAGCTTACTAGCTTTTTACATGTGATGATTTAGTGTGAGAAATTGAAAACAAAAAGGAGCTAAATTCCTACTTCATCATCCTCATCTATTCTAGCCACTTAGATTAGGGTGTTCACTTCACTAATACTTGATTAGAGAAGTGAGAGCTTGAGTTTGAGATACTTCAAGGTAGATCATCTTCGAAAAGGAAGACTTCAAGCAAGTATGGATCATTCGGCTTGGGGAGCCTCTCTAGAGTTCGGAAGTTCATGGATCGCGATGAAGGGACTACTACTCGGAGCTTATGAAGTGAAGGAATGGACTACAAAGGTTGTAATCCCTCTCTTTTAGATGTAAAGTTGTTTATATGCATGTTAATCCTAATCCTCTAGTTAAGATCTTGGTTAGGGTTTGTTTAGCACCCCAAAATTTTTAAAGAAGCATGTTTGATGCTTGCCAAAACCTTCACAAGGTGCTATGCTAATCCTAAACAGCGTAGTCGTTAAGTACATCCTTCAAATGTTCTTCGTCGAGGGTGTATCGAGACAGGGTATCGGTATACCAGAGTAGACTAGCGTATAGCTTCTCGGCCCATGTAGATGGACAATGGATGATCCCATATCCATTGGTGTTTGACATCAGAGACAGTATACGGGTGCTCAGTGGAGACTGGGTACACTGAACGGACTCGTCGAGAACTCCCATATGGTATTATACCTAATGTCAGATGGCAGTTCTCTGGTGACACTGGTACAGGTTAGTCTGTAGACCCGAGATCGTCATAGAGTCTTGTGTGATTCCCACTGTGCTTTGATTTCCACCTTACCACGTTCAAGAGAACGTGCAAAACGGTGGCTTTTGCATACAGTCCCGAGTAACATGGAGGCAATGAGCGATAGGAGGGGTTTCGTCTCTCCCGGTATTGGGGGTTGATGTTGCGCTGTGCTCAATTGGCTATAACAGGAAGTCCCTGACCAGGTAAGCTTTAGAGATATACTAGTAAGTGTTATCAGTAGTTTCTCGACCCGTTATGAGCCTCATATCGGCATGACTTATCGAGTTACTGGGGTCTGGCGTTAACCACCCCTAGACGAGATATGCGATATATCAGACGAAGAGATCGGACTGTACGGTAGTGTTACTGATTGGATTCGCAGGAGAGTGAGCAGGCTTGCTTGTTAATCTTCTGATCGCTCAATACCCGGGTGGCCGTTATGTTTGGCAGACCGCTTGCGGCTTGTGGGTGTTTGATATGATCATCACCTACTGCCGGCGTATTGACGAGTCTTTAGAGTCCTACACAGAGGTTTTCTGGCTCAAGCGAAACGGAGTAGGAGCAAATATGTGATATGTGCGGGACCGAGATTGATACGATATAAGATACCGTATTCTATTTTCATGATTTGTGACATTGGTCGGTTATATGCGATATAACCGAGTTATCGGATCAAGTGTTGATTCGATAAGTTGTTACATATGATATTAGTCGGTTATATATGATATAGCCGGATTATTAAATCAGGAGTTGATTGAATAATTTAATGTATAATTATATATTTGATATATTATATTACATTAACTAATATTAAGCTCACTTATGATTTATTTTTCTCACTTTGTGCATAAGTATATATGTGATATATATAAGTGTACATTATTTTATGTCATGCTTGATGATATATGCAACAAAGGTGTGTGTATCACTTACACCATGCTTAGTTTAATTGCTAGGGTTTTATTTATTTTGGTAATTACAAAAGGTGGCATTTTGTCATGGATGAAAGCTTGTAGAAGTTTGTAGCGATCTTTGACCAAGTCCACTCTTTTGTTTTGGCTAAGATATTTGTTAATCCAACCAATTAAATCTAGCCATGGTTAACTCTCTACAAAGATTAACATATGATGTTAACTTATCTAGGGTTGCCATAATCTCATGGATAATTATCAAGAGAGCTTTCTTCTTCTTCTTCCTCAAAAAGCTTTCTAGTTTCAATGGAGTTGATGAAAAAAGTGTGAGAAAATCAAATCTAAAATGAGCGCACTTCCTACTTCATTATTCTCTACTACTTGCCATTTAGTATAGAGTGTTTGCTTCACTAATTCCGTAATTAGTGAAGAGATAGCCTGGGTTAGTGTCTCCTCGACGTAGATCATCTTCGGCCTCGAAGACTTCGAAGCAAGCATGTTCGTTTCTTCAAGGGAGCCTCTCTAGAGTCTGGAGTTCACGATCGCAGCGAAGGGACTACTACACGGAGCTATTTAAGTGAAGGATCGGTCTACAAAGGTTGTATTCGTTTCTCACTTTACTTGCAAAGTGTTTGCATTTACATTTCCGTCAAATTTCTAGTAGACGATTCTACGGTTAGGATTAGATAGAACGACAAAATTTTTAATATGGCATGATAGATTCCTCCCGAAACCTTGTTGTCGTCCTAGGGAACCCTGCAGATTGCAGCTAAGGGAACACAACTCGGAGCTTATAAAGCGAAGGAATGGACTACAAAGGTTGTAATCCCTATCACTTAGAAGTAAAGTTGTTTGATTTTAGTTTCCGCATGATTCTCTAGTATCGATTCTAGGTTAGGGTTATGTAGAACGTCAAAATTTTGAAATTGGCATGGACGATGCCACCCGAAACCTTGCTGCCGTGCTAGACATCCTAACAGTGGTATCAGAGCCTAGCTAAAGAATTAGACGGATAGTGTAGGATTACGAAACCGAAACAACTCTGAAACACACGAATACGAACCCTAGTTTCTGTCAAAATTTTCTGAGAGTCAAAATTTTTTTAAAACAGTTGCAGAATGTTGTATGTGATACAATAAGAAAACAGAAGAAATTTGAACCCAGATCGCCGGAAAATGGCCGGCCACTTTGATGAAATGTCCGGCCTGCTCGGCCAAGTTGATGAGTTCGGGGTTGAAATTTTTACTGTGTTCTATTCTCTGGGGTTTGGTATTTCAGGTATTGTTTGTTTTTGCTAAATTTGCATGTGATGTCATCTTTTTACAGAGGCAATTCGGAGTGTTTCGTATTCGTAATTCTAAATTGTTTTCGGGTCATTTAGACGGTGTTAAAAAGTTCAAACGGATATCAATAACTCACTTTTTCCCTTACTGGAAATTTTTCTAAGTGCTGCATTTTTCCTTAGTTTAAAACTTTCAAAAACCCATGCAAGCGATTCTGTGGACCCTCTAGAAGAATGAAACCCTAACTGGATTATGTGACCATCAGAACCGCCACTAAACCCTAGGGTTTGTGGTAGTTCAGCGGTGCCACATGTGAGGCATTGGTTGACCCTTCTACTGCTGGTTCATAGAAGCTGTGGCATGTTTTGGGACCTTTTGATCTCCACTCAAATGTTGAGCTATTTGGGAAATTTTGGGTATTTGTTTATTCGATCGGAAAGTTTAACATTGTCTAGTTATCTAGAATGTGATACAATATGTGGAATTCATATAATTAGGCATGAAATCCGAAATATGTGATATTTCGGGTTTATGATGTCTAAGGTGATTGTGGATTCCAAATGTTGTAGTTTTTCACTTTCTTTTCTGTGACCGTAAGTGTAATATGTGGTGTATCGCCAGTTTCGTTGCTATACATCAACGACAATTGGGATACGCATATTTACTTACGTTGATGACATGTGATGTTATGTGTTGTTGTGATATGTTATATTGGATTGTCGTGTTTTGAATAGCCGGGGTTTTTATGTGAGATGGGAGTTTTTCATTTACATTCAAGTAAAATTCATTGTATGTAATATTCTTTTATTGGGGCACTTCCGGGTTGAGAATGATGTCACCATTGTATATTATTTACTTTTCCGCATTAGGACAGACCCAAGGAGGGGAGCACAAGTAATCGGGTTCTAGGGTCCAGTGCGAGGCCATCTCGAGGAGTCGAGACCGGGTCTCCTAACCCTAGAATTGGTAGGGTTGCTTGCCGCTCTCGTAGGGGTCTAGGGATGTGGGTTTGGCTATTCATCATGACCGTGGAATCCGTGTTTTATACAGGCTCAAAATAAAACACGGACCTCCTAGTATATCAAATATTTCATATATTATCTTCTGCTGCTGATATTTTGTAATGTGATCATTTTATATGAGTGAGACGAATGCTTTATTATTGTATATATGATATATAATAAACGTTGCTTATGTTTTGCATCCGCGCTAGTCCCGCCCCGGTATGTCGTTAGTTAAGTAACTTAACGGGGCATAACGGGACACTGTGGCGAATGCGGATGGCATAAGCGTACATTGTATTTTCGTTTCTTCTGTGATGCTTAGGAAGCATAAATGATGGGACTCCGTTAATGAGATTAATGAAAGAAAAAGAAAACTAAAAGATGTTGTAGAATCAAATTTTCAAAAAGGGTAGCTCTAGTTTTTGTTTTGCATAGTGGTATTCCTTATAGAATATCCAGCACCTTATTCGATAAGGAAAGAGCCGAGATCCCTTCACCGGGAGTGACCTCTTTAGCAAAACTAGCAGATGCTACAACTCACTCGGTTTTGTTTTTGATTGCTTCTATAGTTTTTGCTTTGCATAGTGGTATTTATGAAATATCTTGCATCTTATTCGATAAGGAAAGAGCCGAGATCCCTTCACCGGGAGTGACCTCTTTCGCGAAACTAGTAAAAGCCTAAAAAACACTCCTTTTCAAAAACACTTGTTTCTATAACGATATCAAGTTCATTACGCAAAAGGTTTTCATAAAAACCTGTCGTAGCCTTTCGTCATTTCAGATAAAGACTATTTAGTATTCGTGCTGCGTTTGTTGGCCTTTGTCAAGACATAGTGTGCGGTTGCTGACTAGTACTTATTTGTTTAAGCATGTGATGCGATTGGATTAGGGTAGTCGTACGACCTTGTTGGACTTTGTCAAGGGTCGTACGGGTGGGTTTAATTCAATCAGGAAATGACGGGTTGAACTTGACTAGCATTCTATGGTTTGTTGGCCTTTGTCAAGGTCATAAAAGGTTAGGGGCAAAAGTATTATCAGGAATTTCAAGTGTTGAAATTTGCAATGAGATTGCATACCTTCTATAAGATAGTTGGATCTCGATACCCACTGTGTTAGTTATGTATATGCCCTAGAGGCCATTGTTGTACATGTGATGTATATTATGATGGATGCTTGGATATATATAGAGATGACTTTATTGCTCGTCATGATAGTATGCTATTTGGTTTCACTTTATCTTAACATGTTGACTTGTACTGGTTTACTGTTTTACTCTCACATGTTGATAAAACCCTTAGGATCTGTACTCAACTACTAGGACTATGATGAGATCATACTAGTGGGGCCACGGTAGTCGATGAGTACATCCTATAACTGTTCCTAGTCGAGGGTATATCGAGACAGGGCATCGATACACCAGAGTAGACTAGCGTATACGCATCTTGACCCATATGTTGGGCGATGGATGATCCCATATCCATCGGTGTTGTATATCAAGGATGGTGTGCGGGTGCTCAGTGGAGACTGGGTACACTGGACGGACTCGCTGAGAACTCCCAGATGGTGATATACCACACGTCAGATGGCAGTTCTCCGGTGACACTGGTACAGGGTACTCTGTAGACCCGAGATCGTCATAGAGTCTTGTGTGATTCCCACTGTGCTTTGATTTCCACCTTACCACGTCCAAGAGGGCATGCAAAACGGTGGATTTTGGGTACAGTCCCGAATCACATGGAGGCAATGAGCGATAGGAGGGGATTCGTCTTTCCCGGTATAGGGAGTTGATGTTGTGCTGTGTTCGATTGGCTATAACTGGAAGTCCCTGGCCAGGGCTGATATAGAGATTTACTGGTTAGTGTTACCAGTAGTTTCTCGACCCGTTATGAGCCACACATCGACACGACTTATCGGTTACTGGGGTCTGACGTATACCACCCCTAAACTTGATATGCGACATATCAGACGAAGAGACCGGACTGTACGGGAGTGTTACTGATTGGATTCACAGGAGAATGTACAGGCTAGCTTGTTGATCTTCTGATCGCTCAATACCTGGGTGGCTGTTACGTTTAGCTGACCGCTTGCAGCTTGTGGGTGTTTGATATGATCATCACCTGCTACCGGCGTATTGACGATTCTTTAGAGTCCTACACAGAGGTTTCTTGGTTCAGGCAAAACGGAGTAGAGGCACATATGTAATATGTGCAGGACTGAGGATAATGCGATATGAGATACCGTATTATATTCTCACGATATTTAGATATGAACCGGGTCATCGGATCAAGTGTTGATTCGATGAATCGGTACATGATATATTAGTCGGTTATATTCGATATAGCCGGATTGTCGAATCAAGTGTTGATTCGATGATTTAATGTATAATAATATATATGATATATTGTATTACATTATCTAATATTGGCTCGCTTTATTATTTCATTTTCTCACCGGGTAATACATTGATATATATGCGATATATATTAATTGTATTATTTTTTTTTGTTACAAATATATAATATATATATGTGATATATATTATAGTAACGTGATATGATTAATAATGGAACATGTTTAGTTGAGATTAAACAAGGTTAGGGTTTGATTAGGGTTAGCTCCTTCTTGATCCTTCTAAAAGGAATTCTTTTTGTCATGGTTAAGATATTATGGTTGATATTTATCCATGACTCATTCTTTAACCTAACCAAACCCTAGCCCTAGTTAATTCTCTACAAGGGTTATCCTTGTCATCCCTTGACCATGGTTCCATGATTATTCATATATTCATTTTCTATTATTCATCACAAAAGGATTAACTCATTATTCATCATCTTCTTCTCTCTTGAGCTTTGAGAAAGCTTGCTAGTTTTTCATTTTGTGATGAATTCATGTGAGAATTTGATATAAAAAGATAGCATAAATACTACTTCATCATCCTCATCTAATCTAGCCCATTAGATTTGGGTGTTCACCTCATTAGAGTGAGAGAGCTTGAGTTATTGCAATTTCGACTTAGATCATCGGAGAAACGGAACACTACAAGCTAGCATGGATCGTTCGAGTATTGGAGCCTCTCTTGAGTCTGGGAGATCGTGGATCGTGGCGAAGGGACTTCTACTCGGAGCTTATGAAGCGAAGGAGCGGACTATAAAGGTTGTAATCCCTCACACTTAGTAGTAAAGATGTTTACTTGCATGTTAAACCCTAATAATCTAGCAAAGATCCCGGCTTTGGGTTGTTCGGCACTTCTAAAATTTTATTCGGGCATGGTTGATGCCTTATGAACCCTCACAAGAGTGCCTAGGAACCCTACAGTGGTATCAGAGCCTAGTTAGAGAATTAGGCGACGTGTATACGAAGTTAAAACTCCGAACAAACCCCGAAACGATGAAACGACCCCCTCTCTGGACATTTTTAAAAACTGTGATTTTTCTGAATTAAAAATACCTAAAAAACTCAGCAGGTAAATATAAATATTACTGTAGAAAACGAGCACTCAATTCGTATGGACCGCCGCGGAACCGCAGCCATACCTCGCTTGGGCTGCGAATCCGCGGCCGTACTGTAGATATGGGCTTTTGTTTTTGTACAGTAATTTCTTTGGCTGCTTGTATATATTTCTGGGTATTTTTAAACTAACTCAAGTGTTGAGTATTCTGGGGTTTATTTTGTAATCGTTGATTCGATCGGAAAATTTAAATTCGTTATTGTTTTCCGGATATTTAGGAACTATTAAAATGTTCGAGCGGATATCATTAACTCACTTTTTCCCGGCACGAAAATTTTTCAAGTGTTGAATTTTTATCGGGTTTAAATCTTTCGGATAAACGTACAAGTAACGCGGCGGTCCCTCTAGAAGAACACAAATCTTAACTCGATTATGTGACCGTCTTGAACTGCCTCTAAACCTTAGGGTTTGAAGCAGTACGGCGTGCCACATGTAAGGCGTTGGCTTGACCCTTCTACGGCTAGATCATCGGTACTGTGACATATTCTGGGATTATTTGAACTCCGCTCAAGTGTTGAGCTATTTAGCAAATCTTGGGTATTTGATTATCCGATCGGAAAGTTTAATACAGTCTATTTATCTGGAATGTGATACAATATGTGGAATTCATAGAGTTAGGCATGAAATGCGAAGTATGTGATATTTCGGATTTATGATGTCTAAAGTGATTGTGGATTCCAAATGTTGTAGTTTTACAATTTCTTTTCTGTGACCGTAAGTGTAGTATGCAGTTGTATTGCCGATCTTCGTTACTATACATCAACGACGATCGGTGTATGCATACTTACTTACGTTGATGATATGTGATATTATGTGTTGCTGTGATATGTTATATTGGATAGTCGTTTTCTGAATAGCCGGGGTTTTTTATGTGAGATGAGGGTTTTTTATTTTCATTCATGTAAAATTCATTTGTATGTAATATTCTTTTATTGGGGCACTTCCGGGATGAGGTTGATGTCACCAGTATATATTATTTACTTTTCCGCATTAGGTAGACCCAAGGAGGGGAGCACAAGTAACCGGGTTCTAGGGTCCAGTGGGAGGCCATCTCGAGGAGTCGAGGCCGGGTCTCCTAACCCAAGAACTGGCAGTGTTACTTGCCGCTCTCGTAGGGGTCTAGGGATGTGGGTTTGGCTATTCATCGCGACCGTGGAATCCGTGTTTTATACAGGCTCGTATTAAAAACACGGACCTCCTAGTATATCCAATATTTCATATATATTCTTCTGCTGCAATGTTCTGTGATGAGATCATATTACTGCCTGAGACGAATGCTTATACTATATATATATGCTGATATATAAATATTACTGCTTTCGTTTCTTCTGTGATGCTTAGGAAGCATAAGCTGATGGGATTTAATAATGAGATTAATAAAAAGAAAAGAAACCTAAAAGATGTTGTGGAATCAAAACTTTATAAAAAAGGTAGCTACAGTTTTGCTTTGCATAGCGGTATATATGATATACCCTGCACCTTATTCGATGAGGAAAGAGCCGAGATCCCTTCACCGGGAGTGACCTCTTTAGCAAAACTGGCAGATGCTACAAACTCACGGTTTAGTTTTTGACAGCTTATATAGTTCTTGCTTTGTACAGCGGTATATATGATATACCCTGCACCTTATTCGATGAGGAAAGAGCCGAGATCCCTTCACCGGGAGTGGCCTCTTTAGCGAAACTAGAAAAGCCTCAAAAACACTCCTTTTTCAAAAACTACTCGATTCTACGACGATATCAAGTTCATTACGCTCGAGGTTTTCTGAAAACTGCGTAGCCCTCCGTCATTTCAGATAAAGACTATTTAGTATTCGTGCTGCGTTTGTTGGCCTTTGTCAAGGCGTAGTGTGCGGTAGCTAACTGGTACTTATCTGTTTATACATGTGATGTGATTGGATTAGGGTATTCGTATGACCTTGTTGGCCTTTGTCAAGGGTCGTGCGGGTGGGTTTATTTCAATCAAGAAATGACGGGTTGAACTTGACTAGCTTTTTATGATTTGTTGGCCTTTGTCAAGGTCATAGGGGTTAGGGACAAAAGCATTATCGGGAATTTCAAGTGTTGAAATTTGGAATGAGATTGCATACCTCCTATGAGATAGTTGGATCCCGATACCCACTACGAGTAAGTGTTACTCCTGGGAGAGTTTTACACAGGACAATTAGCCGATCAAGTAGGTGTCTAGAAAAGTGTTAACGAGGTTACGCCTCTGAGAAAACGAGGTTTACTTTAATAAGGTCCGTGTGAAAGCGGGGAACCTCCCTCAAGTACCGATACTGATCTGGCTGAAAGATTGACAAAATTATAGGGTGTAATTAATCCCGGCTAATCTTACCTTTTAGGGTTTGGAGGAAGATTTGATAAAAACAGTGGGAGATATCCTGATTAGATAAGATAATAACCAATCTAATCTTGTAAGAGCATACGCTAAAGTGTTTTCTTCTCTCTCTCTCCAGGTAGCGACCATGTCAGGCCATAATCAAGATAATAATATGGATGTATTGACTGAACCGGCTTATTATACTGAGCAGGGGAACGTTGGTCCCGTTCTTTCTTATAAGAGTTATAAGACTGAACAGGGAATAGTAGAATATCTGGATTCTCACGCCGCCCAAATGGAGAACATGCATGTTGATGCACCTTCTTCGGATGTGTTAGTTATTGAGAACTGTTTCTCAGTTCACCCTACGTCATGAGTATTAGATACCGGATCAGGATCCCACATATGTAAATTGTTTTATGGGCTACGTAAAGGTAGGGAACTGGGAAAAGGTGATCATTCCATTCAAATAGGGAATGGGGCAAATATTGCAGCCAAAGCAGTTGGCGAATATCACCTAGTATTACCAAATGGTAATACACTGATTCTGAATGAGTGCTATTATATACCAAACATGATGTCCAATATTATATTAGTTTCTTTATTAAGTAAAGAAGGATATAATTTTGTAGTACAAGATAATGTTATGAACATCTTCCGAAATCAAAAGTTGATTGCATCAGGCTCGTTACATAATGGCATATTCATTCTCAATCAAAATACAGTCCTCAATATACAAAAGACACACAAGAGGAAAAGTTCAGAAATGAACGAATCCTACTTGTGGCATTGTAGACTTGGTCATATCAATGCGACACGACTGGCTAAGTTACATAAGGATGGATATTTGAATCCGTTCAAATTATCATCTTATGATACTTGCCATTCATATCTCAATGAAAAATGACCAAAGCTCCGTTTAGTGGACACGGAGAAAGAGTTACGGAACTCTTAGGACTGGTACATAGTGATGTATGCGGTCCCATGTCTACGCATGCCAGGAATGGTTTTTCCTACTTTATTACATTCACCGACGATCTCTCAAGATTCGGATATGTGTTCCTGATGAAACACAAGTCTGAAGCTTTTGAGAAATTCAGAGAATATAAGCACGAAGTAGAGAACCAAACGGGCAAAAGTATTAAGATTCTTCGATCTGATCGAGGAGGAGAATACTTAAGCAATGAGTTCCTGGATTATCTAAAAGGGAATGGGATTCTCTCTCAGCTTACTCCTCCTTATACACCACAGCACAACGGTGTATCGGAACGGAGGAATCGCGCCCTATTAGATATGGTGCGTTCGATGATGAGTACAGCTGAGTTACATATTTCTTTCTGGGGGTATGCACTTGAGACAGCAGCATACCTATTGAATCAAGTTCCAACTAAATCTGTACCTACCACACCATATGAGATATGGAGTGGGAAGAGACCATGTCTTAAACGGGTTAATATATGGGGTTGTCTAGCCTATGTCAAAAAGCAAAATCCAGACAAACTCGAGGCACGGTCAGTTCTATGCAAGTTTGTAGGATATCCCAAACATTCACATGGATATCTTTTCTACCATAGCGAGGAAAAAAAGGTGTTTGTTTCTCGACATGCCACCTTTTTAGAAAAGGAATTTCTTGTAAAAGAAATTAGTGGCGAAGAGGTAGAACTGGAAGAAATTCCGGCTACATAAACTGCAACTGAAGATTTAGTGGAACAAGAGGATTCAGTAGTACCCGACGAACCCCAGCCTCTCTGCCGATCTAGTAGGGTTTCTCGTCCACCTGAGAGATACTACGGTTTTCTCATTGATGGTGGGAGTGAGGATTGTATCATGGAAGATGATGACCCGACTAGTTTCGAGCAGGCTATCACGAGTGGTGACTCCGTGAAATGGCTGGATGCAATGCGATCTAAGATGGAATCCATGTACACCAACAAAGTATGGACTTTGGAAAATGCTCCTGAAGGGGTAAAACCCATTGGGAGCAAGTGGATCTTTAAAAAGAAATTTGGTGTAGATGGAAAAGTTGAGACTTTCAAAGCTAGATTTGTTGCAAAGGGTTTTCGTCAACGACCAGGTGTGGATTATGACGAAACCTTTTCTCCAGTGGCTATGCTTAAGTCCATCCGGATCTTACTTGCCATTGCTGCATACCATGACTACGAAATCTGGCAAATGGATGTTAAGACCGCCTTTCTAAACGGTGATTTAGAAGAGTGCATGTACATGACTCAGCCAGAGGGCTTCGTAGATAGTGGGAGCAGCGGAAAGGTGTGCAAGCTGCTTAAATCCATTTATGTGTTAAAGCAAGCTTCGCGGAGTTGGAACATCTGTTTTGATGTTGTAGTCAAAGAGTTTGACTTCATCAAAAATATAGATGAACCTTGTATGTATAAGACGGTAGCAGAGAGTAAAGTTGTCTTCCTCGTATTGTACGTGGATGACATACTCTTGATAGGAAATGATATTCCTATGCTGCAATCAGTCAAGCTCTTCTTATCACAAAGATTCTCAATGAAAAATCTAGGTGATGCCTCCTGCATATTGGGAATCATGATCTATAGAGATAGATCTAAACGGATACTGGGATTGTCCCAATCCAGGTACATTGACACCATACTAAAGAGGTTTATTATGGAAGAATCCAAGCGTGGGAACCAACCCACGATCTCTGGACTCACTCTCTCTAAAGAGATGTCTCCTAAGACTGATTTGGAGAGAGCTCGCATACAAGGGATACCCTATGCTTCGGCAGTAGGCTCTATCATGTATGCGATGCTATGTACCAGACCCGATGTAGCATACTCACTAAGTGTAGTGAGTCGGTATCAAGCAGATCCTGGAGAGAATCACTGGACAGCTGTGAAGAACATTCTCAAGTACTTACGAAGGACTAAGGAGATGTTCTTGGTGTATGGTAACGGAGAACTCCAGGTGGAGTCCTTTACCGATTTGAGCTTCCAAAGTGATAAGGACGACTCTAAGTCACACTCGGGAGTTGTCTTTACCCTCAATGGAGGGGCGGTATGTTGGAAGAGTTCCAAACAGGATACCGTTGCAGACTCGACGATGGAGGCTGAATACATCGCTGCCAACGATGCTGCCAAAGAGGCTGTCTGGATAAAGAAGTTCATTAGTGAACTTGGTGTGGTTCCATCCATTGAACATCCAATACCTCTGTATTGCGATAACAATGGAGCTGTGGCGTTGGCCAAGGAGCTTAGGTCCCATCAAAAGTCCAGACATATTCTGAGGCGGTATCACCTGATCAGGGAGATAGTTGATCGCCGGGAGATCGAGGTCAGGAGAGTAGATACGAAGGACAACACTGCGGATCCACTCACAAAGGCCATTCTCCAGATACAGTTTGAGACATTATTCGGGATGCTAGGTATGAGATACTACAGCAGCTGGCCTTAGTGCAAGTGGGAGATTGTTAGTTATGTATATGCCCTAGAGGCCATTGTTGTACATGTGATGTATATTATGATGGATGCTTGGATATATATAGAGATGACTTTCTTGCTCGTCATGATAGTATGCTATTTGGTTTCACTTTATCTTAACATGTTGACTTGTACTGGTTTACTGTCTTACTCTCACATGTTGATAAAGCCCTTAGGATCTGTACTCGACTACTAGGACTATGATGAGATCATACTAGTGGGGCCACGGTAGTCGATGAGTACATCCTATAACTGTTCCTAGTCGAGGGTATATCGAGACAGGGCATCGATACACCAGAGTAGACTAGCGTATACGCATCTTGACCCATATGATGGGCGATGGATGATCCCATATCCATCGGTGTTGGACATCAAGGATGGTGTGCGGGTGCTCAGTGGAGACTGGGTACACTGGACGGACTCGCCGAGAACTCCCAGATGGTGATATACCACACGTCAGATGGCAGTTCTCCGGTGACACTGGTACATGGTAGTCTGTAGACCCGAGATCGTCATAGAGTCTTGTGTGATTCCCACTGTGCTTTGATTTCCACCTTACCATGTCCAAGAGGGCATGCAAAACGGTGGCTTTTGGGTACAGTCCCGAATCACATGGAGGCAATGAGCGATAGGAGGGGATTCGTCTCTCCCGGTATAGGGAGTTGATGTTGTGATGTGTTCGATTGGCTATAACTGGAAGTCCCTGGCCAGGGCTGATATAGAGATTTACTGGTTAGTGTTACCAGTAGTTTCTCGATCCGTTATGAGCCACACATCGACATGACTTATCGGTTACTGGGGTCTGACGTATACCACCCCTAGACTTGATATGCGACATATCAGACGAAGAGACCGGACTGTACGGGAGTGTTACTGATTGGATTCACAGGAGAACGTACAGGCTAGCTTGTTGATCTTCTGATCGCTCAATACCTGGGTGGCTGTTACGTTTAGTTGACCGCTTGAAACCTGTGGGTGTTTGATATGATCATCACCTGCTACCGGCGTATTGACGATTCTTTAGAGTCCTATACAGAGGTTTCTTGGCTCAGGCAAAACGGAGTAGAAGCACATATGTGATATGTGCAGGACCGAGGATAATGCGATATGAGATACTGTATTATATTCTCGCGATATTTAGATATGAACCGGGTCATCGGATCAAGTGTTGATTCGATGAATCGGTACATGATATATTAGTCGGTTATATTCGATATAGCCGGATTGTCGGATCAAGTGTTGATTCGATAATTTAATGTATAATAATATATATGATATATTGTATTACATTATCTAATATTGGCTCGCTTTATTATTTCATTTTCTCACCGGGTAATACATTGATATATATGCGATATGTGTTAATTGTATTATTTTCTTTTGTTACAAATATATAATATATATATGTGATATATATTATAGTAACATGATATGATTAATAATGGAACATGTTTAGTAGAGATTAAACAAGGTTAGGCTTTGATTAGGGTTAGCTCCTTCTTGATCCTTCTAGAAGGAATTCCTTTTGTCATGGTTAAGATATTATGGTTGATATTTATCCATGACTCATTCTTTAACCTAACTAAACCCTAGCCCTAGTTAATTCTCTACAAGGGTTATCCTTGTCATCCCTTGACCATGGTTCCATGATTATTCATATATTCATTTTCTATTATTCATCACAAAAGGATTAACTCATTATTCATCATCTTCTTCTCTCTTGAGCTTTGAGAAAGCTTGCTAGTTTTTCATTTTGTGATGAATTCATGTGAGAATTTGATATAAAAAAATAGCATAAATACTACTCCATCATCCTCATCTAATCTAGCCCATTAGATTAGGGTGTTCACCTCATTAGAGTGAGAGAGCTTGAGTTATTGCAACTTCGACGTAGATCATCGGAGAAACGGAACACTACAAGCTAGCATAGATCGTTCGAGTCGTGGAGCCTCTCTCGAGTCCGGGAGATCGTGGATCGTGGCGAAGGGACTTCTACTCGGAGCTTATGAAGCGAAGGAGCGGACTACAAAGGTTGTAATCCCTCACACTTAGTAGTAAAGATGTTTACTTGCATGTTAAACCCTAATAATCTAGCAAAGATCCCGGCTTTGGGTTGTTCGACACGTCTAAAATTTTATTCGGGCATGGTTGATGCCTTATGAACCCTCACAAGAGTGCATAGGAACCCTACGCACTGCGAGTAAGAGTTACTCCTGAGAGAGTTTTACACATCACAATTAGCCGATCAAGTAGGTGTCTAGAAAGGTGTTAACGGGGTTATGCCTATGGGAAAACGAGATTTATTTTAATTAGGTCCGTACGAAAGCACGGGGAACCTCCCTCAAAGTACCAACACTGGCCTGGCTGAAAGATTGGCGAACTTGTAAAGTGTAATTAATCCCGGCTAGTCTTACTTTTTAGGGTTTGAAGGAAGATTTGATAAAAGCAGTGGGAGCCATCCTGATTAGATAAGATAATAACCAATCTAATCTTGCAAGAGCATACGCTAAAGTGTTTTCTTCTCTCTCTCTCTAGGTAGCGACCTTGTCAGGACTTAATCAAGATAATAATATGGATGTATTAACCGAACCCGCTTGTTATACTGCGCAGGAGAACGTTGGTCCCGTTCTTTCTTATAATTGTTATAAGACTGAGAAAGTAATAGGGACATATCCGGACTCCCACGCCTCCCAAACGAAGAATAAGAATGTTGATACATCTTCTTCGGGTGTGTTAGTTGTCGAGAACTGTTTCTCAGTTCACTCTACGTCCTTGGTATTAGATACCGGATCAGGACCCCATATATGTAATATGTTACATAGGCTAAAGAAAGGTAGAGAACTGGGAGAGGGTGATCATTCCATAAGAGTAGGGAATGGTGCAAATGTTGCAGCCAAAGCAGTTGGCGAATATCACCTTATGTTACCAAATGGTAATACATTGATTCTGAATGAATGCTATTACATTCCGACCCTGATATGCAATCTTATATCAGTTTCTTTATTGAGTAAAGAAGGATATAATTTTGTAGTACAGGATAATATCATGAACATCTTCCTGAATCAAAAGTTGATTGGATCAGGCTCATTGAATAATGGCATATACGTTCTGAATCAAACCACGGTTCTTAATGTACAAAACACACAAAAGAGGAAGAGTTCTGTAACATTTCAGAAAATATAAAATATTA
The DNA here is from genome assembly GCA_030015575.1 of Agapanthus africanus. NCBI lineage: Eukaryota > Viridiplantae > Streptophyta > Magnoliopsida > Asparagales > Amaryllidaceae > Agapanthus > Agapanthus africanus. Next base: position 893,379,874 of record JASDDO010000019.1, read on the forward strand.
TTTTTGGAATTTAATATTAAAATAATATATTTCCCGAAAATTGCTCGATTTGCGAAATTGGGGTTTTTGAAAAAGGGTATAGATATATACCGATAATTATGAAATAAATGGAAATTAAAATGATTTATTCATTTAATAATATATTTGAAAGATTTGGCATTTTTAAAATTTATTATATGCAGTTTGGATAAAAACCCGATTAGTGCGCTGCTAATTGCAATTAAGCCAAATCCGTGTTTCTACAGTTTTCCATGGCTAGTGCACCATGTCATGTTACATTTGGTTACATATTTTTGCATTTGTGTTGTTTTATGGGTATTATGTGATTTGGTTTTGAAGTTTAAAAGAGAAAAGAAAAAGTAATGAAAAAGGGTTAAAAAGGTGAATGATTAGAGAGAGAGAGTGTGTGTGAGATAAGTGAGAGGGAGGGGGGCTGCTGCCTTATTGTTTTACCCCATCATTTTCTTCTCCTTCTTCATCTTTCTCACCCTCATCTCCCTCTACTTCTAACCCTAAATCCATCTCCAAATAATCCCCAAAACCTTATACTCCCATCATAAAAATTAATCCCCATCTCTTCCTATACACATTGGACTAAGAAAAGTTGGATCTTGATGACTTTGGACTTCTAGGGTTTGCTTAAGTGACATTCATGAGGTATAATTCATTTCCTTTAGTTTAGTTCTAGTTTCTTGCATTCTAGTTTAGTTTAGAGGTTGATTTTGAGTGGAATTGTGATCTTAGAAAATCCTAGAGAAGGGTTTGAGTAATTGTGAGGAATTGATGATGGGTAGAGGCTGTTAACTAGACTTGGGTGGTGTTTTTACTGAGCTAGAACAGAAAATAGAACTACAACACGAACTTAGAACTTTCCGACATGGGTAAATTTGACGATTTGTGAGGGTATTTGGTGATCTGGAGTGACCCGAGACAACCATTGAATAAGTTCCCATGACCATGAGACGTGCAGGCAATCATGGACCACCCCTGAAACCTGAGCCCCTACCCCTACTTTCTAGCCGCAGATTTATTCATATGGGCCGCAATTTGCGGCCATGTCGGAAGAAAATGCGTTGAATTTTGGTTGGTGAGTCCCTTAGGTGATATCTAGAGCAACCCTATATGCAAAATTGGCTAGTTTGACCTGAGTCAAAATCTAGGAGTACTTTGGTGTGTTTTTGGCTATGTTTTCCATATTTTGGAATTCTTGGTTTTAGTGTTTGATGTTGTATTTGGTTGTTGGATGTTTGTACATCAACGACAAGGGTTGTTTGATTTTTTTTGCACGCGTAGGCTATAGTTCAAACCTATGAGCGCATCGTGTGCTGTATCGGTTTTCCGGATTCGATTTTAATAGCGATTGGGATTGTGTATTATTGTAGGTACCTTCGTGTGGATTCTGAGGCGACGGAGTGTGGCGTCATCGACTTCGGCAAGAAAGGATCAAGGTGAGTGGATCTATATCCACGGGGGAAATCGGGTGGATGGCGTATAGCATCCCCGCACACTTTGATGGAAACCGATTTATATATAGATTATGGTTAATGAAACCTTTAATAGAAAACTATAGATAGAGTAAAAAGGTAGTTAGAGAACCATATCTGAAACTAAAGGATAGATATGAGCGATATGATACGACTGGTATGTGATGACGGGACTTGAGAATGATATTTGATGATATTGCCGTTTAGGGTACTATAAGACTAGATAGTCGACGTGGATGTGTCATCCGAACCATACCTATTTCCAAACTGAAGAATCGTATGCATCTTTTAAACAGATACCTTGAGGGACGTTATGGATTTTTAAATGATATCTTTTCCTTAAAAACACCGTAGCCCCTACTTTCAAAACTACGATTCCCATATTTCAAAAACTGTTGGTATGGTTCAGGTGTGTATGTTAGATTAAATACTTATGCTTATAGTAAAGGTAGAATGTATACATAAACTTGACTTTATGTGAGATAAAATTATGATGAAAAGAGAATACGATTTGACATATGATATGATGATATGTTGGTATACGGATGCGAGTCGATTGAGATGATTGTTACCTTGTCGGTCCTCTGATACGAGATTGTTATGGATATGACCTGGGATATAGGTATGTAGATATATATAGAATGTCGTGAATCATGTGTGATATATCGTACGAGACGTTAGGTCCGTACCCTTCATTGTCGCATAGGTTGATAGGATCCCTGATAGCTTAATGCCGTCGTACGATGATTTTCCGTACGTGATGAGTTTGACTTGAGCTTTGATCCATACCCTTGACTAGAGGATTCCGTACGAGGGATTATACCGTACGTGATGTTGTGTGGCGAGGTGCCGATTGATAAATTCGCCGACTCGGTCATGTTAGATACGTATACCCATCAGCATTTGCATATGATTTACCTTATGCTACATTCATATTATTCTCATTGCATTGCTTATACCTGTGCTAGTACATTTTCACCATTATCGATGATGTGTATGTTACACTTACAAAGATTTGCCGGCTCACACACTTCATCATCGATAATTGCCATGTCACTACACAGTAGAACCGCTGCATCTGGATATGACTCCTTGCATGGTATACTTGCGTACATATATATTGTACAGCCATACTTGCGTACATACATATTGTACACCCATACTTGCGTACATACTCATATGCACCCCTATAGATATTGCATTCAATTTTGAAGATTTGGGAACCGCATGATATATTTTAAAACTGGATTCATTTAAAAGAGAGGTTTTCCCTCGATATGTGCATATTACTGTTCCCTGTTGCATGATATACAGATATGCTTACATTTCTGTTATATGTCGCATACATCATGCTTTACGCTTTTACGCATTGAGATATGCTGTTTTCATGAGATTTCTGGATTTGAGAACCGTGGCTATTTCAAAAAGAAAGTATGTATTGTTTTAAAAACCCAGTTTCTCTTGATATGACATTTCAGTGCGTCCACCATTCGTTTTCTCGGTTCTAAGACGTGTGATATGTGAAACCCGATTCGAGGAGGCGGATGATCCATTTGCGGGTTCATGGTGGACCCGGTATGGTACCCCAGGACGAGGGAGAGATTTCGTGTGGATGATGATGAGCCTGGCAGAGGGACTACTCCCTACCGGTGATAGTATTTGAGCTCGGCGGATATCCGGAAGATACCGACCGGAGTCGAGAGATGATATGGGCCGATCCGGACTGACGGAGCCTGTAGGCCGATCCGGACTGACGGAGCCCGAGATATGAGGATTTACGTGTCAATGCTGGACACGGGTTTCATGATGTTTTCGAGTGTCGATACTGGACACTCGGGTTCCATGATTTCAATGTGTCGCGAGGGACACACGTTGATTATATCCTCATACTTTCATGCATATGATTTTATGATATTTACATTCATGATGTTGTTTTGTCATTGGTTGACACATGGACGAGATCCACATGCATACATACATTGATCATATTTTTGGGTGATATCCACATGCTTATAGGCATTGATTATCTTGTTGGCACATATACAGATACGGTCACCCTAGATATCATAGTATTACCTTTATGATATAATTGACCTAGGAGTCGTTGTTTATTCGATTTCTACTTGTTGATGTTTTTCTACTCATGAGTTCACCCCCGTTGTGCCACAATTCTTGCAGGTTGACCGCATGGATCAGTAGCGGCTTCGTTGGCACACAGTTGCATTTGGGTGTTCTGCTTTGGTAGGTGGGATATTGTATCGTACCCACTCTTGTATTTATATTTCATTTTGTATCTAGTCAACTCCATCAATCAAAATTAGTAATTGTATAAGTTATGAGACTTAGTGAGTTTGGGGTTGCAAGACTTAGCACGAGGGGTTTTCCGCTACATGTAATTTTGATGTCTTCCTTATTTCTTTATCTTTTGTGGTGAACTTCGCCGTTGGGCGTCGTATACTTACATATACTATCTTGCATGGTTGTGATCCGCCGGTTGGCGAAGAGCTAGCTCCCGCTTGGTGATGCCATTATTCTTGTTATGTATTTGTGGTTTTGGATCAAAATTTACAAAGGAGGTGTTGCCCAAATTTTTAAAAGACGAAACTCGTTTTCAAATTAGTAAATTTCACTTGCATTTTATGTTCCTTTTCTATGCATTAAGAAAACTTGATTTCATTATACCTTTATTTCAAAACTTCACCTCCTTTATTTTCTTGAAAATGTTTAGATTTTTGGGTTTCAGCTTACTTGAATTGCCTTACGTCTTTAGACGTTGTGTGATTTACGTGCTGGTCACGAGCTAATATTTCGGGTCGTGACAAAATTGGTATCAGAGTGCTAGGTTTAACCTTGGTTCGAGTCTATGTTTGACTATGCGGAGTCTAGGGCGGGTATGTATTTAGGAACCTAGGCCTGACCTTACGGAACTTAGACTTGAACGGGGGGTATTAGACCCGAACTTTCGTTTCATAGGTTGACCATGATTGATGGAGTAGGTAGCTTGAGTAGAGTAACGTACCGTACGTATGTTCCGCAGCATATTTACGATACGATACTCCACTTAAGAAACCTTAGGATGTACATTTTGAAATCTGTGATTCTCTTCATACCCATGATTATACATCCATTTGAGATCCCTGATTATATTCGTTTCCATGATCATACTCTCATTGATTCTGTTTCTTCTTATGATCATGTATCCATTCTGGATCTGTCGTTTCCTGTCATGCCTTTGATCTGTTTTCTTTGATACTCGATTGAGGTTTCTGTCATCATGGTTTAAGCACAGTTTGAGCTGCTGCTAGTGTTGCAGTCAGGGCGAGCTCGTCATGGACGAGGACTGACCATCATGTTTTCTGGTGACACGGGAACGTCTCGAGTTATTATTTATGTTGTGATCTCTCGGATGAGGTGAGTGTTTGGTTTTGCACCGGATGAGCGGGACATTGATAGAGCTGCCAGTTGCTAGAGGAATGTTGATGTACTGCCTACCTTGGAGATTGTGATGTCGCCTACCGTGCAGACAGATGACCCAGCTGTTGCTGAGATGATGGAATCGCTTCCAGGGCTTACGAGCTGAGATCGCTGGAGATTCCAGGCAGAGATGCGACTGGTGATAGCTAGTCTACCCCGATTTGAGATACGAAGGTGATTCGTCAGATTGATGCGCCGACGCAGGCCCAGTTGAGTTGAAGATTTTCAGTGTGGAAAGTCTTACTTAGATCTAGAGCAGACCGATCCAGAGATGACCGTCGATGTATCGCCTTTCCTCGAGGATTGAGGCATTGTTTAGCATGCGGGCGAAGAGTATTCACATGTTGTATAGGCGAAGCTAAAAAGTTCGAACGAGTGTCAGAAACCCTTTTTTTCCAAGTTTAAAGTGTTCGGAGGAACATGCAAGTGATTCTCTGGACCCTCTAGAAGAATGAAACCCTAACTCGACATGATGACCATGGAACCGCTTTTGAACATTAGGATTTGCGGCAGTTTAGCGGTGCCATCAGTGAGGCTTGGGTTTGCCCTTCTACGACTGGTCCAGAGGTACTGTGGTATGTGCCAGATATTTTTAGACTGTGCTCAGGTGTTGAGCCTTCGGGAAATTTTGGGACCTTGATGACTCGATCGAAAGGTTTGACGTCGTCCGGATATCATGTGATAAGAGACCAGTAAGCTGACCAGCTTCGGATAGAGGACCTTACCCAGATGCTTTATGAGTTGATCGAGGACGGACGAGTATTGAGTATTCCTCCGACGGTTGGGACGAGTTCCCGAGGACGTGTTCGGCTATAGATCTTCTACAGAGTGATGAAGATACCGAGTTCATGATTTCGAGTCCGTGTGAGAGACTTCGGATTGACCGTGGCCAAGAACAGTTGCAGTGCGCAGATTGCATGACGTGACGTCAAAGTGGATGATGATAAAGATGAGTGGAACCTGAGGTTCGCACGAGATGGTGAGCTGTTATTACTCCCCGTCGAGATCAGAGATCTGATATGCGTACCGAGGCGTCTGGATACGGCCAGTTCCCGAGGAAATGTGTGCGGAAAACACAGATGTCCAGAAAACGAGAAAAGATTATGCAAGAGTACCAGCTTCCGTACAGTTCGGCATAGGCGAGATCGGAAGAGACCTTGAGCAGGTTCCTTCCAAAACACTGCTGCAATAATATTTGCACCTAGGACCAGTTGTGTCACATGTATACAGAAGGCCAGAGGCCGAAGCCAGTGACGTGCTGCTTTATGGGTGGTCGTGATGATTGGCCGAGAGATAACCAGAGAAGTGCCAGAGCGGAATCATTCCCGTTAGCATACCTCACCGGGCTGATGAGCCGAAGGATTTCGAGATTGATGAATCCACAGAGAAATGACGTCCCAGAGACAGAAGACGCAAGACTGTGAGCAGGAGGCAAGCGGATGTTCTTTCTCTGCCAGTTTTGGGCGCACCGATATTTTTTCGACATTGTAGGAGGTGTATCTCAATGTCATTTATTGCGATGTGCGTTTATGATCCGAGTATCTGTTAGTGTATATGCCCTAGAGGCCATTACTGTATCATACTAGTTTGTATATTACTTAATGGAAGCTTGGGATATTCACCTTGTATATACAATCTTGCTCAAAATAGTAGTATGCTACTTGGTTTGTTTCTACTTCAATGTGTACATGTGTTTATTTTAGTATATCGCCTATACACATTAGTGGAGCCCTTAGGATCTTTGCTTGATTATAAGCGTTGTGATGGCAGTCACACTAGTGGGGCTGGGTAATCTATAAGCACATCCTTATGCAGGTCCCTGGTCGCAGGACTATCGAGACAGGGCATCGATACTCCGGAGTAGACTAGCGCATGCGCTTCTCATCCCAGTGTGGGAGACGGTCTGTCCCACAGCCGTCGGTTCGTCGTACATGAGAGAGTATGCGCGTGCTCGTTGGGTTACGAGTACACTGGACAGGACTCGTCGGGAACTGACTAGTTGGTATTATGCCTATCGTCAGTTATCAGTTCCCAGGTGACATGAGTACAGCTTAGTCCGCTGACTTGACACTGTCACTTCGCCTCGAGTGTGTTCCCACTGTACTTTGATTACTACCCTACCACGGCTCAAAGGAGTCGTGCAAACAGGTGGTAGTTGGGTGCAGTCCCGAAGCACTTGGAGGTAGTGACGGTTAGACAGGATTCGTCTTTCCCGGTATTGGGGGTTGACATCGCACTGTGTCTAGGAGAACCATTACACGAGTAGTCCCTGGCCAGGGCAAACGAGATATACTGGTAGGCTTCCAGTGTTATCTCAGGGTGTTTTGGGCTTCACTCCGACACGACTTGTACCGCTATTGGGGGACTGACGTTTACCGCCCCCTAGGCCCGCCATGCGATGTATCAGACGAACAGACCGGACTGTACGGAGAATGTCACATTCAGGCTCAGTAGGAGTTCAGATGGGTTTCGCCTCGTCAGTCTTCTTGTCGGCATCTACTTGGGGACCGTTACGCACAGCTAGTGCCGCTTGTGGTCTGTGTTTAAACCCACTGCTGGCGTAGTATCGAGTCTTTAGAGTCCCACACAGAAAGCTATTCGCCTTTAGGCAAAAGAGTAAAGGTCGCATGGTTTTGCGACAGGTCGCATGGTTTTGCGACAGGGTTCGGTCACATCCGTGCACTTGTGCACGTACAGTGTCCGGACAGTTTACACTAGCGGGCTTTGGTTTAAGCCAGATCCTAGTGTACCTTTTGGGATTGGATTTATCCAGTATGCATTCGTGTTCCTCGGAACGCGGATGCGGGTGTGTATGCACAGTTGACGGAGAGACAGAGGCAGAGGATTCTCATTAGGGTTGTTGACCGTTGACAGTTGACTATTGAATTTTTGCTCAACCCTAATGAGAATATGATATGTGATTAACAATAATATTAATTAAGTATTGTGGTGACATGGTTGTTGAGGGGTTGACTTTGTTGACTTGTTGACTTTGTTGACCGGTTGACTAGGTTGGACTAGTTGACCATCATGATGACAATGGCTATCATTTTATGGCAAAGACTTTTTACTTGCTTGTTTCTTTTGTGAGAAATGAGTGCATGAAATGATTTAGCCATTTTGACTTGAACCATTTTACACAATACTTGATTATTATTTTTGTGATGATGGTTTTGGATTATGAGAGCCAAATGAGAAAAGTCTTCTCTCATTCTTTCATGCTCATTCTCTCTCTTGTTCTTGAGCTCTCATCTTCCTCCTCTTGCTCTTCCTCTCTTGACTCTATGGTTCACTTGTCTCATGAGTTGAGAACCAAGAACCATAGATAAAATCCCATACAAACTCTTCTCTACTCACTCTAGTTCACAAGGTTTAGCAAACCGAGTGAACTAGTTTCTTCAAAGTTCGAAGAAGGAGCCAAAGGTTGAAGCTTTCAGGTGGATCTATCTTCGGCGCAAGGAGACGACGGGGAGAATCCGGTTCGGACGACCATCGAAGCTTGAAGACGAAGGAGTTCGAGAAAAAGAAAGGTATAACCCCCTAACCGAGTAGTTAGCAACTCGTAGTTAGGTTGTTAGTTAGATGTTTAACAAAGATCCGGTTTTGAGTCCATGTTACCACCTCTAAGAAAATTGTTTTTCACCAAATTCCGCATGCCCGAAAGTACCGGGAGAGGTAGCATGGACTTACAGTGATATCAGAGCCTAGTTAAACTCTATCTAACATGTTAGCAAAGTAGCTAGAAGATCGATCAAAGGAAAAGTCGCAAAACGAACCCCGTTTTTTAAACTTTCTGTCGATTTTAAAAGTGCTGGAAATTTTTTTTGAGATACACCAAAAATCGACTCAGGGTTTTCTGAAGAAACTGCAAAAATTTGACCCCCTAACTCGATCAAAGCGCCGCGGTTCCGCCGCGGGAGCTTGCTCCCGCCGCGGAACCGCGGCCGAGTTGACTCGGTCATGGGGTTTCTTCTTTGCAATTTGCTCATAGGGGTATTTTGGGATTTTTGGAATATATATTTTCTGCCCAGATTTTCCAGAACGAAAATTTTATTTTTGGGGTCCTGAAAATCGATATTTTTGATCGAACTTCTAAAAGACTTTAGCTGACGGGTTTTTCTGTGATGTGATATTTGTATTGAACGTCTGCTAATCGCTATATGTCGATTAGTGGGGGTTATACAAATCTGTGATCTGTAATGTTGCTGGAATGCGTATATGAGTATGTTGGATTGTCGCAGGTGAATAGCCGGGGGGTTGTGAGACGAGAGTTTTCTTTTCTTTCAATTCATGTAAATTTGTAAGTTGATGTAATAATTATTTGTATGGCCGCACAACCGGGTCGGGGTTGTAGCCGTCATTGTATAATTTCTTTTTACTGTTTTTGCTCCTAGGATAGACCCATGGAGGGGGTGCACAAACTACCGGGTATGCCGAAGTGCCGAGTGGCCTACTCACGGAGTTGAGGGAAGTTGCTTCGCTTCGGGTACTAGGCGGGTAGTTTGCCGCACCCGTAGGGGTCTTGGGTGGGGTATTGGCTATTCACCGCGGCCGTGTAATCTTCTTTTCGTTACAGGCTCGTACGAATTGCGGATTCCTAGTATATCCAATGTGTTCATCTGTGATCTGAAATGGCTATCATTGCAATATATCTATATATGATATTATTTAGGCGTTGCTTATATTTTACAGCCGCGCTAGCCCAGCCCCCGCTCTGTCGTTAGTTAAGTAACCTAACGGGTAATGACGGGGCCCCGTGGCGAATGCGAATGGCATAAGCGTACGTCATATTTTGGTTGTTTTCTGCAATGGTAGGATTAAATGATGGGACGCATTAAAAGAACTAATGCAAGAATATCACGCATTGAAAGAACTAATGCAAGAAAATAAACCAAGTTAAAATCGTTAGAACACTTTCGGAAAACCACTCGGTTCTTTTCAAAACTAACTTTTAAATGCGGAGCTTGAGCCACTCCTTTTAAGAGCTATCTCGTTCCATCGATTATATCAAGTTCACTACGTTCACGGTTTTGCCAAAACCATTCGTAGCCCTCCATCATTTCAGTTAAATATTCGGTAGTATTCAAGCTATGTATTTTGACCTCACGCCAAGGCATAATGATTGGTAGCTGCCGGATATTTATCTGTTGCATAGATAGAATGCGTTGGTTTGGGACAGCCGTACTACCATTTTGGCCTACGTCAAGGGTAGGTACGGGTGGATTCAAATTAACCTGGATAATGATGGGAAGAACTTGACATGTGACTTATGACATTTTGACCTCACGCCAAGGTCATAAGAGCATGGGGCGAAAATCCACATCGGGAGTTTCAAAAGAACTGAAACTTGCTAGTGTTGCATACCATTTGGAGTGTGATGATTCTGGTAGGATTCCTTCAGTTTCGTCACGCGATGATATTTGGATCCCGATCCTACTGTGAGTATATGCTACTCCTCGGGAAATTTCTCACTTAACGATCAATGCTATAAACCAAGTAGGTGTCTAGAAAAGTGTTAGCGGGGCTACGCCCTCAGGGAAAAGAGGTTATTTAATTAAGAAACTTCACGAAAGCGTTGGAAACCTCCCTCGAAGTACCGACACTGGCCTGGCTGAACGGTTAATCAAGTATTGTACGGTGAGATTGATCCTGACTAATTCTTCCTTTTTGGTTTGAGGAGGGATTCGAGAAACAGTGGGAGCCATCCTGTTTAGACAAACTAAAAACCATTCTAAACTTGCAAGAGCATCAAGCTGAGTGTTTCTTCTCTCTCCTAATTGCAGCGACCAATCGACATGACTGGACTTAAGTTACTTCTAGATAAAAACATACTGACAGGGCCAAACTACAAAGATTGGCTCAGGAATGTCAAGATGGCAATCACTTACGACAAGCTGGGGTATCTTCTTACCACCATAGCTCCCCCTGTCCCTGGTCCCACTTCCAGCGTCGCGGATAAGGAAATCCGTAAGACTTGGGAGATTGATAGCGTGAAGGCCAAGTGCCTCGTAATTGCCTCTATGGACAATGAACATCAGAGGAGGCACGAGAATATGGACTTGGAATCCATATTTCTTCATACAAAAGAACTGTATGGAGAGCAATCTCGTATCGCAAGATACGAAGCGTCGAAAAAGTTATTTTCGGCAAGGATGGCCGTCGGATCATCAGTAGAAGAACACGTGCTTAAGATGATCGGCTACATTGAGGAGCTCGCGGACCTAGGGACCACATTGGAGAGTGAGCTCTATACGGACTTAGTTCTCCAGTCCCTTCCTTCCACTTACGCCCAGTTTATACTGAACTTCAACTTACAAGAAAAAGAAGTTGAACTTTCAGAGCTCCTCAACATGCTGAGGAGCACAGAGGGCACCCTACAGAAAGGTAGGGAAACATCCACTTTGTTTGTAGGAGGATCATCTTCTTCTATGTCCAAGACGAAAGCCAAGGGAAAGAAGAAGAAAGCCCCCGCCAAACCAAGAGGCGGTGTTAGTAAAGTGGATACGAAGGGAAAAGCTAAAGCAACAAAGAAAGCGGGGAAGCTTGTGGATAAGGAAGAATGCTTCTATTGTCATAAAAAAGGACACTGGAAGAATGATTGCAGGGCCTGGAAGGCCAGAACACAGGAATTGAAGCAGGTTGCAGCTTCAGCTTCAGGTGTGTATGTTATTGAAAACTGTCTTTCAATAAACTCTACTTCCTGGGTATTGGATACCGGATCAGGATCTCATATCTGTAATTCTTTGCAGGCGTTGAGAAACCGTAGGGTTTTGAAAGCAGGTGACATGACCCTCAGAGTTGCGAACGGAGCTAGCATGGATGCTAAAGCCGTGGGGGACTATCACCTGGGAATGTCAGATGGACATGTTTTGGTTTTGCGTAATTGCTTTTTTGTACCCAACGCAACTTGTAATATCATTTCTGTATCTTTAGTTTCTAAAGAAGGTTATGAATTTGCGTTTGTAAGCAATGTTGTAAACATTCACCTTAATCAAGTTCTGATTGGGTCAGGTACATTGAGCAATGGTATATACGTATTAAACCAACCACAGATTTTCAATGTCCAGAATACACACAAAAGAAAGTCTCCGGAAATAAATCAGACTTTCTTGTGGCATTGTAGACTGGGTCACATCAATGAGAGAAGGTTGACGAAGTTACATATAGAAGGATATTTGAATGCGTTCGAATATCAATCGTATGCCACTTGTCAATCCTGTCTCAAAGGAAAGATGACAAAGACTCCGTTCACTGGACACGGAGTAAGAGCGAGCGAGCTCTTGGGACTCGTACACAGCGACGTGTGCGGTCCAATGTCTACACATGCGCGAAGCGGTTATTCTTACTTCATTACTTTTACGGATGACTTTTCAAGGTACGGTTATGTCTTCTTAATGAAACATAAGTCCGAAGCCTTTGGAAAATTCCAGGAATATAAGAATGAAGTAGAAAAACAAACCGGCAAAAGTATCAAGATCCTAAGATCGGATCGAGGTGGTGAATACTTGAGTGCCGAGTTCCTGGACTATTTAAAAGAGAACGGAATTATCTCTCAGCTTACTCCTCCATACACTCCGCAACATAACGGTGTATCGGAAAGACGGAACCGAACCCTATTGGATATGGTACGGTCCATGATGAGTAACGCTGAGTTACCGCGATCATTCTGGGGGTATGCGCTAGAATCAGCTGCATACCTTTTGAACCGAGTTCCCACTAAGAATGTGCCTACCACACCTTATGAGTTATGGAGTGGGAAGAAACCCTATCTTCAATATCTAAAGATCTGGGGATGTCCAGCTTTTGTCAAAAAGCAGCATGCGGACAAACTCGAGGCACGCTCAGTACTGTGCAAGTTTATGGGATACCCAAAGAACACCAGGGGGTATCTTTTCTACCACGCAGAGGAACAAAAAGTCCTTGTTTCTCGTAATGCCCACTTTCTAGAATACCAGTTCTTAGAAAAGGAAATTAGTGGGAGCGCAGTAGAACTGGAAGAAATTCCAGAACCACGAGCTATTACTGAAAGCTTAGTGGAACCAGAGGGTTCAAAAGAACAGGACATTCCTACGCCGCTCCGCAGGAGCAGTAGGAAGTCTCATCCGCCCGAGAGATACTACGGTTTTCTCATAGACGGGGATAGAGAGGATTGCATCATAGATTATGATGAGCCTACTAGCTTCCAGCAGGCCGTTCAGAGCGTTAACTCAGTAAAATGGCTGGATGCAATGCGGACCGAAATGGAGGCCATGTACACCAACAAAGTATGGACGTTGGACATTGCTCTAGACGGGGTAAAACCCGTAGGATGCAAGTGGATCTTCAAAAGGAAGATTGGTGTAGATGGACAGGTTGAGACCTATAAAGCTAGACTTGTTGCAAAGGGTTTCCGTCAAAGACCTGGCTTGGACTATGACGAAACCTTTTCTCCAGTGGCTATGCTGAAATCCATTCGGATCCTTCTTGCCATTGCTGCCTTCCACGATTATGAGATCTGGCAAATGGACGTAAAGACCGCTTTTCTAAATGGAAATTTAGAGGAGTGTGTCTATATGGACCAACCAAAGGGTTTCATTCAGAGTGGGAGCAGCGGAAAGGTGTGCAAGTTGATTAAGTCCATCTATGGACTAAAGCAGGCATCGCGGAGTTGGAACATCTGTTTTGATGAGACGGTCAAGGAATTTGGCTTTATCAAAAATCCAGATGAACCATGCATCTACAGTAGATTTGTAGCGAGAACTGTAGTATTCCTCGTTTTATACGTGGATGACATTCTCTTAATAGGAAATGACATTCCTATGCTATAATCTGTCAAGGGGTTCTTGTCACACAGGTTCTCCATGAAAGACCTGGGTGATGCCTCATACATCCTGGGGATCCGGATCCATCGTGATAGATCCAAGAGAATATTAGGACTTTCACAGTCCAGGTACATCAACACCATACTGAAGAGATTCAGTATGGAAGATTCCAAGCGCGGTAACCTACCGGCTTGTCACGGGATCACCCTCTCTAAAGAGATGTCTCCCAAGACTGATTTGGAGAGGGATCGCATGTCTATTATACCCTACGCTTCTGCGGTAGGCTCTATAATGTATGCGATGTTGTGTACCAGACCAGATGTAGCTTATGCACTGAGTGTGGTAAGCCGGTTTCAGTCAAACCCTGGGGAGAAACACTGGATAGCAGTAAAGAACATTCTCAAGTACCTCAGAAGGACTAAGGAGATGTTCTTGGTGTATGGCGGAAAAGACCTCCAGATCGAGGCCTTTGCTGACTCCAGCTTCCAGAGTGACAAGGATGATTCCAAGTCCATGTCGGGTTTTGTCTTTACCCTCAATGGAAGGGTGGTGTGTTGGAAGAGTTCCAAACAGGAAACCGTTGCAGACTCGACGATGGAAGCGGAATACATCGCTGCATCTGATGCCGCAAAAGAAGCTGTCTGGATGAGGAAGTTCTTGAAAGAGCTTCAGGTGGTTCCGTCCATTGTTGATCCAATACCTCTGTATTGCGACAACAACGGGGCTATAGCTTTACCGAAGGAACCCAGGTCCCATCAGAGATCCAGACACATCTTGAAGCGGTATCACCTGATCAGGGAGATCGTGGATCGCCAGGAGATCGAGGTTCGGAGAGTCACTTTAGAAGATAACACTGCAGATCCATTCACCAAGGCCTTGCCCCAGACTCAGTTCGAGCGGCTGATCGAGATGATAGGTCTTCGATACGCCAGTACATGGCCTTAGTGCAAGTGGGAGATTGTTAGTGTATATGCCCTAGAGGCCATTATTGTATCATACTAGTTTGTATATTACTTAATGGAAGCTTGGGATATTCACCTTGTATATACAATCTTGCTCAAAATAGTAGTATGCTACTTGGTTTGTTTCTACTTCAATGTGTACATGTGTTTATTTTAGTATATCGCCTATACACATTAGTGGAGCCCTTAGGATCTTTGCTTGATTACCAGCGTTGTGATGGTAGTCACACTAGTGGGGCTGGGTAATCTATAAGCACATCCTTATGCAGGTCCCTGGTCGCAGGACTATCGAGACAGGGCATCGATACTCCGGAGTAGACTAGCGCATGCGCTTCTCATCCCAGTGTGGGAGACGGTCTGTCCCACAGCCGTCGGTACGTCGTACTTGAGAGAGTATGCGGGTGCTCGTTGGGTTACGAGTACACTGGACAGGACTCGTCGGGAACTGACTAGTTGGTATTATGCCTATCGTCTGTTATTAGTTCCCAGGTGACATGAGTACAGCTTAGTCCGCTGACTTGACACTGTCACTTCGCCTCGAGTGTGTTCCCACTGTACTTTGATTACTACCCTACCACGGCTCAAAGGAGTCGTGCAAACAGGTGGTAGTTGGGTGCAGTCCCGAAGCACTTGGAGGCAGTGACGGTTAGACAGGATTCGTCTCTTCCGGTATTGGGGGTTGACATCGCGCTGTGTCTAGAAGAGCCATTACACGAGTAGTCCCTGGCCAGGGCAAACGAGATATACTGGTAGGCTTCCAGTGTTATCTCAGGGTGTTTTGGGCTTCACTCCGACACGACTTGTACCGCTATTGGGGGACTGACGTTTACCGCCCCCTAGGCCCACCATGCGATGTATCAGACGAACAGACCGAACTGTACGGAGAATGTCACATTCAGGCTCAGTAGGAGTTCAGATGGGTTTCGCCTCGTCAGTCTTCTTGTCGGCATCTACCTGGGGACCGTTACGCATAGCTAGTGCCGCTTGCGGTCTGTGGTTAAACCCACTGCCAGCGTAGTGTCGAGTCTTTAGAGTCCCATACAGAAAGCTATTCGCCTTTAGGCAAAAGAGTAGAGGTCGCATGGTTTTGCGACAGGTCGCATGGTTTTGCGACAGGGTTCGGTCACATCCGTGCACTTGTGCACGTACAGTGTCCGGACAGTTTACACTAGCGGGCTTTGGTTTAAGCCAGATCCTAGTGTACCTTTTGGGATTGGATTTATCCAGTATGCATTCGTGTTCCTCGGAACGCGGATGCGGGTGTGTATGCACAGTTGACGGAGAGACAAAGGCAGAGGATTCTCATTAGGGTTGTTGACCGTTGACAGTTGACTATTGACTTTTTGCTCAACCCTAATGAGAATATGATATGTGATTAACAATAATATTAATTAAGTATTGTGGTGACATGGTTGTTGAGGGGTTGACTTTGTTGACTTGTTGACTTTGTTGACCGGTTGACTAGGTTGGACTAGTTGACCATCATGATGACAATGGCTTTCATTTCATGGCAAAGACTTTTTACTTGCTTGTTTCTTTTGTGAGAAATGAGTGCATGAAATGATTTAGCCATTTTGACTTGAACCATTTTACACAATACTTGATTATTATTTTTGTGATGATGGTTTTGGATTATGAGAGCCAAATGAGAAAAGTCTTCTCTCATTCTTTCATGCTCATTCTCTCTCTTGTTCTTGAGCTCTCATCTTCCTCCTCTTGCTCTCCCTCTCTTGACTCTATGGTTCACTTGTCTCATGAGTTGAGAACCAAGAACCATAGATAAAATCCCATACAAACTCTTCTCTACTCACTCTAGTTCACAAGGTTTAGCAAACCGAGTGAACTAGTTTCTTCAAAGTTCGAAGAAGGAGCCAAAGGTTGAAGCTTTCAGGTGGATCTATTTTCGGCGCAAGGAGACGACGGGGAGAAGCCGGTTCGGACGACCATCGAAGCTTGAAGACGAAGGAGTTCGAGAAAAAGAAAGGTATAACCCGCTAACCGAGTAGTTAGCAACTCGTAGTTAGGTTGTTAGTTAGATGTTTAACAAAGATCCGGTTTTGAGTCCATGTTACCACTTCTAAGAAAATTGTTTTTCACCAAATTCCGCATGCCCGAAAGTACCGGGAGAGGTAGCATGGACTTACAGTATCATGCTTATATCGCTTGGATTTGAGTTTTGATGATTGAGTTTCGTGATATCATTTTCGTGCACCATGGCTGCACCTACTGGGTATTTACATTTTTGTGCATAGTTATTATTGCACTTGATATATATTTTATACTCCGTTGTGCTGTTTTGCGATTTGTGCATATCTATTGCACTTGAGATTCGGTTTGTTCCTTGACTGCACGTATTTATGATTTTGTTGATTTCATACGGTTGATTTGATTTGGTGCGTGTGGTATGCACTCGATTTGATTTTTGCACTCGGTATAATTTACATGTGCTTGCAGTGCATTGATACGTGTTTTGGGCACGCAGTTGTACGCGTTTACGGTTTTATACACCCTGGTACACTCGGTATTGCTTTTATACGCATTTGAGTTATGGATTTGTATTTCGTGCACTGGATGCACTGTATTCGTATTCCGTGCACTGGATGCACTGTATTCGTATTCCGTGCACGGGATGCACTGTATTTGTATTTCGTGCACTGGATGCACCGGATTCGTATTTCGTACATTAGTTGCACTAGATTTGCATTTCTTGCATTTGTTGCACCGGACGGGTATTTGTGCATTTGTCGCACTGGATTTATACTGCGTACCTTGGTTGCACCCGATTTATGTCTTTGAGCATTTGTGTTACCAGATTTGTGTTTTCATATGCGTTGGCACTTGCCATTCGTTTTCGTGCATGCTACTGCACTATATGCTTTTATGGAACTGACACGCTTTTGTTGGATTTTGCACATATTAGGCGCTTGATTTTGGATTTTTGTGCGCACCGGATGCACTTGAGTGAGATTTTACTCGTGCATGTTGGATGCACTTGATTTATATTTCTTTCATGCATGATGGATGCACTTGACTTGGATTTTCACTCATGTTGGGCGCATGATATGAGATGTGGTTTTGTGCACACCGGATGCAATCAATTGGGATTTTCATTCGTGCATATTAGTTGCACTGGATATACTCTAGATGCACTTGATATTGTTGTGGTGCACACCCGTTGCACTGGACAGATGCTTTCGTGCACACCCGTTGTACTTAGTTTTGCTTTTGTGCAAGTTGTGGTACGTGTATTTGGATTTGATTTCCATGCGCACCAGACGTGCGTGATGGTTGGATACGCATTTTGAGGCTGATTTTGGTTTTGAGCACTTTGTTTTCATGATGGGCACTGTGTTATGTAGTATCCAAACAGGATTGATCTGAGGACAGTACCTGAGTACTTAGCATGCATTAAAAGTTTACCAAGAGGTTTTTGAAAAAGAGCCATAGTCTCGCTATTTCCTACGTGTCCGTGAGCGACACGAACGTTTATAAAGGAAAATCTTTTGGGATATTTTGAAAAAAAACGACGGAACGTATATTTAGCAAAACATATATGGACATATATTATTATTTTACAAATGAGCATCCGTCACTTATGCCGTGCGTTATGCATCACACGACGATTCAGAAAGGATTTTGCATGTATTTTATTCAAATCTTGGAGTGTTTCAAAGATGCATACTATATACAATCACTATACACGTATTATAATATTTGACTAGTGTATATTGGATTTCAGTAGTGGATTTCGAGATCTGTATCTCTATTGTAACTCCGAGGATATGCGTGCAAATCAGATGATTTGCATGACGCTTGACGAAGTTCGTTTTTGAGTTTTGTACTCGTTTTCATGCGCACGCGATGCGCGGTGCTATTTCTGTATCTTCCATGATTTCGGAGCCCCGTTGATTTGAGTTGATTATTGAAATATTTTGGTATTTGGGGGTTTAAATTTAAATTCGGGAACCGAATTTATTTAAGGGGGGAAGACTGTAACATTTCAGAAAATATAAAATATTAATTTTGGAATTTAATATTAAAATAATATATTTCCCGAAAATTGCCCAATTTGCGAAATTGGGGTTTTTGAAAAAGGGTATAGATATATACCGATAATTGTGAAATAAATGGAAATTAAAATAATTTATTCATTTAATAATATATTTAAAAGATTTGGTATTTTTAAAATTTATTATATGCAGTTTGGATAAAAACCCGATTAGTGCGCCGCTAATCGCAATTAAGCCAAATCCGTGTTTCTACAGTTTTCCATGGCTAGTGCACCATGTCATATTATATTTGGTTACATGTTGTTGCATTTGTACTGTTTTATGGGTATTATGTGATTTGGTTTTGAAGTTTAAGAGAGAAAAGAAAAAGAAATGAAAAAGGGTTAAAAATGTGAATGATTGGAGAGAGAGAGAGTGTGTGTGTGAGAATAAGTGAGAGGGGGGGCTGCTGCCTTATTGTTTTACCCCATCGTTTTCTTCTCCTTCTTCATCTTCCTCACCCTCATCTCCCTCCACTTCTAACCCTAGATCATCTCCAAATAATCCCCAAAACCTTATACTCTCTTCGCAAAAATTAATCCTCATCTCTTCCTCTACACATTGGACCAAGAAAAGTTGGATCTTGATGACTTTGGACTTCTATGGTTTGCTTAAGTGACATCCATGAGGTATAATTCATTTCCTTTAGTGTAGTTCTAGTTTCTTGCATTCTAGTTTAGTTTAGAGGTTGATTTTGAGTGGAATTGTGATCTTAGAAAATCCTAGAGAAGGGTTTGAGTAATTGTGAGGAATTGATGATGGGTAGAGGCTGTTAAATAGACTTGGGTGGTGTTTTTACTGACCTAGAACAGAAAATAGAGCCCAAACACGAACTTAGAACTTTCCGACATGGGTAAATTTGACGATTTGTAAGGGTATTTGGAGATCTGGAGTGACCCGAGACAACCATTGAATAAGTTCCCATGACCATGAGACGTGCAGGCAACCATGGACCACCCCCTGAAACCTGAACCCCTACCCCTACTTTCTGGACGCAGATTTAATCATATGGGCCGTAATTTGCGGCCATGTAGGGAGGAAATGCGTTGAATTTTGGTTGGTGAGTCCTTTAGCTGATGTGTAGAGAAACCCTATATGCAAAATTGGCTAGTTTGACCTGAGTCAAAATCTGGGAGCACTTTGGTGTGTTTTTGGCTATGTTTTCCGTATTTTGGAATTCTTGGTTTTAGTGTTTGATGTTGTATTTGGTAGTTGGATGTTTGTACATCAACGACAAGGCTTGTTTGATTGTTTTTGCACGCGTAGGTTATAGATTCAAACCTATGAGCACACCGTGTGCCGTATCGGTTTTCCGGATTCGATTTTAATAGAGATTGCGATTGTGTATTATTGTAGGTACCTTCGTGTGGATTCCGAGGCGACGGAGCATGGCGTCATCGATTTCGGCAAGCAAGGATCAAGGTGAGTGGATCTATATCCACGGGGGGAGTCGGGTGGATGGCGTATAGCACCCCCGCACACTTTGATGGAAACCGATTTATATATAGATTATGGTTAATGAAAGCTTTAATAGAAAACTATAGATAGAGTAAAAAGGTAGTTAGAGAACCATATCTGAAACTAAAGGATAGATAGGAGCGATATGATACGACTAGTATGTGATGATGGGACATGAGGATGATATTTGATGATATTGCCGTTTAGGGTACTATAGGACTAAATAGTCGACGTGGATGTGTCATCCGAACCATACCTATTTCCAAACTGAAAAATCGTATGCATCTTTTAAACAGATACCTTGAGGGACGTTATGGATTTTCAAATGATATCTTTTCCTTAAAAACACCGTAGCCCCTACTTTCAAAACTACGATTCGCATCTTTCAAAAACTGTTGGTATGGTTCGGGTGTGTATGTTAGATTAGATACTTATGCTTATAGTAAAGGTAGAATGTATACGTAAACTTGACTTTATGTGAGATATAATTATGATGAAAAGAGAATACGATTTGACATGCGATATGATGATATGTTGGTATACGGATGCGAGTCGATTGAGATGATTGCTACCTTGCCGGTCCCCTGATACGAGATTGTTATGGATGTGACCTGGAACATAGGTATGTAGACATATATAGAATGTCATGAATCATGTGTGATATTTCTTACGAGACGTTAGGTCCGTACCCCTTATTGTCGTATACGTTGATAGGATCCCTGATAGCTTAATGCCGTCGTACGATGATTTTCCGTATGTGATGAGTGTGACTTGAGGTTTGATCCATACCCTTGACTAGAGGATGCCGTACGAGAGATTATACCGTACGTGATGTTGTGTGGCTAGGTGCCGATTGATAGATTCACCGACTCGGTCATGTTAGATACGTATACCCGTCAGCATTTGCATATGATTTACCTTATGCTGCATTCATATTGTTCTCATTGCATTGCTTATACCTGTGCTAGTATACCTGCACCATTATCGATGATGCGTATGTTACACTTATAAAGATTTGTCGGCTCATACACTTCATCATCGATAATTGCCATGTCACTACACAGTAGAACTGCTGCATCTGGATATGACTCCTTGCATGGTATACTTGTGTACATACATATTGTACACCCATGCTTGCGTACATACATATTGTACATCCATACTTGCGTACATACACATATGCACCCCTATACGATATTGCTTTCGATTTTGGAGATTTGGGAACCGCATGATATATTTTAAAACCGGATTCATTTAAAAGAGCGGTTTTCCCTCGATATGTGCATATTACTCTTCCCTATTGCATAATATACGGATATGCTTACATTTCTGTTATATGTCGCATACATCATGCTTTATGTTTTTACGCATTGAGATATGCTGTTTTTATGAGATTTCTGCATTTGAGAACCGTGACTATTTCAAAAAGAAAGTATGTATTGTTTTAAAAACCCGGTTTCTCTTGATATGATATTTCAGTGCGTCCACCATGCGTTTTCTCGGTTTTGAGACGTGTGATATGTGAAACCCGATTCGAGGAGGCGGATGATCCGTTTGCGGGTTTATGGTGGACCCGGTATGGTACCCCGGGGCGATAGAGAGATTTCGTATGGATGACGATGAGCCTGGTAGAGGGACTACTACCTACCGGTGATAATATTTGGGCTCGGCGGATATCCGGAGGATACCGACCAGAATCAAGATATGATATGGGCCGATCCGGACTGACGGAGCCCGTGGGCTGATCCGGGTTGACGGAGCCCGAGATATGAGGATTTACGTGTCGATGCTGGACACGGGTTTCATGATGTTTTTGAGTGTCGATGCGGACACTCAGGTTCCATGATTTTGATGTGTCGCGAGGGACACACATTGATTATATCTTTATACTTTCATGCATATGCTTTTATGATATTTACATGCATGATATTGTTGTGTCATTGGTTGACACGTAGACGAGATCCACATGCATACATACATTGATCATATTGTTGGGTGATATCCACATGCTTATAGGCATTGATTGCCTTATTGGCAGATATACAGATACGGTCATCCTAGATATCATATTATTACCTTTATGATATAGTTGACCTAGGAGTCGTTGTTTATTCGATTTCTACTTATTGATGTTTTTCTACTCACGAGTTGGCAGCTCACCCCCGTTGTGCCACAGTTCTTGCAGGTTGACCTCATGGATCAATAGCGGTTTCGCTGGCACACAATTGCATTTGGGTGTTCTGCTTTGGTAGGTGGGACATTGTATCGTACCCACTCTTATATTTATATTTCATTTTGTATCTAGTCAACTCCATCAATCAAAATTAGTAATTGTATAAGTAATGAGACTTAGTGAGTTTGGGGTTGCAAGACTTAGAGCGAGGGGTTTTCCGCTACTTGTGATTTTGATGTCTTTCTTATTTCTTTATCTTTTGTGGTGAACTTCGCCGTTGGGCGTCGTATACTTACATATACTGTCTTGCGTGGTTGTGATCTGCCGGTTGGCGAAGAGGTAGCTCCCGCTTGGGGATGCCATTATTCTTATTATATATTTATGGTTTTGGATCAAAATTTACAAAGGAGGTGCTGCCCAAATTTTTAAAAGACGAAACACGGTTTCAAACTAGTAAATTTCACTTGCATTTTATGTTCCTTTTCTATGAATTAAGAAAACTTGATTTCATTATACCTTTATTTCAAAACTTCACCTCTTTATTTTCTTGAAAAGGTTTAGATTTCTGGGTTTCAGCTTACTTGAATTACGTTACGCTTTTAGACGTTACGTGATTTAAGTGCTGGTCACGAGCTAATATTTCGGGCCGTGACAAGTTCAGAAATAAACGAATCCTTCTTATGAAATTGTAGACTAGGTCATATCAATGCGACACGATGATTGGTTGGAAGATTTATGCGCGTTTGCGCTTTCGAAAGATGAATCAAAGAATATTAACCGCAATCAAGAACGGTGTCGCTTGGTAGCTAGCCGGTTGAGTACGTATCGGTCCACATGGATTTTGTGTATTTTCTATTTGTTCTAACGAGTTAATTCCAATTGGGGTTGGATTGATTATCATTAAAAACTGAAATGAGTTTGATTAGGATTAAAATCTTGCTAGGGTTAGGTTTAGGTTAAGTTTGGAAATTCAATATTTCTCACCGCTTTCTACGCCCTGTTTAAGATCTACTTATGTGTTATGGTAATAATTAACAAAGTGGATCAGTACCATCGGGAAGAAACTAGGTTTTTTCCTCTAGGTCCTTGTTCGTCCTTTCTTAACTCTTACTCTAATCTCCATGGAAAACATACACAACCGGTATTTTGAACTACGGTATCACCGCTACCTCTTGGGATAGGGTGCCGTAGTGAGCGGTGTGTGTATGTATGTATAGAGTCCTATTTAAAATGTATGATGGGCAAGAAAGGGGTGAGAGATTTTCATCTCTCAAAGCTCTCCTAATCCTAACCCTAACAAGTGAGGAACTACTCACTCATTAGGGAATTGTTAAAAGATTTCATTTTTATGATTGTTTTTAATAACCTAATTATCTAATCTATGACAGATAAATAAAATCTAAACTAGGACAGATAAATAAAAGTTATATCAGGGCAGAAAGGAAAATTAAACTAAGGCAAGAAAAGAAAAATTACTTTTTACTTTTTATTTGATGCACTCTTCAAATATTAAAGGAATTGAAATTCTGAATTTTATAAATAAAATGAGGCATAGGAAGAGGCATGCTCCAAAAAGAGCTGTAGGGTTCCTATTTATAGATTATAGAAACCCTAGGGTTACATCTGATCCCGATCTACATTTACAAAACTACCCTGAGAAGCCTAGTCAACGCACCGACAACACCGTCGATTTTGCACCGACACGTGTTCACCATGGCCGCGGAACCGCGGCCATATGCCCTGTTTGGCCGCGGTTCCGCGGCCATATAGAGGGGTCTTGTGCTGTATTCTTCTGGGCTGCTTCTTGTTGCATTGTTATTCTGGTTTCTTTACTTGGTTTCTCAGAATGTCTTCTAGTTTCTTCCAGATTTCCACGGTGTAGAATGTTGTAGACTTTTACCGCTTGCTTCGTGTTGAAGTCTTGAATTTTGCCCTGCCTTTGTCCTTTGTGAAATTATTCATTGATCTTCGTTTGTTCTTCAAACTGTAAGCATGATCAAGATTCTTCTATTTGTTGGTCGTAGTCTCACTTTTGTATCGTCTTTTCATCATTTTCACTGTTTTGTTCTGAGAACCTGTAACCTGCAACTATGTAGCAGACATGGATCAAAAGCACCTGTTTATTTGTAAAATGAATACGAATGGGGAATATAATAATGCAAAATTATGATATGAACACACGACTAGTTAAGTTACATAAGGATGGATATTTGAATCCGTTCGAATTTTTATCTTATGACACTTGCCAGTCATGTCTCAAAGGCAAGATGACCAAAACTCCGTTTAGTGGACACAAAGAAAGAGTTACAGAACTCTTGGGACTGATACATAGTGATGTATGTGGTCCCATGTCTACACATGCCAAGAATGGTTTCTCGTACTTCATTACATTCACTGACAATCTCTTAAGATACGGACATGTGTTCCTGTTGAAACACAAGTCTGAACCTTTTGAGAAATTCAGAGAATATAAGAACGAAGTCGAGAACCAAACGGGTAAAAGTATTAAGATCCTTCGATCTGATCGAGGAGGAGAATACTTGAGCAATGAGTTCCTGGACTATATAAAAGAGAATGAGATTCTCTCAGCTTACTCCTCCGTATACACCACAACACAACGGTGTATCAGAACGGAGGAACCACACCCTATTAGATATAGTGCGCTCTATGATGAGCACTGCTGAGTTACCTTTTCCTTTTGGAGTTATGCGCTTGAGACAGCTGCATACCTATTGAATCAAGTTCCGTCTAAATCTGTACCTACCACACCATATGAGATATGGAGTGGGAAGAGACCATGTCTTAAACGTGTTAAGATATGGGGTTGTCCAACCTATGTCAAAAGGCAAAATCCGGACAAACTCGAGACACGATCTGTTCTTTGTAAGTTTGTGGGATATCCTAAACATTCACATGGATATCTTTTCTATCACAACGAGGAACAAAAGGTGTCTATTTCTCGACATGTCACCATTTTAGAAAAGGAATTTCTTGCAAAAGAAATTAGTGGCAATGAGGTAGAGCTGGAAGAAGTTCCAGCAGCACAAACAACAACTGAAGATTTAGTCGAACTAGAGGATTCGATAGCCCCCAACGAATCTCTGCCTCTCCGCCAATCTAGTAGGGTTCCTCATCCACCTGAGAGATACTATTGTTTTCTCATTGACGGTGGCAGCGAGGATTGCATCATGGAAGATGATGACCCAACTAGCTTCGAGCAGGCCATCACGAGTGGGGACTCTGTGAAGTGGCTGGATGCAATGCGATCTGAGATGGAATTCATATACACCAACAAAGTATGGACTTTGGAAGTTGCTCCTGAAGGGGTAAAACCCATTGGGAGCAAATGGATCTTTAAGAAGAAACTTGGTGTAGATGGAAAAGTTGAGACTTTCAAAGCTAGACTTGTTGTAAAGGGTTTTCGTCAACGACCAGGTGTAGATTATGACGAAACCTTTTCTCCAGTGGCTATACTTAAATCCATCCGGATCTTACTTGCCATTGTTGCATACATGACTACGAAATCTGGAAAATGGATGTTAAGACCGCCTTTCTAAATGGTGATTTAGAGAAGTGCGTGTACATGACTCAGCCAGAGGGCTTCGTAGACAGTAGGAGCAGCGGAAAAGTGTGCAATCTGCTTAAATCCATCTACGGGTTAAAGCAGGCATCACGGAGTTGGAACATCTGTTTTGATGCAGTAGCCAAAGAGTTTGACTTCATCAAAAATATAGATGAACCTTGTATTTATAAGAAGGTGGCAGAAAGTAAGGTTTTATTCCTCATATTGTACGTGGATGACATACTCTTGATAGGAAATGATGTTCATATGCTGCACTCAGTCAAGCTCTTCTTATCACAAAGATTCTCAATGAAAGATCTAGGTGATGCCTCCTGCATATTGGGGATTAAGATCTATAGAGATAGATCTAAACAGATACTGGGATTGTCCCAATCCATATACATTGACACCATACTAAAGAGGTTTAGTATGGATGAATCCAAGCATGAGAATTTACCCACGATCTCTGGACTCACTCTCTCCAAAGAGATGTCTCCCAAGACTGATTTGGAGAGAGCTCGCATGCAAGTGATACCCTATGCTTCGGCAGTAGGCTCTATCATGTACGCGATACTATGTACCAGACCCGATGTAGCATACTCACTAAGTGTAGTGAGTAGGTATCAAACAGATCCAGGAGAGAGTCACTGGACGGCTGTGAAGAACATTTTCAGGTACTTGAGAAGGACTAAAGAGATGTTCTTGGTGTATGGTAATGGAGAACTCCAAGTGGAGTACTTTACCGATTCGAGCTTCCAAAGTGATAAGACCGACTCTAAATCGCACTCGAGATTTATCTTTACCCTCAATGGAGGGGCAGTGTGTTGGAAGAGTTCCAAACAGGAAACTGTGGCAGACTCGACAATGAAGGCTGAATACATCGCTGCCAACGATGCTGCCAAAGAGGCTGTCTGGATGAAGAAGTTCATAACTGAACTTGGAATGGTTTCATCCATTGAGCATCCAATACCTTTGTATTGTGATAACAATGGAGCTGTGGCTTTGGCCAAGGAACCCAGGTCCCATCAAAGATCCAGGCATATTCTGAGGCGGTATCACTTGATCCTGGAGATAGTTGATCGCCGAGAGATCGAGGTCAGGAGACATGACACGAAGGAGAACACTGCAGATCCACTCACGAAGGCCATACCCCAGATACAATTTGAGAGACTCTTCGGGATGTTGGGTATGAGATACTACAACAGCTGGCCTTAGTGCAAGTGAAAGATTGTTAGTTATGTATATGCCCTAGAGGCCATTGTTGTACATATGATGTATATTATAGTGGATGCTTGGATATATATAGAGATGATTTTCTTGCTCGATATGATAGTATACTATCTGGTTTCACTTTTTCTAAACATGTTGACTTGTATTGTATTACTGTCTTGCTCTCACATGTTGATAAAGCCCTTAGGATATGTACTTGACTACTAAGACTATGATGCAGATCATACTAGTGGGGCAGGGGTAGTCCATGAGTACATCCTATAATTGTTCCTAGTTGAGGGTGTATCGAGACAGGGCATCGATACTCCAGAGTAGACGAGCGTATACGCATCTTGACCCATATGATGGGTGATGTATGATCTTACATCCATTGGTGTTTGAAATCAAAGATGGTGTACGGGTGCTCAGTGGAGACTGGGTATACTAAACGGACTCGCCGAGAACTCCTAGATGGTATTATACCTATCGTCAGATAGCAGTTCTCTGATGACACTGGTATAGGTTAGTCTGTAGACCCGAGATTGTCATAGAGTCTTGTGTGATTCCCACTGTGCTTTGATTTCCACCTTACCACGTTCATGAGAACGTGCAAAACAGTGGCTTTTGGGTACAGTTCCGAATCACTTGGAGTCATTGAGCGATAGGAGGGGTTTCGTCTCTCCCGGTATTAGGGGTTGATGTTGCGCTGTGTTCGATTAGCTATAACTGGAAGTCCCTGACCAGGGCTGATATGGAGATCTACTGGTAAGTGTTATCAGTAGTTTCTCGACCCGTTATGAGCCTCACATTGATACGACTTATCGGTTACTGGGGTCTGACATTAACCACCCCTAGACTAGATATGCGACATATCAGACAAAGAGACCGGACTGTACGGTAGTGTTACTGATTGGATTCACAGGAGTGTGGCAGGCTTGCTTGTTGATTTTCTGATCGCTCAATACCCGGGTGGCTATTATGTTTAGCTGACCGCCTGCAGCTTGTGGGTGTTTGATATGATCATCTCCTACTGCCGGCATATTGACGAGTCTTTAGAGTCTTACGCAGAGGTTTTCTGGCTCAGGGGAAACGGAGTAGGAGTATATATGTGATATGTGCGGGACCATACGTATATATGATACCGTATTCTATTCTCGCGATATGTGATATCAGCCGGGTATATGTGATATAGCCGAGGTTATCGGATCAAGTGTTGATTCGATAAAATGATACATATTATATTGGTCGGTTATATGGAATATAGCCGGATTATTAAATCAAGTATTGATTTAATAATTTAATGTATAAATATATATGTGATATATTACATTACATTAACTAATATAAGCTCACTTAAATGATTCTTTTTCTCACTTAGGATGCATTGATATATATGTGATATATGTTAAATGTATTCTTTTCTTTTGTTACAAAATTATATATATGTAATATGTATAATTGTAACATGCTAGGTTATATATGCAACTAGGGTTTATGAGAATTACACCATGGTTTGTCATTATGGTTGGAATTATATGTATTTTGGAAATTCAAAATTGTGGATTAATTGTTAAGATATTTTCTTAGTTGACCAAGTCCACTCTCTTAATATTTTCCAAGATATTTATTAACCTAATCCTAATCACTAACCATGGTCTTTTCTCTACAATGGTTAAGCTATGATACTAACCTTAGGTTGCATTTCTAACTTCATAACAATTTCATTCTCACTTGAGCTTGAGCTTCTTCTTCTTCTTCATTTTGATATTCTTGCTCTCTTGATTTATTCATGTGATGAAAAATAGTGAGAAATAAATTTATAAAGTGAGCAAAATTCCAACTTCATCATCCTCTCCTATACTAGCCATATAGATTAATGTGTTAGCTTCACTAATCCCTAATTAGTGAAAAGATAGCTTGGGTTTGTGACTACTCAAGGTAGATCATCTTGGATTGTGAAGACTTCAAGCAAGCATGGATGATTCACCTCATGGATCCTCTCTAGAGTCCGAGAGCTTGATGATCGCAGCGAAGGGACCGCAACTCGGGGCTTATGAAGCGAAGGAACGGACTACAAAGGTTGTAATCCCTATCATTTAGAAGTAAAGTTGTTTTCTTTAAGTTTCCGCATGATTCTCCAGTATCAATTCTAGGTTAGGGTTATCTACAACGGAAAAATTTTGAAATTGGCATGGACGATGCCAACCGAAACCGTGCTGCCGCGCTAGATATCCCAACAGTAGTTTAATTGCAGCTCCTATATGCTTTACATATAGGCGCTCACGTGTTTAACACGTGAGGCTCGAATAGTGTGGAGTTTCCCCCTTTCTTTCTTTCTCTCATCTCTTTCTTTTTTTATGAGGGAACAAATGCCCCTACAGCGTTGCTCTCACGTGGCTTGCATGTGAGTGCAACGCTGTTAACTTTTACAGCCGTTGGATTGCCTAGAGAAACGGGGAGATGAACCGCTCCCATCATGTCTTATAAATGCGAGAGCTTGGCTCTTGAAATGGCCATTGTTTCTTCGTATTCTTCCTTAATCTTTCTCTTGAGAATTTAATTTTCTTTTCAGATCTTAGCTCTCTGCCCGTTGAAATTTCAGAGTTAAACTCTGTTGAAAATAACTCTTTTTGGTAAAGATCTTGAACGACATTTTTCTCTTAGGAACAAGAAACCATTTTTTTAAAATTTTTTCTAGATTTTAAATCCACCGTAAGAGCTTTGCTCTCTTCTTGAACTGATCTCTTAGAGATCCAAAAAGACATAATCTTTTGTGTAGTAAACCCCAATATTTTCGAAGATCGGGCATTTCTCGTCTAATCTTTGAAGATCTATGGAATTTTAATTCCATTTCTTCGTTTCCAATCATGGGGATTTCTGCAATTTAATTCCATTGCTTAAAAGGAATTTGATTCCTCATCAAAGAGCTTAGCACTGAAAGATCAAGAGAGCCTTTTGGGAATTTTATTCCCTTATGTTCTTGAGCATATTTTCATTATAGGGTTTTACCTTTATTTTCACAAATTTGAATTTGTTGGGTATTTTAACAGAACTCATTTTTCTTTGAGGATGCCAAGAATTGTTTAAACTCCAGCGCCTATTTAACGAGAATCCTTTTTGATTCTCGCAATGATTATTTTGTCTCTCATTGGTGAGCCGTCATATTGATTTTGTGGGGTCCATTGGTTTTGCAGCCAGTGGTCCCATGAAACAAACATCACGTTTTTTCTTTTTATTTATTTTATATTATTTTATATATTTTTTTTAAAATGGGTTTTTCCTTTCCCCTCTTATTTCAGGAAAGATGGCCTCACTTCCCGACTTCCCTTACACTCGCTCAGAAGTCGCTTTTCCGCAATCGCTATCAGACAAGGAAGTTATGGCGATGATTAGGACACAAGATAAGGACCATACGAGTCTTCTCTTATGAAGGGTGTGGTACGGTCATATCATCAGGGGCTGCCGTAGCTTTACCTGTGAAGTGCAAATAGAGCCCATCCACCCAATATTATTGATAGAATGCCCACAGACTGCTTATGCGGTGGAGGCGACTAATTGGACTCCCACAGGCTGACGCGAGCCGTCAACGACCGGGATACCCAACCAACCCTTGGTAGCCATTGATATTCTGGGGCGCTATGTCAGGGTGAAGCTTGACCCTGGGGAAAGGTTTATATGGTAAGCGTTACCCCCCGCCACCCAGTGGGCTACCTTCTCTGAGCTCGATACATTATTTCCGCCTAACGCGCATGGGTGCAGAAGGTTGGGTTGTACCAAGCAGTGCGTGCATTATTATTCTATTATCATGCCTCTCACGTCTGGTGGGTTAAGGCTTTCTTGAACCAATGGAATCTTCCTACAAACACGTTCATGCTAGGGGATCGTGAAGTCTCGATCTCACTGGAGGAGTTTCGTGAAATTTCAATGTTGCCGATCAGGGGAGAGCATTACGAAGAGTTATTGCCCCCTGATGAGTACGTGTTTGCTACGGTGCCCGCTATGCTTGACGGCCTAACGACTGAGAACGCCGTTCGTCATAAGCACCCAAGTCTAATCAAGGCCCTGGGTATCTTTGAAAAACTGTTCGTGACATCGGAAGGGCAAGGTGTCACTTTTGACACTTTCGTTACCTGCTTTCTTTGTGCTTTCTTTGTGAGGATGTCTTATCCAAGAAGGCCCCGAAATTCACGAAAATTAGACTCTTTTGGATTTGGGCTGAAGAAACTGTCGGCCAAAGAGGAAGACCTGCCACAGTTGTATATATTCCAAACTCGTCGGCCGTAGCTTTTGATGCGATCGCGGACCCTGGTATGGACGAAGAAACTTTCTTTATCGGCTTTATCAGTCTCTGGCTCAGCTGGTTTGCCATGCCGATGCAACGACGTTTCATGAGAGCCTCCATCTTCTACCCTGCTCACCGCATATTTGAAGGGGCGCGATTAACTGTTGGTGTTGTGGGATTATTGCATTTATATCACGGGTTAAGCATTGCCGCTAATACTTCGAGCCCGGGTGCGGATACCATGAATTTCTCTCTCCACCACTTCACGTCGTGGATCGCGATGCACGTGTTAGGAGCGTTCGTTGCGCACCGGCGGTCAGATTTTTATGATTCGTATACCTTCCCATGGATCATGAGGTTGGTTGATGCTTCCGCTCCCGATCCGACACAGTTAGGGGCTTTCCGCGTACTGCTCAATCCATACTTGAATGAAGGTAGAATGGTTATTAGCAATCGAGTATTCTCTGCTCCAGCAGGGCCCGTTTAGCAATTGTTTGATTTATCAAAGAACGGGGTTCCATCTTTAAAACCAAAAGAGGTCATGCACTTATACTCAATCAAGAAAGGGTATCTGGTGTTCCGCCGGAATAATACTTCCCTCTTTATGCGGTATAATCTGCATCGCTTCGCCCAGCAGTTAGGCTACAACCAGGGCGTTCCTCTCGAGGCATTTTTAGTTGAGCCTGCCCTCTCCTTTGAGGTTACTCGTGATATCATTCACCATTTCATGCAGTTAAATAGTGGCTCCCTCTTCATGATCCCGGAGCCCGACTAACTTTCGAGGCCTATGGGGTCCTTCAAGGGTTGGTATCGCCATCGGGTCAGCCCCGTCATTGCAGAGGAGAGACAAGTGCTTTTCGAGTGTAAAGTTCTCGTTCCAGCTCAGGTCACCAATGCCCCATTGCAGCCGCGGTCGGTGGTTCGCTCTCCTTTGAGGGATAGCGGTTTGGTGTTTATCCCTAAAACCGCAGAAGTAGAATCAGCCCGTCGCACTGCTAGTATGCCGGTGTGTACTAGAGCAGAGGTAAAGGCTTCTGATAAAGCACCAGTGGTGGTGTCACTAAAGGGTGATACCGAAGGAGAAGTTGTGCAGCGCCATGGCAAAGCACCAAAGGGGAGGAAGAGCTCCTCCGCTAGCGTTAGCACAGACTCCAAAAGAAGAAAGAAATCGGTCGTCGGCCTACTCGACACTTTTCTTGAATCCGAGCCCTTAATTCAGGACGAGCTGATATCTATACAGGAGCCGGACGACGGTCTTCTCTTTCCTGGTTCATTTTCCGAAGAGGCCACGCAGTTGGCCGAGGCTTTAAGGTACTCACGAGATGAGACTGAAAACGTACGCGACCCGAAGAAAGCCTCCCCCCATTGTATTCTATGATGTTGACCCATTATTACGTAGGGTACTCATGGGTCCTCTGTCAATGGAAGAAGAACGGGCTCTCAAACAGCCTGTCTCGGTTGTTTTTGAAGACGAGCTTGCACTAAAGACGGGCAGTCATTTACTTGCGATTGAAACCCAACGAGCGCATTTGATCAAAAAAGAACAACAGCTCGAAAAAGCCGTACTTCAGGATTCCTGGCATATTGGTATGCGCAATTTTCGTGTCTTTCTTTTGGCGAGTAATTTGTATTTGTAACAACCCTAAACTTTCCGTATAACTTTCTGTAAAAAAATTTCAAAAATACAGAAAGGGGTACTTTTTCCTGAGCATAAGATATAAGTTTGTTTTGCTTTTTAATAACAAGCAAGAGCTTGTAGCTCATTGGTAAGACCTTACATTGCTTTTACAAAGTACCAGAATTCAAGTCCCATCACCCACATTATTTTTAATATTGTTTTATTTTAAACTTTTAGAAGTCCAAGGGTTTACACGTGCATAACTCATAAAAACCCCACTACACAAATAAAACAAACTGTCCCAGAGAGTAGACCAATCGACGACGGACCCACGGCGACCGACTCCGGCCTGACTCGCCATGACTCGGCCGGTGACTCGGTCGACTCGGCCCGGCGCCGCCGGCCGAGTTGAGTCAGATCGGCCTGATGTCTTTTGTGAACCTCTGTCATTTGGTATTCTGGTAACTCCTGCACACTTTAAATTTTCTGGAAATAAACAGAGATCTTAAAATCCAATTAAAACCCTATTAAACCTTATTTTTAATACAATTTTTATTACATTTTTCAATTCAACTTTTCACCTACCCTAACCTTGGTTTTACCCTATAAATACCACCCCTAAATACACCCCCCTGACACACAATTATATCCAAGCTTTCAAGAAAACTCTATAGAAATTTTGTGTACAAGTGGAGTTAGCAAAGGGCGAAACTCCGGGGAACTTCCGACGACGATACGAGGAGTTTCCGGCGACGAAACGACGCACCGGCGATTCCCCTCTCTACCTTTATCCTCTCTCTTTATTGTTAGCCAGTAAGTCCCACCTTCTTCTTCTCTATTCTTTTAAACACGTATCTAAAACCCAACGGAATCGGAGTTAATCCGATTTCCGATTCGGTTCTTTCTAAAAATTCCACTCTTTCTTAAATACAAACATACCAAACCCTTACATGTTGACTATTAATCATTAACAAACATGTTGAACAAGTTTCATGGCAATATATTTTATTTTGTAACTTTTACCGCTCTTTTACACTAAAATACCATGTAGTTTACTTTCTACTTTAAAACATCATTAATCTTACTATACCTTTAGATAGATCACAAGGTAATGACCTACCTCCCCACAACACTCATATGCAACATAGCATAATATCTTTCGGGAACATAGAATACGGGAAAACGAAACTTTACATATAAATACCACTAACTATTAAAACCGTTTTCTATAAGATTACGTATTTTTTATAAATCATTGCAAATCGCCGCTACAACCCATTTTGGGGAACCCGACTGGGATGGTGCGGATTATCTCACATCCCTGGGCTTAGTAGTGCGAGATGCAGACCTCGGCAAGGAGTATTCGGTCTCGAAAGATTTGAAATACAAATATCTTAAGAAAATGAGATTTCTAGAAATATAATATATATTAAAATTATTTTTATATAAATAGATATATATATATATATATCATTAAAATATCTATTTTTGTTATAATATAAATATTCCAACTTTTTCTAAAATCACAAGAATCACTTTACATTAAAATACCATAAAATTTCATACATGTTCAATATTACAATTAAATACCCTATATTATGAAATTAGGTTATTTTCACTATAAATGTGAAATACACATCTATGACAACTCTAAAGACGATAATTAAAAACTTGGGGTGTATTTTGAAAATTATACAAAAGTATTTTTACATATAACCCTCTCAAGTTCTATAAATTACAATAAGGACCTAGTAAATATAGGTTTAAGCGGGACCAGTCTCTTGAGCCCCAGGGAGCCGGAGAAGTGAGTTCTTGCCTATTTAAGGTAGACAACTTAACAACGGTGGTATCAACACAGTAATCATTTTTGAAAAAGACACAAATCCTGCCGCTCATATGTAGCGGTTACCGATAACATCAAAACAATCAGAACTTCAATTTCTTTTCCAATTGTTCTGACTCAGACTGAGTCTCATTATAAATAATCTAACTTGAATATGATTCAAGTACAATCTACAAAACTACAATTCAACATGAATCCATATATTCAATATATTCAATCTATATTGACTGAACTGAACTATGGATATACTTCCATTTACATGATTCTTTAGTTACATCCATGATTCTCCAGTTACATCCATTTACTGATATCATAGTTTCGGCAAGTCATCCAATTGAACAATCTATATAAGAAGACAATACAAGTTGCAATACAATACAAACAATACAAACAAGACATCGCGGGGTTTAAGGGGTAGATTGGTACGGAAGGTGTTAGAAGTGGCACGGGACAACAATCATAAGACGTAATTGCATCCATGCCGTTGTTCCGTGGTATTATCGACGGAGCCTTGTACTTCCATTTGCATTAGTTTCTGGCATATAGAGACTCTTCTCGTATACACTGGCATCCTTCTGTACCAAACTACAAACAACAGCGTTAACACTAAATACAACATTATAACAATATAATACAACTTTAAAAGCTACACTCTCTCTCTTTCTGTCTTTTCTACTTCTCCCTTATCTTTGGGACTTATCGAGCGATTGTTCGCTGACGACATTCCTTCTCTTTCTTCTTTATAATGTTGTCAGGTGATCTGGACACCCAGAAGATCGAGCCTACTAGTGAGGACTTGGATCAGTTTGCCTACGATCCAGAGCTCTAGCTTCATTGTACACATTTTATTTTAGTACTTTTCATTTCTGCTATGCCACTGTTTAGGCATTGTTTTCATTCAGATGTATTTACTTTTTCATGCATTGTACAAAAGAATGTTAATAAATAAAGTTGTTGTTCATTACATTTTTGTCTCTTGTGTATATTCCTTTTATATTGCTTAGATACGCTTAGTGTATTTACTTCAGAGTAAATATGTAGCAGGCTCATCGCGTTCCCTTCGCCGTATATCGGGAAGCGGGGCGTGACAGGTTTTGTTGGTGGCCCATGCAGGTCAGAGCTGTATGGAACGCTACCATGCAGTTCTGTTCTGCGTGAACAACCTAAGCAATATAACATAAGAACCAGCAACTAAAACATTCTTTACAATTCATGTTCCTTGAATCTTATCATTTCATATATTTTGAATCTGTCCTAACCTAAATTTTCTTTTAAGGTTATGGATTCCCCAAACAACACCAGCACCAATTTCAACAACACTCCACCTCCACCACCAATCACACCTGCCGTCCCTGCTCCATTCAACGAGCAGAAGGTTCTTCTTGAGGCGATCTGCAGGCTTCTACAGGGACGAAGCAGCAGACTGCTCTTTTAATGAACCGTCCCGAGGCAGAAGCACCTAGGGTGAAGCAATTCAGGGCTTTGCACCCCCAAACAGTTCTTAGGAAAAGAGAGCCCACTGGAAGCTGAGGAATGGGCTCAGAGTATCGAAGATGATTTGTCAGCGGCACAAGTGCCAGAGGGAGCTTGGATCCGTGTTGCGAAACTGCAGCTCACGGACAATGCATGGAATTGGTGGAAGGCGGAAGAAGGACATTTTGAACAACCCATCGATTGGAAGACTTTCCACGACATGTTCGACGCTAAGTACTTCGCCAAGACTGCCAGGTTCGATATGGAATAGCAGTTCATCCATCTGGAACAAGGTTCGATGTGGACCAAGTCAGTAGATGAATATGACACTGAGTTCACCATGCTCAGTCGGTAAGATAGGTCTCAATAATTTGAATTTTTAAATATCACATATTACACAGCTAACACAAAACTTTACCAGATTTGCGGCACACCTGATACCGACGGATGAGATCAGAGCCCGTCGATTTCAACTAGGTTTGGATTCGGAGATCTAGGCTGCACTGGCCACAGGAGATTTTCCGACTCATGAATCGGCTCTGAAAGCTGCCCGAAGATACGGGGCAGTGGTAAAGAAGAAAGGCAGACCTCAATCTGCCGGAGTGAAGCGCCCTGCCAATCAGATGTTAGGAGGAGCCTCTACAAGACCAACCGTTGAACCGAGAAAACCGGAAGTAACAGATAACCAGCCAAGTCCCGATTTTTTCTTTTATTACAAGAGGGAAGGACACTTGTGGATGGACTGTAGGCGCGCAAAAGGCCTATGCTTGGTTTGTGGCGCATCCAATCACGGAATTGGGAACTGTCCTTATAGACGCAACCTAGATCACACACACACCAACTACCCGTAGCGGCCAGCTATCCAAGGTCCTGAAACTCGTCCTGCACTCCCAGCACCACCTCCACGTGGATTTCCTGCACAGCTAAATCGCCAATTCCATCAGGCACTGAGGAACATGCCTCGAGGACAGAGAAATGCGCCTCCACCTAGGAGGAACGTGCCACGGCGACAGGCTTACACCATAGCAGCCGTAGAAGCCGAGACAGTTGACCAAGGTAACACTAGTAAGTCTCTTGTATCACTTTGTTACCAAACATTCCTTAAATCTGTTACACTTTCTTTTTACAAATTTCGATGACGAAATTTTTATAAGGAGGGTAGAATGTAACAACCCTAAACTTTCTGTAAAAAATTTTCAAAAATCCAGAAATGGGTACTTTTGCCTGAGCACAAGATATAAGTTTGTTTTGCTTTTTAATAGCAAGTAAGAGTTTGTAGCTTATTGGTAAGACCATGCACTGCTGTTACAAAGCACCAGAGTTCAAGTCCCATTACCCACATTATTTTTAATATTGTTTTATTTTAAACTTTTAGAAGTCCAAGGGTTTACACGTGCATAACTCATAAAACCCCCACTACACAAATAAAACAAATTGTCCCAGGGAGTAGACCAATCGATGAAGGACACACGGCGACCGACCCGGGCCTGACTCGCCGTGACTCGACCGGCGACTCGGCCCGACGCCACCGGCCGAGTTGAGTTGGATCGGCCTGATGTCTTCTGTGAACCTCTTTCTTTTGG
Organism: Agapanthus africanus; assembly: GCA_030015575.1. Lineage (NCBI taxonomy): Eukaryota > Viridiplantae > Streptophyta > Magnoliopsida > Asparagales > Amaryllidaceae > Agapanthus > Agapanthus africanus. Next base: position 893,417,845 of record JASDDO010000019.1, read on the forward strand.
TATTCTGGTAACTCCTGCATACTTTAAATTTTCTGGAAATAAACAGAGATCTTAAAATCCAATTAAAACCCCATTAAACCTTATTTTTAATACAATTTCTATTACATTTTTCAATTCAACTTTTCACCTACCCTAACCCTAGTTTTACCATATAAATACCATCCCTAAACACACACCCCTCACATACAATTCTGTCCAAACTCTCAAGAAAACTCTATAGAAATTTTGTGTACAAGTGGAGTTAGCAAAGGGCGAAACTCCGGCGAACTTCCGACGGCGATACGAGGAGTTTCCGGCGACGAAACGGCGCACCAGTGATTCCTATCTCTACCTCTATCCTCCCTCTTTATTGTTAGCCAGTAAGTCCCTCCTTCCTCTTCTCTATTCTTTTCTAAAAACACGAATTTCTAAAACCCGACGGAATCGGAGTTATTCCGATTTCCGATTCGGTTCTTCCTAAAAATTCCACTCTTTCTTAAATACAAACATACCAAACCCTTACATGTTGACTATTAATCATTAACAAATATGTTGAACAAGTTTCATGGCAATATATTTCATTTGTAACTTTTACCGCTCTTTTTCACTAAAATACCATGTAGTTTACTTTCTACTTTAAAACATCATTAATCTTACTATACCTTTAGATGGATCACGAGGTAATGACCTACCTCCCCACAACACTCTTATCCAACATAGCATAATACCTTTCGGGAATATAGAATACGGAAAAACGAAACTTTACATATAAATACCACTAACTATTAAAACCGTTTTCTATAAGATTACGTATTTTTTATAAATCTTTGCAAAACGCCGCTACAACCCATTTTGGAGATCCCGACTAGGATGGTGTGGATTATCGCACATCAATGGGCTTAGTAGTGAGAGATGCAGACCTCGGCAAGGAGCATTCGGTCTCGAAAGATTTGAAATACAAATATCTTAAGAAAATGAGATTTCTAGAAATATAATATATATTAAATTTATTTTTATATAAATATATATATATTTATATATATATCATTAAAATATCTATTTTTGTGATAATATAAATATTCCAACTTTTTTTAAAATCACAAGAATCACTTTACATTAAAATACCATGAAATTTCATACATGTTCAATATTACAATTAAATACCCTATGTTATGAAATTAGGTTATTTTCACTAGAAATGTCACATATATAAAATGCACATCTATGATAACTCTAAAAGACGATATTTTGAAAATTATACAAAAGTATATTTACATATAACCCTCTTAAGTTCTATAAATTACAATACGGACCCTAGTAAATATAGGTTTAAGCGGGACCAGTCTCTTGAGCCCTAGGGAGTCAGAGAAGTGGGTGCTTGCCTATTTAAGGTAGACAACTTAACAACGGTATTATCAACACGGTAATCTTTTTTGAAAAAAATACAAATCCTGCCGCCCATGTGCAGCGGTTACCGATAACATCAAAACAATCAGGACTTCAATTTCTTTTCTAATTGTTCTGACTCAGACTGAGTCTCATTATAAATAATCTGACTTGAATATGATTCAAGTACAATCTACAAAACTACAATTCAATATGAATCCATGAATACATATATTCAATATATTCAATCTATATTGACCGAACCGAACCATGGATATACTTCCATTTACATGATTCTCCAGTTACATCCATGATTCTCCAGTTACATCCATTTACTGATATCATGGTTTCGGCAAGTCATCAAATTGAACAATCTATATAACAAGACAATACAAGATGCAATACAATACAAACAATATAAACAAGACATCGCGGGGTTTAAGGGGTAGATTGGTACAGAAGGTGTTAGAAGTGGCACGAGACAGCAACCATAAGACGTAATTACATCCATACCGTTGTTCCGTGGTATTATCGAAGGAGCCTTGTACTTCTATTTGCATTAGTCTCTGGCATATAGAGACTCATCTTGTATACACTGGTACCTTCTGTACCAAACTACAAACAACAACGTTAACACTAAATACAACATTATAACAATATAATACAACTTTAAAAGCTACATTCTCTCTCTTTCTGTCTTTTCTACTTCTCCCTTATCTTTGGGACATACCGAGCGATTGTTCGCTGACGACATTCTTTCTCTTTCTTCTTTAGAATGTTGTCAGGTGATCTGGACATTCAGGAGATCGAGCCTACTAGTGAGGACTTGGATCGGCTTGCCTACGACCCAGAGCTCTAGCTTCATTGTACACATTTTATTTCAGTACTTTTCATTTCTGTTATGCGACTGTTTAGGCATTTCTTTCATTCAGATGTATTTACTTTTCCATGCATTGTACAAAAGAATATTAATAAATAAAGTTGTTGTTCATTACATTTTTGTCTCTTGTGTATATTCCTTTTATATTGCTTAGATACGTTTAGCGTATTTACTTCAGAGTAAATACGTAGTGGCCTCTTCACGTTCCCTTCGCCGTATACCGGGAAGCGGGGCGTGACAGTATTACTTTTACGTTTCCTTATCTTTGCAAAAACTTTGCAGGGAATTCTGCAACGGAAGTGGATTTGAGCCCAGATCGAGCCATAGCTGCGGATTCTGCGAATATCTCCCGTGACGCACCGGAGGGTGTAGAGAAGATTACTGAAGCTACTATCCCCGCTGTGGAGCTTCTGGTGATGGTTTCTGTACTTTCAGCGTCTACTCCTCCAGCAGGGGTGGTCTTGCCGGCTTTAGATCCCATGGATATTTCTAGTGACGCACCGGAGGGTGTAGAAGAGATTGCTGAAACTGTTATCTCCGCCTTGGGGCCTTCAGCAGCGGTTTTTTTACCACTATTGGAGATTGCCGTACCGGCTATAGATTTCACAAATATCCTCAATGATGCACCTGAGGGTGTAGAGGAGGCTGCCGAAGCTTCCATCCTTCCAGTTTAGGGAGGGCGAAATATCAAAGGTAATCTTATATACATACACATTTTGTTTAACGACCTCTCCGTTATCTGAGCTTTTTCTTCCCTCAGAATTGCGGGAGCTGGTGGCTTCCATCGTGGATCTTTCCCCGAAGAAAACCTGAAAGGGCGCCGTGAGTAAAAAGAGCAGGGCTACCGGCGAGCTTGTGAAAACCCGAAAGGGCGCAACCTCATAAAAAAAGGTATATCCACAAGCAAAATGAGCACGGATGAAAACTCAAAAGGGCGCCGTGAGTAAAAAAATCCGACCTACCGGTGAGTTTGTGAAAACACGAAAGGGCGCAAACTCGTAAAATAAAAATTCATGGGCACTTACAAGGTCCTCTCGACCTTATGAGGATAAAATACCTGCGTGAGATCCTTACGACTCATAAAAGAGCAACACACGTAGGAATCCTCACGATTCTTATGGAGAAATTACACTTGCGAGATCCTTGCGACTCGTAAGGAGAATTCCCCCTATGAGACCCTTATGACTCGTAGGATTCAAATGCCTTAAGCTACATGGATCTAAACCTGTTCTTAAGCCATCGCATCCCCCAAGTTTCCCTACAAGTGGTCCAATATTGGCCCCTGTATACAATCCACGGGCGCGAATAAATATTTCACCAACCAAGTTCCACCAATGACGAGAAATATCCCATATGGTGAACGACACTTGTAAGTCCTCTCGACTTATAAGGAGAAAACACTCTTATAAAATTCTTACGACTTGCAAGAGAAAATACCACTTAGGAGTTCTCACCACTTCTAGGAAGAACCTACACCTACGAGATCCTCTCGACTCGTAGGGATCATTTGTTCCTTCATAAAAAAAAGAAAGAGATGAGAGAAAGAAAGGGGGAGACTCCCCACCATTCGAGCCTCACGTGTTAAACACGTGAGCGCCTATATGCAAAGCATATAGGCGTTGCAATTAAACTACAACTAGGCTAAGCAAGCCTCACGTGTTAAAAATGTGAGCGCCTATATACTGCATATAGGCGCTACAATTAAACTCAACTAGGATAAACAAATCTAATGTATTAAACGCGTGAGCGCCTATATGCAAAGCATATAGGCGCTGCAATTAAACTACAACTAGGGTAAACAAGCCTCATGTGTTAAACATGTAAGCACCTATATACTTTGCATATAGGCGCTGCAATTAAACTACAGATAGGCTAAACAAAGCCTCACGTGTTAAACATGTGAGCGCCTATATACAAAGCATATATGCGTTGCAATTAAACTACAGATAGGCTAAACAAAGTCTCCCATGCTTAACACGTGAGGACACCTCCTTACGTAGAATTAAATTCCACTTAATGAACCGTTGGATCAATGATCCAACGGTGATTAAACATAGAATTTAATTCTATTGGGAAGAATATTTTCTGTTAAACAGAAAGTTAATAGATCAAAGATCCAAAATATTCTTTATATCTTTCTAAATAGAGAAAGATTATACTATGTTAAACTGAGCACCCTTGGATTAAAAATCCAATGGTGATTAAAATGTCATCGCTCGATAGAATTTTATTTTATACACGGGAGAATATCCCCAATCTTGTTAAAAACAAGAACAATATCTTCTGTAAAACATAAGTCCTTGGATCAAAAATCCAACATTGGGTAAAATTCCCTAAATCAATTCTGAGAACAATTAAATCAATTGGAATCTCTCAATGAGAGATTTTCTCAGAATTAAACAAACTTCTCTTCACTATATAATGAACCCGAGACTTCAAGTCTCAGAGAGAGACGCGGAAAGAGAGAACTCCCCAGAGGCTAAAAAAAGAATATATGGTGAGCTTTTGAGGAACAGGAGAATTTAATTCTCAAAGAAAAAACTTGCTTCCTTGATACACTAGGTAAAAAGAAAACACCTCTCCTTTGCCTCTCTAAGGGTTTAACCCTTCATATAAGAACTCGGTTCTTTCCTCTGGTTGAGATTTGCAGAGGCAAATCTCCTCACAAGTTGAGAATTTAATTCTCATCGGGGAGATTTTGCTCTGCAAGATTCAAAACCTAGGGGAAAAGAACTAAGCTACATAAATAAAGGTGAAAAAGAACGGGAACACTTAAGAATTTAATTCCTCTAAACATTAGGATTTAACCCTATATAAAAAACTTAGTTCTTCAATAAAAAAATTAGTGATCCAAGATCTCCAAGGCGAAATTGTTGGTGCTTAGCACTATTTCGAAGCCTCACGTGTTTTCCACGTGAGTGCTTCAAATGAACAAGGAAAATAACCAAAACTTGCTCACGTGATTACCACGTGATTTATTTAAGAAGAAAACAAGTAAAAGAAAGAGAAAACTACAGTACTCCGGCATCAATAAAGGAAAAGAGGACACCCACGTGTTTTGCAAGAGAACCAAGTGCTTAGCACTTATATAAAAGATAGGGAATAAAACCCAAAGAGCAGTGCCATATTTGGGGTGCCTTACGTGTGTCACATGAACGCCATAAAACTCTACTGTTTAACACTAATCCAGTGTCCACGTGAAATGCACGTGAGCACTGTATTCCTCAGTGCTTAGCACTGTTGGAGACTCAATTTTAGCCCAAATTGGTTAAGTTTTCTGAGATTAGACCTCTTTGATACTAAAACAACCGAGCCCCTGTGCTCGTGTTTTCCCAAACCGACCTTAGTCTCAAAAATGACTAGTGGTCTCTCATTAATAATATCTCAAATGATACTCATCTTATATCTCCTAAGATAATTTTAGTCTCAAACATGACTAACATTTCTTAAGTCTACAGCGGCACCATCTTTTCCCTCAAATATGGGATTTGGTATAAGGGTACATCTCTTCATACCTCTGATATATGTCGTTGTAATTCCTCAATGTTTTCAGAGAGGTGGCAGGTCCCGACGACCAATAACTTCTTTTAATGCACTTCCAAATTGACGTGCATACCTCAAATCAAATCGTGCTCCAAATTGGACACATTCCATATCAACATCGTTGTTCATCCCGTCACGTAACAAATACACGTGCGCGCAAGATGGATAACGGACCGAGACGTCCTTAAACTAAAACTTCACCTAAAAAATGGTGATCAATGGACTGAAATGTTCTTAAACAAACCGTTGCCTCTAAAATGGTGACAGCGGACCGTGATGTCCTTAAACTAAATCTCACCTCCAAAATGGTGATCAACGGACCGAGACGTCCTTAAACTAAAATCTCACCTCCAAAATCGTGATCAACGGAACGAGACATCCTTAAACTAAAATCTCACCTCTAAAATTAAACTAAAATCTCACCTCTAAAATGGTGATCAACGGACCGAAACATCCTTAAACTAAAATCTCACCTCCAAAATGGTGATCAACGGACCGAAACATCCTTAAACTAAAATCTCACCTCCAAAATGGTGATCAACGGACCAAGACGTCCTTAAACTAGAACTTCGGCTCCAAAATGGCGATAATGGACCGAACCGTCCTTAAACTAACTGTTGCCTCCAAAATAGCGACAATAGACCGAAATGTTCTTAAACTAACTATTGCCTCCAAAATGGCGACAACAGACCGAAATGTCTTTAAACTAAAACAAAATAGCCTAAATACTCTTTTGTTGGATCTGAAATAAAAATGATCCTAAAATCTTGTCAAGTGGATCTTAGTCTCAAATTAAACTAACGTATCCTTAACAAAAAACCAACCGAGTCCCAACTGCTCGCATATATTTAAGTCGATCTCGATCTCAAAACGGATTAACGATCCTTAAATCAACCGAAACCCAAATCTAAAAATATACGGATTTGGACTAATCCATGCCCTACGGGCGAGGACATAAATTAGTCTCCGTATACAATACACGGACAACCAAAAATAAAACAAACACACACGACATAAAGTGAACTTCTGGAGCAGGAGAAAGTAGTTATCGCAATGTGGTAACGTAATTAACTGCAGGGGCTTGCGCATACAGGGAAGAGCGTCCCCACAATTAAAAAACCCTCGCAAACGAGGGGGAATCTGACGAAGTATGCTACAACGGCCGCATCCATTCAAACCTCCGATATACGGTGCCATAAATCAACTTGGCATCTTTAGAAAGGTGGACGGATAAATCCAAATAGCATCTGCCCCCAGAATTCAGGCCAGGCGTCCTAACGTCCCGGTCCGTCTTCCGGCGGTGCACAGATTCTGGCACGCCCGGTATGACCTTTTCCTCTTTCCACTCCACACTTTGTGTGTCGTGTTTCATGAACAAAAATTGCGATTTGCTATGGTTGCCCTTGGATTCGAGATATTAATATTCTGTGTCTTTCTTCTGTGCAGAAAGAAGAAGTGAACTTCAATGGCTTCCAGCTGCACAAACCGCAACAGCAACTCCCGCTTTGCCCCAACTGGAGGAGTAACTTACGGGCCCAATGCGTCCTCCATCTTTTTAATGCTGGTGGGGCAGGTAACTCAAGCCACCACTGGATTGTTCTTCGGGACCATACTCCCGCCAGCGAGCTTCAGCGCCCCAGTGCCACCACAAGAAGCCCACAAGAAGTCGGTTTTCAATCGACTTGCAACCACCACGACCCCTCTCCACGGGTTTTCCAAGTCTATCAACTCAATCTTCAACAGGCTGAATCAAATCTCAAGTGGGCCCGCAAAGAGGCTCGAGATATCTGAAGGGGTTGTCCTAAAACGGATAGTACTCCCAACTCCTCCGGTAGGTGAAGTCGTCAAAGGTGCTTCGTCTACCACAAAATCGGCCTTCGAAAGATTGGTCGTTACTTCTCAACGGACGTCGGTCTTTGACAGGCTGGCACCAGCAGCAGCCCCTAACCAAAGAAGGGGGTATGACGGAGCCGCTTCCACAACTGAGATGGTCCCATCTGAAAGGCACGCTCGACGTCAGCACTGGCACCGAGTGAGAAGAGTTGGGGACAACTCCCCCTCCGGATTCACCCCACCAGCTCCAATGGTGGAAGTTGATGCTGCTATTCCAACCAGGAACAGCTTTGAACCGCTTAGGAAGGTGCGAAAGAATTCCCCAACCGCGGTATTGAAGAAATCTCTACTTCTTGCTGAAAACATGACGAAGGCAAAACCGGAGCAATCCCCTCAACGGCTCTCCTCCCAAATCCACAGGATCTGGCGGAAAGTCCAGGACTCTGCGGTTCTCATCAAGCCGGGCCAAAGATGAAGCTGAAGATCAAGAAAATGGGTTAGTATTGGCCCACAATAATTCATGACTGTCTCGAATATGCGAAGCAGTGTCACTCGTGCCAAGTTCAAAGGGACTTCATCCACCAACATCCAAATCCGCTACACCCAACGGTAGCTAGCTGGCCGTTCGAAATGTGGAGAACTGATATAATCAGCCCCATTGAGCCAACATCATCCAAAGGACACAGATTCATACTGGCAACGACTGACTACTTTTCTAAGTGGGCGGAAGCAGTACCACTAAGGGAAGTGAAGAAGGAGAATATTCTCCATTTCTTCAAGACACATGTCATCTATCGGTTCGGCACTCCACGACGGATAATTTTGGATAATGGGCCGGCCTACAAGAGCCATAAAATCAGCCACTTCGCACAACAGCATAAAATAGACTGCAGATACTCTTCAGTTTATAATTCTCATGCCAACGGTCTAGCTGAAGCTTTCAACAAGACCCTGATGAAGATTATAAAGAAAATGGTGTCCAAGAACAAAAGAGACTGACATGAAAGGCTGTATGAAGCTCTATGGGTGTACCGAACAACGTTCAAAACGGCTATGAATACAACACCATACGCGTTGGTATTCGGCATGGAAGCAGCGCTTCCCTTGGAAATAGAACTCCCTTTTCTACGAGTAGCGGTTCGATACGAGCCGACAGATGAAGAAAATACTCATCTTCGGCTTAAGGAGCTCGACGCCCTTGACGAAACTCTCCTTATAGTACAGCAAAACCTGGAGGCTTATAAGGCAAGAATGGCACGGTCATTTAAAAAACTAACCAGGCCGAGAACGTTCCGCCAAGGCGAACTTGTGTTGGTCGTCAAAAGACCGATGATCCCCAATCGTGCCAAACGGGGGAAATTCGAGCTGAACTATGAAGGGCCGTACATCATAGACAAAGTCTACCAAGGTGGAGCCTACCTGCTAATGGATATGCATGGCGAAAGACCCTTCCGGCTAGTAAACGGCCGGTTCCTCAAAAAATACTACGGTTGATGAGTCATGACCTAGGTCAATGATAGATGACGACGCTTGTGTCCACTTTCTATCTTCCTGAGTCAAAAATTCTGAGAGTAGTATGCAAAGAAACTCCGTCGCCCCAAACATGGCGATAACGGACCGAGATGTCCTTAAACTAAAAATTTGCCTCAAACATGGCGACAACGGACCGATATGTCCTTAAACTAAAAATTTACCTCAAACATAGCGACAACAGACCGAGATATCCTTAAACTAAAAATCCCCCTGAAGCATGGCGATAAAGGACCGAGATGTCCTTAAACTAAAACGTCGCGTCAAAAATGGCGATAACGGACCGAGATTTTCTTAAACTAAAAATTCGCCTAAAACATGACGATAACGGACCGAGATATCCTTAAACTAAAACTTCACCTCAAAAATGGTGATCAACGGACAGAAATGTCTTTAAACTAACCGTTGCCTCTAAAATGGTGAAAACGGACCGAGACATTCTTAAACTAAAATCTCACCTCCAAAATGGTGATCAATGGACCGAGACGTCCTTAAACTAAAATCTCACCTCCAAAATGGTGATCAACTGACCGAAACGTTCTTAAACTAAAACTTCACCTCCAAAATGGTGATCAACGGACCAAAATGTCCTTAAACTAACCGTTGCCTCTAAAATGGTGACAGCAGACCGAGACGTCCTTAAACTAAAATATCACATCCAAAATGGTGATTAATGGACCAAGACGTCCTTAAACTAAAATCTCACTTCTAAATGTTAGTTCTATGTATGCCCTAGAGGCCATTACTATACATAGGATGTATATTGTAGTGGATGCTGGGACATATATAGGGAGGACTTTCTTGCTCGACATGATAGTATGCTATCTGGTTGCTCTTTACCTTAACGTGTACACTGATTGTCTCTCTGTTACATGTTGGTAAAGCCCTTAGGATGTGTACTTGACTACCTGGACTATGATGCGGATCATACTAGTGGGGACATGGTAGTCCATAAGTACATCCTTCACAGTCCCTAGTCGTGGGTATATCGAGACGGGGCATCGATATACCAGAGTAGACTAGCGTATACCTTCTCGACCCATACAGATGGGCGATGGATGATCCCATATCCATTGGTGTTTGACATCAGAGATGATATATGGGTGCTCAGCAGAGACTGGGTACACTGGACGGACTCGCCGAGAACTCCCAGATGGTATTATACCTTACGTCAGATGGCAGTTCTCTGGTGACACTGGTACAGAGTAGTCTGTTGACCCGAGATCGTCATAGAGTCTTGTGTGGTTCCCACTGTGCTTTGATTTCCATCTTACCACGTCCAAGAGGGCGTGCAAAACGGTGGTTTTTGGGTACAGTCCCGAATCACATGGAGGCAATGAGCGATAGGAGGGGATTCGTCTCTCCCGGTATAGGGAGTTGATGTTGCGCTGTGTTCGATTGGCTATAACAGTAAATCCCTGGCCAGGGTTGCTGAGATTTACTGGTAAGTGTTACCAGTAGTTTCTCGAAATGTTATAGACCTCATATCGACACGATTTATCGAGCTATTGGGGTCTGACGTTTACCACCCCTAGGCGAGATATGCGACATATCAGACGATCAGACCGGACTGTACGGTAAGTGTTACTGGTTGGATTCACAGGAGTGTGAGCGGGCTTGCTCGTCGATCTTCTCATCGCTCAATACCCGGGTGGCCGTTACGTTTAGCAGACCGCTTGCGGCTTGTGGGTGTTTGATATGATCATCATCTGCTGCCGGCGTATTGACGAGTCTTTAGAGTCCTACACAGAGGTTTCCTGGCTCAAGCGAAACGAAATAGGAGCGCATATGAGATATGTACGGGACCGAGAATAATGCGTGTATGTGATACCGTATTCTATTCTCGCGATGAATGTATCGAATGGTTGTATGCGATATAACCTAGTTATCGAATCAAGTATTGATTCGATAAGCCGATACATAGGATACTAGTCGGTTATATGCGATATGACCGGATCGTTAAATCAAGTGTTGATTTAATGATTTAATGTATAATTATATATTTGATATATTACTTTGCATTAACTAGTATCGGTTCACTTTAAATGGATTTTCTCGCTCGGCTGTGCGCATTGCATATGCGATATGATTTTGTGCACTTGCTTGTATCATGTTTGATGATGCATGCACACTTGGGTTTGTGTAAAGATTGAACCATGGTTTTATGAGTGGTTAGGGTTTATTATTTTCTTATTCATTTATTCTATTTAGTTATTCATTTGGAAAAAGAAAAAGAGTGAGAAAATGGTGGCTTTTCTTTGTTTGTAAATGAAGCTTCATGAAGCTTTCATTATGTCACCATTTTGTCTCATGTTAAAACCTAACCACTCCACTTAACTATAGTTCTCTCTCTACACTTAACCAAGGTAAAAGTTATGATAAGAATGGATTTTCTTTTCTATTTTAATATTTTTTTTTTCTTATCATAACATTCTTCTTCTTCTTCTTCATTTCTTCATGGAAGAAAGCTTGCTCCATTAATGGCAAGTGATGATAAAGAGTGAGAAATCCAATTCTAAAGTGAACCCACTTCCTATTTCTTCATCCTCTACCTCTTGCCAAGTAGTATAGAGTGTTTCCTTCACAAGTTTTCATGGCTTGGTGAAGGTGGAGCTTGATCTAGCGATGCCTCGACGTAGATCATCTTCGGCATGGACATCGACGACCTAGCTCGCCATTTCTCCGACGAAGCCGACGCTAGAGCCCGGGAATTCATTTGGACAGCGAGGGGACTTCGTTGCGGAGCTATGGAGGTGGAGCACCGGATCTACAAAGGTTGTATTTCCGTTTAAACTTTAGTTAAGTTGTTAACTAGTCTCTTTTTCGCCTAAACATCTAGCCGACGATCCGTTCTAGGGTTTCTCGGCACCGTTAAAATTTGAAATTGGCATGGTTGATGCCTTGTGAGACTTCATTAGTGTGCCTAGGAACCCTACAGTGGTATCAGAGACTAGCTAGAGCCTTAGGCGAAGTCCAGACGACGTTTGAAATCCGAACGAAGCCGAAACCCATTTCCAAAACGGCTCTCTGTACAATTTTAAAAAACTGGGTTTTTTCCAAATTAAAAATATGCAGAAAACTCAGCAGGGAATTCTATGAATTACGGCGCAAAATTTATTTCATGAACAGTGATATCGGCGGCAGAACCGCGGCATAAGCCTAGCTTATGCGGCGGTTCCGCGGCTAATTTGTGACGTCAGCCCTAACATTTTGTATTGTAATTCCTATTTAACAGTGCAGAGTTCTCTGGGTATTTTTAAAATTTATTCAAGAGTTGAATTTTCTGGGGTTGTTTTGGGGATTCGAATGTTCGATCGGATTATCAGATTTTGTCTATGTGGCTTTCCGGATATTTTAGAATATGTTAAAAAGTTCGACCGGATATAAATACCCACTTTTTCCCCTGCCGGGAAATTTCCAAGAGTTGGATTTTTCCGTAGTTTAACGACGTTCTAAGTAGTGCAAGTAACGCGATGGACCCTCTAGAAGACAACAAACCTTAACTCGATTATGTGACCGTCTTGAACTGCCCTTTGAACCTTCGGGTTTGGGGCAGTACGGCGTGCCACATGTGAGGCGTTGGCTTGACCCTTCTACGGCTGGACCGTTGGTACTGAGGCACGAACTGAATGTTTTTAGACTTGTTTCATGTGTTGATCTGTATCGGGAAAACTTGGGTGTTTGAATGTTCGATCGGAAAGTTTAACATTTTCTAATTATCTGGAATGGGATACAATAATTGGAATTCACAATAAGTTATGAGATAACTGAATGAATGTTATAAACATAGCACTTTAGTCTCACTTGATCGGTTGCCACGGAATTTTGATGTGATCAAAAGTCCGTCGCAATCACGTAGCGTACGCGGATACTCGCCGGGTGAACTTAATAGACAGCCTCGCCCCATAGCCCCGATCAAGTGACTGTAGGAGAACCCCGTCGCCGAAAGCATCCGTTCGGGTGCTCGCGGTAGCGGTGTTCCGCCTTGGTGCACTTCGTCGACGGTATCGGGGGTGCGGCCGCCTACTGAAGTTTGCGACGAGTATTCGATCAGGATGCCGGGAATCTTGTTGAATTGCCCGACTTGACATTGAAAAGTGTTTTCGATTATGAGACTAAAATGCGGGGTTTATAATTGTTAGGCATGCGATGTCTAAAGAATTCATTTGGTCAGGCATGCGATGTCTGAGGTGGTTGCGGATTCCAACTGTTGTAGTTTTACACTTTCTTTTCTGTGACCGTAAGTGTAATATGTGATATCGCCGGTTTCGTTGCTATATGCCAACGACAATTGGGATGCGCATATTTACTTACGTTGATGACATGTGATGTTATGTGTTGCTGGATATGTTATATTGGGTCGTCGTGTTTGAATAGCCGGGGGTTTTTATGTGAGATGAGTGTTTTTCATTTTCATTCATGTAAAAACTTGTATGTAATATTCTTTTATTGGGGCACTTCCAGGTTGCGGAAGATGTCACCTTTTATATATTATTTACTTTTCCGCACTAGGGTAGACCCAAGGAGGGGAGCACAAGTAACCGGGTTCTGGAGTCCAGTGGGAGACCAACTCGAGGAGTCGAGTCCGGGTCTCCTAACTCTAGAATTGGTAGGGTTGCTTGCCGCTCTCGTAGGGATCTAGGGGTGTGGGTTTGGCTATTCATCGTGACCGTGGAATCCGTGTTTTATACTGGCTCGTATTGAAAACACGGACGTCCTAGTATATCCAATATTTCATATGATTCTTCTGCTGCGATATCTGTGATGTGATCATGTGATGTTCTGTGATAGATACAGTATATAGTATATATGATATATTATATAGGCGTTACTTATGTTTTACACCCGCGCTAGCCCTGCCCCGCTCTGCCGTTAGTTACCTAACCTAACGGTGCACGAGGGAACATCGAGGCGAATGCGGATGGCATAAGTGTACGTCGTATTTATCTGTGATGTTTAAGTACTTAAATGATGGGACTTCATTAATGAGATTAATGAAATAAAAGAATCCTAAAGATGTTGTAGAATTGAATTTCAAAATTAAAACAGGTAGCTACAGTTCTTGCTTTGCACAGCGGTATATATGATATATCCTGCACCTTATTCGATAAGAAAAGGACCGAGATCCCTTCACCGGGAGTGACTCCTTTAGCAATAACTGAAAGATGCTACACCCCTCGGTTTGTCTTTTGATTGCTTTTAAGAGTTTTTGCTTTGCACAGTGATATATATGATATATCCCGCACCTCATTCCACGAGGAAAGGACCGACGATCCCTTTACCGGGAGTGACTCCTCTAGCAAAACTAGAAAAGCCTAAAAAACACTCCATTTCAAAATTCATTCGATACTACAACGAAATCAAGTTCATTACGCAATAGGTTTTCAGAAAAACCTGTCGTAGCCCTCCGTCATTTCAGATAAGTTGTATATAGTATTCGTGCTGCATTTGTTGGCTTTCGTCAAGGTGCAGTGTGTGGTAGCTATATGCTGCTTATCTGCTGCATACGATGCGATTGGATTAGGGTAGTCGTGCGGCTTTGTTGGCTTTCGTCAAGGGTCGTGCGGGTGGGTTTAATTCAATCAAGAAATGTACGGGTTGAACTTGACTAGCGGGCTATGGTTTGTTGGCTTTCGTCAAGGTCATAGCACGTTAGGGGCAAAATATTATCGGGAATTTCAAGTGTTGAAATTTGCAATGAGATTGCATACCTTCTATGAGATAGTTGGATCCCGATACCCGCTGCGAGTAATTGTTACTCCTGGGAGAGTTTTACACATTACAATTAGCCGATCAAGTAGGTGTCTAGAAAGGTGTCAACGGGGTTACGCCTCTGGGAAAACGAGGTTTACTGTAATTAGGTTCGTGCGAAAGCACGGGGGACCTCCCTCAAAGTACCGACACTGGCCTGGCTGAAAGATTGGCGAACCTGTAGCGTGTAATTAATCCCGGCTAGTCTTTCCTTTTAGGGTTTGAAGGAAGATTTGATAAAAAGCAGTGGGAGCCATCCTGATTAGATAAAATAATAACCAATCTATTCTTGCAAGAGCGCACGCTGAGTGTTTTCTTCTCTCTCTCTCCAGGTAGCGACCATATCACGCCTTAATCAAGATAATAATACGGATTATTGACCGAACCCGCTTGTTATACTGAGCTGGGGAACGTTGGTCCCGCTCCAACTTATAATTGTTATAAGACAGAGCAGGAAATTGGGGAATACCAGATTTCCCGTGCCGCCCAAACGAAGAGAGTGCATGCTGATGCATCATCTTCGGGTGTGTTCATTACAAAGAACAGTTTCTCAGTATCCTCTGCGTCCTGGGTATTTGATACCAGATCAGGATCCCAGATATGTAATCTGTTACATATGGCTACAGAAAGGTAGATAACTGAGAACGGGTGATAAGTTTCATGAGACAGAAAACGGGGCAAGTGTTGCAGCCAAGTCTGTTGGTCACTGTCACCCTGTATTACGAATACATTGATTCTGAACGAATGTTATTAGATACCGAACCTGATATACAAAATCGTATCTATCTCTTTATTAGTAAAGAAATGATAAAATTTTGTATTGTTGGATAATGTTTTGAACATTTCCTATATCAAAAGTTGATCGGTTCAGGCACGTTATCTAAAAGCATTAATGTTCTAAATCAAACTGCAGTTCTTAGTATATGGAACACACACAAGAGGAAGAGTTCAGAATTGAACGATTCCTTCTTAAGGTATTGTAGACTAGGTCAGATCAATGTGACCCGACTAGCTAGAGTTACATAAAGATGCATATTTAAATTAGTTTGAATTTACATCTTGTGAAACTCGCCAGTCATGTCACAAAGATAAAATGACCATAGCTCCGTTTATTGGAAACAGAGAAAGAGTTATGTAAACTCTTGGGATGATACATGTTGATGTATGTAGGTCCCCTGTCTACACATGCCAAGACCGGTTCTTTGTACTTCATTACATTCTCTGATGATCTCTCATGATTCAGACCTATGTTCCTGTTGAAACACAAGTCCGAACCTTTTGAGATATTCACAGAATATAAGTTAGAAGTAGAGAACCAATAACAGGTAAAAGTATTATGTCCTTTGATGAGATCGAGGAGGAGAATACTTGAGCATGGAAATCCTGGATTATTCTAAAGGAGAATGAGATTCTATCTCAGCATTACTCCTCCGTATACACCATAGCAAGATGGTATATCGGGGCGGAGCAATAGCACCCTATGTGATATGGTGTGCTCTATGATGAGTACTACTGAGTTACCTTTTTTCTTTTGGGAGTTATGCACTTGAGAAGCTGCATACCTATTGAATAGGGTTCAAATCAAATCAGTTGCCTACCGCTTCATATGTGATATGGAAAGGGAAGAGCCCATAGCTTAAGATGGTTAAGATTTGGGGTTGTCTGGCCTATGTCTAAAAGCAAAATCCGGACAAGCTCGAGGCAAGGTCTGTTATGTAGAACTGGAAAGGTTCCAGCTATGCAAACTGCAGCTGATGATTTGAAAGAACCAAAGGATTCAGTAGATTCCAACGAACCTCAGCCTCTCCGCCGATCTAGTAGGGTTCCTCACCCACCTGAGAGATATTTCGGTTTCTCTGTGACAGTGGGAGCGAGGATTGCATCATGAGATGATGACCCAACTAGTTTCGAGCTGGCCATCAGGAGTAAGACTCTGTAAGAATGGCTGGATGCTTAGTGATCTGAGATGGAATCCTTATACACCAACAAAGTATGGACTTTGGTTGCTATATCTGAAGGGTTAAATCCCCATCAGGAGCAAGTATATCTTGAGAAGATTACTTGGTGTAGATGGAAAAGTTGAGACTTTCAAAGCTAGACTTGTTAAAGGTTTTCGTCATTGACCAGGCGTGGATAATGATGAAACCTTTTCAAGTGACTATGCTTAAGTCCATCCAGATCCTACTTGCCATGGCTACATACCATGACTACGATATCTGGTGGTTGGGTGTCATGACTGCTTTTCTAAATAATGATTTGGAAGAGAGCGTCTATAAGTACACAGCCAGAGGGCTTCGTAGACAGTGGGAGCAGCGGAAACGTGTGCAAGATGTTTTATAGGATAAAGCAGGCATCGCGGATTTGGAACATCTGTTTTGATGTGTTAGTCAAAGAGTTTGATATCATCAAAATGGTAGATGAACCTTGTATAAACAAAAAGGTAGTAGGGAGTATGGTGGTGATCCTCGTAGAGTACATGGATGACATACTCTTGATAGGGAAAGAGTTTCCTATGCTACGCTCGGTCAATCTCCGTTTATCACAATGATTCTCCATATAGGATCATAATGATACCTACTAACTCCTGGATTTTGGATCTATGAGATAGATCTAAATGGATGTTAGGATTCTCACTTGTCGAAGTGAGATGGTATACATGATCCAGAGGAGAATCACTGGAAGGGTTCCAGGGTGATAAAGACGACTGAATGTCAGTCACAGGCATTGTCTTTACCCTCAGTAAAGGGACGGTATGTTGGAAGAGTTCCAAACAAGATACCGTGGCATACTAGACGATTAAGGCTGGATACATCGCTACTTGAGATGCTACCAAAGAGGTTGTCTGGGTGTATATTAGTTCATGAGATGAACTACGTTCCAACCATTGTGAGACAATGGAGTTGTGGCTTATGCCAAGGAACGT
This sequence comes from Agapanthus africanus, assembly GCA_030015575.1. NCBI lineage: Eukaryota > Viridiplantae > Streptophyta > Magnoliopsida > Asparagales > Amaryllidaceae > Agapanthus > Agapanthus africanus. The sequence continues at coordinate 893,435,670 of JASDDO010000019.1, forward strand.
CCGTCCCATCAGTGATCCAGACATATTCTAAGGAAGTATCACCTGATCATGGAGATGCTTGATCTCCAAGGGATCGAGGTCAGGAGAGTAGACTCAGAGGACAACACGGCGGATCCACTCACAAAGGCCTTTTCCCAGAGAGAGACTTTTATGGGATGGTTGAGTATGAGATACTACAACCACTGCTATCAGATGGCCCTAGTGCAACTGGGAGATTGTTAGTTATATGTATGCCCTAGAGGCCATTACTATACATAGGATGTATATTGTAGTGGATGCTGGGACATATATAGGGAGGACTTTCTTGCTCGACATGATAGTATGCTATCTGGTTGCTCTTTACCTTAACGTGTACACTGATTGTCTCTCTGTTACATGTTGGTAAAGCCCTTAGGATGTGTACTTGACTACCTGGACTATGATGCGGATCATACTAGTGGGGACATGGTAGTCCATAAGTACATCCTTCACAGTCCCTAGTCGTGGGTATATCGAGACGGGGCATCGATATACCAGAGTAGACTAGCGTATACCTTCTCGACCCATACAGATGGGCGATGGATGATCCCATATCCATTGGTGTTTGACATCAGAGATGATATACGGGTGCTCAGCAGAGACTGGGTACACTGGACGGACTCGCCGAGAACTCCCAGATGGTATTATACCTTACGTCAGATGGCAGTTCTCTGGTGACACTGGTACAGAGTAGTCTGTTGACCCGAGATCGTCATAGAGTCTTGTGTGGTTCCCACTGTGCTTTGATTTCCATCTTACCACGTCCAAGAGGGCGTGCAAAACGGTGGTTTTTGGGTACAGTCCCGAATCACATGGAGGCAATGAGCGATAGGAGGGGATTCGTCTCTCCCGGTATAGGGAGTTGATGTTGCGCTGTGTTCGATTGGCTATAACAGTAAATCCCTGGCCAGGGTTGCTGAGATTTACTGGTAAGTGTTACCAGTAGTTTCTCGAAATGTTATAGACCTCATATCGACACGATTTATCGAGCTATTGGGGTCTGACGTTTACCACCCCTAGGCGAGATATGCGACATATCAGACGATCAGACCGGACTGTACGGTAAGTGTTACTGGTTGGATTCACAGGAGTGTGAGCGGGCTTGCTCGTCGATCTTCTCATCGCTCAATACCCGGGTGGCCGTTACGTTTAGCAGACCGCTTGCGGCTTGTGGGTGTTTGATATGATCATCATCTGCTGCCGGCGTATTGACGAGTCTTTAGAATCCTACACAGAGGTTTCCTAGCTCAAGCGAAACGAAATAGGAGCGCATATGAGATATGTGCGGGACCGAGAATAATGCGTGTATGTGATACCGTATTCTATTCTCGTGATGAATGTATCGAATGGTTGTATGCGATATAACCTAGTTATCGAATCAAGTATTGATTCGATAAGCCGATACATAGGATACTAGTCGGTTATATGCGATATGACCGGATCGTTAAATCAAGTGTTGATTTAATGATTTAATGTATAATTATATATTTGATATATTACTTTGCATTAACTAGTATCGGTTCACTTTAAATGGATTTTCTCGCTCGGCTGTGCGCATTGCATATGTGATATGATTTTGTGCACTTGCTTGTATCATGTTTGATGATGCATGCACACTTGGGTTTGTGTAAAGATTGAACCATGGTTTTATGAGTGGTTAGGGTTTATTATTTTCTTATTCATTTATTCTATTTAGTTATTCATTTGGAAAAAGAAAAAGAGTGAGAAAATGGTGGCTTTTCTTTGTTTGTAAATGAAGCTTCATGAAGCTTTCATTATGTCACCATTTTGTCTCATGTTAAAACCTAACCACTCCACTTAACTATAGTTCTCTCTCTACACTTAACCAAGGTAAAAGTTATGATAAGAATGAATTTTCTTTTCTATTTTAATTTTTTTTTTTCTTATCATAACATTCTTCTTCTTCTTCTTCATTTCTTCATGGAAGAAAGCTTGCTCCATTAATGGCAAGTGATGATAAAGAGTGAGAAATCCAATTCTAAAGTGAACCCACTTCCTATTTCTTCATCCTCTACCTCTTGCCAAGTAGTATAGGGTGTTTCCTTCACAAGTTTTCATGGCTTGGTGAAGGTGGAGCTTGATCTAGCGATGCCTCGACGTAGATCATCTTCGGCATGGACATCGACGACCTAGCTCGCCATTTCTCCGACGAAGCCGACGCTAGAGCCCGGGAATTCATTTGGACAGCGAGGGGACTTCGTTGCGGAGCTATGGAGGTGGAGCACCGGATCTACAAAGGTTGTATTTCCGTTTAAACTTTAGTTAAGTTGTTAACTAGTCTCTTTTTCGCCTAAACATCTAGCCGACGATCCGTTCTAGGGTTTCTCGGCACCGTTAAAATTTGAAATTGGCATGGTTGATGCCTTGTGAGGCCTCATTAGTGTGCCTAGGAACCCTACACTAAAATGGTGATCAACGGACTGAGACGTCTTTAAACTAAAATCACACCTCCAAAATGGTGATCAACGGTCCGAGACGTCCTTAAACCAAAATCCCACCTCCAAAATAGTGATCAACGGACCGAGACGTCCTTAAACTGAAATCTCACCTCTAAAGTGGTGATCAATAGACCGAGATGTCCTCAAACTAGAACACTTTGCCTCCAAAATGACGATAATGGACTGAAATGTCCTTAAACTAACCGTTGCCTCCAAAATGGCAACAATGGGCCAAAATGTTCTTAAACTAACCGTTGCCTCCAAAATGGCAACAACGGACCGAAATGACCTTAAACTAAAACAATAGAGCCCAAATACTCTTTTGTTGGATCTGAAATAAAAATGATCCTAAAACCTTGTTAAGTGGATTTTAGTCTTAAATTGGACTAACGTATCCTTAACAAAAAACCAACCGAGCCCCAACTTCTCGTATACATTTAAGTCGATCTTGATCTCAAAACGGATTAACGATCCTTAAATCAATCCAAACCCAAATCTAAAAATATACGGATTTGGACTAATCCGCCCTTACGAGCGACGACATAAATTAGTCTCCGTATACAATCCATGGGTAACCAAAAATAAAACAAATACACACGACACGAAGTGAACTTCTGAAGAAGGAGAAAGTGGTTATCGTGATGCGGTAACGTAATTAACTGCAGGGGCTTGCGATTGCAAGGAAGAGCGTCCCCATAATCAAAAACCCCTGGCAAACGAGAGGGAATCTGATGAAGTCTGCTACAACGGCCACATCCGTCCAAACCTCCGATATACGGTGCCATAAATCAACTTGGCATATTCAGAGAGGTGGACGGATGAATCCAAATAGCATCTGCCCCCAGAATTCAGGCCAGACGTCCTAACGTCCCGGTCCGTCTTCCGGCGATGAACAGATTCTGGCATGCCCGGTGGGACTGAAACGTCCTTAAATCAACGGACCCCAGGGTCGAAACAAAATAGAGCAAAGGCAAAATTCCTAGCTCCAAGTCTTGACGGTTCACATACAACCTAGAGATAACTTCAACATTTGTCCCGTTACAGTAGATGTAATGTCAATAAAGACTCCAAAATAGTCAAATCAAAAGGAAGCGAAGGAAAAATTCCTAGCTTTAAGGTCTTGACGGTAACTCAAATAAAACCCAAAAGACTATCTGAGTTCATCCCACACCTGTGCGGAGTGGTTATGACTCATCGGGGCTCCCAAACTGAGCCTAATCTCAAGTAAAAAGTGGTATGGAAAAATTCCTAACGCTTGCTCTTCCGACGGTCAAACTGCCTAAGAAGATTACTTGAAGACGTCTTGTCCAGCCCCTGAAAGGATCAGAGACACGACAGTCGCGGGACTACTCGAACAGCAGCGTAAAGACTGTATATCGGGGAATGCATCAGCCAACGCGACGGTACCACGAACTAAAACCCTAGTACCACAAAACCTAATGGATCTCTGTCGCAAAGAGCAGGGTTTATCTATGACGTTAGGACAGGTTTTCCTATAAACCCAAGGGAGGTAAACTAAATAAACTCCGAAATGAGTCCATAAATTGTAAGTCCACGTTGCGACCCCCGGTTCTTACGGGGAGGCGGAAACGGTATAAAATCAAAATTTTAACGCAAGAGGCAACATGGACTAAGCTAGGTCGGGATCTTTACCTAAACTAAAACTAGCAAACTAAGCTAAAGATATTTAGCTACTCGGATGAAGATGGTTATACCTAGCTTGTCTTGAACTCCTTCGTCTTCAAGCTCCGGTGGTGGTCCGATGGCTCCTTCTCGTCGTCTCCGTACGCCGAAGATAGATCCACTTGAAAGCTCCAACCTTTAGCTCCTTCTTCGTTCTTTGAAGAAACTAGTTCACTTGGTTTGCTAAACCTGGTGAACTAGAATGAGTAGAGAGGAAATAGAATGGGATTTTATCTATGGTTCTTGATTCTCAACTCATGAGACAAGAGAACCATAGATCAAGAGAGGGAGCAAGAGGTTGAGGGTGAGAGCAAGAGGAGAGCTCAAGAACAAGAGAGAGAATGAGCAAGAAAGAATGAGCAAGTATTTTGTCTCTCACCCTCTCATAATCCAAAGTGATCATAACTCATCATATCAAAAAAGTCTTATGTGATGGTTAGAAGCAACCATAACCTTATCATGTCATGCACTCATTTTACTCAAATGAGCAAGCAAGAAAAAGTCTTTGGCATGAAATGATAACCATGGTTATCATGATGGTCAACTAGTCAAGCCTAGTCAACCGGTCAACAAGTCAACAAAAGTCAACAAGTCACCAAAGTCAACAAGTCAACAAAAGTCAACAAGTCAACAACCATATCACCATAATACTTAATTAATATAATAGTTAATCACATATCATATTCTCATTAGGGTTGAGCATAAAGTCAAAAAGTCAACGGTCAACTGTCAACAACCCTAATGAGAATCCGCTGCCTCTGCCTCCCTGTCAACTGTGCATACACACCCGCATCCGCGTTCCGAGGAACACGAATGCAAACTGGATAAATCCAATCCCATAAGGTACACTAGGATCTGTCTTCAACCAAAGCCCGCTAGTGTAAACTGTCCGGACACTGTACGTGCACAAGTGCACGGATGTGACCGAACCCTGTCGCAAAACCATGCGACCTGTCGCAATACCATGCGACCTCTACTCTTTTGCCTAAAGGCGAAAAGCTTTCTGTGTGGGACTCTAAAGACTCGACACTACGCTGGCAGTGGGTTTAACCACAGACCGCAAGCGGCACTAGCTGTGCGTAACGGTCCCCAGGTAATGCCGACAAGAAGACCGACGAGGCGAAACCCATCTGAACTCCTACTGAGCCTGAGTGTGACATTCTCCGTACAGTCCGGTCTGTTCGTCTGATACATCGCATGGCGGGCCTAGGGGGCGGTAAACGTCAGTCCCCCAATAGCGGTACAAGTCGTGCCGGAGTGAAGCCCAATACACCCTGAGATAACACTGGAAACCTACCAGTATATCTCGTTTGCCCTGGCCAGGGACTACTCGTGTAATGGCTCTCCTAGACACAGCGCGATGTCAACCCCCAATACCGGGAGAGACGAATCCTGTCTAACCGTCACTGCCTCCAAGTGCTTCGGGACTGCACCCAACCACCACCTGTTTGCACGACTCCTTTGAGCCGTGGTAGGGTAGTGATCAAAGTACAGTGGGAACACACCCGAGGCGAAGTGACAGTGTCAAGTCAGCGGACTAAGCTGTACTCATGTCACCTGGGAACTGATAACTGACGATAGGTATAATACCAACTAGTCAGTTCCCGACGAGTCCTGTCCAGTGTACCCGTAACCTAACGAGCACCCGCATACTATCTCAAGTACGACGTACTGACGGCTGTGGGACAGACCGTCTCCCATACTGGGATGAGAAGCGCATGCGCTGGTCTACTCCGGAGTATCGATGCCCTGTCTCGATAGTCCTGCGACCAGGGACCTGTATAAGGATGTGCTTATAGATTACCCAGCCCCACTAGTGTGACGGCCATCACATCGCTGGTAATCAAGCAAAGATCCTAAGGGCTCCACTAATGTGTATAGGCGATATACTAAAATAAACACATGTACACATTGAAGTAGAAACAAACCAAGTAGCATACTACTATTTTGAGCAAGATTGTATATACAAGGTGAATATCCCAAGCATCCATTAAGTAATATACAAACTAGTATGATACAGTAATGGCCTCTAGGGCATATACACTAACAATCTCCCACTTGCACTAAGGCCATGTACTGGCGTATCGAAGACCTATCATCTCGATCAGCCGCTCGAACTGAGTCTGGGGCAGGGCCTTGGTGAATGGATCTACAGTGTTATCTTCTGAAGCGACTCTCCGAACCTCGATCTCCTGGCGATCTACGATCTCCCTGATCAGGTGATACCGCCTTAAGATGTGCCTGGATCTCTGATGGGACCTGGGTTCCTTCGCTAAAGCTATAGCCCCGTTGTTGTCGCAATACAGAGGTATTGGATCAACAATGGACGGAACCACCTGAAGTTCTTTCAAGAACTTCCTCATCCAGACAGCTTCTTTTGCGGCATCAGATGCAGCGATGTATTCCGCTTCCATCGTCGAGTCTGCAACGGTTTCTTGTTTGGAACTCTTCCAACACACCGCCCCTCCATTGAGGGTAAAGACAAAACCCGACATGGACTTGGAATCATCCTTGTCACTCTGGAAGCTGGAGTCAGCAAAGGCCTCGATCTGGAGGTCTTTTCCGCCATACACCAAGAACATCTCCTTAGTCCTTCTCAGGTACTTGAGAATGTTCTTTACCGCTATCCAGTGTTTCTCCCCTGGGTTTGACTGATACCGGCTTACCACACTCAGTGCATAAGCTACATCCGGTCTGGTACACAACATCGCATACATTATAGAGCCTACCGCAGAAGCGTAGGGTATAATAGACATGCGATCCCTCTCCAAATCAGTCTTGGGAGACATCTCTTTAGAGAGGGTGATCCCGTGACAAGCCGGTAGGTTACCGCGCTTGGAATCTTCCATACTGAACCTCTTCAGTATGGTGTCGATGTACCTGGACTGTGAAAGTCCTAATATCCTCTTGGATCTGTCACGGTAGATCCGGATACCCAGAATGTATGAGGCATCACCCAGGTCTTTCATGGAGAACCTGTGTGACAAGAACCCCTTGACAGATTGTAGCATAGGAATGTCATTTCCTATTAAGAGAATGTCATCCACGTATAAAACGAGGAATACTACAGTTCTCGCTACAAATCTACTATAGATGCATGGTTCATCTGGATTTTTGATAAAGCCAAATTCTTTGACCGTCTCATCAAAACAGATGTTCCAACTCCGCGATGCCTGCTTTAGTCCATAGATGGACTTAAGCAACTTGCACACCTTTCCGCTGCTCCCACTCTGAATGAAACCCTCTGGCTGGTCCATATAGACACACTCCTCTAAATTTCCATTTAGAAAAGCTGTCTTTACGTCCATTTGCCAGATCTCATAATCGTGGAAGGCAGCAATGGCAAGAAGGATCCGAATGGATTTCAGCATGGCTACTGGAGAAAAGGTTTCGTCGTAGTCCAAGCCAGGTCTTTGACGAAAACCCTTTGCTACCAGCCTAGCTTTATAGGTCTCAACCTGTCCATCTACACCAATCTTCCTTTTGAAGATCCACTTGCATCCTACGGGTTTTACCCCGTCTGGAGCAATGTCCAACGTCCATACCTTGTTGGTGTACATGGACTCCATTTCGGTCCGCATTGCATCCAGCCATTTCACTGAGTCAACGCTCTGAACGGCCTGCTGGAAGCTAGTAGGCTCATCATAATCTATGATGCAATCCTCTCTATCCCCGTCTATGAGAAAACCGTAGTATCTCTCGGGCGGATGAGACTGCCTACTACTCCTGCGGAGTGGCGCAGGAATGTCCTGTTCTGTTGAACCCTCTGGTTCCACTAAGCTTTCAGTAACAGTCTGTGGTTCTGGAACTTCTTCCAGTTCTATTGTGCTCCCACTTATCTGGGTTTCCAAAAACTCAGTTTCCAAGAAGCGGGCATGCTGAGAAACAAAAACCTTTTGTTCCTCAGCGGAATAGAAAAGATACCCCCTGGAGTTCCTTGGGTATCCCACAAACTTACACTGTACTGAACGTGCCTCAAGCTTGTCCGCATGCTGCTTCTTTACAAAAGCTGGACATCCCCATACCTTGAGATACTTTAGACAGGGTTTCTTCCCAGTCCACATCTCATATGGGGTGGTAGGCACAGTCTTGGTGGGAGCCTTGTTCAAGAGATACGCAGCTGCTTCTAGTGCATATCCCCAGAATGATCGCGGTAACTCAGCGTTACTCATCATGGACCGAACCATATCCAATAGGGTTCGGTTCCGTCTCTCCGATACACCGTTATGTTGCGGAGTGTATGGAGGAGTAAGCTGAGAGAGAATACCATTCTCTTTTAAGTAATTCAGGAATTCGGCACTTAAGTATTCTCCACCTCGATCCGATCTTAGAATCTTAATACTTTTGCCGGTCTGTTTCTCTACTTCATTCTTATACTCCTGGAATTTTCCAAAGGCCTCGGACTTATGTTTCATTAAGAAGACATAACCGTACCTTGAGAAGTCATCCGTAAAAGTAATGAAGTAAGAATGTCCGCTTCGGGCATGTGTAGACATTGGACCGCACACGTCACTGTGTACGAGTCCCAAGAGCTCGCTCGCTCTTACTCCTTGTCCAGTAAACGGAGTCTTTGTCATCTTTCCTTTGAGACAAGATTGACAAGTGGCATACGATTTATATTCGAACGCATTCAAATATCCTTCTGTATGTAACTTAGTCAACCTTCTCTCATTGATGTGACCCAATCTACAATGCCATAAGAAAGTCTGATTTAGTTCTGGAGACTTTCTTTTGTGTGTATTCTGGACATTAAAAATCTGTGGTTGGTTTAACACGTATATACCATTACTCAGAGTACCTGACCCAATCAATACTTGATTAAGGTGAATGTTTACAACATTACTTACAAACGCAAATTCATAACCTTCTTTAGAAACTAAAGATACAGAAATGATATTACAAGTTGCGTTGGGTACAAAAAAGCAATTACGCAAAACCAAAACATGTCCATCTGACATTCCCAGGTGATAGTCCCCCACGGCTTTAGCATCCATGCTAGCTCCGTTTGCAACTCTGAGGGTCATGTCACCTGCTTTCAAAACACTACGGTTTCTCAACGCCTGCAAAGAATTACAGATATGAGATCCTGATCCGGTATCCAATACCCAGGAAGTAGAGTTTATTGAAAGACAGTTTTCAATAACATACACACCTGAAGCTGAAGCTGCAACCTGCTTCAATTCCTGTGTTCTGGCCTTCCAGGCCCTGCAATCATTCTTCCAGTGTCCTTTCTTATGACAATAGAAGCATTCTTCCTTATCCACAAGCTTCCCCGCTATCTTTGTTGCTTTTCTTTTTCCCTTCGTATCCACTTTACTAACACCGCCCCTTGGTTTGGCGGGGGCCTTCTTCTTCTTTCCCTTGGCTTTCGCCTTGGACCTAGAAGAAGATGATCCTCCTACAAACAAAGTGGATGTATCCCTACTTTTCTGTAGGGTGCCCTCTGCGCTCCTCAGCATGTTGAGGAGCTCTGAAAGTTCAACCTCTTTTTCTTGTAAGTTGAAGTTCAGTATAAACTGGGCGTAAGTGGAAGGAAGGGACTGGAGAACTATATCCGTATATAGCTCACTCTCCAATGTGATCCCTAGGTCAGCAAGCTCCTCAATGAAGCCGATCATCTTTAGCACGTGCTCGGCTACTGATGATCCGACGGCCATTCTTGTCGAAAATAACTTTTTCGACGCTTCGTATCTTGCGATACGTGATTGCTCTCCATACAGTTCTTTTGTATGGAGCAATATGGACTCCATGTCCATATTCTCATGCCTCCTCTGATGTTCGTTGTCCATCGAGGCAAGCAGGAGGCACTTGGCCTTCGCGCTATCAATCTCCCAAGTCTTGCGGATTTCCTTATCCGCGACACTGGAAGTTGGACCAGGGACAGGGGGAGCTTTGGTGGTAAGAAGATACCCCAGCTTGTCATAAGTGATTGCTATCTTGACATTCCTGAGCCAATCTTTGTAGTTTGGCCCTGTCAGTTTGTTTTTATCTAGGAGTAACTTAAGTCCAGTCATGTTGATTGGTCGCTGCAATTAGGAGAGAGAAGAAGAAACACTCAGCATGATGCTCTTGCAAGTTTAGAGTGGTTTTTAGTTTGTCTAAACAGGATGGCTCCCACTGTTTCTCGAATCCCTCCTCAAACCATAAAGGAAGAATTAGTCAGGATCAATCCCACCGTACAATACTTGCTTAACCGTTCAGCCAGGCCGGTGTCGGTACTTCGAGGGAGGTTTTCCAACGCTTTCGCGAAGTTCCTTAATTAAAGAACCTCTTTTCCCTGGGGGCGTAGCCCCGCTAACACCTTTCTAGGCACCTACTAGGTTTATAGCATTGATCGTTAAGTGAGAAATTTCCCGAGGAGTAGCATATACTCACAGTAGGATCGGGATCCAAATATCATTGCGTGACGAAACTGAAGGAATCCTACCAGAATCATCACACTCCAAATGGTATGCAAATCTAGCAAGTTTCAGTACTTATGAAACTCCCGATGTGGATTTTTGCCCCATGCTCTTATGACCTTGACGAAGGTCAACAAATCATAAGTCACATGTCAAGTTCTGCCCGTCATTATTCAGGTTAATTTGAATCCATCCGTATATACCCTTGACGAAGGTCAACAAGGTAATGCGAATGTCCCAAACTAACGCATCTATCTATGCTACATATGAATACCCAATAGCTACCAATCACTATGCCTTGACGAAGGTCAACAAACACAGCTTGAATACTATTGAATATTCATACGAAACGACGGAGGGCTACGAATGGTTTTGGCAAAACCGTGAACGTAGTGAACTTGATTTGGTCGATGGAACGAGATAGCTTTTAAAAGGAGTGGCTCAAGCTCCGCATTTAAAAGTTGTTTTTGAAAAGAACCGAGTGGTTTTTCGAAAGTGTTCCAACGACTTTAACTTGGTTTATTATCTTGCATTAGTTCTTTTAATGCGTGATATTCTTGCATTAGTTCTTTTAATGCGTCCCATCATTTAATCCTACCATTGCAGAAAACAACCAAAATATGACGTACGCTTATGCCATTCGCATTCGCCACGGGGCACCGTCATTACCCGTTAGGTTACTTAACTAACGACAGAGCGGGGGCTGGGCTAGCGCGTCTGTAAAACATAAGCAACGCCTAAATAATATCATATATAGATATACTGCAATGATAAACATTTCAGATCACAGATAAATACATTGGATATACTAGGAATCTGTAATTTGTACGAGCCTGTAACAAAAACAGATTACACGGTCGCGGTGAATAGCCAAAACCCCACCCAAGACCCCTACGGGTGCGGCAAACTACCCGCCAAGTACCCGAAGCGTAGCAACCTCCCTCATCTCCATGAGTAGGCCACTCGACACTTCGGCATACCCGGTAGTTTGTGCACCCCTCCATGGGTCTATCCTAGGAGCAAAAACAGTAAAAAGAAATTATACAATGACGGCTACAACCCCGACCCGGTTGTGCGGCCATACAAATAATTATTACATCAATTTACAAATTTACATGAATTGCAAGAAAAGAAAACTCTCGTCTCACAACCCCCGGCTATTCACCCGCGACAATCCAACATATTTATATACACATTCCAGCACATTACAGATCATGTATAACCCCGACTAATCGACTTATAGCGATTAGCCGACGTTCAATACATGCAAACATCACAGATATAACCATCATAGTCAAAGTGCAGTGAAGTTCGGAAAAATACGGAATTATAGGACCCCAAAAGGAAATTTCTTTTCTGGAAAATCTGGGCACATATAATATATATCAAAAATCCCAAAACCAACACAGACACACACTGCACGAAAAACGATGCACAGAGGACTACAACGCGCGGCGCTTCCGCGGCGGATACCGGGCTCACGCGGCGGATGGGCGGCGGATTGGAGGAATTACTGCATCGTTTTTCTTGGGTGTTCTCACAAAACCCTGAGCCGAATTTAGGAGTATAAAGTTTTTCATTTTGACCAGAAAAAATTTCAACAGAAACTCAGATTTTGTAAAAGTTTGGTTTTTGGATTTTTCCGGTTCCGAACTTCGTTACACTTCACTACCAAGCTAGTTTAAGTTTAGTTAGGCTCTGATACCACTGTAAGTCCACGTTGCGACCCCCGGTTCTTACGGGGAGGCGGAAACGGTATAAAATCAAAATTTTAACGCAAGAGGCAACATGGACTAAGCTAGGTCGGGATCTTTACCTAAACTAAAACTAGCAAACTAAGCTAAAGATATTTAGCTACTCGGATGAAGATGGTTATACCTAGCTTGTCTTGAACTCCTTCGTCTTCAAGCTCCGGTGGTGGTCCGATGGCTCCTTCTCGTCGTCTCCGTACGCCGAAGATAGATCCACTTGAAAGCTCCAACCTTTAGCTCCTTCTTCGTTCTTTGAAGAAACTAGTTCACTTGGTTTGCTAAACCTGGTGAACTAGAATGAGTAGAGAGGAAATAGAATGGGATTTTATCTATGGTTCTTGATTCTCAACTCATGAGACAAGAGAACCATAGATCAAGAGAGGGAGCAAGAGGTTGAGGGTGAGAGCAAGAGGAGAGCTCAAGAACAAGAGAGAGAATGAGCAAGAAAGAATGAGCAAGTATTTTGTCTCTCACCCTCTCATAATCCAAAGTGATCATAACTCATCATATCAAAAAAGTCTTATGTGATGGTTAGAAGCAACCATAACCTTATCATGTCATGCACTCATTTTACTCAAATGAGCAAGCAAGAAAAAGTCTTTGGCATGAAATGATAACCATGGTTATCATGATGGTCAACTAGTCAAGCCTAGTCAACCGGTCAACAAGTCAACAAAAGTCAACAAGTCACCAAAGTCAACAAGTCAACAAAAGTCAACAAGTCAACAACCATATCACCATAATACTTAATTAATATAATAGTTAATCACATATCATATTCTCATTAGGGTTGAGCATAAAGTCAAAAAGTCAACGGTCAACTGTCAACAACCCTAATGAGAATCCGCTGCCTCTGCCTCCCTGTCAACTGTGCATACACACCCGCATCCGCGTTCCGAGGAACACGAATGCAAACTGGATAAATCCAATCCCATAAGGTACACTAGGATCTGTCTTCAACCAAAGCCCGCTAGTGTAAACTGTCCGGACACTGTACGTGCACAAGTGCACGGATGTGACCGAACCCTGTCGCAAAACCATGCGACCTGTCGCAATACCATGCGACCTCTACTCTTTTGCCTAAAGGCGAAAAGCTTTCTGTGTGGGACTCTAAAGACTCGACACTACGCTGGCAGTGGGTTTAACCACAGACCGCAAGCGGCACTAGCTGTGCGTAACGGTCCCCAGGTAATGCCGACAAGAAGACCGACGAGGCGAAACCCATCTGAACTCCTACTGAGCCTGAGTGTGACATTCTCCGTACAGTCCGGTCTGTTCGTCTGATACATCGCATGGCGGGCCTAGGGGGCGGTAAACGTCAGTCCCCCAATAGCGGTACAAGTCGTGCCGGAGTGAAGCCCAATACACCCTGAGATAACACTGGAAACCTACCAGTATATCTCGTTTGCCCTGGCCAGGGACTACTCGTGTAATGGCTCTCCTAGACACAGCGCGATGTCAACCCCCAATACCGGGAGAGACGAATCCTGTCTAACCGTCACTGCCTCCAAGTGCTTCGGGACTGCACCCAACCACCACCTGTTTGCACGACTCCTTTGAGCCGTGGTAGGGTAGTGATCAAAGTACAGTGGGAACACACCCGAGGCGAAGTGACAGTGTCAAGTCAGCGGACTAAGCTGTACTCATGTCACCTGGGAACTGATAACTGACGATAGGTATAATACCAACTAGTCAGTTCCCGACGAGTCCTGTCCAGTGTACCCGTAACCTAACGAGCACCCGCATACTATCTCAAGTACGACGTACTGACGGCTGTGGGACAGACCGTCTCCCATACTGGGATGAGAAGCGCATGCGCTGGTCTACTCCGGAGTATCGATGCCCTGTCTCGATAGTCCTGCGACCAGGGACCTGCATAAGGATGTGCTTATAGATTACCCAGCCCCACTAGTGTGACGGCCATCACATCGCTGGTAATCAAGCAAAGATCCTAAGGGCTCCACTAATGTGTATAGGCGATATACTAAAATAAACACATGTACACATTGAAGTAGAAACAAACCAAGTAGCATACTACTATTTTGAGCAAGATTGTATATACAAGGTGAATATCCCAAGCATCCATTAAGTAATATACAAACTAGTATGATACAGTAATGGCCTCTAGGGCATATACACTAACATAAATTAGAGACTCCGGAATGAGTGAATAAACTATAAGCTCCGAAATGAGTCCATAAACTAGAGACTCTGGAATGAGTGAATAAACTACAAACTCCGAAATGATTCCATAAACTAGAAACTCCGCAATGAGTACATAAACTATTTTATGCCAAGTCAAGACATCGAAAGAAAGAGAAGCGCTAGTATGAAATAAAATATGTTTTTATTCATGAATCAAAATGAATACAAGATACTCATATTTATGAATCAAAATAAATACAAAAAAGGGAAGAATATACAGCGACAAAAATGTCTAAGTTGGCGGACGGTTCAATAAGCCAGCAAGTTCATCGTTTTTCTGCTAGACTTCGGCTTCGAGCTCTATCAGTGCCAGTTACATAAAAAAAGGGAGAAGAAGAACGGGAACACATAGGAATTTAATTCCTCTAAAGTTTAAGGTTTAACCCTATATAATGAACTTAGTTCTTCAATAAAAAAAATAGTGATCCAAGATCTCCAAGGTCAAATCGTTGGTGCTTAGCACTATTTAGAAACCTCACGTGTTTCCCATGTGAGTGCTTCAAACGAACAAGAAAAATAACCAAACCTTCTCACGTGATTACCACGTGATTTATTTTAGAGGAAAACAAGTAAAAGAAAGAGGAAACTACAGTACTCCATCATCAATAAAGGAAAAGGGGACACCCACGTGCTTTGCACGAGAACCAAGTGCTTAGCACTACTGGCAATGACTGACTAATTTTCTAAGTGGGCGGAAGCAGTACTACTAATGGAAATGAAGACGGAGAATATTCTCCATTTCCTCAAGACACATGTCATCTACCGGTTCGGCCTCCGCAACGGATAATCTCGGATAATGGGCCGGCCTACAGGAGCCATAAAATCAGCCACTTCACAGAACAGTATAAAATAGACTGGAGATACTCTTCAGTCTATAATCCTCATGCCAACGGTCTAGCTGAAGCTTTCAACAATATCTTGACCAAGATTATAAAGAAAACGGTGTCCAGAAACAAAAGGATTGGCACGAGAGACTACACGAAGCTCTCTGGACGTATCGAACGACGTTCAAAATGGTTACGAATACAACACCATATGTGTTGGTATTCGGCACTGAAGCAGTCCTTCCTTTGGAAATAGAACTCCCTTCTCTCCGAGTAGCGGTTCGATACGAGCTAACAGATGACGAAAATGCCCATCTTCGGCTTGAAGAGCTCGACTCCCTCGAAGAAACTCGCCTCATGGCGCAGCAAAACCTAAAAGCTTACAAGGCAAGGATGACGCGCTCATACGAAAAACTGACTAGGCCGAGAACATTCCGCCAAGGCGAATTCATGCTAGTCGTTAAAAGACATATGATCCCCAACCATACAAAACGGAAGAAATTTGAGCCAAAATATGAAGGCCCATACATCATAGATAAGGTCTACCAAGGTGGGGCCTATTTGCTCATGGATATGCATGGCAAAAGACCTTTCCGGCCAATAAACGGCCGATTCCTCAAGAAATACCACGCTTGACGAGTCACGATTTAGGTCAATGATAGATGACGACGCTCGTGTCCGCTCGCTATCTTCCTGAGTCAAAACTCTAAATGGTATTCGGAAAAACTTCGCCTCAAACATGGCGACAATGGACCGTAATGTCCTTAAACTAAAGCTTCACCTCAAAAATGGTGATAATGGACCACTACGTCCCATTATTACATTGGGGAAACTCTCCACTATTCGAGCCTCACGTGTTCATCACGTGAGCGCCTATATGCAAATCATATAGGCGCTGCAATTAAACTACAACTAGGCTAAACAAGCCTCACTTGTTAAACACGTGAGCGCCTATATACAAAGCATATAGACGCTGCAATTAAACTACAACAAGGCTAAGTAAGCCTCACGTGTTAAACACGCGAGCGTCTATATGCAAAGCATATAGGCGCTGCAATTAAACTACAACTAGGCTAAACAAGCCTCACGTGTTAATCATGTGAGCTCCTATATGCAAATCATATAGGCGCTGCAATTAAACTACAACTAGGCTAAACAAGCCTCACGTGTTAAACACGTGAGTGGCTATATGCAAAACATATAGGCGCTGCAATTAAACTACAGATAGGCTAAACAAAACCTCACGTGTTAAACACGTGAGCGGCTATATGCAAAGCATATAGACGCTACAATTAAACTACATAGGCTAAACAAATCCTCGCATGCTAAACACGTGAGGACACCTCCTTACGTAGAATTAAATTCTACTTAATGAACCGTTAGATCAAGAATCCAACGGTGATCAAACATAGAATTAAATTCTATTAGGAAGAATATTTTCTGTTAAGCAGAAAGTTAATGGATCAAAGATCCAAAATATTCTCTATATCTTTCTAAACAGAGAAAGATTATACTCTGTTAAACTGAGCACCCTTGGATTAAAAATTCAATGGTGATTAAAATGTCACCGCTCGATAGAATTTTATTCTATATATGTGAGAATATCCTCAATCTTGTAAACTCCGCAATGAGTACATAAACTATTTTATGCCAAGTCAAGACATCGAAGGAATGAGAAGCGCTATTATGAAATGAAATACGTTTTTTTATTCATGAATCAAAATGAATACAAGATACTCTTATTTATGAATCAAAATGAATACAAAAAAAGAGGAGAATATACAGCGACAAAAATGTCTAAGTCGGCGGACGGTTCAATAAGCCAGCAAGTTTGTCGTTTTTTCGCTGGACTTCAGCTTCGAGCTCTATCAGTGCCGCAAGATGAGTCCCTGCCTGTGTCTGTTGATTCTGGTATGAAGAAAACCGACTCTCAAGCTCTTTCTCGATGAATTTATGGGCTTCAACCATCTCACGTGTAAAAATAACGGCTTTATCAATAGCCGCCGCCTCTGTAATAGCCTCTTGAAGTACCCGCCAAATTTCGTACGCATGAGTGGTCTTGCCAGTGAACTAAGCTTGAAGTTCCCCCAAAGTGTTTGAAGCCAACTCGCTCGCCGAAAACTTCCGGTTGAGCCTCTTCTCGCATGACTGAAGTTTGGCTGCACATCGTTCGATCCATCCCCGCATGGTCGCTTTTACGGACAAGATGTCGGAAGGAAGGCGTATGCATCCAAGCCCATGTAGGCAGGCCTCCACTCGGAGATAGTACTCAAGCCAGGCACGCACTAATACTTCGTCATGATAAGTGGTAAGAACAGATAAGGAAGCGTTGGCTTCAGCAGCGAATTCTTCGACCGCGGCAGAAATACCAACGCGAAGATCTTCGATGAGAGCCGCCAGGGAATAAACGCTCTGTTTACCATCCTCTCAGATACGTTTGTTCTAGTTTAAGGACATCTCGGTCCGTTGATCACCACTATGGAGGTGAGATTTTAGTTTAAGAACGTTTCAGTCCGTTGATCACCATTTTCGAGGTGAGATTTTAATTTAAGCACGTTTCGATCCATTGATCACCATTTTGGATGTGAGATTTTAGTTTAAGGACACTTCGGTCCATGGATCACCATTTTGGAGGTGAGATTTTAGTTTAAGGACGTCTCGGTCCGTTGATCACCATTTTGGAGGTGAGATTTTAGTTTAAGGACATCTCGGTCCGCTATCACCATTTTAGAGGCAACGGTTAGTTTAAAGACATTTCGGTCCGTTGATCACCATTTTATTGGTGAAGTTTTAGTTTAAGGATGTCTCGGTTCATTATCCATCTTGTGCGCACGTGTATTTATTACGTGATGGGATGAACACCGATATTGATATGGAATGTACCTAATTTGGAGTACGATCCGATTTGAGGCATGCACATCAATTTGGAAGTGCATTAAGAGAAGTTGTTGGTCGTCGGGGCCCGCCACCTCTCTGAAGACGTTGAGAAATTACAACGACATATATCAAAGGTGTGAAAAGATGTATCCTTAAACCAAATCACATATTTGAGGGAAAAGATGCTGTTGCTGTAGACCTAAGAAATGTTAGTCATGTTTGAGACTTATCTTAGGAGATATAAGATGAGTATCATTTGGGATATCATCAATGGAAGACCACTAGTCATTTTTGAGACTAAGGTCGGTTTGGGAAAACACGAGCACAGGGGCTCAGTTGTTTTAGTATCAAAGAGGTCTAACCTCGGAAAACTTAGCCAATTTAGGCTAAGATTGAGTCTCCAACAGTGCTAAGTACTGATAAATACAGCGCTCACATGGACACTGGATTAGTGTTAAACACTAGAATTTTATGGTGCTCACGTGACACAGGTGAGGCATCCCAAATATGGCCCTGCTCTTTAGGTTTTATTCCTCCCTCTTTTATATAAGTGCTAAACACTGTAACTTAGTTCTTTTCCTTCAGGTTTTGAATCTTGTAGAGCAAAATCTCCCCGATGAGAATTAAATTCTCAACTTGTGGGGAGATTTGCTTCCGTAAATCTCAATCAGAGGAAAGAACCGAGTTCTTATATGAAGGGTTAAACCCTTAGAGACGCAAAGGAGAGGTGTTTTCTTTTTACCCAGTGTTTCAAGAAAACAAGTCTTTTCTTTGAGAATTAAATTCTCTTGTTCCCTAAAAGCTTACTAGATATTCTTTTTTGTTTTAGCCTCTGGGGAGTTCTCTCTCTCTCTCTCTCTCTCTGAGACTTGAAGTCTCGGGTTTTTTATATAGTGGAGAGTAGTTTGTTTAATTCTAAGAAAATCTCTCATTGAGAGATCCCAATTGATTTAATTGGTCTCAGAATTGATTTGGAGAATTTTACCCAACGTTGGATCTTTGCTCCAAGAACTTCTGTTTTACAGAAGATATTATTCTTGTTTTTAACAAGATTAGGGATATTATCCTATATATAGAATAAAATTCTATCGAGCGGTGATATTTTAATCATCATTGGATTTTTAATTCAAGAGTGCTCAGTTTAACAGAGTATAATCTTTCTCTGTTTAGAAAGATATAAAGAATATTTTCGATCTTTGATCCTTTAACTTTTTATTTAACAGAAAATATTCTTCCCAATAGAATTTAATTCTATGTTTAATCACCGTTGGATGCTTGATCCAACGGTTCATTAACTTGCTTGTGGTTAAACCCACTACCAGAGTACTGTCGGGTCTTTAGAATCCCACACAGAGAGTTTGCCTGGTTCAGACGAAACGATGTAGATGTCGTATGGTTATACGTGCAGGGTTTCGATCATATACATGTATTAGCTAATACGGATTTTGTTCGGCTGGATAATACTAGCGGGCTTAGGATTAAACCGCATTATTGAATAAAGTATTGATTTAATAATGATCTAGTATTAGATTTTTGGAATATTTTATTTCTTGGTATTCGTATTTTTTGTAGTACAAATACGGGTATGTATACGGTGAGGGTATTCTTGTATTTACACTAGAATACTTCTAGAAGAAAGCTCATTTTGTGTTAATCTATTTGTTTAAAATAGATAATGAGGTGGAGGAAAGAGGTGTATTAAAGTATGGTTTGAAACATGGCTATTTATTTTATTCATTCATCTGTGATAACTATTCAAGCATGGTTACAATATTTATATTGTAAATAAAATGCTTGATATTTTTTTGAGACATAGCCATTCTTCACTTGATTCTACACCTAGCATTCTCTTCTTTCCTTTGAGCTCTTCTTCTTTCTCAAACCTTAACATTCTCATGAGTTGAGAAATCTAGAGTTTATGAGATAAATTAATCTTATAAAGACACTCTACATCCATTAAACCACTTAGATTAGCAAACTAAGTGTTTTAGTTACCTCACTTTTGAGGTTGGAGCTTGATCCATACTCTCGGGTGGATCGTCTTTGACACGAGAAGGACGACGATCAAGCTCGATCCTGACAGACGGGGAGCTTAAGAAGGGGATTAAGAAGACCCAAAGAACTTGAGCACATAGGTATAAATCTTTTCACAGTAGATTAGAACCATATTTGTTTTGTTATCTAGGCCTTACAATAATTCTTAGGGTTATAGTCGGTGTTGCATATCTTAAAATTGTTTTTTGAAAATTACGCCTCTCTACAAACCCAGTAGAGTGTGCGACACTGGCTACACGTATGAGTGATGTGTAATGTGTCGATGATGGAGCACCTGTGAACTGATTGAGAATGTATACAACATATTCTATATCCAGTCAAGTAGAAGAAAGATATATAAGGGCATCAACTAGTTCCTAGTACCGAGTGGAGTTTGGTAGAGGCTTTCCATCTGTAAGGTAGAGTTTCAGATAAAGCTCCATTGGCATGACAGTGGGAGTATTACCATCAACGGTAGAATCATCGACAGTGGCTCGCACAAGAAGATAGGAAATGTATTGCTACTAAGAGATAGCCACGAGGGGAGTAAGCCACCTTGATGCCCAACAAATATCGCAAGTACCTAAGGTCTTTCGTAAACTGTTGTTGAAGATGTCTTTTGAGCAAGATGGTAGTCACTTGGTCATCACCTATAA
Organism: Agapanthus africanus; assembly: GCA_030015575.1. Lineage (NCBI taxonomy): Eukaryota > Viridiplantae > Streptophyta > Magnoliopsida > Asparagales > Amaryllidaceae > Agapanthus > Agapanthus africanus. The sequence continues at coordinate 893,456,578 of JASDDO010000019.1, forward strand.
TGATCATATAATCGATATCGATTAATTAAGAGAAGAGCATAGCCCTTAGAGGAGGATCGATATAACAACGCATAATTAACAAGCTTTTCGGGAAAGCCAGCATGTAGAAGGGTTTGATGAAACCAAACTCAAGGTGCCTTCTTGAGACTATAAATAGCCCGTCAAAGACAACAAACATGACCAGAAGAAGCAGGAATACCAGGTGGAGGCTGCATATAAATCTTCTCCTAAAGATCATCATTAAGGAAAGCATTCTTAACATCCAATTGAAATATAGGCCAGTTGTGAGGAGCAACAGCTATGATGAGTGTTCGAATGGAGGTAATCTTAGCAACAGGAGTAAAGATTTCATCGTAATCAATATTGTATCCCTGAGAGAACCCCCACGAGCCATATGGCTGGCTTTGTATCCTTCGACCGATGCTTCATACTTGATTTTGACCTTGTAGATTCACCTGCGGTTGACAGACTTGACACCTGATGGTAGGAATGAGATCTCAGGTGTGAGTATCATGAAAAGCCTGCAATTCTTCTTGCACAACCTACTGTCATTCTGGATATTTCATGGCCTTGATATATAACTTAGATTCCTGAATAGAGTCTAATGTGCAACAAGACGAGGTTGGATAAGAGCAGCAAAAACTGTAGCGGGAGAGCCCATGTCATGCTACCATGTTAATTAAGAACCATAGATTTGGGGTGAAATAATATTGTTCTTGACCGATTGTGATTACAATACAATACGTCTCAATATTTATATACAAAGAGTATGCTTATCATTAATAAGGTTAAGGCTTGTCCTTCAAAGATAAGGGTGAATGGTAAGACTTATCCTTGAGGATAAGGACAAACAAGTAATTAAAGCATACACATATACAGCAGAAATATATGTCTAGCTATGCTATAGTACTATACTTAACAAATGTATTTCAGTTCTGACATTAATTAAACTTTATATTATATGTTTTTTTATAGTAACAAAAATTGTAGCATGTTGTGTACATGCGTCTAGCTAGATTCATCATCTATTTAGTTGTAGAGCATCATATAGGATTTTTCTACGAGTTGCATGCACTTTGCCGTGATTATTTTATGGGATACATATATAATAGTTGCTCTAAAGTTTCTTGGGTCAGCTTGGTATCAGAGACAAACGATTTTAGCTAATCAATTCCGTAATGCATCAAATAGCTTAATACATAAGATACTCACGCACGCTTGCTACATCTCATCCTTGATTAATTATAATTTAATGGGTACGTAATTTTGGTGAGGTAACTATGATCATATATATGTAACCAATATGATGCATATGAATTGATTAGGAATGTTCTACAAGAGAGGAAGAGTTGCAATTATCTATCAAACTACATAACTAACCCAAGAAAACTCAAAGTAGTGGTTGAGATGGTAGGTATCACTAAAGAACTCTAGTATGCATGGCTTTGTACCTAGCACATGGTTGACTTGTACCTTGTATATATGTATATAATTGAGTTGTATTCATTGGAATATAATAGTGTTTCCAACTCTGTTTGTTAAATCTCAGTGAACATGCACCAACCCATGCATATATATAGAGAGAGTGGGGGAGTGATGTCCGCGTTTTTTAAAATCAGAAACTCTCGATTCACGACATATTTGAACGATCCGAACCGTTCAAGTTGATCACCTTATCCTCAAATGTATGTGTATGAAAAATCAGAGAATTTGAAGACTTCTAACTCATACATCGAATGAGCGCAAAATGAGCGTCTTCCAATATAACAACATAAACTCCATCTAATGCATTGGTTAGAGATCTTCAAATTCTTTGATTTTTCATACACGTAGAGTTGAAAGTATGGTGATCAAATTGAACTGTTCGGATCGTTCAAATATATCGTGGATCGAGAGTTCCCGTTTTTAAAAAACGTTGTACCGGTTTGCAATAGAGCTCTCTCCACTCTCTCTCTCTCTCCCTCCCTCCCTCCCCACACACAGTTAGCCTACAGTACCATATGAACCAAACCCTATCTATAACACACCAACTCAGAAAAGGTTACCCTCTTTAAGGAAAAAATAAAGTATTGTAATCTTCTAAAAACATAACATGAGAACTCAAATTGTTCAAAGCACAGTGTATCACAGTAAAAAGACCACATTGAAGAATGGTCATGCTTAATAAATGTCACCACTGACATCAGCAAGGCAACTACACATATGTATACAACCTTGACTTGATCAATCATATCATCTTTGAATTATATCTTTCTCATTAATCCATATATAATGTCTAAACTTTATCATGAGGCCATGCGTTACATAATTCAATTCTTAACATATCAGTGAGATTGCATTTGAAAAAAGTAGAGGAATAATTTAGGTGTAGTACCTATATATATATACTTGTGTTTTCCTTACAAGAAAAAAGATTAGTTAGCTCCTATCATGTTCCAAGGACCTAACTCTTATCTAACTTTGAATATCTTTAATAACAGTAAGTAGCACAGTAGCATTTCGTCATGCATATCAATGAGCTGGAAGACGTAGTAGGATTGCATAAAATTAAAATGGATATCAGGATGTCGCTGCAGCATAATGATAAATATTCTTGTAGTCGAGGTAGAAATCTGAGCATCAAATTCTGCTTGCTTGGTTACGATGGAATTGAGGCAATTAGTAGTTCTTAGTTTAGTTTGGAACATGAATTTAAATTTTGGTATATACTTTGATTCATATATTACCTCATGCTTTATATTGAAATTAAGTTGACAATCAAATTAAATAGCTTCCTTCACACACACTTGTTTGTACGTGTCGACTCTCCATTCATGGTCTTAGGCTGCGGTCAAACGTTAAACCCTGTAATGAGACATGCATCTATTGCATCATACTCATAGTTATCTCTATATATAAGAAAATCATTCTATGAAAAAACTTTTTTAAACCGTTCTTTTTAAAATTAACATAAAAATTAACTATATGCTTTTCTTTAACTTTTAGACTTTTAATGAATATTAATAGAGATTGGAACCATTTTATCTATTAACATGATGGAACGGAAGAAGTTGATTTCATAGTTCGTACCACCTATTGCTTTTATCACTTGTGTGTTATAATAGAACTTATTTGATAATAATTAGAATGAAAATTTCGTAATGTGATATTGTCAAAATAATATGTTGTCTTGATATGCATTGTTATGTCAAATAACCCACGGCTAAAGCTTTTGGATAAAGTGGTCATTGACATGGTATCAAAACAACCCGGGCTGCTTTGATATACAGTAATGTTATCGCATAACCCAAAAGGGCAAATTAATGATATTTGACATGGTATAAAAGCAACTCGGGTTGCTTGTCAAAAATCATTTTAATTATCCTAAAGCTTTTGGGTTATGTGATAACATTATTGTATATCAACACAACATAATATTTTAACAGATACTTAGCCTGCTTGAATAATTAAGCCTCAAGGTGAATTAATACAAATCCACTAGTAGAAGTGAACATTCCCTCTTACTAATATTCTCTCAACAATTATTTCTAAGGTGGTAAGAATATATATTGCCAAGGGAAATTTATTATAAAAACTGTAAATTTAATTGGACCAAAACACAACGAGAGAAACATTTTCGCAGGTATATATCATTTGGCAATAGTCACGTTAGCTATTTAAGAGATGCAAAAGAAACATTGCTGAGAGATATCTAAATCATCCCTTGCGAATGTGCATTTGCAAGGGATTTTACACATTTTCCATTGTCCTTACTAGATTCTTGTAGGTTGTGCAACATATTATCACACATGCCTCTAAGCCTATAATTAATTAATCATTAGACTACGTACAAAAGACTCTAATTAAACATTAATTATATATAATCTGGTGGTAATAGATGTCATCCGTAAAAGCGAGTACATGTTAATATTGCATTTCAAATTGATGGCTTAAGACATTGCGCCCAGATCTTAATTAGAGTCTACCACATTTTAATTTATTTTCCCCCAGTCTTATTTATTGTTTATTTTATGCTTTTTCAAGTCTAACCCTAATTTTGCCAGAGACCTACCAGCTTCACATAAATACTAATTCTACATATATATTCAATAATTTACACTACTACAGTACTCCCATCGGGTAACGGTTTTATCCGTTACCATAAACCATTTGGGTCACAGTTATGACCGTTACAGACCCATTACGTAAAACCTCGTAACCGTAGGTCCGGTAACGAATTAAACCGTTACCATAGATAAATATGGTAACGGTTTAATACGTTACCATAAAGGAGGCATTATCAATATTGGTTCAGATTATTGAACCAATCCTGGATGGGACCCATATCTGTGGTAACGGTCATAAAGATTACCATTTGAAAAGGTAACTGTTTAAATTGTTACAATTAGGAAGATATGATAACGGTTTTCACCGTTACCATATCTTATAAGCTAACTGATACCTGATGTATTTCTGGTATCAGTTAGCTAATGCCCCCTATGGTAACGGTTATGCCCGTGACCATAAAGAAGTGGTCAAGGTTATAACCATTACCACTAAAGTACTATTTTTTTTAAAACAAAAAATTCTGCGTCCCACGCACGATATTTTCAATCACAAACAGCAACAGATAATAATATTTAGAATATCAAATATCACGCAGTTATAATAAGCAACAAGTAATATTAATCGAATCGTAATAAATAATAAACAAAAAATATATACAATTCATAGAATTAGCAAATCAACCGATAAACAAATGTTTGTATCAAAAAAAAAAAAAAATAAGTCTATGATCCACAGGATGATCCACATCCATCGTCCCGTGACCTAAAAAAAACTCCCTAACTCCTCTCGTACGGCCTAGCGGATGGACGCGGCGTGGGACTGCCTCCGATCCCAGACCTCCGCCGTAAGGTTCTGCAGCTGCTCCCGCGTCTGTCGATGCTGCGCCACCTGGTCGCGGAGCTGACGGATCTCCTCCTACGATGCAACTGCCGCATCCGTCCGTGTCAAGGTTACGGCGTACTCGTATACGGACACACGCCTAGTAAAGTGTCGGCGGGACCCGGAACCAACTCTACGCTCAAAGCCACCGTGATGCCCGCCGGACAGCGAATTCAGAACAGAGACAATGGCGGTAATCGGGTCGACGGAGCCAAATTCTAAGGCGTTCATCCTCTCCTGAAACTGGGTCTGTAAAGAATACACAAACGTGTTAACTTAAAATGCATGATCGACTTAATTATATGAAACATATCATGTACTCATCCGTGCTTCTATATAACGTGGATCATCCATTGGTATCATTGTAGTTGGCAGGTTCTTTTCGTTTCTGCGATAAAATTAGGATTTATTTTAATAAGTAATTTGCGACAAAGAAAACATATATTCTTAAACGTCAAAATAATCACGAGCCGGTGCTGACCGCTGACTTGCGAGCGCCTTCTTTACATCGAGACCGCGCGGTTGATGATGCCGTTGCTCCGATTCTCCTTGTTGCCAACCGCCACCATCTTATAAATAAAAATATATATATTATATAATTCAAAATATGATTTCATGCTGTATTACTATAATCTTAAAAATTAAATTTATGCCTGAACTTCCTCGCGCTCATAATACGCGATCAACCGCAGTCAATTCTCTCTTAGGACATCCCGCTCCTCCTCAGTCGCCACGACCTAGGGAATGTAATGAAGCGTCTTTACGTCACTTCGGCATCTCCTCTTAAGAACCTGACACTCGGATATGACCCAGGTAATGGCGCGATTTGGATCGAACGGCACATGCACACCATCCTCGTCGGTGACGCAGATAAATCTGTAATATACCGCAGCCTGAAATTAAATTTTTTTAAGTAAATAAATAAATATATAGAACAACGATTGAAATTTCAATGTATAAAAGGGTATGTGATATCGTGGCGTTCGCAAAAAAATACCGAACTAACTCAGTCTCGCGTAGGGTCCACCTCTGATGGAGCGGATACTTATAATAAGTATGGATCTCCACTCCCATGTAGCCCCCCCACTTGGTTGGGTAATCACCAACAGACACACCATGCTTGTTCCACTCTAGCGTCCATGGACCAACGCCTGTGCCTGGCTTGGAGCAGGCGGGTATATTAGGACCCCTCCTCATAACACTGGTGGAGCTTTCATAAAGATTGATATACAGACACAATATTATAATATTCAGAATATGTATATAGCATTTGTACATTTTAAATTACAATCATTATTTAAAAACTTCATGCAACACCGATTATACCTACCGTCTCTAAGGTGTCGCTAGAACTGGCGACATACGTCAGCCCGCCAGTGCTATGCAGACCTGCAAACAATAAACTGTTAGATGATTCGATAGAATTATTTTAATAGATGACTAAAAAATCAATAGATAACTACACACCATGTACAGGAGGAGTGACTGGGGTAGGAGGATCTGCTACCCCGCTAATAAGGGTAGGCAGCGGGTCTTGTGGCACTACAGCTGCTGGGAGTGCTAGGGGTCCTGTGGCGCTGGTCGGATCTGCTACAGCTGATATGGCTACTGGGGCGCTCGTACAGGGGCGCAGGTAGGGATAGATGCTGTCGAGCTTCCGCCAATCTGGTGTAGTTGTTTTTGTCTTATGACGTTTGGAATCTGAGTCACAGTCTCTCATCAGACGTTATATATTTATTTAAATATTAAAAATTTACTTATAATCATTATAAAATTTAAAACATTTAGTTCAATTTCATTACCTACCACGTTTATTCGGTACATTAGCTGAAAATTCGTTAGGTGGATTATCAAAATCTTGATCCGTGACAATCCATTGGCCGATGTCATGTCTTACTAATGTATTGGACGGCGCAGAATAGTTTAGATCGTTGGTACGTTCAATAGAAAAACCGAGACGTGTTATCACCTCTTCCTCGCCACTCTTATCTTTAGAGCCAGTCAACGTCGGCACATTATAATAATTTCTTGGTTTCCAACGACAAACGCTCCAGTCAACCTTTACCAAGTCCCGAGAATAATATATTTGTGTTGCCATTTTGGGAAAGATAAAGTTATCTTTTTTGTAGGTTTTCCATTTGGTGTTTACCAAAGTGAATTTGTATTCATCGACCTTTATACCCCGTTCAGACTTGGTATCATACCATCTATATTGGAATATAAGAAAGGGGACTGCCTTATGCATGTATGAGACTGTTATAACCTGCTCAAGAACACCGTAGTAGAGATTTCCTCTGTCATAGGAGGTTGCGACACCGCTATTTTGCATAGTTCTAATGCGTTCCGTCCTTTCGATTTCAAATTTGTAGCCAAAACTCCGTACCCTTTGTAAAATATAGCTGCAATCGATAGACCAATTAAAAGGTCCTGAACCTCTCTATCAATCTGCTCTCCATAATTCATCTGTCCGTCGACTTCTTCTCTACACCAAGTGACGAAAGTGCGCTTATATTCTTTTTCGATTCTATCATCCGACCACGTCCTAGGATTCGATCTCTTGAGTATAGTTTTATGCTCTCTGTTCGTTAATTTACAGTTATATCGGTTAGATTATATTTAATTTCAAACAGTTTAAATGGAAGAAATTAGAAAAACTTACTCTGCATATTTACCAAAACATTCGTTATTTAGCAAGATGGACTCATGTAAATCGCCAATAAGATCATAAGACATGTTTTTTAGCCTTCCTGCTCCAATTGGACTGTCAGGAACACACAGCAGTTTGTTCAACTTCATCCTGACATTGTCGTTCAGGAAACAAGCACAGAAAAACGTGACTTCTTCCGAGAGATGACCTTCCGCAATCGAACTTTCAAGGAAATACTTGTTGCGGATATAGTTTTTTAAAGTTAATAGATATCTGTTGAAAATAATAGAAATTAATAATTCACGATAATATTTTGCAATTTAAATGATTAATAATAAATATTTTCATACCTCTCGATAGGATACATCCAATATTATCACCAATTTTGACCTCGGTTTCCAAATGGACGGACAGGTGAACAATAATATCGAAAAAGGAAGGTGCAAAGATAGTTTCGAGTTTGCAGAGGATCAAAGGAATATATTTTTCAAGCTCTGTAATCTCATTGACGTCCACGTTTTTGGAGCACAATTGACGAAAATATGTGCAAAAGTCGTTAAGAACGAGACCAATTTCAGATTTTACCGATACTTTGAGAAATAAAAGAAGAAGATGTTGCATCAATATGTGGTAGTCGTGGCTCTTGATGTTGGATATATGTATGCCCTAGAGGCCATTATTTGATATTGGATTCTTGGATATATATATATATATATATATAGAGAGAGAGAGAGAGAGTGGACTTTCTCGCTCGACATGATAGTATGCTATCTGGTTACTCTTTATCTTAATATGTTCACTTGATTGTATATACTATTCATTTGATACATGTTGATAAAGCCCTTAGGATATCCGCTTGACTACCATGATTATGATGCAGATCATACTAGTGGGGCATGACTAGTCTATAAGTGTATCCTTAAATGTTCCTAGTCGTGGGTGTATCGAGACGGGGCATTGATGTTCCAGAGTAGACTAGCGTATACGTTTCTTGACCCATTTGATGGGCGATGGATGATCCCATATCCATTGGTGTTTGACATCAAAGATTGTATACGGGTGCACAGTGGAGACTGGGTACACTGAACGAACTCTCCGAGAACTCCTATATGGTATTATATCTATCGTCGGATAGCAGTTCTCAGGTGACACTTATACAGTTTAATCTGTAGACCCGAGATTTTCATAGAGTCTTGTGTGTTCTCCCACTGTGCTTTGATTTCCACTCTACCACGGCTCTACTGAGTCGTGCAAACAGGTGGTTTTTGAATACAGTCCCGAGACACATGAAGGCAATGAACGATAGGAGGGGTTTCGTCTTTCCCGGTATTGGGGGTTGATGTTGTGCTATATGTGATTGGCTATAACTGAAAGTCCCTGGCCAGAACTGATGAGATTTACTGATAAGTGTTATCAGTAGTTTCTTGATCTTTTATAGGCCACACATCGGCATGATTTATTGAGTTATCGGGGTCGACGATACCATCCCTAGACTCGATATGTAACATATCTGACGAAGAGACCAAACTGTATAGTAAGTGTTTCTGGTTGGCTCTACGGGAGTTTGGACAAGTTCGCTTGTTGATCTTCTGTTCGCTCAATACCTGGGAGCTGTTACGTGCAGCTAGTACCACTGACGATTTGTGGGTATCTGATATGACCACTACCTACTACTAGCGTATTGACGAGTCTTAAAGTCTCATAAAGGGGTTTCCGAGCTCAAGCGAAACGAAGTGGGGGCGCATATGGAGATATGTGCGGGAGCTTGATTAAATACGAGTATATGATACCGTATTTTAATCTGGTGTTTTCTATTGGTCGGGTCATATGTGATATGACCGGATTATTAAATCAAGTGTTGATTTAATATAAAGTGGCCAATAGCTCATTATTAATTCCTTTCTTTATTTGTATGCATGTATGTATGTATGCTTATATGGATATATATACACACATACATGTGTGCATGTGTCATGGTTGATGATACATTGGAGATGACTATACTAGACTCACTTGGAAACATTTATGATATTTTATTATTTTTTGAGTTAATGGAAATTAGATAATAAATCCATGGTTGATATTTATCTTCTACACACTTCTTCAAAATATCTTAGTAACCATGGTTTATTTTCTAATCCTCCACTAACTCACTCACTAAAATATCTAGATATTTTCCATGTCATTAGTTAAGAGTGACTATGACTCTCTCTCTCTCACTCATAATTCTTATGCTTATCTTTTCATTAGCTCAAGCTTAGCCATTTCCATCTCCTTCTTTCTCCAAGCTCTCTACTATTTTCTAGTGAGTAAAAAAGAAAGAAAAGAAAGGTTTTTTCGTGTGAATTATACCCACTTCATCAATCTATACTTGTCTAGCCTACTTGTATAGGTTGTTTGCATCACTTCCACTTAGGTTAAGTGAAGCAAGGAGCTTGAGTGAAAGGAACTCCGTAATAGATCATCGTGGACTTCGAAGGCTTCAAGCGGACGTGTTCAAGCTTCGAGTGGAACCAAGGAGTCAAGGACATCTACACGGGGCTAAAGACAAGGAGGAGAGGTCTAAAAAGGTTGTATTTCTTTTCTCTTATTGTTAGACACTTACTAGTATGTGATACTTGTTAGTTAAACCCTAATCCTCTAGTTCGATTCTAGGTTCGAGTTGATTAGCACTCTAGATTTTTTAAAATTGCATATTTGATGCTTGTTAGAACCTAATGAAAGTGCTAAGCAACTCCAACACTTGAGTCGTATGATTTTTCCGTTTTCTACTTGTACCTGTTTGGAAATATTTGATGAGAAACCATCGTGGACTTTCAATCCTTTCAACACCCGCAGGAACCGCCGCTTCTCCTCTTTGTCCAGATTGTAGATTGTCGGTGGGATCTCATAATAACCTGGTTTACTAGCCATAGGCCAAGAATGTAATTCTTCTTTAATGAACAAACCATCTAAATTCGTCAAATCACAACGGGCGTAGAGATTGTCCTTCGTTTTACATCCTTACACAACAGAAGATTGATGACGTGTTCAGAGACATCCTTCTCGATATGCATGGCATCTAAATTGTGGCGCAGCGGTAGATCGGATCAGTACGAAAGTTGAAATAAACCACTTAGCTTCATCCAACCGGTTGGGTATGGAATTGCATCATTGTTTTGTTTTTTCCGAATGTGACATTCTGATAAGCTCTCCATTGTTGCAATATGTCGTTACCGGACAATGGTTTAGGAGGCCTACCGGTCTCCGTCTTGCCGTTAAACAATTTTTTATTCTTTTTAAATCTGTGAGTTATATGCAAGAAATATCGGTGGCCCATAAACGACTCTTTCGCGTTAAACTTCAAGCGTACAACGCTCGTATGAATATGACAACAGGGGAACGCAAAATTACCTTGAGTTGTCCACCCCGACAGCATGCCGTAGGCAGGAAAATCTTTAATAGTCCATAACAAAGCAGCCGGCATCTGAAAAAAATTACCATCTGCATCATAGGTTCTCACACCAAGTTCCCACAACAACTTTAACTCATCGATCAAAAGTTGAAGGTACACGTTGATATTTTTTCCAGAAGACAAGAGACCGTCGATTAAAAGTGCCAACATAAAATAAAATTGCTTCATAGCCCTCCATGGCGGCAGGTTGTATATAATCAGCACAACGGGCCAAGTACTGTGAGTACGCCCGCCGCGAACTATCCCAAATGGACGGAAACCGTCGCTCGCAATTCCAACATCACATTATGAGGGTCTGGGCTAAATGAATGATGTTTTTCATCTAAAACTTTCCACGATATCGAATCTCTAGAATGACTCATTTTTTCCCTATTCACGAGGCGTTTTATGGTGCTACTGTATTTCGGATGCCGTCTGCTCACACATAAATACCATTACAGCCTCGATATTAAAAGAAAATGACGAAGAATTTTCATGGGTACATCACTCGAACGAGAGTATTTCTTAGGCTTGAATCGGCTGGCCCGCACACGGGGCAGTTTCTGAGTGTGGCGTGTTCATTCCAGAACAAAACGTAATCATTCTCACATGCATGTATCTTATGATACTTCAGGCCAATATTTATGATTATCTTTTTCGACTCGTACCAGCTCGGTGGGACTTCATTTTTATCAGGAAAAGCTTCCTTCAACAATTCTAAGTGATCGGTAAAAGACTGGTCACTCTATCTATTCTTGTACTTGATCTGAAAGAGACGTATGAAAAAGAACAGTTTTGAAAACCCTTTGCAATTTGGATATAGCAGGATTCCATAGTCAGCCTTGTACGTCTCCAATAACGAAGGTCCGGTACTTTCCGTATCATAAGGAAGTCCAGCGGTATTTATAAGCTCATCCATGTCATCGATCGGCGCGAAAACAACATTATCTTGTTCGACGACTTCATCTTCTTCAAACTGCCATTTCTTTTCCTCCTCCTCTTCTACTATTCCTTGCCACTCTGTGGTTTCTATTTCGATGAATTCATTTTCCGTCTCTTGCATTGTTCATGTCTCATCTTCCGTTAGAACGACTTTTTTTCTTTATGAAGTTCCTACTCTAAAGAAACCGTTTTTCAAGATGTGTAACTCAACATCCGACTTCTTGAGCAATCGCATGTTCATACACTTAGAGCATGGACAATAGATTTCGTGCTTTTTTAGTAACCTAAGATACGTGTAGGCGAAATCGATGAAAAAGTAGACACCGTTATGGAAAAATTCATTGGCTCTTGAGAGAACATCGACATACATCCAACTCTTGTCATGGAGGTACGGGAATGCTATATTGGAACAGTCCGGAAGAAGTTGTTAGTGATATGTATGCCCTAGAGGCCATTATTGTATAATATTGTGGATGCTTAGACATATATATGGAGTACTTTCTCACTCGACATGATAGTATGCTATCTGGTTTCCTTTATCTTAACATGATCACTTGTATTATTATATCATCTTTCATATACATGTTGATAAAGCCCTTAGGATGTAGGCTTGACTATCAGGACTATGATGCGGATCATACTACTGGGACCTGGGTAGTCCACAAGCACATCCTTCAATAGTTCCTAATTGAGGGAATTTCGAGACAGAGCATCGATATTTCAGAGTGGACTAGTAGGTACGTTTCTTGACCCTGTATGGGCAATAGTTGATCCCATATCCATTGGTGTTTGACATCAAAAATTGTACACAGTTGCTCATTAGAGAATGGGTACATCAAACAGGACTTGCCGAGAACTCCTAGATGGTACTATACCTATCGTCAGATAGTAGTTCTCGGATGACACTTGTACAAGTTAGTCTGTAGACCTGAGATCGTTATAGAGTCTTGTATGGCTCCTACTGTGCTTTGATTTCCTCCCTACCATGGCTCAAAAGAGTCATGCAAACAGGTGGATTTTGGGTACAGTCCTGAGTCACATGGTGGCAATGAGCGATAGGAGGGGTTTTGTCTCTCCCGGTATTGGGAGTTGATATTGCGCTATACTCGATTGGCTATAACAGTAAGTCCCTGGCCAGGGCTATTGATGAGATTTACTGATAAGTGTTATCAGTAGTTTCTCGAACCGTTATAGGCCTTACATCGGCATGACTTATCAAGTTATTGGGGTCTAACGATACTACCCCCAGACTCGATATGCGACATATCAGAGAAGAGACTGGACTGTACGGTAAGTGTTACTTATAGGCTTCATGGGAGTTTGGACAAGCTTGCTTGTTGATCTTCTAATCGCTCAATACCTGGGTAGCCGTTATGTCCAGCTAGTACCGCTGACGGCTTGTGGGTGACTGATGTGATTATCACCTACTGCTGGCTTATTGACGAGTCTTTAGAGCCCCACACAGAAGATTCCTGGTTCAAGCGAAACAAAGTAAGACGCATATGTTGATATGTGCGGGGTCTTCATTAAATACGAGTATAAGATATCGTATTCTGATTTGGCGGTTATTTGTTATCGGTTAGGTTATATGTGATATAACCAGTTTATCGAATCAAGTGTTGATTCGATAATGCGATATACAGATAAATGATATTAGTCAGTTATATGTGATATAACCGGATTATTAAATCAAGTGTTGATTTAATAATATGATATATATTTATATTTGATATAATTATATATTAACTAATTTTATTGCTCACTAATATATATATATATATATATATATATATATATATATATGAAGCATGGCAAGATTTTCTATTTTTGTGAAAAATAGAAATGAGGTGGAAAATGAGAGCATAGGTAGAAGCATGGCTTTTATCATCGTTTATTTGTTTGTGTGCCCTATTGAAGTATAGCTTAATTTTTATAATTGAGACATATCTATACTTAAGTAATGCAACACAAAAGGGTTGCTATTCTATCACTTGATGACTTGGTTGTTTTTAGACTTCATCATTTTTCATGCTTGCTCTCTTGAGTTGCTCTCTAGCTCTCCTCTTTCCTCCTCACCCCACCTCCAAGTTCAAACCCTCACATGTGATGTGAATCATTGAACTTGTAAGAACCCTAATGAGCATACAACACCCCTACTTCACCATCCCATATTAGATTAGCACTTTAGTGTGGTGTGTTTCCTTCACTAAAGAGTTTAGTGAAGAGATAGCTTGGATTGACGGACATCGGGTGGATCATCTTCGGCACGAAGGTCATCAGAAGATGTTCGTTTAACCTTCAAGTGGAGCCTAGAGGAGTCGCGTGGACTACAACCAAGAGCTTGTGAAGTGAAGGACTCGATCTAAGAGGGTATAATCTCTTTCACTTCTTAAAGTTTTTGTGATATCATCATAGTTAACCCTAATATTCTAGTTAGATCTTGGTAAGTGATCATTAGCACCACGAATTTTTCAAAATTGCATGTGTGATGCCCGTTTTAACCCCATCGCGGTGCTAGTAAACACTTTCATGGTATCAGAGCCAAGCTAGAACATTAGGGAAGGTTTTTACGATGTTAAAGTGTTTGATCGAATTTTCGAGACCCGGACTTTGCAAGTTTCTGTCGATTTTTCAAAAGTTGGAATTTTTGTGATTAAAAATATGCAGAAAAATGTGCAGGCTTTTTAATGGATCCCCAAGAAAATTCAAGCCCTAACTCCTCTAAAGCACCGCGGAACCGCCGCCCAAACGCATGTTTGGCCGCGGTTCCGCCGCAATTTTGAGGAGTTCAGGGATTATTTTTCTTGTATTGATCCATTATATTTGGCACTTTCTGGATGTTTTTGATGATGCTCAAGTTGTTAAGGTCTTTGATATTTGTGGGTGTTTGAGAAATCGATCGAAATGTTTAGCATCGTATAGATGATGATGATATGCGATACAATTGTTAGAATCCGGAATAATCAGTTTTGTGAAAACTAGTTAGTATATTGTAAATCTAGCCGTTTAGTCTCGTTTGATCAATTACCACGGAATTTTGATTCGGATCAGAACCCCGTCGCAATTGCGTATAGTACGCGATCACTTGGTCGGGAATCTTATTGAATTATCTGACAGCTTATTGAAAAGAATTTTCAATTTGAGACTAAAATGCAAGGTTTATAAGTTAGGCATGAAATCCGGAATTTGAGATATTACGGGTTTATGATGTCTAAGGATATGCGGATTATAATTATCGTAGTTTTTCATTTCTTTTCTGCGACTATAAGTGTAATATGTAGGGTATCCTGATCTCGTGACTTTCGGGATACGCATATTTATTTACATTGATGATATGTGATATTATATGTTGCTATGATATGTTTTATTGGATCGTCATGAATGAATAGCCGAGGGTTTTATGTGAGATGAAAGTTTTACAATTTTCATTCATATAAGATTTGTATGTAATATTCTTTTATTGGGACACTTCCGGGTTGAGGATGATATCACCACTGATATATATTATTTACTTTTCCGCATTATGATAGACCCAAGGCGGGGAACACAAGTAGCCGGGTTCTAGAGTCCAGTGGGAGACCATCTCGAGGAGTCGAGACCGGGTCTCCTAACTCTTGAATTGGCAAGGTTGCTTGCCGCTCTTGTAGGGATCTAGGGATGTGGGTTAGGCTATTCATCATGACTATGGAATCCGTGTTTTTCATTACTGGCCGAATTTAAAACACAGAACTCCTAATATATCTAATATTTCATATGTTGACTTCTGCTGCTTGGTTCTGTGGTGTGATCATATAACTGCGTGAGACGAATACTATATTATATATATGATATATAATAAACGTTGCTTATATTTTGCACCCGCGTTAGTCCAGCCCCCGCTCTGCCGTTAGTTAAGTAACCTACCGGTGAAGACGGGGCCCCGTGACGAATGTAGATGGCATAAGCGTACGTTCTATTTTCGTTTCATTTTTTCTGTGATGTTTTGGAAATATTAAATGATGTGACTTCATTAATGAGATTAATGAAATGAAAAGAAACCTAAAGATGTTGTAGAATCAAAAGTTTTTAAGAAGGATAGCTCTAGTTCTTGCTTTGCATAGTGGTATTCCTTGATGAATATCCAGCACCTCATTCGATGAGAAAAGAGCCGAGATCCCTTCACCGGGAGTGACCTATTTAGCAAAACTAGTAAATGCTACAACCCACTTGGTTTATCATCATAGCTTCTGCAGTTCTTACTTTGCACAGTGGTATTCCTTGATGGATATACAACACCTCATTCGATGAGGAAAGAGCCGAGATCCATTCACCGGGAGTGACCTCTTTAGCAAAAGCTAGTAAAAGCTATTTGGTTTGGTTTTGAAAACTACTCGATTTTAAAAGCGAAGCTTAAACCACTCCCTTTCTAATCACTAGATTCTACAACGATATCAAGTTCATTACGTTAAAGGTTTTCTTAAAAACCAGCTGTAGCCCTCCGTCATTTCAGATAAGTGCTATTTAGTATTCGTGCTACGTTTGTTGATTATGTTAAGGCGTAGTGTGCGGTAGCTAATTAATACTTGATGCGATTGGATTAGGGTAGTCATACGACTTTGTTGACTATGTTAAAGGTCGTACGGGTGGGTTTAATTCAATCAAGAAATGATGGGTTGAACTTGGCTAGCGCTTATGATTTGTTGACCTTGTTAAGGTCATAAGTGGCTAGGGATAAAAACAATTATCGGGAATTTCAAGTGTTGAAATTTAGATTACATACCTTCTATATGATAGTTGGATCCTGATACCCACTGCGAGTAAGAATTACTCCTGAGAGAGTTTTGCACTTTACAATTAGGTAATCCTGTAGGTGTCTAAAAAGGTGTTAACAGGGTTATACCTCTAGGGAAATGAGGTTTATTTTAATTAGGTCCGTGCGAAAGCACGGGGAACCTCTCTCAGAGTACTGACACTGGCTTGGCCGAACGATTGGCAAACTTGTAGAATGTAATTAATCACAGTAATCTTACCTTTTAGGGTTTGAAGGAAGATTTGATAACAACGGTGAGAGTCATCCTGATTAGATAATATAATAACCAATCTAATCTTGCAAAGAGCGCACGCAAAGTGATTATCCTTCTCTCTCTCCTGGTAGCGACTAATGACATGCCTTAATCAACATAATAATATGGATGTATTGACCAAACCCACTTGTTATACTGGGTTAGGTTCCACTCTATCTTATGATTGTCATATGTCTGAGCAAGGAATAGAAGAATATCCGGATTCCCACGCCACCCAAATGAAGAATAAGTATGTTGATGCATCGTTTTCGGGTGTGTTCGTTACCAAGAACTGTTTCTCAGTTAACTCTACGTCTTGGGTATTTGATACCGGATCAGGATCTCACGTATGTAATTTGTTACATGGGTTATAGAGAGATAGAGAAATGGGAATGGGTGATATATCTCTAGTAGTAGGGAATGGTGCAATTGTTGCAACCAAAATAGTTGGCGAATATCATCTTGTATTACCAAGTGGTAAAACAGTGATTCTGAGCGACTGTTATTTCGTATAAAAAATATTAGGAATATTTTCTTAAATCAAGTGTTGATTGGGTATGGTACGTTGTATAATGGTATATACGTTCTAAATCACAATACAGTTCTAAGTATACAGAACACACACAAGAAGAACAGTTCAGAAATGAACGAAGTCTTCTTGTGGCATTATAGACTAGGTCATATCAATGCGACACGACTGGCTAAATTGCATAATGATGGATATTTGAATCCGTTCGAAATTACATCTTATGAAACTTATCAGTCATGTCTCAAATGCAAAGATGACCAAATCTCCGTTTACTGGATAGGGAGAAAGAGCTACTGAACTCTTGGGACAGATACATAGTGATGTATGCGGTCCTATATCTACACATGCCAGGAATGGTTCCTCGTACTTTATTAAATTCACCGATGATCTCTCAAGATATGGACATGTGTTTCTGTTGAAACATAAATCTGAATTTTTTGAGAAATTCAAGGAATATAAGTACAAAGTTGAGAACCAGACGGGTAAAAGTATTAATATCCTTCGATATGATCGGGGAGGAGAATACTTGAGCACGGAATTCAGAGACTACTTAAAAGAGAATGGGATTCTCTCTCATCTTACTCCTCCGTATAAACCACAAGCACAATGGAGTTTCGGAGTGGAGAAATCGTACCCTATTAGATATGATGTGCTCTATGATGAGTAATGCTGAGTTACCTATTTCCTTTTGGGGTTATGCACTTAAGATAGCTGCATACCTATTGAATAGAGTTCCGACCAAATCTGTTGCCTACCACTTCATATGAGATATGGAATGGGAAGAGTCCATCTCTTAAATGAGTTAAGATATGGGGTTGTCCGGCCTATGTTAAAACGCAAAATCTGGACAAGCTTAAGGTAAGGTCAGTTCTGTGCAAGTTTGTAGGATATCCCAAACAAACGCGAGGGAATATCATCTACCATACTAAGGAACAAAAGGTGTTTGTTTCTTGACATGCCACATTTTTAGAAAAAGGAATTTTTTTTATGAAAGAAATCAGTGGCAATGAGGTAGAACTGGAAGAAGTTCCAACAACACAAACTATTACTGACGATTGGTGGAACCGGAGGATTCAATAGTCCCCAACGAACCTTACCCACTCCGTAAATCTAGTAGGATTCCTTATCCACCTGAGAGATACTACGATTTTCTCATAGACGGTGGGAGCGAGGATTGCATCATGGAAGATGATGACCCAACTAGTTTCGAGCAGGACATCATAAGTGGAGACTATGTGAAATAGCTGGAAGCTATGTGATCTGAGATGGAATCCATGTATACCAACAAAATATGGACTTTGAAAGTTGCTCCTGAAGGGGTAAAACCCATCGGGAGCAAGTGGATCTTGAGAAGATAATTGGTGTAGATGGAATAGTTGAGACTTTCAAACCTAGACTTGTAGCAAATGGTTTTCGTCAACGACCATGTGTCGATTATGATGAAACCTTTTCTCCAGTGGTTATACTTAAATCCATCAGGATCCTGCTTGCCGTTTCTACATACCATGACTACGAAATATGGCAATTGCACTTCCAAACTGTTTTTCTAAATGGTGATTTAGAAGAGAGCGTGTACATGACACAGCCAGAGGGCTTCATAGACAATTGGAGCAGCGGAAGCGTGTGCAAGCTGCTTAAATCCATCTACGAATTAAAGCAGGAATCGCAGAGATGGAACATCTGTTTTGATGAACCTGTCAAAGAGTTTGACTTCATCAAAAATGTAGATGAACCGTGTATATATAAGAAGGTTGTAGAGAGTAAGGTTGTTTTCCTCGTATTGTACGTGGATGACATACTCTTGATAGGAAACGATGTTCCTATGCTACACTCAATCAAGCTCTTCTTATCATAAAAGTTCTCCATGAAAGATCTAAGTGATGCCTCCTACATCCTGGGGATATAGATCTATAGAGATAGATCTAGACGGATGTTGGGATTGTCCCAATCCAGGTACATTGACACCATACTAAAGAGGTTTAGTATGGAAGATTCTAAGCGTAGTAATGTACCTGCTTGTTCAGAAATCACTCTCTTCACACAGAAGTCTCCCAAAACTGATTTGGAGAGGGCTCGCATGCAAGAGATACCCTATACTTCGGCAGCGGGTCAATCATGTATGTGATGTTATATACCAGACTAGATGTAGCTTACTCACTAGGTGTAGTAAATGGGTATCAATCAGATCCAGGGGAGAAATACTGGACAGCTATGAAGAATATTCTTAAGTATTTGAGAATGACTAAATAGATGTTCTTGGTGTATGGTAACGGTGGACTCCAGGTGGAGTCCTTTACCGATTCGAGATTTCAGAGTGATAAGGATGCCAGTAAGTCAGTCTTGAGTTTTGTATTCACCCTCAGTGGAGGGACGATATGTTGGAAGAGTTCCAAGCTAGATACCATAGCAGACTCGACGATGGAGGCTGAATACATAGCTACCAACGATGCTGCCCAAGAGGCTGTCTGGATGAACAAGTTCATAGCTGAACTCGGTGTGGTTCCTACCATTGAGCATCCAATACTTATGTATTATGATAACAATGGAGCTGTGGTTTTGGCCTAGGAACACCGGTCCCATCAGCAATCCAGATATATTCTTAGACGGTATCACCTAATCAGGGAGATAGTAGATCTCCGGGAGATCAAGGGCAGGAGAGTTGACATTGAGGATAACACAGCGGATCCACTCACCAAGGCCCTCCCCCAGATGCTAATCGAGAGACTTTCTGGGATGTTGGGTATCAGATACTACAACAACTGGCCATAGTGCAAGTGGGAAATTGTTAGTGATATGTATGCCCTAGAGGCCATTATTGTATGATATAGTGGATGCTTGGACATATATATGGAGGACTTTCTTGCTCGACATGATAGTATGCTATCTGGTTTCCTTTATCTTAACATGTTCATTGGTATTATTATACCGTCTCTCGTATACATGTTGATAAAGCCCTAAGGATGTACGCTTGACAACCAGGACTATGATGCGGATCATACTACTGGGACCTGGGTAGTCTACAAGCACATCCTTCAATAGTTCCTAGTCAATGGAATATCGAGACAGGGCATCGATATTCCAGAGTAGACTAGTAGGTATATTTCATGACCCTGTATGGGGCGATGGTTGATCCCATATCCATTAGTGTTTGACATCAAAGATTGTACACAGGTACTCATTAGAGAATAGACACGCCAAACAGGACTCGCTGAGAACTCCTAGATGGTACTATACCTATCGTCAGATGGCAGTTCTCTCGTGACACTGGTACAAGTTAGTCTGTAGACCCGAGATCGTCATAGAGTCTTGTGTGGCTCCCACTGTGCTTTGATTTTCTTCCTACCACGGCTCAAAGGAGTCGTGCAAATAGGTGGATTTTGGGTACAGTCCCGAGTCATATGGAGGCAATGAGCGATAGGAGGGGTTTCGTCTCTTCCGGTATTGGGAGTTGATGTTGCGCTATACTCGATTGGCCATAACAGTAAGACCCTGGCCAGGGCTGTTAATGAGATTTACTGATAAGTGTTATCAGTAGTTTCTCGAACCATTATAGGCCTTACATCGGCATGACTTATCAAGTTATTGGGGTCTGACGATACCACCCTCAGACTCGATATGCGACATATCAGATGAAAAGACCGAACTGTACGGTAAGTGTTACTTATAGGCTTTAGGGGAGTTTGGACAAGCTTTCTTGTTGATCTTCTAATCGCTCAATACCTGGATAGCCGTTACATCCAGCTAGTACCGCTGACGGCTTGTGGGTGACTGATGTGATCATCACCTATTGCTGGCATATTGACGAGTCTTTAGAGTCCCACACAAAAGTTTCCTGGTTCAAGCGAAACGAAGTAGGACACATATGTTGATATGTGCGGAGGCCTGATTAAATATGAGTATGAGATACCGTATTCTAATCAGGCGGTTATTTGTTATCGGTTAGGTTATATATGATATAACCATTTTATCGAATCAAGTGTTGATTCGATAATACGATATACAGATAAACGATATTAGTCGGTTATATGTGATATAACCGGATTATTAAATCAAGTGTTGATTTAATAATATGATATATATTTATATTTGATATAATTATATATTAACTAATATTATTGCTCACAAATCTTTTTCTTTCTTTATATATATATATATATATATATATATATTTGATATATATATATATTTGATATATATATATTTGATA
Source organism: Agapanthus africanus (assembly GCA_030015575.1). Lineage (NCBI taxonomy): Eukaryota > Viridiplantae > Streptophyta > Magnoliopsida > Asparagales > Amaryllidaceae > Agapanthus > Agapanthus africanus. The sequence continues at coordinate 893,478,304 of JASDDO010000019.1, forward strand.
TATATATATATAATATGAAGCATGGCATGATTTTCTATTTTTGTGAAATATAGAAATGGGGTGGAAAATGAGAGCATGGGTAGAAGAATGGCTTTTATCATTGTTTATTTGTTTGTGTGCACTATTGAAATATGGCTCAACTTTTCTAATTGAGACATATCTATACTTCAATAATGCAACACAAAAGGGTTTCCATTCTATCACTTGATGACTTGGTTGTTTTTAGACTTCATCATTTTTCATGCTTACTCTCTTTAGTTGCCCTCTAACTCTCCTCTTTCCTCTTCACCTCACCTCCAAATTCAAACCCTCACATGTGATGTGAATCATTAAACTTGTGAGAATGCTAGTGAGCATACAACACCCCTACTTCACCATCCTACATTAGATTAGTACTTTAGTGTGGTGTGTTTCCTTCACTAAAGAGTTTAGTAAAGAGATAGCTGTTCGCCGCCGAAAACAGAGACGCGACCGCGTAGATTCGTCTTGCCTGAATTTGGGGGCAGATGCTATTTGGTTTTATCCGTCCACCTCTCCGAAGATACCAAGTTGATTTATGGCACAGTATATCGGAGGTTTAAACGGATGCGGCCGTTGTAGCAGACTTTGTCAGATTCCCCTTCGTTTGAGGGGTTTTTTATTGTGGGGACGCTCTTCCCTGCGGACGCAAGCCCCTGCAGTTAATTACGCTACCGCATTGCGATAACAACTTTCTCCTTCTCCAGATGGTCACTTCGTGTCGTGTGTGTTTGTTTTATTTGTGGTTGCCCGTGGATTGTATACGGAGACTAATTTATGTTGTCGCCCGTAGGGCATGGATTAGTCCAAATCCATATTTTCTTAGATTTGGGTTTTGGTTTGGGTTTAAGGATACGTTAGTCTAATTTTGGACTAAGATCAACTTAAACGTTTGTTAAGGATACGTTAGTCTAATTTTAGACTAAGATCAACTTAATAATTTGTAAGAATACGTCAGTCTAATTTTAGACTAAGACCAACTTAACAGGATCATTTAGATCCAACAAAAGAGCATTTGGGCTCAATTGTTTTAGTTTAGGGACTTTGCAGTCCAGTTTAAAGACGTCATAGTCTGTAAAGTTTAAGGACATCACAGTCCATGAGTTTAAGGACCCCACAGTTCATGGTAGATTAGAGACATCATAGTCTGTAAAATTTAAGGACGTCATAGTCCATGAGTTTAAGGACTCCACAGTCCATGGCATATCTGGTTTTCGGGACCCGTCACCTCTCTGAAGACGTTGAAGGATTACAACGACAAATATCAGAGGAGTGAAGAGATGTACCCTTGAACCAATATTGTTTGGGAGATCTGTAGTCCAATTTGGGACTAAGATCAAAGATTTATAAGCATATGGGCTCAATTAATCTGAATGAGGGATCTGTGGCCAACTTGGGCTCGGCCCACTCAATTAAAATGTTGAACATTTAGCAATGCTAAGCATTAGTTTGAGTTCTGACAAATTTTTTGTCTTTTATTGAATGCTGAGCATTCATTATGGCTTTAGGCTTTGTCATTTAAAGCACAGTTTATGTTCTCCCAGCGCACACGTGAGGAGCACGTGGCGCGCTTGGCGCTGAGCGACAGTCAATGAGCACAGAGCGCTTCTGTTTAGGTAGCACACACGTGAGGAGCACGTGGCGCGCTTGGCGTTGTACGCCAGAAAATGAGCGCAGAGCGCTTCTGTTAAAGTAGCGAACGCATGAGGAGCACGTGGCGCTGTGCGCCAGACAATGAGCGCAGAGCACTTCTGTTAAGTAGCGCACACGTGAGGAGCACGTGACGCGCTTGGCGCTGTGCGCCAGACAATGAGCGCAGAGCGCTTCTGTTAAGTAGCGCACACGTGAGGAGCACGTGGCTCTGTGCGCCAGACTTAGAGCGCTGAAGGCTTCTTTAAATTTGGAGCATTGTGCGCTAGATTTGGAGTGCTGGGCGCTTCTTTAAACTTGAAGCGCTAAGGCTTTGCAGCGTTGTACGCTAGATTTGGAGCGCTGGGGCGCTTCTTTTAATTAGAGCGCTAAGGCTCTTTTTAGGCAACTTTGCGCTCTGAGAATTAAATTATCTTTTATAAGAGACTTTGTCTCGTGGATCTAAGAACAAAGTTCTTATTTTATAGGAGATATTTCAATCTCTTATGTTTTTGGTGAAAGGTTTTGCCTTTATGGATCTGTGATCCTAAGAGAATTGAATTATTCTCCCCCCTTTTTATAATGAGATATTATGATCTCTTTTTTGAAAGACAATTTGTCTTAAAGATCTGTGATCTAGCATAAAAACTAGGTTCTTTTTCTGATGAGATTTTTTTATCTCTCGGTTTTTTACCTTGAAGAAAAGTTCTTCTTCTCAGAGCTTGACCTTTTCTTTGAAATTTCTCAAAGCTTGTGGAGGGGTTCCTCCATTTGAGACTTGAAGTCTTGGGGCCTATATATAGGGTAGGCTGATTTGTTGAATCGGTTAGATAGATCTTTTCTCTAATTGATTTGGAAATTTCCCTACCGTTGGATCTTTGATCCTAGGGTTTCTGTTTTACAGAAGGCAATCTTCTTGTTTTTAACAAGATTGGAAAATCTTTTCCCATAAAGAATTTATTCTGTATTTTAGTGATTTTTAATCACCATTGGATCATTGATCCAACGGTGCCCTGATTTTCAAAGCACAATCTTTCCTATTTGGAAAGATTGTGAGGAATATTTCCTTAACAGAATTTTACTCTAGTCACTTAATGATTTTTAATCATGTTCGTTGGATCTTTGATCCAACGGTGAGGACCATTTAGTTCCAGCACTAGCGCTCACGTGCTTTGCACGTGGTGCACTACTTAGAGTGCAGCTCTCTTAACGCTAGCGCTTACGTGCTTTGCACATGGTGCGCTGCTTAGAGTGCAACGCTCTTAGCACTAGTGCTCACGTGCTTTGCACGTGGTGCGCTACCTCAGAGTCTTTGACTCTCAGCGCTGGCGCTGTTATGAAGTGATGCTTCATTACTGAAGGTGTCTTTTCATCTTCCTTCTCCACTTTTCCTGAGTCAAGATTCTCTTTCCCAGAGCTTGGAAATAGTTCCATCATGCAAAGCATTTTTTGTGCCTAGACTTAAATGTCTCTCTTCATAATCTGAAGCAATGCTTCTTTTCTCTCTCATTTTCAGAGAATCATTTTAACAGAGAAGAGCCAAGGCTTGTAATCGCCTACATGCTCGCCGTCAGCCATGGGAGGTGCCCATTGAGGAAATTATTCCTTATTTTGCTGCGCGCTTGGTGAACCCAACTCTTACGGATGATCAATGCGACACGGTGTTGCACGAGCTCTTGACTCGTATAGGATCTCCTCTCTCCATCGGCTCTGTTTGGATCCGGATGGTTTTATTGTCTGTGATCAATGATATTCCCCCTACTCCGGCGGAGATGACTCCGGCCATGCTCTACGCCGCGGAAGACAAGATCGAGTGCTTCCACAAGGAACTTTTGATCACCGCAGCTCTGATGGATCGCTCTGTCCGGCTGCTAAGCCAGATACGGGCTCAGCAGGTCGTCATGTCTGTCTTTGCTGATAGGTGCGGTTCTGACCGATGGGTAGCAACTCTTTATGAAGATCGCCGCTTTGTCATGGTGGAGAAGGAAGAGAGGGATTTAGATAATTTTATCCATAGTTTCCTGTAGAATAAAATGTTCAATTAAATGCTTTATTTTTATCGTTGAACACATGTTTTTTCCTCTGATGTGTGCATGTGCGTGTATGAATGAGCCCGGTTTCACATATATCTGTAAACGAAACTTAAGCTGACATAAACAGGAACTAATAGCTCTTTGCCAAAAATTTTGGCGGGAATAAATGCCCCCCACTACTTTTTCCACGTAAGTATATACGTGGGTGAAGTAGTGCAGAGTAATTCATAGCATATGACCAGTTTCGGGTTGGTATATAATTTTCAGAATCTTGATCTGAGAAGACAATGAGCGGACACAAGCGTTGTCATTTATCATTGACTCAAATCTCGACTCTTAAGGGATATAGTTCTAAACCCTCAGCTCCATGAGCCGCACCCTTTCATCTCTTTATGTCTTACTCTGACGTGAAGTAGTTTATATGCTCATGAGTAACTTCTCCATCTCAGTGGCATGTAGTCCGTGACAGGGGAGTTAAACCCATTCTCCATGAATGAATTCCGAAAATATGAAGATGCAAAATACTTCTTACCAGACTTTGAAGACACGGAAAGGTGCTATAAGCCGGAGAATAAGCAAAAAGCTATCACCGCCATTCCAGTCTTCGGGAGCGATACCGAGGAGGAGGAATAGATAGTCTATTCAGGACTTCCCCGATACAACAAACCGAGACCGTCTACCCCCATTCTGGTCTTTGGCAATGACTCTGAAGACGAGGTCAACGCAGTATTCTCGGCTCGTCCATCAGTGCAATCCTTCATTGGAGATGATTAGAGTTTACAGATCGCCATGGTACCGCAAGAGCATTACAAAAAGCTCGACGCACTTGATACCTACAGTGTGCAAAAACTGCAGACGTTCTATATCCCTCCCAGGAGAAATGATGAAAAGGCGATCCTCTTTTATCGATCCACGAAAACCAAAGTGGAGAAAGAGATCCGGCATGGTGCCGATTCTACGCTTGACAGGCTCCAGCCCATCCGTTTGCCCAGATACTACACAGAAGGATTAAAAAGGCTGTTGAGACGCCAAGGCGTACCCTTGAAGCAGACCGCGCGAAAAGCCCAATTCTACAACAGGATCTGGAACGTCCCTGGAACTCAGCGAAAATTGCCCAACGGGAGAATGGAAACGATCGGGCTCGGATATGTTCAATCCAAGAAACGAGAGCGATTCCATAGCTGCTACATTCTACATGATTTCGATGAAGAAGGAGATGCTCTGTTAGAAGACGCTAACCCTGAACAAAAACAAGGTCCCGCCATGAAAGTGCCAAGTCCGTCGTTCGAAGAACAGATGGACAAGCTAATAAGGGAAGCGAGTCAAAAGGCCCGGGATGACCATATCCGTGAAATGGCCATTTACGAGAAAGCTAGGACGCAGCGCCTCCTTCAGCAGACTATGGAGAATGATGATGACCTTCGTCGCCAGCCCGTCATACAAAAGACCCGACGCAGAGGTAAAAATAAACTGTAGAACGGAGAAAATGTCCGACAGCAACAAAGCGGGTCTAAGAAACCTCGCGATCGAAGATTGAGCAGCCGGGATCCGTCTCTTATAAAGAAGATGGGTCGAGCATATTCTTTTCCCCAAGACAAGACAAGAAAGATATTCAGTCTTGTCATTGAACATCAGATGATTACCCTTCCGGAGTCCAAACACCCTGAGCAAGCAAACGAGATTCATCACCCGGATTATTGCTCCTATCACCGAGCGATAGGACATCCTCTCGAAGACTGCTTCACATTCAAAGACTGGGTAGAAGACCAGTATCAGCAATGCAGGTTCGCTTTATCCAGCAGTTGGAGGGTAACCCCGCCACAGAAGCATGAACCAAAAGCCACATATGCAGCGAGAGTAGAGCCGGACCAACATCGGTCTTGGAAGCGATCTCGTACCTATCACATGATAATGAGGTCGGGAGAAAGAGTGCCCGAGGATATGGATGACCTCTCCTGGTGCTTTGAAAACGATGATGACGAAGTGATCTCAGAGTTTCCATCGGCACCAAAAGAACTGGAAGATGGGATACATACTACGGCAGATGACCTCAGAAAAATTGACTTGGGGACGGCAAACGACCCACGGCCTACGTTCGTCAGCGAGCTGCTGTCTAAAGAACCGCTAGCTACACTCAAAGACGTGCTTATGCAGTATAAAGACTGCTTCGCATGGAACTATTTCGAAATGCCAGGACTAGATCCAGAAATAGCCGTCCACAAATTACCGATTTCTCCGGACGTCAAGCCGGTCAAACAAGTACCGAGAAGAATGCGGCTCGAACTTGAAATAAGCATCAACGCCGAGGTCAAAAAGCTAATTGACTCCGGCTTCATCCAAGAGGTTCAGTATCCTGACTGGATTTTCAATATCGTCGCAGTGATGAAGAAAAATGGGACGGTGCGCATCTGCGTAGAGTTTTGGGACCTCAACAAAGCTTGCCTAAATGATGATTTTCCTGTACCGGTTACCGAGCTGATGATAGACAACACGTCCACTCACGAAGTCTTCTCCTGCATGGACGGCTCATCGGGGTACAATCAAATAAAGATGCATCTCCAAGATCAGAAGCATACCGCTTTTCGGACTCCCCTGGGAATATTCTGTTACAAAGTGATGCCTTTCGGCTTGAAGAACGCCGGTGCCACCTATCAGAGGGCCATGACGAAGATTTTCGATGACCTCATACATGAAATCGTCGAATGCTATATCGACGACCTCGTGGTTAAAAGTAAATCGTACGAGGAACATTGGGAGCATCTGAAGATAGTGTTCCAACGTCTTCGGAAATACCATCTGAAGATGAACCCTCTTAAATGCGCGTTCAGAGTTTCCTCGGGCAAGTTCCTAGGATTCATCGTACGACATCGAGGTATCGAAATAGACCCGTCGAAGATCAAGACGATCATGGAAATGCCCCTGCCAAGAACTCTTAAGCAACTGCGGTCTCTTCAAGAAAAACTCGTATATATCCGACGGTTCATAGCCAACCACTCCGGCAAATGTCGCCCCTACAGTCACCTAATGAAGAAGGGGACCCCGTTCGTCTGGGATCGTAAATGCTAGAGTGTACTCGACGAAATCAAGCAATACCTGCATAATCCTCTGGTGCTGACCGCTCCGGTCAAGAGAAAGCCCCTCATCCTGTACACAACAGCCCTTGAAGGTTCTTTAGGCACGCTATGGGCAAAAGAGAATGATCAAGGGAAGGAAAGAGCCTCCTACTACTTGAGTCGAGTTATCCTGGGGGCAGAAAACAGTTACTCCCCCATTGAAAAACACTGTCTGGAGTCAATCTTCGCAATAACGAAACTTCGGCATTATGCGTTGGCGCATGAGGTCCACCTCATATCAAAAGTGGATCCTCTCAAATATTTGATGTCAAGAGCCATACTAACAGGACGGCTCGCTAAATGGGCTCTACTCTTAATGGAATTCTCGTAACTTATCGACCTCTCAAGACAGTGAAAAGCCAGGTCATCGCTGACTTTCTCATTGCGCATCCTATACCTGCCAATTCACCCCTAAATTGAGAATTGCCAGACGAGCACGCGTTTGACACAATCGACGGGGAGAAAGGAGATAGTAACACCCGGTGTGAACTCTACTTCGACGGGGCATCTTCCATGAAGAAGCAAAAGCACGGCTCCCTCATAATCAAGTCTGGGGTAGGCCTCATCTTCGTGACTCTACAAAGAGGGATAATGCGCTTTGCCTTTTCCCTAACAGAGCCGAGGATAAACAATGAAGCCGAATATGAAGCTTTGATAGCAGGAGTTGAGATCACTGTCGACGTGGGGATCGAAAACCTCCTCATATACGGAGACTCCCAGCTGGTCGTTAGCCAAGTGAACGGCAATTATCAAACGTGCAAACCAGGGTTGGTGAAGTACGGCAAGAGAGTGCAACAATTGCAGATTCAAATCCCTGCCTACGCCCTGAAAAGCATACCGCGTGCGGAAAATAGCAAGGTGGATGCATTAGCCAAGCTCACTAAAGAACTGGTCGATGAGAACCTCGATGACGTAAGGATCGTTGTACAGAGTCGTCGGGTTCTTGCACCGGCAGAAATATCTCATGAGTCGTCCGAAGAAAAGGGAGCGACCGAGCAAACGGCCCTACAAATAAAAGACCAGGAAATGGCTAAGGATTGGAGATAAGTCTTTATAGACTATTTCAAATCCCGTCGAACACCTGAAAATGCGTCCTCAAGACATCAGCGCATGAAACGAGCTATATCCTTCGCCTTCGTCAATGACACTCTATATAAGAGATCATTTGATTCTTTATGGCTAAGATGCCTGCGACCTGAAGAAGCAAGGAGAGTCGTCCAAGAAACTCACGACGGACTCTGCGGTTCTCATCAAGCTGGGCCAAAGATGAAGCTGAAGATCAAAAGGATGGGCTACTATTGGCCCACAATGATCCAAGACTGCCTCGAATACGCGAAGCAGTGCCACTCGTGCCAGATTCACGAGGATTTTATCCACCAGCATCCAAATCCGCTACATCCAACGGTGGCTAGCTGACCGTTCGAAATGTGAGAAACTGACATAATCGGGCCCATCGAACCAGCATCGTCCAGAGGACATCGGTTCATACTGGCGACAACTGATTACTTCTCCAAGTGGGCAGAAGCAGTACCACTAAGAGAAGCGAAGACAGAGAATATCCTCCATTTCTTCAAGACATACGTCATCTATCGGTTCGGCACTCCGCGACAGATTATCTCCGATAACGGACCGGCCTACAGAAGTCACAAAATCAGCCGCTTCGCGCAGCACATAATATAGACTGGAGATACTCGTTGGTCTGTAATCCCCGAGCTAACGGTCTGGCTGAGGCTTTCAACAAGACCTTGACGAAGATCGTGAAAAAGATGGTGTCCAAAAATAAAAAGGACTGGCACGAGAGACTGCATGAAGCTCTCTTGGCATATCGAACTACGTTCAAAACGGCCACAAACACAACGCCGTATGCATTGGTATTCGGCGCTGAAGCAGTACTTCCCTTGGAGATAGAGTTACCCTCTCTACGAGTGGCGGTCCATTACGAGCTAACAGATGAAGAGAATGCTCATCTTCGGCTTGAGGAACTTGATGCCCTCGACGAAACCCGGCTCATGGCGCAGCAAAACTTGGAAGCTTACAAAGCAAAAATGACGCGCTCATACGAGAGATTGACTAGGCCGAGAACATTCTGCCAAGGCGAACTCGTGCTAGTGGTCAAGAGACCTATGATCCCCAATCATGCCAAACGGGGGTAATTCGAGCCGAACTATGAGGGCTCGTACATCGTAGACAAAGTCTACCAGGATGGGGCTTATTCGCTCATGGATATGCATGGCGAAAGACCCTTCAGGCCAATAAATGGCCGATTCTTAAAAAAATACTACGCCTGACGAGACACGGCCTAGGTCAACGATAGATAACGATGCCTATGTCCACTCACTATCTTCCCAAGCCTGAACTCTGTAAGTGGTATCCGACGAAACCTCGCCCCGGAAACGTGTTACGGACCGAAACGTCCCTAAACTAACGATGGACCGTAATGTCCTAAAACTAGCAACTGACCGAGACGTATATAAACTACTACGGACCGCAGCATCCCAAGGCTGACGAAAAAAACGGTACGTCCACAAGCAAAATGAGCACGGATGAAAACCCGAAAGGGCTCCGTGAGTAAAACCAGCAGGGCTACCAATGAGTTTATGAAAACCCGAAAGGGCGCAATCTCATTAAAAGACACTTGTAAGGTCCTCTCGACCCTGTAAAGAGAAAATACCTGCGTGAGATCCTTACGACTCACAAGGGAGCAATACACTTAGGGATCCCTACGATTCCTAAAGAGAAATTATACTTACGAGATCCTCACGACTCGTAAAGAGAACTCTGTTATAAGACCCTCACGGCTCATAAGAATCAAAATTCTTAAGCTACAGAGATCTGAACCTGTTCTTAAGCCATCATATTTCCCAGACTGTCCTACAAGCGTCTCAATATTGTCCCTTGTATACAATCCACGAGCACGAATAAATATTTCCCTAACAAAGTCCTACCGGGCGTGCTAGAATCTGTTCTCCGCCGAAAACAAAGACGAAGCCGCGTAGGTTCATCTTGCCTGAATTTGGGGATAGATGCTATTTGATTTATGGCACCGTGTATCGAAGGTTTAGACGGATGCAGCCGATATAGCAGACTTCGTCAGATTCCCCTTCATTTGAAGGGTTTTTGATTGTGGGGACGCTCTTCCCTGCAAGCGCAAGCCCCTGCAGTTAATTACACTACCGCATCGCGGTAACAACTTTCTCCTTCTCCAGATGGTCACTTCGTGTCGTGTGTGTTTGTTTTGTTTTTGGTTGAAAGAGCGACCTCCCATGGAGCTTCTTCTATAAAAGAGCACGATGCCCCTGGTGTGTCCACCTTTTTAAGAGCGTGCGGCTGGGGCGGGCTTACTTTCCAATTCTCGGACAGCACGAATTTGCCCTGTTAGTACTGGTCCACATCCATCCTTTGAAGACGAAGCAATCTTTAATTGGATGGCCTATTACTCGGTGATAGGGGAAATAATTGGGATTGTTGACATCACCGGGCTGTAATGGACGTCTCGGATCAGGAAGATTGATGAGCCTGTTGCGTATCGTGAGTTCGAACAGTCTCTTCGTTTTCTCTCACGGAAACAAGTAAGGACGTCTTAATTTTTCGTTGAGGAATCGTTGTCTGTCGTTTTGGCGATCAGCTGGTTTTGGACCACTCGGCTGTTGCTGAGCATTGGCGACAAAGGTCGCTTTCCCTTTCCTCTTTTCATTCCGAGGCTCCGTCTTTGAAGAGGAAGGCCTATGGCCCATCTGGTTCATTTGGGCCAGCTTGTCGATCAAGGCCTGGAAAGTGGTCGGTTTGAAGAACATCATAAATTGGGATATGGTCGCCTGCGGATCGAGAGTTCCCACAAACATGCCTATTGCAGGAGCCTCTTCGATGTGCTGCTCGCACTTCGACCATAGATTCTGCCACTGTATCGCGTACCACACCTATGTTTCGCCTAGCTTTACTCTGGCGTTAATTAATGCGGTGATCGGGGTGCGCTCGCTAGCGCTTGCGAACCTTTGTATGAACAGTAACTCCATTTCTGCAAATGTCTTAACGGAATCGTCGAGAGCTCGGAGTACCATTCAAAAGCTGTCTTCGATAAGCTGCCAATGAATTGGCAAAGCAGCAGCTTATCGTCACCTCCGGTGTTGCCGCACAAAGCCCTAAATTGAGCAATGTGCTGGTGTGGATTCCCCGTCCCCTTATATACATGGAATTTAGGGATTGTATATCCCGGCGGGTACTTTATTTGGTCGTACCAACCCGGATATGGTTGTCCAGTCTTAATGATTTGGTTAGCCGCTTCGCTCGCCTGATGAGCTCGTATCTGTTGAGCTATATAGTCATCCAGGGCGGCTTTGGAGATCGTCTCCTCTTTGGCCATTGATAGAGTTGGAAGAGGGTTCGATGTCTCCCCTCTGTCGTCTTCAAGGACAATCGGAGTGTCTTCAACTGGAGGATCTGGCTATAACATCATCCCGACCATGTCTTGGAATAAAAGTGTCATTCGTTTTATATTGGCCGCCTGTTTCACAGCCTCTTTGTCTTTCCTCTCAAGCATTCTTCGGAGGAAATCAGCATCAGTTTCCTGTTCCTGACGCTGCTCTGACGATATTTCCGAACTTTCTTTTGGTCCAGCGAGTGCAGCCATAGTTGTTAGCATCTCCTGGAGCTTTTGCTGTTGTTGATCCTGAGCCTTTTTCACTGATCGGGTGAGCAGTCGGTGACCCGTAGAAACACGCCTTTCCTCTTTTTCGGAAGCCATATAAACAGTATGTATTATCATGCCCCCAGAGTTTGGGCATTTGGATTCAGTGTCTGTGCGATTCGTCACAGGCGCAGGGATCTTCTCCGGCCTTCTCCTTTTGTGAGCAGTTGAAGTTGAGAGGCCCGTTGCTGCGGGCACCCAAGTAGACGGCACCTTTTATGGTACAACAGGGTGGTCCTTCGCTTCCCGAACTTTCATCTTCTTCGGTTGGCGGGAGTAGTCTTGGTTGATCACCGAGTCTTAGACCTGTCGCCAAACTTTATGAATTTTAGAGGACAGCCACTGAGGGGGCTGCTCTGGCTTCACCTTTGTAGCGTTCTCAATAGGTGGAGGAGATCTTTTTAGCACGGTCTTCGGAGAGTTCTTGCGTACTCTCCTAAGTGGTTCAAAGGTGTTCCCAGTTGGAACAGCAAAATAAATTTTCACCATCGGAGCTGGCGGAGTCAGTCCAGAAGGAGAGATGTCCCCAGCCTTCCTTACTCGGCGCCAATGACGACGGCGAGCATGTCGTGCTGACCGGACCGACTCAGTTATGGGGGTGGCTTCGTCATGCCTCCTATTCTGGCGGAGGGTTGCTGCCGGCGTTAGCCTCTTAAAAACCGACGTCCGTTGAGTGGGGATGGCCAATCTATCGAAAGCAGACTTTCCCGTAGGGGGAGCAGTTTTGATGGCTTCACCTGGAACGGGAGCTGAAACGGTCAGTCTTGCAAAGACCGACTCCTTAGCAGGAGAAGTCGCTTTGATGATTTGAGGAACAGGAATAACTATCCGCTTTGGATGGCCGCTTCAGGTATCGTGGGCTTCTTCGTAAGCCCACTTGAGCTTTGGCCCAGTCTGTTGAAAACTGAAGCAATGGACTTGGACGACCCGTTGAGAGGGGTCGCGGTAGTTGTAAGCCGACCAAAGACTGACTTCTTCGGAGCTTCTTACGACGGCAATGGGGCATTGAAGCCCATTAGTGTGAGCATGATCCCAAAGAATAGCCCTGTGGTGGCTTGCGTCACCTGGTCCACCGGTATCGTAAAAAGGGAGGCCGCTTGAGGCCCGTAGGTCACTCCTCCGGCGAGGACGGAGTGGGAGTTGTTGCAGTTTGTGCAGTTGGAAGCCATTTTCTCTGCACGGAGCAAGACACCAAATCTTAGTATCTCGAATTCAAGGGCAACCATAGCAAACCGCGATTCATTCGCAAAACACGGCACACGAAGTGTGGAGTAGAAAGAGGAAAAGGTCCCACCGGGCGTCGCCGCCGAAAACAGAGACACGACCGCGTAGGTTCGTCTTGTCTGAATTTAGGGGAAGATGCTATTTGGTTTTATCCGTCCACCTTTCCGAAGATGCCAAGTTGATTTATAGCACTGTATATCGGAGGTTTAAACGGATGCGGCCGTTGTAGCAGACTTCGTCAGATTCCCACTCGTTTGAGAGGTTTTTTGATTGTGGGGACGCTCTTCTCTGCAGGCGCAAGCCCCTGCAGTTAATTACGCTACCGCATCGCGATAACAACTTTCTCCTTCTCCAGATGGTCATTACATGTCGTGTGTGTTTGTTTTATTTGTGGTTGCCCGTGGATTGTATACGGAGACTAATTTATGTTGTCGTCCATAGGGCGTGGATTAGTCCAAATCCGTATTTTCTTAGAGTTGGGTTTTGGTTTGGGTTTAAGGATACGTTAGTCTAATTTTAGACTAAGATCAATTTAAACGTTTGTTAAGGATACGTTAGTCTAATTTTAGACTAAGATCAACTTAACAATTTTTTAAGGATATGTTAGTCTAATTTTAGATTAAGATCAACTTAATGGGATCATTTAGATCCAACAAAAGAGCATTTAGGCTCAATTGTTTTAGTTTAGGGACTTTGCGGTCCAGTTTAAAGACGTTATAGTCTGTAAAGTTTAAGGACATCACAGTCCATGTGTTTAAGGACCCCATAGTCCATGGTAGTTTAGAGAAATCATAGTCTGTAAAGTTTAAGGGCGTCATAGTCCATGAGTTTAAGGACCCCACAGTTCATGGCATGTCTGGTTGTCGGGATCCGTCACCTCTCTGAAGACGTTGAAGGATTACAACGACAAATATCAGAGGAGTGAAGAGATGTACCCTTAAACCAATATTGTTTGGGAGATTTGTAGTCTAATTTGGGACTAAGATCAAAGATTTATGAGCATATGGGCTCAATTAATCTGAATGAGAGATCTGTGGCCAACTTGGGCTTGACCCACTCAGTTAAAATGTTGAACATTTAGCAATGCTGAGTATTGGTTTGAGTTCTGATAAACTTTTTGTCTTTTATTGAAAGCTGAGCATTCATTATGGCTCTGAGCTTTGTCATTTAAAGAACAGTTTATGTTCTCCCAACGCACATGTGAAGAGCACGTGGCGCGCTTGGCGCTGAGCGTCAGTCAATGAGCGCATAGCGCTTCTGTTTAGGTAGTGCACACGTGAGGAGCATGTGGCTGCGCTTGGCGCTGTGCGCCAGACAATGAGCGCAGAGCGCTTCTGTTAAAGTAGAGCACACATGAGGAGCACGTGGTGCGATTGGCGCTGAGCGCCAGCCAATGAGCGCATAGCGCTTATTTTAAGTAGCGCACACGTAAGGAGCACGTGGCGCGCTTGGCGCTGTGCGCCAGACAATGAGCACAGAGCGCTTTTGTTAAGTAGCGCACACGTGAGGAGCGCGTGGCGCGCTTGGCGCCAGACTTGGAGCGCTGAGGGCATCTTTAAACTTGGAGCGCTAAGGTTCTGCAGCGCTGTGCGCTAGATTTGGAGCACTGGGGCGCTTCTTTAAATTTAGAACGCTAAAGCTCTGAAGCGCTGTGCGCTAGATTTGGAGCGCTGGGGCGCTTCTTTTAATTAGAGCGCTAAGGCTCTTTTTAGGCAGCTTTGGGCTCTGAGAATTAAGTTATCTCTTATAAGAGACTTTGTCTCGTGGATCTAAAAACAAAGTTCTTATTTTATACGAGATATTTCAATCTCTTATGTTTTTGGTGAAAAACTTTGCCTTTATGGATCTGTGATCCTAAGAGAATTGAATTATTCTCTCTTCTTTTTATAATGTGATGTTATGATCTCTTTTATGAACGACAATTTCTCTTAAAGATCTGTAATCTAGCATAAGAACTAAGTTCTTTTTCTGATGAGATTTTTTTATCTCTCGGTTTTTTACCTTGAAGAAAAGTTCTTCTTCTCAGAGCTTGACCTTTTCTTTGAAATTTCTCAAAGCTTGGGAGGGGGTTCCTCCATTTGAGACTTGAAGTCTTGGGGCCTTTATATAGGGTATGCTGATTTGTTGAATCGGTTAGAGAGATCTTTTCTCTAATTGATTTGGGGATTTCCCCACCGTTGGATCTTTGATTCTAGGGTTTCTGTTTTTACGGAAGGCAATCTTCTTGTTTTTAACAAGATTGGGAAATATTTTCCCACACAGAATTTATTCTGTAGTTTTGTGATTTTTAATCACCATTGGATCATTGATCCAACGGTGCCCTGATTTTCAGAGCACAATTTTTCCTATTTGGAAAGATTGTGAGGAATGTTTCCTTAACAGAATTGTATTCTGGTCACTTGATGATTTTTAATCATGTTCGTTGGATCTTTGATCCAACGGTGAGGAACATTTAGTTCCAGTGCTAGCGCTCACGTGCTTTGCATGTGGTGCGCTGCTTAGAGTGCAGCGCTCTTAGCGCTAGCGCTTACGTGCTTTGCACATGGTGTGCTTCTTAGAGTGCAGCGCTCTTAGCACTAATGCTCACGTGCTTTGCACGTGGTGCGCTGCCTCAGAGTATTTGACTCTCAGTGCTGGCGCTGCTATGAAGTACTGCTTCATTACTGAATGTGTCTTTTCACCTTCCTTCTCCACTTTTCCTGAGTCAAGCTTCTCTTTCTCAGAGCTTGGAAATAGTTCCATCATGCACAGCATTTTCTGTGCCTAGACTTAATATCTCCCTTCATAATCTGAAACAATGCTTCTTTTCTCTCTCATTTTCAGAGAATCATTTTAACAGAGAAGAGCCATGGCTTGTAATCGCCTACATGCTCGCCGTCAGCCATGGGAGGTGCTCATTGAGGAAATTGTTCCTCGTTTTGCTATGCGCTTGGTGAACCCTACTCTTATAGATGACCAATGCGACACGGTGCTGCACGAGCTCTTGACTCGTATAGGATCTCCTCTCCCTATCGGCTCCATTTGGCTCCGGATGGTTTTCTTGTCTATGATCAATGATATTCCCCCTCCTCCGGCGGAGATGACTCCGGCCATGCTCGACGCCGCGGAAGACAAGATCGAGTGCTTCCACGAGGCACTTTTGATCACCGCAGCTCTGAGGGATCGCTCTGTCCGGCTGCTAAGCCGGATACGGGCTCAGCGGGTCATCATGCCTGCCTTTGCTGATAGGTGCGGTGCTGACCGATGGGTAGCTACTCTTCGTGAAGATCGCCGCTTTATCATGGTGGAGAAGGCAGAGAGGGATTTAGATAATTTTATCCATAGTTTTGTGAATCTCTGTACTTTCGATCCCATGGTTGGTGATCTATTTCCTGTAGAATAAAATGTTCAATTAAATACTTTGTTTTTGTCGTTGAACACCTGTTTTTTCCTCTGATGTGTGCATGTGCGTATATGAATGAGTCTGGTTTCATACATATCTGTAAACGAAACTTAAGCTGGCATAAACAGGAACCAATAGCTCTTGGCCGCAGATTTTGGCGGGAACAGTAGCTTGGATTGGCGGACTTCGGGTGGATCATCTTCGGCACGAAGGTCATCGGAGAAAGTTCGTTCAACCTTCAAGTGGAGCCTAGTGGAGTCGCGTCGACTACAACCCGGGGCTTGTGAAGTGAAAGACTCGATCTACGATGGTATAATCTCTTTCACTTCTTATAGTTTTTGTGATATCATCATAGTTAACCCTAATATTCTAGTTAGATCTTGGTAAGTGTTCATTAGCACCAAGAATTTTTGAAAATTGCATATGTGATGCCCGTTTTAACCCCATCACGGTGCTAGTAAACACTTTCAGAAGTAAGGTTCCTATAGACAAGACTCATTGGATTAAGTTTTCTTGAAAGATACACGATAGACGGGATACTAAAAAGCGTTAATGTTAGGTTTAATTGACAACTTGGTTAATTTAATTTTCAATTGACGATTTAGCTATAAAAATTATCAGGAACCGATGGCAAATGCTCATAATTAGAGAGTTGGATTCTTCTTCCATGAAAGATGATAATATTAAATGTTCTATATTGGATGTCGAGGGTAGCGGCTGTCAGCGGTAAAGTACCCATCCCACCCATTCACTTGTGTTTTCATCCGTTTCGAGAAAATTTCGGCAGCACTTCCCCGCTGTTCTCTAAGTACACTGTAATAGAAAATATGATCATTTCAATGCTATTAAACAACATTGAAATGAACATCTACTTTATCGTTGTACACGGAGAACCAGCGGAAAGGTACTGACGAAATATCTCGATACGAATGAAATACATAAGTGAATGCAGGTGTTTGCATTATATATTCCTTATTTATCCACACAAGACAAATCTATCGGTTATCATACGATTGAATATTCTCGTCACATAGACTACACAACGGTTGTTAGAACCGAACGATGTCGTCCGATATTTAACAATCTTCATGTAGTTTTATGTCATGACGAATATCGAACGTATATTAACCGATAGACGGGAACTAAGTCAAGAGTTCAATGTAGAGAAGAATGATGATGATTTTAAGTTTGACCTTGTGTGTGTGTGTGTGATTGTGCGTATGTGTGTTTGTGTGTGTATGTGTATGTGTGTATGTGTTTGTGTGTGTGTGTTTGTGCTTTTCACTAAAATACCCTTAACTGTTATTGGTTTTTCACTAAACTACCTAAACAAATTTAAATAAACAATTCATCTTCTTAAATTATCTAAATTACTATAAATTTCACTAAAATACCCTAGCTATTGTTGGTTTTCCACTAAACTACCTTAATATTTTACTTAAAACCCCTTTTTTTGCTCAATTTTACATTTTTATACTAAAACACCCTTAACTATTGTTGCAATTTCACTAAAATGCTCTGAACTACTACTGTTGTAATTTTACACCAAAATACTGTAACACTTAGTCCTATCCCTAATCCTAACCCTAACCCCCAACCCAAACCCTAACCCTAACCCTAAACCGGCCATAACCCTAACCCTCAACCAAAACCCTAACCCTAACCCTAACCCTCAACCAAAACCCTAACCCTAACCCTAACCCTCAACCCTAACTCAATCCATAATCATATCCCTAACCCAAAACCCTAACTCTAACCCCTAATCCATAACTATCCTAACCCCTAACCCTAACCGGCCCTAACCAAACTCTAGAAACAACAACAACAAATTAAACAAGTTGATTCCTAATTTTAAACCAAATTAATCAACAATAACAATAATAACAAAATTTTTAAAATCAAAATTAACAAAATTTACAAATTAAAATACTAACCTCGAAAGAAAGGAGGCACGACGATGAGACAGATGCAAGGATGGAGGGAAAAAGAAGAGGTCGGGGACGAGGGCTTCAGTGGCGAGGAGGCTCGAGGAGGGGACAAGAATATTCAATCGTCGAAGACGAGGAAGGGATGAGGGCTTCGGTGGTGATTTCGAGTGGCATGAGCTAGTTGCAAGCGTCGTAGGCGACGTCGACTCGAGAGGCACGGCATGTGGAAACGAGCGAGGAGGCGAGGCACGGCTTCGATTGTCGAGGAACTGATCATCGAGGACGAGAGCGGCGGAAGAAAATTGGGGGAAATGTGGGGGGATTTTTTTGAGGGAGGGAAAAGGATGAGGCTGGGGGATTGGGGTTTCGGTGTTTTAATGCCTGTGGGTTGTGGGGGCCGTCTAATGTTTGATTTGATAACGGTTTAACCCATTACTCAATCCCTTGAAACCGTTACTCAAATATGGTAACGGATTTAGCCGTTACCATTTCCACATTACCGAAACCCATATTTGTAGTAGTTTTAATTTAATTAGGAAACTAATAAATCGTGCTAATTGACCATATAAATCATTTTTGCCGCCTTGTAAATTATCCCGTCCCATGCTTGTACATTGGAATTGCCTAGTTGACTTCATGTACCTTAATTAAGAAAAAAAATTGTAAATAAGATTAATAAGTGCAAGTTCTAGTAATATAGCAATCTCTATTCTTTATCTTTTCGTATTCATCTCTTTTTTCTTTCCCCTTTTCAACACATGCTAATCTCTGATGAAATTAAACACGGTCAAGATTTGAACTCTACAGCTGTTGCTCGAGGACTGAAAGAAATTAATGACTGTATATAAAACTAATCTATAGAGAGAGATAAGAAAGAGGAATGAAATAGGATATTTAATTAATTAGATGAGGATGATAGATGTACACAACCATTTTTCTTTTACTCAACTCAATTTTCAATCTAGAATGAGGGTTAAATGGTATGTATAGCCTCGGTTCGACATAAAAGAAAAGAAAATACGGTAAAGTTTAGAAAGTACAGAAAAATTAAAAAGTTTTTTTATGGGATGGTTATTCTTCATCAAGATTGGAACCATTTTTTTGCAGTCCAAAATTAGTTTTTTGGGGTCCGATTGCTTAAAGATTGTCTTCCTGTCGATTATTCAATTCAGACTATTTAATTAAAACGAAAGATATTCCACTTGCTTCTCAATGTGTTTATTGTGTAGATAAAAAGATAGAGAGCTCACATAATCTTTTTATGACTGAGTGAAACTTTATGAAAATGACTCGATAAAGCAAACATTTCATAAATTTTTTGCATCTCATGTGTCTATTCAGTATGCGTGGAGAAAATTATGCCTTATTAATGTAATAAATATGGGAGACTCGGAAAGCTCGTTGTGCTCATCGTTGTCACAATATACCATTTAATGTTGATTCTGAGGTTGGTGAAGTGGAATTCTTTTTACAAGGGATTCTCATAATTACAGCTCTAAGAAAAAGTCAGAAGAAGTTTGCAAGTAAAATAAAATTTATCGAATGTCTTTTTCCTATGATAGATTGGATATATAAAGCTCAAGTCAGATGTGCCTCCAAAGAAATTTTAGCAAGGTGAGGTGGCTGGTGGTATTTTCCAAACCATCACTCGATGTTCTTGTTTACTTGATGGAACCAAAAAAAAATCAACAAAACACACTTGAATTGCAACTTTAATTTGACCTCCTTACAGGAGGAGGTCAATAAAAAAAAATATTATTCAATCAAAGGTCCAACTGATCGTCAAATAGCATGGCTGAAGGTAAAATGCTTTTATTCTCGCTGTGATGTGCGTTGTCAACGGAACACGCGCGTAGAAGGTTAGAGATTGAGTTGGACTCAAAAACTTTTGGTTGATGTTATTATTAAACGAGTGGCATGCCCTTGAATGTTAAGAGTAATCGGTAGGTGACATTGTGGCTTATACTTTCTTGTTTTGAGGTGTGTAACTCTACTATTATCTAAGCAGCAAATGAGACGGCTAATCATCTTGCTTAACCTGTTTGTAATATGAACTGTCATTTTACTTATGATTTTGGAACTTCAATTACCTGGAGAACTGAGAGGCATTTGTAATTTTGATTGGTGAGGAATTCCTTCTATTCGGAACTAAATCAATCAGAGGTAAATGATTTGACAACATTAAATAAATTTATATTTTTTTATTAAAAAAAAATACTTAGAACTTGTTGCATCATTTTAAACCACAAGGAAACTAAAATACATGTAATATTTATTATTAATCTTTATGATGAAAGATGCAAGGATTCAGCTATATATCATCTAAAAATAAAATTCAAAATGTCAGCCACAAAGAAACCACAAGTTAATTTCCTTAAACAGGTAAATTAATGGTCAAGGGCTACAAACCTTAGCATCCATTAATCAAAGTTGGATCCAAGTCATGTCAGAAAACCAAAAAGCACTAGCTCGGCTGGTATGGATATTTCCCTTCTTAGAAAAAATGCGGGGTTCCAACTCAGAAACCCAAGAGGAAAAGTGGCCACAAATTAATGCTTTCGGAGCAAATTCATGGGTCTTCTAGACGCGTGTGTGTAGCGTGCTTGTGTGTGGTGTGTATGGATATGTTGTGTGCGGTGTTTGCTTTGTGTTGGGGCTTACGGGTGAGTGCCCACACACACAAAAGAAAAGTCATGTCAGAAAAATAGTTGAAATTGTCGGTCCCAAATTTTAATTAATTTAATTCCAGCAGCCAGTCCACTTATAAATGAATAAAAAAGAAAAACACAAATATATAAATATATTGTAGAGCCAACATGATTAAGACTGAAAGGAATAAGAATATCCTTAACCAAATAGGCTACAATAGAAGGAGCCCCATGCAAAACGTCAAAATTATTTCACAACTCATATCACATGCCATCAACTCAAGCTTCCCCTAATTATAATTTAATTTTATTCATGCAATCTCAGAGGACCCCTTAAATATTTTTCTAATCTAGTGACGTTGATAGTCACTAAGTTGAAAATTGTGTTTAGTTTTGTCTCAGCTAACTCCCTATTATTATATTGCATGTGGCAATATTATTGGTATCAACTAAGGATTAATTAATGGAAGAGGAGCAAGCTTTTGTCTCTTAATGATTCTCATTCCAAGAAGAAACAGTTGAGATGGTTCTGATTGAATTGTGCAAGGGGATAAATGGGGATAAAGATAGTAGGATGGAATATCTTCTTCTCTACGTCGCGATTAAGATAATCAAGCCTGTTATGGTTGTTCCGTTTCTTTGGATTACTTGGTTATGAATTAACCGTGTCGCGACAAGCAGATAGAAGTGTAACAACATTTCATAGCTATGTCATGTGAAAAGAATGTGAACCAATCCATGAATGTCACGATTTGATGGAGTGAGAGAGTGAATGGAAAGAGGGGAGGAGTGAAAAATAAGAAAGATGATAATGGCATTAACTAAGAAGATTTGATGATTCTAGCTGACATGTGATTATGCAATGTGTTTATTTGATATAAAAGGCCATTTGTCATATACACACACACACACAGAGAGTGTGTATATGTGTGTGTATATATATACACAGAGAGAGAGAGAACGTGTGGGGGATGGCATAGGAGGGAATTTCTTTTTATGGTGTTAAAAAAGTACGTCCCTCTCATTTTTTCCGACAATCGGCACTCATCATCTTCATCGTTATCGTCTAAGATGTGGGTACACCAAATTTCATGTGATTCCATAACTTTTCACCGTTGATTAGTGGGTTCAAAATTAACGGTTTACCGACAACAGAACTTTTTACATTGCTAAATCAACAGTGAAAAAGTTGTAGAATCACATGAAATTTGGTGTACCCACATCTTAGATGATAACGATGAAGATGATGGGTGCCGATCGTCGGAAAAAAAAAGGAAGAGCGTACTTTATTGACGCCATAGGAGAAAATTCCCTTCTATGGCCTTTTTTCCTTCATTATTCTTTTATATTCTTTTATATGTGTGTGTTTGTGTGATAAGTTGTTTAATTATGAAGGATAACACCTTAATAATTTGTATCTCAACAAATATGTGTGATGAGGCAATATGTGGGGTTTAGATTTAGATCTCTTCAAGAAGAAAAACTTTGTATTCTTCACAATATCTTCAATGATGCCGGAGCGGCAAGGGGGTGCGGAAAGTTATGAACTGGAACCCGAATATGGGTTAGGATCGATTGTCGTCTTCAGAATAACACTAAAGATAATCGTCGATGTTATCTACGAATCTATAGAATCGCACAACAGAATCGAAGACCCATCTCTGTCTTCAAATTAATCAATCACACCAAAGAACAAAGAACAAAGAGAGTAAAACCACAAAGGCCATATTTCATTAATTCCTCAAAGTTTGCCTAATTCTTATATATATATATATATATATATATATATATATATATATTTATTGAAACAACCCTTCAAATTATTGGTCAAACTAGATAATAAATATTGTTAATTATAGATAAAGAATCGAAGAGTCATTGATGGTTTATAGATTTTCATAATCCTCCTATTTAGTTTTGATGATATTACACAATACTAATAGATATATACATGTTTTTCATATTGCATACTTCATAACACTGTATATGAACTTGGTCATTTTTGAGAAAAATTTCAGGATATCAACCGACATAAGCCTATCATGAAGGATGGAGGATATTGAGCTAAAATGGTAAATTTATTGGAGATTGGAGGTTAATAGACTAGAGATCCTCAATGATCACATTCAACTTTCAAGAAGCTAAGGAGTCCAAATTCAAAAGAATTTAAGAAATTAAAGAAATCGAAAATTCAAGAGCTCGTGTCGAGATATCGGAAGATTCAAGAATTGGAAAAAGAACGATATCGACCTACGAAACAATGTAAGTACTCGTTACTATGGAAAATACCACATTAAGTTCTTGCACACACTCTTCGTTTTATTTGTAAAACTCTTGGTGAAAAACTTGCGTTGCTTTTCGTTTAAAATTATTTTCAAAACCAAGTTCATAGTTGTCTGAAAAATCCTTCTTCAAACGTTAGTCCCATTGTGCTTCAGACATCACTTATGTTTTTCGAAACTTGCGCAAATGTCAGATTTCAGATTTTTCAGAACAGAACAAACGTCTGAAGCCTTGGGAAACAAATGTCTGATTGCTTTATATGTTTTCATTGCCTTAAAACTTTTGACAGAACAAACGTCTGTCAATACTTCTTCAGACGTCTGATTGTTCTCTGTATTTTTATTTTCTTAAAACTTTTGACAAAACAAATGTCTCTACTTCTTCAGACATCTGGTTGTTCTCTGTGTTTTCATTACCTTATAACTTTTGAGGGAACAAATGTCTGAACCTATTGGGCACAAACGTCTGAAAATTAAAATCTTTGAAAATCTTTTCTTCTTCAGATGTGTGTCACTTGTTCATCAGGCGTATGTCTGCTCTCTGTAACTTCTTTGACCATATTTTGAAAACCACGGCAAACGTCGAAGTTCTTTACTACAAACGTCTGAAACTATTTTTGTTTGAAGATCTTATAGACAAACGTCTGAAACTCAAAATTATTTGGAAAATTTTCTTCTTCAGACATTAGTGTCTCTTTCGTTCAGAAGTCAGTTGCTTTCTTGGATTTAAAATTTCTTAAGGAACAAACGTCTGAAACCATTGTCAACAAACGTCTGCAATTCAAAATATTTGAAAACTTTTTCTCTCTTAGACGTTCGTCAAACACTCTTCAAACATCTGTTTGCCTTCTGTGTTTTTTTGTCTTCTTTCAAGAACTATCGGGCAACATCTGAAGCTTCTTTAAACAAACATCTGAAGCTTTATTATAGCCGTTGCTGATTCTTCTTCAGACGTTTTTCTGGTTGAACTTCAGACGTCTGATAACGGCTCTTTTTGGCTATTTTGACTTATAACGACTAGTTTTTCTTGAGTGGTATTTATTGGGATTTGCCTTGAGTTTTGAGCAGCCAAGACCTGCAAAAAGATTTTGAAACATTCAAAAGTGTTTAATCATCTGTTGTGAGAGAAAAATCTTGATTTTGATTATCTATTTCTCTTACACACTCAAAAATATAAAGAATCTTAATTTGATTATTCTATACTCATTGAGTATTAGTTGTTAGCTTTGAGTGAAACTCTTGAAAGAGTATTTGGGCTTATAGTTTCCTTTTCTTTTCTTTGTGTGACGAGTCTTGAGTGCAAGGGTGCCTTTGTAAGAAGAGAGAAGATCATCGTGTAAAGAGAAAAGTCATTCTTGTGTCGAGTGACGTGTTATAGTCTCGGTGGAGACATATAGTCTTTGGATAAGACGTGAAGTTAAAGGGAACGGGCTTGTGAGCTTAAAGAAAGATAACTAAGGACCGAGACGTTATTGGACGCCGAACCTCTCTAAAAGACTTTTTGTTTGCGATTGTTTTTGGAATTTCTCTTTCACTCTTGCTTTATTTTCTTATTTATGATAGAAATTGCATGCTAGATTATCTTGCTCTCTTTATGTTTATCGTGCTATATTGATGCTTTCTACCAATCCCTTGCTTTTGAGTTGATAATTGTGTTTGGTTGTTTAGGATTATTTCAATTGGTATCAGAACCCGGTACTCATCTTTATAGGCTTTACATCCTTGAGTGGTCCCTATGGCATTTTCCTCACGAAATTGCTCTTTTATCGAAAGTGAATCTATTTTTGATCTTTCTCATTTCGATGGAAAGAATTTCGACATTTGGAAAATAAAATGGCAATGTTTTCTTGAGTCTCTTGGTAGAAATATGTGGCTAATTATTGATCGTGATTATTCTACTCCTACTAGTGCTAAATCTATGTGAAGTAATCGTGAAAAAGATTTCTCTGTTTCGAACTTCAAAGTTCTTAAATATATGCATTGTGCTTTATATAGTGATGCTCTTAACAAAGTCTCTTCTTGCAAGACGGCTCATGATTTGTGGTGCTATTTGGAAAACATTTATGGAGAGCAAGCCGTTTGCGATAATGAAGAGAATACTAAGAGAACGACGCATATTGTGACTTTGGATGATGCTCAATCAAAAGCGAATCAAACAAGTTCATCTAACTCTTTGGAGTTGGAAAAAAGATATTGTTGATAATGAGGTTGTAAGTATACACTAGTAAAATAGGGGGTTGCCCCTACGGATATTGGAATCCGTAGGGGCAGATTTAACCTGGCCCTACGGATTAATCCGTAGGGCTAAAAGGTTGCCCCTACGGGCACAGACGTCCAAGAATAAAAATATTAATTCTTAATTTGGTGTTTGCCCTTACGGAGCCGCAAACAAAGGACCTACGGGTATATCCGTAGGGGCAAGTAAATATCGATTTAACAAAAGCCCAGATCGATCGCCTACGCTCACTTTCTCTCTCTCTCTCGATCGCGCGCGAAACAAATCCCCAAATCGCCACACCGTCGTCGCCACCGTCGTTCTCCTCGTCGCCACCGTCTGTTTCGTCGCCACCGCAGTTCTCGTCGCCACCGCGGTTCAGGTCGTCGCCACCGCCGTTCAGGTCGTCGCCACAGCCCCAGCAGCAGCCGTTCAGGTGAGTAAATCTCGAGGTAAATTAAAGAATTTTTGGATTATTTTGGGCTTAGGGTTCATGGTTGGGTCTGTGGTTGCGCGCGCGAGTTGGGGTTGGGCAGGGGTCGCGGTCGCGGTCGGGGTCGGGGTCGGGGTAGGGTTAGGGTTGGGGTTCGGCTGCTGCTGGGGTGGGGCTGGGGTTAGGGTTTGCCTTAGGGTTGGTGTTGGGGTTTAGCTGGCCGCGCTGGGGTTAGGGTTAGGTTGGGGCTGGGCTGAGGGCTGGGGCTGGGTTGGGGTTAAGTGATGGGGAGTTGGAAAAAAACAAGAAAATGAAAGAGTAATGAATGTGAGAAATTAAGAATGAGAACAATTGCACAACAAATTTGTTGACAAGAAAATGAGAGAGTAATGAATGTGAGAAATTAAGAATGAGAACAATTGCACAGAAAAAGCTATGCTTGACTAGGGGGGATGGTTCTATATGCTTTCAGAGAGCAACTTAGGGTTAGGGTTAGGTGGATTGATGACAACAAAATACCATAATTTATAACTATATTACTCATATAATGTGTATGTCATGTGAAAGCTAGATGAAGGTCGAGGCAAGCACAATAAATTTGTTGGATGGGACAATGTCAATAGGAGCTCAATGCTATTTGGAAAAATAATAATTCAAAGACATAGTGGAGTTTCCGATTGGTGGCATGGACTAGTTTGATGTATGTAGTTGGTTTGATTTATGAAAAAATGGGGAGACAACATGCATGTATGCATATAGGTAACATCTGCCAATATGCCATATCCAGATCGCAATCTATTTTTGCCTATTGGCTAATATGAAAATATCGGCCCGCGTATATGACATAATCAAAGTTGTTAAATCTTGATACGGTTTGTGTTTCGTTTTTTTATTTATCAGTTCTATCAATGTTGCGTATAACGCTTTATGATATCAGTATCCTACATTTGTAGTTTTAATTGTTGATTGTTATAGATGAATACCATTGCAATAATAGTTTTTAGTTGATGAATGCTATTGCAATGTAAGATGATCAGTTCTATCAATCTTGATCTCAATGGTTTAAAATCATGTTACGCATACAACACGAATGCACAACAAACGCATAATTAGAGAGCGACTCGAGATATTCAGGTTAAAACCAATATATGATACTCGATGATAATATGAAACCTTCATATTCCCATCGATACTCATATATGAAACTAAAAGCACCACTTAGTCCCCGTCTATCGGTTAACATACGTGTGATGCTCGTCGTGACCTAGAACTATACGAAGGTTGTTAAATATCGGACAGTATAGCTCGATATTAACAACCGTCGTATAGTCTACGCGACGAGAAAATTCAATCGTATGGTAACCCATAGATTTGTCCCGTGTGGACAAGTTAAGAATGTATAAAGCAAACGCCTTCATTCACTTGTGTTTTCATCCGTTTTGAGATATTTCGTCGGTACCTTTCCGCTGGTTCTCCGTGTACAAAGATAGATTAGATGTTCATTTCAACGTTGTTTCATAGCTTTGAAATGATTATCTATTCTATTACAGTGTACTCGGAGAACAGCGGGGAGGTGCTGTCGAAATTTACTCGAAACGGTTGAAAGCACAAGTGATGGGCGTTCGCTCTATACATTCTTAATGGGATAGAAGCCTATCCCCGACAGCCGGAACACACACATACAACAAGAATACACAACAAACGCATAATTAGAGAGCAATTCGAGATGTTCGGGTTAAAACCAATATATGATACTCGATGATAATATGAAACCTTCATATTCCCATCGATACTCGTATATGAAACTAAAAGCGCCACTTAGTCCCCGTCTATCGGTTAACATACGTGCGATACTCGTCGTGACCTAGAACTATACGAAGGTTGTTAAATATCGGACAGTATAGCTCGATACTAACAACCGTCGAATAGTCTACGCGACGAGAAAATTCAATCGTATGGTAACCCATAGATTTGTCCCGTGTGGACATGTTAAGAATGTATAAAGCAAACGCCTTCATTCACTTGTGTTTTCATCCGTTTCGATATATTTCGTCGGTACCTTTCCGCTGGTTCTCCGTGTACAAAGATAGATTAGATGTTCATTTCAACGTTGTTTCACAGCTTTGAAATGATTATCTATTCTATTACAGTGTACTCGGAGAACAGCGGGGAGGTGCTGCCGAAATTTACTCGAAACGGTTGAAAGCACAAGTGATGGGCGTTCGCTCTATACATTCTTAATGGGATAGAAGCCTACCCCCGACAGCCGGAACACATACATACAACAAGAATACACAACAAACGCATAATTAGAGAGCGATTCGAGATGTTCGGGTTAAAACCAATATATGATACTCGATGATAATATGAAACCTTCATATTCCCATCGATACTCGTATATGAAACTAAAAGCGCCACTTAGTCCCCGTCTATCGGTTAACATACGTGCGATACTCGTCGTGACCTAGAACTATACGAAGGTTGTTAAATATCGGACAGTATAGCTCGATACTAACAACCGTCGTATAGTCTACGCGACGAGAAAATTCAATCGTATGGTAACCCATAGATTTGTCCCGTGTGGACAAGTTAAGAATGTATAAAGCAAACGCCTTCATTCACTTGTGTTTTCATCCGTTTCGAGATATTTCGTCGTTACCTTTCCGCTGGTTCTCCGTGTACAAAGATAGATTAGATGTTCATTTCAACGTTGTTTCACAGCTTTGAAATGATTATCTATTCTATTACAGTGTACTCGGAGAACAGCGGGGAGGTGCTGCCGAAATTTACTCGAAACGGTTGAAAGCACAAGTGATTGGCGTTCGCTCTATACATTCTTAATGGGATAGAAGCCTACCCCCGACAGCCGGAACACATACATACAAACGCATAATTAGAGAGCGATTCGAGATGTTCGGGTTAAAACCAATATATGATAATATGAAACCTTCATATTCCCATCGATACTCATATATGAAACTAAAAGCGCCACTTAGTCCCCGTCTATCGGTTAACATAACGTGCGATAATTTATTCTTTTCAACGACAAACGCACACACAAAGCATATACACGGATTTTCTCCTTTGTCAGTAACTATCCCGTTCTTATATTTCTCAATATAGTCAGCATAACCTACAATTTATATGTTATTCAGTCTAACATGGCCCATGAGTACGTCAGAGTTAAGGACTAGATGTATGTGGATTGGAAACAACGTATGCAACCTAAGTTTGTCGCAGGAGTTGCTGCTTTCCTTGAATTTGCACGCGCACATAATAAGATTATAATAGAGAAGATTCTCTGTCTGTGCGATAGATGTGGCAATAAGTACTGGCAGAAGGTAGAATTGACAGAGCTTCATATTGTAAAACATGGGTTTACTAGACTTTATTCAAGTTGGAAATATCACGGGGAAGGAGAAGAATGCAGTACTGCGGTAGAAGAAGAAGGAGAATACGATAATGCGGCAGGAGAAGAAGAATTCGGTAATACGGCAGGAGACGGAAATTTATTTCCATCAGAAGAAATGGAGGATATGGTAGAGGCTGCCCTAGGTGAATCTATTCGTACCGAAGATGGCATTCCTTCCGGTCAAGGACCGCGTGCGGATAAATATGAAAATTTCATGAATGATGCTAGGAAACCAATTTATGAGAATGCGAAGTATTCCACCCTCTCATGGTTCGTCCAACTTTTCCAGATTAAGTGCCTAAATGGATTGAGCAACAAGTCATTCACAATGCTTCTTTCGTTCTTGAAAGATTCT
The DNA here is from genome assembly GCA_030015575.1 of Agapanthus africanus. Taxonomy (NCBI): domain Eukaryota; kingdom Viridiplantae; phylum Streptophyta; class Magnoliopsida; order Asparagales; family Amaryllidaceae; genus Agapanthus; species Agapanthus africanus. Next base: position 893,507,660 of record JASDDO010000019.1, read on the forward strand.
ATGCCTCCGGGAAATAATGTGCCCGAAAGCTGGTACGAAGCCCAGAAAATGATGTCTGATTTGGGTCTAAAGTGCGAGAAGATTCAAGCATGTCCTAAAAATTGCGTGTTGTACCGGAAAGAGAATTCAGATTTGAAAGAGTGTCCAACATGCGGAGAGGCCAGGTATAAGCCGAAAGATTCTGATAAGAAGCCTGGTATACTCGGCATCCACTATCCCGGACGATCAGAACCCTTTTATATATTCCAGTGTACTTGGTACGATCCGCGAACCGATACGGACAGGTGGAGAAGCAGTCTTGGGACTTGGAAAGATGAATATGGATTGACCAGTGTGAACACACTTCGATTTTACGGTCAGGACGATCCGTTTATCTTTCCGAACCAAGCATTCCAAGTATACTACTCACAGTGTTTGAAGCATCCGGGGTGGAGTGTTGTATGCCGATGGAAACCTAGAGATGTCTGCGATGTCCCAGAATACGAGGACAGCGATGAGGACGAAGAAGAGAGAAGGCTTAAAGTGCTCCGACCGTCTGTTTCGAAGGACGGGTTGTCTTCGACCGATCATGAAGTTACGTGGGTTAGAAATGACATCGACGATGAAATCCAAGTAGATATGTATGATGCGCCCACGAAACGAAAAAGGTTATCAGTAATGTTATATTATTACTTGACATTTTACGCTCTAGATCATATATAGTCAATACTTTTAATGATTGTCTAATGCGTCCACGAATCGTTTATCTAGATTTGACGACGATGTCGGGAGCAGCGAGGGGCGGCAGGAGCTCCAGCCGCGGCAGAGGCAGAGCGGTTCTGCCGCCCGGAGAGCTCCGTAGGGAGCTTCAGAGGGCTGGTCTTGCACCCAGATCGGAGACCCCTTCGGATGCCTCCTTCCGTGTTGATTTGGCCACACCTCCAGGTATACTGCACGCATATCCATTTTGAATGTAATATTACAGATATTCATGCATGTTTATGTCAAAATTACTTATATTGTCAATGTTTAATTGTCTAGTTGTTGGTGATGCATCCACATCTGGGACAGAGACCACCCCCGCTCCTCCAGGTATGTTTATATATCATATAGTGTATGTATATTGATTTAGAATGCTATATCATAAATACACACATTCCTTTTGCTCTTACTTAGCAATTTTTATTATTGTCTAGCTGTAGGTGGTGACACCACCGCACCTGCGGATATGTTTATATATCCTATAGTGCATGCATATTGATTTAGAACGTTATATTATTGATCTACACATCCAATTACTTATATAATCTATTTTTAATTGTCTAATTATAGGTGGTGCGGCCACACCTTCCACAGGGGCCACTCCTGCCGCTTCCATACCCTCCGCATCGTCTGCAGGTTAGTATGAATAAATTTAAAATATTTATTCATTTTACATATGCTCTATAGAATAAATATGAACTTCATGGAAATTTAGCGTCGATGTTTATTTTATAGTTGGAGGGGATGCGTCCGGGTTCGGGACCCCGGTTGTTCCTCACCGGAGGAACTATCGTCCCGCTCGTGCTGCTGCTCGGGCCCAGGCTCGTGCGCTAGTCACCGGAGGTATATATCACACTTGAATTTTTGTTTAACCTTGATTTCTTAATACAACTTTGTCTTATTATTAATTGTCTTGATATTTCGTGCAGACGCAGGGCCTCTCCATCCCCAGAGGGGGACTCAAGGCCCGAATCAGTCCCATAGGCTGAGGCCTGATAGAGTTAGGGGGGATGCAGCATTCCCCCTATTTTTTACCCTTGACTATCTCTATACCGGTCCTCATGCCGAGAGGTTCGGCCGGTATTTGGGGGACGAGAGCCGGATTATGAAGAACTATCCACTTCACGTTGAGTGGGACGAGCAGCACCTGCGCTCATTCGCCCTCTTCTTTGATCAGGCTCGGGTATGTATTAATATATATTTTCATTTAATCTATCCAATATATTTATTATTAACACTTGCAATCTAATAACAATGTTTTTTTTTGTATTTTCAGTTGGATTACGATTTTCAGCCTGTAGCCGACCCTGATCACCCGGGGAGGGTGCTCGACCTTCATGCTCTGTACAATGGCCTGATGAAGAACATGCAGGCCAAGGTCCGATACAACAGGAATGAGCTGAAGGCCGACTGCTACTCCCTGTGGATGGTGACCCCCGAGGCAGAGAGAGCGGCCCTCCTATCTACTCCGGCATTTGCGAGAGTCGACGTAGAGACATGGCCTCTATTGTGCGCTTATTTCGACTCCCAACGCAAACAGGTATGTATTTTAAATTTAATTCATTATTTATGATATAATTTATTTATTTGTGTTTCTTAATTAGAAAACTAAATGTTAATGCGTTGTGCAGAAACAGGCCGCTCAGAATACGGAGAACAGGAAGTCGGCGAAGAGGGGTCGCCCCACTTACACAGGTGGCTCGAGGAACATTACTCGAGCCATGGAGTTATCGGTAAATTAAGAGTTATTCTCTAATATTCTGCAATATTAAGAGTTATTCTCTAATATTTCTAATATTAAGAGTTACTTTCTAATATTGCAGACATCTCGGACCGTGGCGTCAGGTGGTACACCGAGCGTGCTGTCCGCATATCTTGCCGTCCACGGCATCTCGACAGATCCCGCCACGGGCGAGCTTTGATATCCCGACGTCGCTACCCAGGAGTACTGCGTAAGTGTTAATATTTTTTCTACCCAAATTTGAAATTTTAGTTTTGGAAGGTTCAAGTTTAAATTTTATACTTATACTTTACTGCTTAATGTGGGTGTAGGAGCGGGTGGTTGAGCAGGCCCAGGCCTCGGGGATCGATTTTACCGGACAGAACGATCCGAGGCTGCTGACCGCAGTTCTGGACGCCGCACACGGAGGGCACCACGGAGGTTGGGAGAGAGGCCGGGGATTGGGCCCTAGCAAGGCCCATATGAGGTTGGACTCCACCCCGGCGGTTACTTTCTCCATCTCCAGTGACCGGCATGTCCATCAGGAACTGGATAGCTTGAGGGCCACCGTTCAGGAGTTGAAGGAGATGCTGGTATGTATACTACTTTATAGTAAAATATCATTTCATATTATATACATATCAATATATCCATAATTAGTACGTAGCTTGAGCTTATTTGGTTTTAGACTTAAGTTTGATTAATCATACATACATATGTAATTAAAATAAACAACGCTTTTCCAAACTACATATCCAAACAGGGTTTCGAAATAACTTAATAATGATACGAATTCGAATAATACACAGTTCTTACACGCTTCTTACACACGTTATGTCCAGACGCGACAGGGTAGATCGGCCGAGCCTCCACATGCATCTCCTTCGGCTGCGGCTCCGCAAGCCACTACATCGGCTGCGGTTCCGCAGACAGCTCCTGTAGCTCCACCGCCCACTCAGACTCCCGCAGCCGCGGCTCCGCAAGCGACTACCTCGACGGCGGCTGTGCAGATCACATCGCCAGCTCCACATGCCGCTCAGACTCCCGCTCGCGACGAATTGCAGAGTTTATTGACCGAGGAGCAGGCGCGCGTTATTCTATCGTTATTCAGAGGTGGAGCTGGACCGAGCTAGGGTAGATTTTTGGTTCTTATTTTTTGAAACATGTATTTATTTATATCATACACATTGTACTACATTTTGAAACGATATTGATATTGATTTGTATTTATATCATATTCAGTTTTTGGGTTTCTTTTGTATATTATATATATGTGTGAGATGTGATTATGAATACTGCAATATATGATTTGATTGATGTATATATTATTGTGCACAGGGCGGGAAAAAATTAAGCAGCCCATTTTTAAAAAAAAAATACAGACAATATGTACCTACGGATTAATCCGTAGGCACACATGTTGCCCCTACGGCTTTATCCGTAGGGGCAAAATATCAGCAGTAACTAATATTTCCCCCCTGATCTCAGTGCCAGGGGGTTGGGAATGCCCCTACGGACATAGCTGTAGGGGCCGCTGCCTATCCCCTACGGCGTTATCCGTAGGGGCAAAATATCAGGAATCCTGATATTTTGCCCCTACGGAAACGTACCTACGCATATATCCGTAGGGGGTAGTACATGGACCTACGGACATGTCCGTAGGTACAAGTAATATATTAAAAAAAACCGTAAATAATATAAAATCTTATACCCTACGGCTTAATCCGTAGGGGCAACAGGACCTACACATAAATCCGTAGGGGCAAGAATTTGCCCATAGAGGCAAGTTCAGGGCCTCAACTTGCACCTGCGGCCTTTGCACCTACGGGGTATTTTTTCGTCCCTACGCATATATCCGTAGGGGCAGTGGGTTGCCCCTACGGATTTATCCGTAGGGGCAACCCTTATTTGTAGTAGTGATATTCTCTTATGATTTCCGCAAACTTACCAATGATCAATTACTTGATTCCTTTCAAAATCTTCAACATGATTATAGCTTGCTCACTTCTATGACCAATATACTTGAGAATGAAGTTTCTGAGTTAGCCTTATGTCGTGAAACTTCGGTATTCTTGAATGTTCATTTCATTGCTAAATATAATGCTTTATCTAACAATCATGATGCTCATGTTGCATCTCATGAAAATTAAGCTTTTGAAAACAAGGAATTGATTTCAAAGCTTACTCCACAAAACTATATCATCGATTCTTTGAAAAGAAAATGAAGATTTGGTTTTGTCTCATGAATTGTTGAAAAAGAGAAGCGATGATATGATCTTGGATTTTAAACAAGAAGTACATTGGTATGATTCCCTTGCTTTTAATATTTCATCTCTTAAGCAAGAAAATGAAAATTTGCTTTTGGAAAATAGTCCTATCAAAGAACAGAATTTGGTTTTAAGTGAATTTCATGCTAAGACTACAAAACAAAAGGATATTGTTGATTTAAATCTTAGCATGAGAAAATAAGGCTTGAATAGAGATGGTGATGTTTTCAAAAGATCACACTTTCAAAAATTCCTTTCTACTCGTTGATAAAGTCTGCTACAAAGGTCGCATCTGTCCAAACCTCCGATATACGGTACCATAAATCAACTTGGTTGTAACGACTCTGTTTATAATGTACAAAATTTGTTTAAAGTTAAAGTACTAGATGGTGTATTTTCAACCCTGAGTATGCTATAATTATTTAATTTTTTTAAGAACAACAAGAAAGCACTTATAACTCATTGGTAAAGCTTTGCACTGCTGTGACATAGCCCCTGTGTTCAAATCCCTCCAGCCATATATTATTTTTGCTGATTTTTATTTTAAACTTTTTGGAAGCCCAAAAGGTTACACGTGCAACACACGTAAAAATGAAAAGTCTCAGAAATCAAACATGTGCACTGAGATATATGAAGCGACACTGACATGTGGCCCCAATCCAACCACCCCATCCCTTGAAATGGCCGACGAGATTTCTCTCTGGGCCGGTGCTGCCCCCCCTTATGTAATGCTTCCAATTTTTTACCCTAAAACACTTGGTCTCCCCCCACTACCCTAGTTCTGTTTGTTTTTCCTGCACAATAACATAGAATTAAAAATGAGCTTTTAATCCAATATTTAATGCATTTTTAATTCTCATTTTAATTTCCTAAACCTTAATTCTATCCTATATATACCACCCCATACCCTAGCCCTCTCTATTCTGAAATACATTATCAAAAACCCTCAAGTTTTTCCAAGTCCAAGAAGTATACAAGTGGAGTTAGCCCAAGGTCATCTTCCGGCGACGACTCGGGACAAATCCGGTGACACCGCGACTTCACGATGCTTTCAAACAATTCCTACACCTCCCCTCTCTCTTCTCAACCAGTAAATCCCCCTCACTTCTCATCTCTTCCTATTCTAAAAGGATCTATTTTCAAAACTCTTCGGAAGTGGAGTTATTCCGACTTCCGATTTTAAATTTGTTAAAACCGCAACTTTTCTTAATAACAAATTAACCATTTCTTTATATATTGTTTAGCAACCATAAAACAATATTTAGAACAAGTTTCAATTCAAAATACAATATTATACAACTTTTTTTTCAATTTTACGGTTAAATACCACAAACTTTATATTCGACATCTTTCTTCATATTAGCTCATATTACCTTTAGAAAACCCTCACGAGGTAATGACCTATCTCATCACAACACTCATCATGACATAGCATGATTGCCTCTTTATAATATTTTGGGATAAATACAATTTTACAATAAAATATCTTAAACTAATAAAATTGTATTCTTTAATATTGTTTTAATTAAATTTCTTGCAATTAAGCCTCTACAACCCACTTTGGGGAACCCGATCGGGATTGTGCGGATTATCGCACGTCCTCGGGACTAGTAGAGCGAGATGCAGACCTCCTCACGGAGCATCCGATCTCGATGGAATTTTTAAGAATAATATGATTTCTATTTAATAATAAATTCTATTATATATATATATATATAAACATTATCAAAACATCTATTTTATATTTATAATAAACTCCATCTTTCCTAAACAAAACAAAAGAATCACAAATTTCATGAATATACCATCAAGAAACCATACAATTCCAATTTACACTAAAATACCATATACTACTCAATCTAGGTTTATATTCACTAGAATACTTCACATTTAAAAATTACATCCATGAAAACCCCAAATACGATAAATAAATGCTTAAGGTTTATTTTGAAAATATAATAAAACTATTTTTCATAAAACCCCCTCAAGTTATATTAATTTACATTAAGGACCTTAGTAAATATAGGTTTAAGAGGGACCAATTCTCTTGAGCCTCAGGGAGTCGAAAAAAGTGGGTGCTTGCTTATTTAAGGTAAAAAACTAAAACGGGATTATTGATTGTAGAGATTTTTCTTATGCGTTTTGAAATCAAAGAATTAACCGCAATCAAGAACGGTGTCGCTTGGTAGCTAGCCGGTTGAGTACGGGTCGGCCCACAGGGAAAACGTGTATTTTCTAGTTGTTCTAATAAGTCAATTCCTATTTGTGGTAGGTTTTGATTTTCTATAAAAACTGAGGTTAAAATTGATTTGGATTAAAACCTTGCTAGGGTTAGGAGTAGGTTAGTTTGTAAAGTCAATTATTCTCACCGCTTTCTTTACCCTAAGTAAGAACTTTTAGGTGTTAAGGTAATAGTTAACAAAGGGGATTAGCACGATCGGGAAGAAACTAGGTTTCTTCCCTTTGGTCCTTGTCCGTCCTTTCTTAACTTTTAGCCCTAACCTCTATGGAAATCAAACACAACCGGTCTTAACTATGGAATCACTGCTACCTCATGGGATAGGGTGCCGTAGTGAGCGGTGTGTGGTTGTTTGCATAGAGTCCTTATTTTAAAATATTGAACGAGCAAGAAAGGGGTGGGAGATTTTCATCTCTCAAACCTTCCCTAAACCTAACCCTAACAAGTGAGGAACTACTCACTCATTAGGGAATTAACAAAGGAAGGCATTTTTTTTAATAACCTAATTAACTTGCGGAAAATAACTACGACGGATAAAAAAATTTCAGAGAAATAAAATTGCAGATAAGAAAGGCAAGATAAAAAAACTTACTTTTTATTGATACACTCTTTGAACAATTATAAGGAATGAAAATTTTAAATTAGGAATTAAAAAGAGCCATGCTCCAAAAAGAGCTGTAGGCTTCCTATTTATAAATAATAGAACCTAGGGTTTACATCTGATCCATATCTAGAATTACAAAAATACCCTAAGAAAACCGCGTCAATGCACCGACTCCACCGACACGCGCCGACATGTGCACAGCACGGCCGCGGATCCGGGCCATATGCTTTGTTTGGCCGCAGATCCACGGCCATCTTGGGGGCTCTCTGTCTCAATTTTCCAGGGTTTCCTTCTGTTGCTTTTTCCTTCTGTTTTCTTCACTTGGTTCTTCAAAAATCTTTTCTAGTTTCTTCCAGATTTCCACAGTGCAGAATGTTGTGGACTTTTACCGTTCGCTTCGTGTTGAAATCTTGAATCTTGTGCTGCCTTCGTACCTTGTGCAATTTAACTGTTCATTGATCTTCACTTGTTCCTTAAACTGTAGGCGGCATCATAAAGATTTTTCTATTTGTTGGTCGTAGTCTCACTTTTGTAGCGTTTTTTCATCATTTTCATTGTATTGTTCCGAGAACCTGTAACCTGCAACTATTCAGCAGATATGGATCAAAAGCACCTATTTATTTGCAATATGATTAAGAATGGGGAATATAATAATGCAAAATTCTGATATGAATAAATACCCCCAAACTTATCTTTTGCTCGTCCCGAGCAAAACTAGTTTTATTCTCGAAAAAGCCTAACCTCACTTTCGCAGGGAATCGCGATTGCACTGAGCTCGTGCAATAATCCGTTAAACCTCTAGGTGTCCCTAGTAGGAGGAATGTTGTCTCCTGAGGGTTTTCAGCGGATACTACCCACAAAATCCAATCAATTTGGCCTATTGACTTTCATTCAATTCGGTGTTCTAGCAAGAAATTCTATTATCTTCAACTTAGAAATCATCAACCCGTATATTTCACACTCACTTATCATTTAACTTAAGATTGTATATGTTCTGTAAATTTATTTAGCTTTTAGCATCTTTTGAATTTTCCTTCTAAGGTTCCATCCCAACTTAGGAATTTTTATCATCTTTACTGAAGATATTAATCCTATTTTTCATTCCTATGTCTCATCCAAACCCCAATCATATACCCCTACGTGTGTATGTATCACCCCTATACTTGGAAATTCAATTCAAGCTATCATACTCTTATCCATCGTCCAAAGTACTTTTAGTTGGTGAATTTTAGATGAAATTGCTCACACATCCTTCATGCGACCGTTAATACTTCTTGAGGTACTAAAGACCGATTACAAAATGTGTTCGCCCATTTAGGCGTAATTCCTCGTCTTGTAATACCCAAAGCTTCAGCAGTGACTCCCAAACCAGTTGGTCTAAGGCACTAGGTGATAAAGCACCTTCGCTATATATATTTTTTATTTTACGCAGCCTTAAGTAATTACAAAATCAGTGTTCATTTTTTTTATATCTCTTATTTCACACTTATACTTTAATTTTTTTCTCATATTAAGGATTTTAGACAAGAGCATTTCAAGGTATTCTCTACTATCCCAAGTTTCAAGATGCGTGTATGTGCGAGTTGTAGGGTATATATTTTTAGAATTTAGACTAAAACTTCGGAATTATTTTTCAGATTTACACTTCAATAAAAATTTCAATACTCTTCCTTTATTTTGACTTAGCCCAAGAACTAAACTCAAAATTTGCCTATTTCTAAATAAACTACAAGGACATATATTTTCTACCGTTAAATTTTAAGAAAAGTTATTTTTAGGCTTTTTAATTTACTAAGTTTAGGATCTAGTTTTTCCTAACTAGTCAACCGTCATGTTAAACTTAAGTTAAATATGGCCAAAATTGAACTTTTCAAATTTTATAATTTTTTTTATAATTTTTCAATTTTTATGGGTTTTAAAGTAAGTATGCAAATGAAAAAATATACATATGAATGTGAAGGAAGAAAGCTTACCGAGCACACCCCCAAACTTAAACTTGACAGTGTCCTCACTGTCAGGCTACACCAAAAGGGTCAAAATTGTCGGCACTCCCCTGTTTATGTTTTTTTTTATTTTTATTGTTAACAGAAAAAGAAAACAAAAAATATATATAAAAAGTTCCCCCCAAACTTAAGTGAAACAATGTTTCCACTGTTTAAGCGTTAAAGTTCAGAGTTAGGGGGGAGAAAAACACAGTATCAAGCTATACAAGGCCTTACACAGGCCATAGGTTAGCACCAACCATTCAAAAATTTTATCGTTATAATGGTGTGGTTGGTGAAAGAATGGAGTGTAGAGAAAAGAAATGAGAAACACACGAGACCATATGGAGATAGAAACAATATACAGTCTCGGTGGAGGAGAAGAATGGCGAAAGGGAAAAGAAATGGTGGTGGTTCGACTTCTTCAGATGGAGGTTGATTAATCACAAAATCCGTGTCGTTTAGGAATGCGAGTTCGTCGGCGAAAATATCTTCGAAACTTCCATCGATGGTCCGATTGAACGTTTCAATATCAATAAGTGTCGCGCCAGAATTCAAAACACTTGATTTTTCAAAAATTATAAAGATAGGATAGTCGTAAGGCTCATTTACCTTATTTTCAAAAGAGTCTAAATCAAGTTGTTTTTCTAGAATTATTGAACTCAAAATATCGGATTGTGATTTATTAACACTCTCTATCATTACAAGAAGATTAGAAGAAGAACCAGAGAAAGTGGGAGAAAGAAGTGGAATACGAACTTGAGGGTGCAAATGGAGTGTATAAATTAGCACAATATGTAATGACCGATGTGTAAAAAACGATTGTGCTAATCTATCAACCCACTGAGAAATGAGGTCAAATCCCTCAAGATTCGCGAGAAAACATGGGTACGTCGAACTTGGTAACTCAGACATTGAAAATGGAAGTGTAACAATTTCTTGCAAAGTCGGAACGAGAATGAAGGGAAGTGATTGAGGAAGGCTATCGGTTAAAGATTTAGGAGGGTGTGCGCAGTCAATGAAAGGGATAGAATGAATTGGAAAATCCGACTCCTCAAGTTAAACTGCTTCATCCTCAATAATTTTCTCAATACTTTCCTCAAAATTTAGCTTATGCATACAATTCTCATCAAAATCAAGACGCATATGAAGTTCGGGAAAAACAGTTAATGACTCGGGATGATGAATTGGAGAGAGAAACTCAGTCAAATCTGCGGTTTCATCATCCAAAATATTCCCAGCGTCAATATTCTCGATCAAGTGAAAATTAATTTTCTCAGACAGCTCAACAAAAGCATGGGTATCAATCAATTTAGGCTCTAGAGTGGAGGTGTAGAGGTCGAAAGGATTAGTGATTGTTTTACTCAAAAGGGACTCTTCACAATCAGGTAAATCAAACACTATAAAGTCGCACAACTCATTAGACGTTTTATCTTCAACTGGTGAATCATTTGGAACACTTGATAGACATTCAAAACCGGAGTTATGAGATTCAATTGGGGATGGGTAGGTTTGATTTGGAAGGGTGCACAGCTCACTCTCACCACTCAAATTCTCAATCTGTCCAACCGCCTTATTATACATTGGAAAATTTGGAGCTAGTTGGAAACTAGCTACCGGGTCACTAGGTTGTATAAGGGCGGCTATGGACGCATTCAAATCCCTCATCTGTTGTCTTGACGCTACCAAAAAATCTTCCAATGACTGTTCCAGACTAGACATGGGTTGTGACGGGGTTTCAGTAAAAGATTCAAAGTTGTTTGGATTCCGGAAACTCCCAAATGGCTGTGTAGAAGCAATATCTAGGGAAGGTGCAACAGTTGGGTAAGATGGATAAGAATTGAATGGTTGGACAGTATTAGGATCAACATTTGAATAAAAAGGTGAATGGAATTGTTGATCCCAAGAACTGGAAGTGTTGAAAAGAGTGAAAGATCGGCTACGAGATTGTTCAATATGTTCAACAATAGACATGGGTTTCGGAGTTACCACCGGACTCTCAAAAGGGGTATCAACGTAAGAAGGTGGTGAAGGTTGAAACGGTTGATACAAAGTGGATTGCGGAGTCTAACTGTTTCTCCTAGACGTGTCTATTCGATCTTTCAAAGAAATTTTGGGTATGGAGGGATCGTCCGAAATTCGACCGAAACAATGCGCGTAGGAAGTAATGTCTGGTTGAGGGTACCAAAGTTCGGCAAGAGTTTTGCGAGGTGGGGTACCCATGATGTGAGAAAGGAGAAGAAAAAGAATGTAATGATTTTTTTTGATTTTTTTTACATTTTTTTTAATTTTAAAAAAATTGTTTGTTTTTGGAGTTTTGAAATTTTTGAAAGTGTTTTTTTTTAGAAAAAGTTTTGCAAAAATTTGTACGGAACTACGACACAATTTCAAATAATCACAATTTATACATGCACAATCAAGTCTAGAGCTAGGGTCTCCTAAATCAACTAGACTGCTCCTAACTGGTCCAAAGGGCAAGTTGTGAGATATCCATCGAATCGCCTCTCACCGCCAATTGTGGCCAGGTAAGCACAAGTAAAGAAAGGAGGGATCCGCTCACGAATCATCGTGAGACGAGCTTTTTAAAATTACCTTTCCTACTCGTCTAGCCTAGGCACCACAAAATCAGATTTAGATAAACGACCGATTGCCCACAACCTTCCTTTGTCCTAATGAGCGCGACAGTCTTTATTGGCTGAGTCTAAATATTTTTTTAATTAACTCGAGGGTTGATGCATATGCTTTTAGCGATTTTTGGAGTCTTAGGAAGGGTAATGAAATCCCCACCCAATCTTGATTGGTGTTACAGCCCCTCAGAGTCCATATTAATTATGCAAAGCAGTTAACGCACAAAAAAATCTAAAACACTTGCAAATTTATTTATTTATTTGGCAACGCAAAGAATCCTGCACAAAAACAATTTATTGGAGAAGGAGAAAAAATTTGCGCAAAGAACCCTGCAGGAAAAATTTTCAGTGGAGTTCAGAGGGTAGAAGAGAGGACAAAAATACGTACAGAGAATTTTGGGATGCTGACGTCACTGGTTGACCGCGATTCCGCAGTCAACTGCATATATCTGCCGCGGTTCCACGGTGGTTAAGTTGGTTTGGATCTCCAAAATTTTTCTGTTATCTGTTGTGATTCTCCTCTGTCTGTTCAGATTTTCTGTTTGTTAATTTGTTCATTGGTTTTTTCCAGATCTGAATCAGTCCATCTTCTTTTCCTGCGCAATTCACACAATACCTCTCAAAAAGAACAAGATGAATTTTTTTAAATTTTTTTTTGTTTTAAAATTTTTCAATTTTTATAATTTTTAAGTTTTTTTTATTTTTTTTAACCCGAAATTACACAAAGAAAGAGACTACCGTCTCCCCGGCAACGGCGCCATTTGATTGTAGAGATTTTGCTTATGCATTTTGAAATCAAAGAATTAACCGCAATCAAGAACGGTGTCGCTTGGTAGCTAGCCGGTTGAGTACGGGTCGGTCTACAGGGAAAACGTGTATTTTCTAGTTGTTCTAACGAGTCAATTCCTATTTGTGGTAGGTTTTGATTTTCTATAAAAACTGAGATTAAAATTGATTTGGATTAAAACCTTACTAGGGTTAGGATTAGATTAGTTTGGAAAGTCAATTATTCTCACTGCTTTTTTTGCCCTAATTAAGAACTTTTAGGTGTTAAGCTAATAGTTAACAAAGGGGATTAGCATGATCGGGAAGAAACTAGGTTTCTTCCCTTTGGTCCTTGTCCGTCCTTTCTTAACTTTTAGCCCTAATCTCTATGGAAATCAAACACAACCGGTCTTAACTATGGAATCACCGCTACCTCGTGGGATAGAGTGCCGTAGTGAGCGGTGTGTGGTTGTTTGCATAAAGTCCTTATTTTAAAATATTGAACGAGCAAGAAAGGGGTGAGAGAGTTTCATCTCTCAAAGCTTCTCTAAACCTAACCCTAACAAGTGAGGAACTACTCACTCATTAGGGAATTAACAAAGGAAGGCATTTTTTCTATTTTTAATAACCTAATTAACTTGCGGAAAATAATTACGGCAGATAAAAAAATTTCAGAGAAATAAAATTGCAGATAAGAAAGGCAAGATAAAAAAACTTACTTTTTATTGATGCACTTTTTGAACAATTACAAAAAATGAAAATTTTAAACTAGGAATTAAAAAGAGGCATTCTCCAAAAAGAGCTGTAGGCTTCCTATTTAAAGATAATAGAAACCCTAGGGTTTACATCTGATCCATATCTAGAATTACAAAAATACCCTAAGAAAACCGGGTCAATGCACCGACACGCACCGACACGTGCCGACATGTGCACAGCACGGCCGCGGATCCGTGGTCATATGCTTTGTTTGGCCGCGGATCCGCGGCCATCTTGGGGGCTCTCTGTCTCAATTTTCCAGGGTTTCCTTCTGTTGTTTTTTCCTCCTATTTTCTTCACTTGGTTCTTCAAAAATCTTTTCTAGTTTTTTCCAGATTTCCATATTGCAGAATGTTGTGGACTTTTACCGTTCGCTTCGTGTTGAAGTCTTGAATCTTGTGCTGCCTTCGTACCTTGTGCAATTGAACTGTTCATTGATCTTCACTTGTTCCTTAAACTGTAGGCGGCATCATAAAGATTCTTCTATTTGTTGGTCGTAGTATCACTTTTGTAGCGTTTTTTCATCATTTTCACTGTATTGTTCCGAGAACCTGTAACCTGCAACTATTCAGCAGACATGGATCAAAAGCACCTATTTATTTGCAATATGATTAAGAATGGGGAATATAATAATGCAAAATTCTGATATGAACAGTTATCAATGGTAATTGGCTTGGAAAAAGTCACAAATCCTGCCGTCTATATGCAACAGTTACTGATAACTTCAAAACCTAATTTAGAAATCAAATTCTGTTTAAGTATCTGACTCAGACAGAGTCTCAGTTTAATCCGAATACAATTCCAATCTACATACAATCCAAATATAACTCCAATACAATATGAATCCATATATACTGGAACTTGAACATGAATACAATCAATATCAATATGACTTGAACTGACCGAACCATGGATATACATTGACTTGAATACATGACTACCCGTTTACATCCTTATCCGTTAACATGAACAACTGATATCATGGTTTCGGAAAGTCTTATAACTATAATCAATACAAAATACATTACGGGATTTTTAAAGGGGTGGACTGGTACGGAGTGCGTTAAAAGTGGCACGAGACGATCACTTTAATACACCTAATCTGAATATCCATTGCCGTTGTCCCGTGGGTTTTGACGGGGCCTTGTACTCCATATACCATAGTCCACGGGGCAAGTTGGACTCCTCTCGTATACACTAGTATATTCTGTACCAAGCTACAAACAACTGCGTTAACATAATAATCATACATTATACCAGATATATTCTCTTTACCTGTTCAATCTATTTCTATCTCTCTTTGGAACTTACCGAACGATTGTTCGCTGACAACATTCCTTTTCTCTTCTTTCTTTGGAATGTTGTCAGGAGGAACCGACTCTCTGGAGGTAGAGCCCAGCTCAGAAGACTTGGAGTAGTTCGCAGAAGACCCAGAGCTTTAGTCACTTGTATATACCTTTACTTTCAGTTCATGCCATTGTTTAGACATTGCTTTCCATATTGTATTTACTTTTCAGTTGCATTGTAAAGAATGTTTAATAAATAAAAAGTTGCTATTCATTTACATCTCATATTTTTCTTGTGTACTTTTACATTATATTGCTTATTTACGCTTAGCGTGTTCACTTATGAGTAAATACGTCACATGACCCGTCACGTCTTCTTACCGTACGCTAGGAAGTGGGGCGTGACAGGTTTTGTTGGCGGCCTATACAGGTCAGTTCTGTGTGGAAACCTACATACCCATGCAGGTCAGTTCTGCATGAAGTCCTAAGCAATATAACATAAGAATTATAAAACTCAGCAACTAAACATTCTTTATATTTCATATTTCCTTGGATCTATCCTAATCTTATTTTTCTTTCAAGGTTATGAATTCCTCGAACAATACTAGCACCAACGTGATCGGCAACACCACACCACCACCTCTTCCACTTACGCCTACCGTTGTAACTCCGATCAACGAGCAGACGGTACTGCTTGATGCAATTAAGAGCCTCCTGGAAGGACAGAAGCAACAGACTACTATCCTAATGAACCGCCCAGAAGCAGAAGCACCTGGAGTGAAGCAATTCCGGGCATTGCATCCTAAGCAATTTTCTGGGAAAGAGAGCCCTTTGGAAGCTGAAGAATGGGCTCAATCCATTGAGGCCGATCTGGCAGCAGCATAAGTGCCAGACATTTCTTGGGTAAGGGCTGCGAAGTTGCAACTTACTGATAATGCCCGAGTATGGTAGAAGGCGGAAGAAAGCCGTCTTACTCAGCAGATCGAATGGAAGACTTTTCGAGACATGTTCGACGCGAAGTATTTTCCAGAGACTGCTCGATTCAACATGAAACAACAATTCATCCACTTACAACAACGCTCTATGTGAAGCAAATTCATGGATGAGTATGATTCTGAGTTCACTATGTTGAGCAGGTAAAATATGTCTCAAATATTCAAATTTTCTATCACATACTACACAGCTAACATAAGACCGTAACAGGTACGCGGAACATCTCATACTGACTGCTGAGATCAGGGCCAGACGATTTCAGCAAGGGTTGGACCCGGAGATCAAAGCTGCTCTAGCTATAAGGGATTTCCCAACCCATGACCTAGCCGTGAAGACTGCCCGTCGATACGAAGAGGTAGTGAAGAAGAAGGACAGACCTCAATCTGCCGGGATAAAGCACCCTGCTACTCAGATATCAGGAGGAGCCTCTTCCAAGCCAACTTTTGTACCCAGGAGACCGGGAGTACCTTTCAACCGGCCCAGTCCAGACTTTTGTTTTTACTGCAAAAGAAATGGATACCTGGTGAAGGACTGTAGACGTGTTAATCGACTCTGCTTAGTCTGTGGCTCATCCACACATAATATTGGGTCTTGTCCTCACAGACTCAATCAGAATACTGCACCCAGACCAGCAATCACTTATCCGCAGCGGCCAGCTATCCAGGCACCTACTCCTCGTCTTGCTCTACCAGCTCCACCTCCTTGTGGACCTACTGCACCTCCTCCTCGTCAGTTCCATCAAGCACAAAGGAATCTACCTCTGGGACAGAGGAACGGAAAGAGGAATGCTTCTCCAGCAAGGAGGAATGTACCGAGGTAACAGTCTTTCACAATGACTATGGAAGAAACTGAAGCCGCTGGCCAAGTCATCACTGGTAACTCCCTTTCTTTCAAACTTTCTTTCAATTCTTATACATATCAAATATCTTATTCTATACCTAAACATATTCTACAAACTTAGGTACCATCTTAGTAGCCCCACTTCCTGCACTAGCACTCTTCGATGCTGGAGCATCACATTGCTTCATATCGCAACGGTTCATCCGAACTCTTGCGATTCCAGTCAAACCGCTCGCATCCAGCTGGAATGTCAGTTCAGGGAACGGCGTTCTAAAGGTAACAATGGGATACGACCTGTGTCCAGTAATCGTCTGCAGCAGAGAATTCTATGCTGACTTCAAGGTGCTGGACATACCGAACTTCGATATAGTTTTGGGTATGGATTGGCTAGGAAGTTTCTATGCTACCATTGACTGTCGTCAAATGAGGGTGGTACTCAAGATTCCAGAGCATCCGGTCTTTTATTTCAAAAGCGGAGACCGTACCTTGGAACCTAGCACATACAAATCAAAACCGAAAAAGGCAGTGATTGCAACACTACAGACGGAAGAAGACAAGCCAAAGGTAGTTCGAGAGTTCGATGATGTATTTCCTAAAGACATATCAGGTTTGCCTCCTGATCGAGCCCTTGAATTTGGAATTGATTTAGTACTTGGAGTACAACCGGTGATCAAAGCACCATACCGATTAAGTCCAGAAGGTTTGAAGGAGGCCCATACTCAGTTTGACGAACTTCTGCAGAAAGGATGGATTCGTCCTTGTACTTCAAGTTTGAGATCTCCAGTGTTGCTTATGAAGAAGAAGAAAGGTTCATACAGAATGTGCATTGATTATAGATCTCTGAATAAAGTAACTTTAAAGAACAAGTATCCACTACCACGTATCGACGATCTATTCGATCAGCTAAGTGGGTCTTATGTTTTCTCAAAGTTGGATCTTCGTTCGGGTTATCATCAGGTGAAAGTCAATGAGTCTGATATTTTGAAGACAGCATTCAGGACTCGCTATGGACATTATGAGTTTCTCGTGATACCATTTGGAGTGACCAATGCACCAGCCATATTCATGAACCTGATGAATCAAGTTTTTGTAAGTCCGCGGCGGCGCCCCGGCCGTCGAACCGACGCAGGAAACGCGAAAACAAAAATTTTGCAAACTAGCAAACCGGCACCACCGCGCACTTTTCACCCGGATCGGGCCATTAACCTAGCTACTAGCAAACAAGAAAAGAGTAGAGAAGTATACCAAGCGATCCGTGTCCTTCGGTCTTCGTCTCCACTCCGATCTCCAGCGGAAACTCCGTTCATCTCCTCCTCGTCGGAAAGGGCACCACGTAGCCAAATACTTTTACGGGCTCCCACCTCTTGACCGAGGCAACTCGGGCGTGAAGTTGGCTAGGCGACGCGTCCAAGGGATGCTGTAGAATAGTGTAGTAGCCATGTCTCTTTGGGGTTTAGTTGCCTTGATGGAGGGATGAGGTTGAGAATTGAACTTGGGAATTTTGGTGGCAATGAAAAATGAGATGAATGATAATTTTCCCACCCTCACAAAAATGATCCTCTCTCATTTTCTCTTCTTGCCCAAAATGGCCGGCCTCATGAGGAAAATGGTGGAGTGTCAAAAAATATAAAAAGAGAAATGAGAGATAAGCATAAGAAAAAAGTCACCCTCATTTCTCTTCTCATCAAATCACATGAAAGCAAGTCAAATGATGCAAAAAGCATCTAATGATGAAAGAACCATCAAGAAGCCCTCAATATGCATGAAACCCCTCATCAAATAAGTTAATTGCAAACTTGCAATTAACCCCCTCCATCAAAAGGTCCGGCCGGGAAAGAACAAAGGAAAACCGGTCGGAACGGAATGCAAACTGGCAACTTCAGAAAACTGATCCTGTAATAAATTACAGAAAAACCCCACTACTGCAAATACATGCCCGCATTTGTATTCCCACTGAACACAAATGCAAAGAGACAAAACTACACTATCTAATACTAGGATCCGGCTTAAAACAAAGCCGGCTAGTAAAAACCGTCCGATCACGATTCGTGCAATACCGCACGTATCTGATCGAACCCTGCCATATCTCCATACGGCCTCTACAGCGTTTCGCCCGAAACCTGAGTAACTGAGTGTGGCGGACTCTAAAGACTCGTCAATACTATGGCTGTGGATTTAACCACTAGCACGTCAGAGGTATAAGCAATACGTGACGGGCTACCAGGTATTGACCAAAAGGGACGTCGATGAGCAAACTCATCCTGACACCCTACTGAGCCTGTCAGTGACAATATCCGTACAGTCCGGTCCGTTCGTCTATGAGCATCGCATGGAGGGCCTAGGGGGTTGGTAAAAGTCAAACCCCCAATAGCGGTACAAGTCGTGTCGGAGTGTAGCCCAGAACACCCTGAGATACTACTGGAATACCTACCAGCAAATCTCCTGCCTTGGCCAAGGACTTTTCATATTCTGACTCTCCTAGACACAGCGCGACCTCACCCCCAATACCGGGAGAGACGAACCCCTGCAGATCCGCTCACTGCCTCCATGTGGCTCGGGACTGTACCCAACTAAAACCTGTTTGCACGACTCCTTTGAGCCGTGGTAGGGTAGTAATCAAAGCACAGTGGGAACTCACACGAGACAAATGACGACCTTAGGTCGATGAACTAACCTGTACACATGTCACCAGGGAACTGCTATCTGACGTCAGGTATAATACCAACTAGCAGGTTCCCGGTGAGTCCTGTCCGGTGTACTCATAACCCAATGAGCACCTGTATATATCTTAGGTGAACCAACTGACACCAGTGGCTTGTGAGACCAGCCACCGCCCCTCGTCGGGGTCTCGACTGTATACACTAGTCTACTCTGGAGAATCGATGCCCTGTCTCGAAACTCCCACGACTAGGGACCTTTTAAAGATGTGCTTATAGACTCCAGCTCTCACTTATATGATCGCCCTCATACTGCTGGTAGTCAAGCAAGAATCCTAGGGGCTCTATCAACGTGCAATAGCGACTCGTAAGGTCACCTAAAGCAGTACACGATGATAAAGGTAAACCTGATAGCATACTATCATTTTGAGTAAGACTGTCCTACCGGGATAGGTTCTCCCTCAATCATCGCAATCACGTGCCTGTGATCCAATAATTGACTCTGAGGGCACTATCTCCAACAATCTCCCACTTGCACTCAAGGCTAATTATTGCGATGTCGCATACTCACAGCCCGTGTGATACCGAACACCCAACTCCTCTACTAGTCAGTCTCACAAAGCTCGTTTGCGAAACTATTGCGTTCGAGGAATAGCCTCAGTGAGTAGCTCCGCTCTGATGTTTCTTTCTATGTCTCTCTTTATCTCAAGTTCGCGGAGAAAGCCATCTCCCGAAATGAGCAATACCTGTCCTAGAATGTCTGGATGTCTGATGGGACCTAGCTCATAAGTGAACTCCAAATCCAAACTTCTTAGACTGTATCGTCAACTGAACTTAATCAGTATCCTGCGCCATGCCTTCCCTCAGTATCCACCTGGACCACCTGTCTAAAATACTGCCCCTCGTCAGAGGGAAAACTATAACTCTGACAGCCACTCTGCCATCCAGGTCACCTTGGAACCCTGGAATGATAACCGTCTCCTAAAGGAGGCTGCCGTTATCAATTCCCTAGAACATCAACTTATGTTCTAAAACTGCTTCCGATTGTTTCTCCAGGATTGGATCAATATCAATTTATTGCACCTACTGTAAGAACAACATCTGGTGTGGTACTTGACATCTCATGATTGACTCAATTGCCTAAGCAAGTGATCTGCCAATCATGTACATCCCTCTCCCCTTTAGTCTGTAAGACACCTTTAGAGAGGGTGACTCCATTACCTGCAGGTACACCACCATGCCAGGAGTCGTCCATTCTAAATACTCATAGAATGCTGTCTAAGTACCCAGATTGGGAAACCACCCAAATCCTGATCTAAAACCATAGATCTAGTAACCAGAATGTCTGATATAATATCCAAGTCCTGTGTGGAGAAACTACTGTGTGACGACCAAAGTATAACCGATCGTAGTATAGGAATATCACTTCCTACTCTGTGTATGTCATCAAATACCAGGACATCACACCCTACTACCTTCTTAACAGATCCATCCCCTATTCTGATGAAGTCAAACCTATGACTGTCACATCAGAAATAGATGATCTATCTCCGCTATATCTGCTTTAGTCTATAAATAGACACAAGCTACTTCTCCACCAATGCTTCCGCTGCTCCCACTGACTACGACAACCCTCTGGCAGAGTCATATAGACGTATACTTCTAAAACTAGTTCAGAATGACGCTATACTCATTCTCCTGCCGGCTCTCACAGTCTGGAACAACAGCAATGGCAAGTCTGGGTAAACAAGAACCTCCCTGCCACCGTCCTTGAGCATACTGAAGTACTTCTCGGGTGCCTGAGGTTACCCACCATATCTGCGGAGTGGCCAATGGAATGTCAAACCAGATTGAATCTTTAGGTTCTTATCAAATCTTCAGTAATCATTTGCGGTTCTGGAATCACTTCCAGTTCTACCATACTCCCACTACCGTTTTCTGAAAAAAAATCCATTTTTAATTAAAACTGTGGCGAGTTAAGAACAATATCACTATTGATCTTCCAGATGGTAGAAAGTCAACCCTCGTCATAGCCCGGGTAACCCCACAAATAGCCATTACAGAAACGTGCCTTGAGTTATCCGGAGTCTGGTTTTAAGCATAAGCCGGACAACTCTCCGTATCTTAACAAAGTTAAGATATGAACTGTTCTATATCCAATATAGAAATAGAGGAACTGATTTAATTGAACCAGATTCAAATCATGCAGCTGTCTCCAGTGCATGTCAAGTAAATGGAAGGAGGCCGATCAGCGTTACTTAACTTAGGAATACTTCCAATTATGAGTAACCTGAAAGAGAAGCAAGTTCTCTTAAACATTACTATCAACTGAATACCATACACAAGTATCTACATCTTCGATCACCTTGAAGAATCCCGATACTTGCAGTACCTGGTTCTCTACTTTATTCTTATACCTATAACTCCTCAAAACTTAGACCTTGCATTTCTACGAAACACATGTCTAAGAACTAGAGAAGTCATAAGTAAACAGAATATAGTACGAGGACCAACCCCTCTGTCCTAATGGACACTGGACTATACACAAAACTCTGTATAAGTCCGCTGAGTCTTACAGCTCATTCACTGTGTGTCGTAGGTCGAAAACTGTACTTATGGTTAAGAAGAATTACACCGCTGTTCAATACTCCTTACCTAACTATCCACTGATATAGGTAAATGTCATAGACATAATTTCAAAAATTTATATCTCACTCTATAAAAATAGACATACAGATATATCAATTTGAAATTGGTGCATAACAACAGATATTCAAAACCAAATATTTGTCGACCGGCAAACAACCCAGGTGACTTCCTCAAATATCACCGATTACAACGAATCCCGATATAATGAGGATAGCCACCTAATTCCCAATAACTTACTCCCACTCATCATCTGTAAAACCATACAGATGTGAGAATCCTACCTGGTAAATACATACCCTGGAGCAAGGGCTAATTGGGAAATCAGTTTTCTTTTAACATTACACAGTGAAACTGAAACATTGAAATGTTTCGATGGGGTATCCTGGTATTCCTAGTAATGCCTCTTCCATTATCCAGATTCACAACTGTAACCGTATAATTCTTTGCCACCTCTCCAAATCCCTTTATATGTCTTTAGTCGTTACCTTCTGTACACTCCTTTAGGCCAAATGGTTTTCTTCCTTCCCTACCGTTCGGCACCAGCCTATGGTTTGGAAGAAGACTATCCAATAAGCATAATGGGTGTACTGTCCTAATCCTAGGAGCACTCGCAATGCGAGAGAAGGTGAAGATAAAAGATAACCGAATGAACTTTATTCCTATTTCTCCTGAACCAGGATCTATCCCCGAACTGGAACAAGTTCCTTTCGAGTTCGTATATAACCATACGATGGATTATCCAATAAACTTGGGATCTTCGTAGTGATACGGAGTATCCTGGAGAAATACAAAGGTGATTTAGGATTGGCGAAGAAATACTTGGTTTGGTCGTGAATAGCAGTCGCAATTTACTTTGCCCTCTTACTAATCCCTTTTCTTTGTCTTAACTTAATACCTTCTGTACACCGTTTAGGCTAATTGGTTTTCTTCATTCCCCACCGTTCGGCACCAGCCTAAGGTTTGGAAGAAGACTATCCAATTTGCGTAATAGGCGTACTATCTCCTAAACCAAGGAGTACTCGCAATCTGAGAGAAGGTAAAAGAAAAAGACAACTGAATAGTCCTATTCGTTTTCTCCAGAACCGGAAACCATCCTCGAATTCCTTCGAGTTCGTATATAACCATACGATGGTTTTGTCCAATGGAAGTGGACGTTCGTAGTAATACGGGGTGTCCTGGAGAAAAGGGTAAAAGTAGGAGTGGCAATGAGGTCTGCTACTCTGACAATCCAAAAGCCAGTGTTAAGAAGGTTCGGTCAACTTGGTCACTGAGTCATAGTCTAGGGTCGGGTCAATGGTTGTTGCCAAAGAAAGAGAGAAAAGAAACACTCAGCGTGCACTCTAACCTAGATCAGAATGGTTATCACTTTATCTAATCTGGAAACCTCCCACTGTAACGTCAAATTCTTCCCCAAATCTGAAAGAAGAATTAGCCGGGATCACCCGAGGAGTAAACCAACTCATCAGTGGGAATCGGGATCCAACTATCATCGCATGATAACGTGACGGAATCCGCTCACGCTATCACACTCCAGAAGGTACGCGCATATCTGGCAAGTTTCAGTTCTTTTGAAACTCCCGATGTGGATTTTTGCCCCATGCTCTTATGACCTTGACTTTGGCCAACATATCATAAGTCACATGTCAAGTTCTACCCGTCATTATCCAGGTTAATTTGAACCCAACCGTACCTACCCTTGACTTTGGCCAAAATGGCAGTACGACTGTCCCAAACCAACGCATCTATCTATGCTGCATATGAATACCCAATGGCTATCAAACACCGTGCCTTGACTTTGGCCAACATACACAGCTTGAATACTATTGACTATCCATATGAAACGACGGAGGGCTACGAATGGTTTCTGGCGAAAACCTTTAACGTAATGAACTTGATATCGTTGAAGGAACTGATAGCTTTATAAAAATATAGTGACGAAAACCTTTGCTAAAGAGGTCACTCCCGGTGAAGGGATCTCGGTTCTTTCCCCGTAGAATGAGGTGCAGGATATTCCAACTGAATACCACGATGCAAAGCAAAAGCAATCGGCTATAGTGAAGTTATTGCCCTGACGCAAACTTCTATCCAAGGGGTCACTCCCGGTGAAGGGATCTCGGCCCTTGCCTCGTCGACTGAGGAGCAGGATATTCCAACTGAATACCACGATGCAAAACAAAAGAGAACGCCCTTGCAATAACAGCTTTTTGAAAAAATGTTCCAACTACATCAGAATAGGTTTGTTTAACTTGCATTGATCCGAATCAATGCAGTCCCATCAATTGATCACACCATAAAGAACGAAAATAATGACGTACGTATATGCCATCCGCATTTGCCACTGGGTCCCATCATCACCCGTTAGGTTAGCTAACTAACGACAGAGCGGGGACTGGACTAGCGCGGATGCAAAACATATACAACATCTACTAGTATATATATAATATATAATTTTCGCTCAAGGCGTGATAAAATGCAACATCACAGAAATGTACAGCATCACAGAATAATATAGATATCTGGGATCCCCGGGTTTCACAGAGCCGCTGCTGAAACCCGACGTTCCCTTGGTCGTGTGGATAGCCTGTGCAATGAAAATCCTAGACCCCTACGGGCGCGGCAAGTTACCCGCCAAAACCTGAAGCGAGGCAGCCCCCTTCAGCAGCGTGAATGGACCACCCAGCACTTCACGGAATCCGGTAACTTGGGTACCCCTCTTGGGTCAACCCTATACCCCTACGAGTGCGGCGAATAGCCCGCCAATTCTAGAGTAAAGCCCCCTCCGTCTCAACGTCATGAGATGCGGGCTTGTTGCCCTCTAGAACCCGGCTATCCGTGCACCCCTCCGCGGGGTAATCCTAGTACAGAAAATAAAATATACATACAACGGGTACATCGACCGCAACCTGGTCGTGCCCCAAAAGAATAATACAAACAGGCAGTGACGGCAGTCTACATGTCGGACGCTCGCCCCGCAATATCAAATGTACATATAAAACAAAACTGTACTAATATTGCATCCAGGCTATCCCCCACGACCGATCCGCAACATCACAACAACACACAGAACATCAACGTGAATGTCACGTTCGCAAATCCGACTAACCGGGTTATAGTAGTTAGACGGGATTTACCGATCAAGTGACATTCACGGTCGCAGATATAATGTAAATACTGTGAACTGGCATGTTTAAAATATCCGATCGAACAAATTCTATCAAGTGGGCCCCAAGCAGTACTGTAGCACTTACAGAAAATCTGGGCCCAAAAATAATATCCCAAAACCCCTATTTCCTATTCAAAAAGCCCACTGGAAAAATTTGGTTCAACGATTCCACTTACCCACCGCGGAACCGCGGCCAAACCAGAGGTTTGGCCGCGTTTCCGCGGTCATAGTAAGGAATCAGTGAATCGTATTTTCCCAGAATTCTTAGAATTTCTTGCATGTCTTTCTGCAATGACCTGAAAAAATTTTGGAGCTGGAAAAATTTCAACAGAGAACACATGCACTAGAAATACGGTTTTTGCGATTTTTGTTCGATCGGGTTTTAAACATACTAGAGCAAGCTCAGCATGGTTAATGGTGTGGCTCTGATACCACTGTAAGTCCGCGGCGGAGCCCCGGCCGTCGAACCGACGCCGGAAACGCGGAAACAAAAATTTTGCAAACTAGCAAACCGGCACCACCGCGCACTTTTCAACCGGATCGGGCCATTAACCTAGCTACTAGCAAACAAGAAAAGAGTAGAGAAGTATACCAAGCGATCCGTGTCCTTCGGTCTTCGTCTCCACTCCGATCTCCAGCGGAAACTCCGTTCATCTCCTCCTCGTCGGAAAGGGCACCACGTAGCCAAATACTTTTACGGGCTCCCACCTCTTGACCGAGGCAACTCGGGCGCGAAGTTGGCTAGCCGACGCGTCCAAGGGATGCTGTAGAATAGTGTAGTAGCCATGTCTCTTTGGGGTTTAGTTGCCTTGATGGAGGAATGAGGTTGAGAATTGAACTTGGGAATTTTGGTGGCAATGAAAAATGAGATGAATGATAATTTTCCCACCCTCACAAAAATGATCCTCTCTCATTTTCTCTTCTTGCCCAAAATGGCCAGCCTCATGAGGAAAATGGTGGAGTGTCAAAAAATATAAAAAGAGAAATGAAAGATAAGCATAAGAAAAAAGTCACCCTCATTTCTCTTCTCATCAAATCACATGAAAGCAAGTCAAGTGATGCAAAAAGCATCTAATGATGAAAGAACCATCAAGAAGCCCTCAATATGCATGAAACCCCTCATCAAATAAGTTAATTGCAAACTTGCAATTAACCCCCTCCATCAAAAGGTCCGGCCGGGAAAGAACAAAGGAAAACCGGTCGGAACGGAATGCAAACTGGCAACTTCAGAAAACTGATCCTGTAATAAATTACAGGAAAACCCCACTACTGCAAATACATGCCCGCATTTGTATTCCCACTGAACACAAATGCAAAGAGACAAAACTACACTATCTAATACTAGGATCCGGCTTAAAACAAAGCCGGCTAGTAAAAACCGTCCGATCACGATTCGTGCAATACCACACGTATCTGATCGAATCCTGCTATATCTCCATACGGCCTCTACAGCATTTCGCCCGAAACCTGAGTAACTGAGTGTGGCGGACTCTAAAGACTCGTCAATACTATGGCTGTGGATTTAACCAGTAGCACGTCAGAGGTATAAGGCAATACGTGACGGGCTACCAGGTATTGACCAAAAGGGACGTCGATGAGCGAACTCATCCTGACACCCTACTGAGCCTGTCAGTGACAATATCCGTACAGTCCGGTCCGTTCGTCTATGAGCATCGCATGGCGGGCCTAGGGGGTTGGTAAAAGTCAGACCCCCAATAGCGGTACAAGTCGTGTCGGAGTGTAGCCCAGAACACCCTGAGATACTACTGGAATACCTACCAGCAAATCTCCTGCCTTGGCCAAGGACTTTTCATATTCTGACTCTCCTAGACACAGCGCGACCTCACCCCCAATACCGGGAGAGACGAACCCCTGCAGATCCGCTCACTGCCTCCATGTGGCTCGGGACTGTACCCAACTAAAACCTGTTTGCACGACTCCTTTGAGCCGTGGTAGGGTAGTAATCAAAGCATAGTGGGAACTCACACGAGACAAATGACGACCTCAGGTCGATGAACTAACCTGTACACATGTCACCAAGGAACTGCTATCTGACGTCAGGTATAATACCAACTAGCAGGTTCCCGGCGAGTCCTGTCCGGTGTACTCATAACCCAATGAGCACCTGTATACATCTTAGGTGAACCAACTGACACCAGTGGCTTGTGAGACCAGCCACCGCCCCTCGTCGGGGTCTCGACTGTATACATTAGTCTACTCTGGAGAATCGATGCCCTGTCTCGAAACTCCCACGACTAGGGACCTTTTAAGGATGTGCTTATAGACTCCAGCTCTCACTTATATGATCGCCATCATACTGCTGGTAGTCAAGCAAGAATCCTAGGGGCTCTATCAACGTGCAATAGCGACTCGTAAGGTCACCTAAAGTAGTACACGATGATAAAGGTAAACCAGATAGCATACTATCATCTTGAGTAAGACTGTCCTACCGGGATAGGTCCTCCCTCAATCATCGCAATCACGTGCCTGTGATCCAATAATTGACTCTGAGGGCACTATCTCCAACAGTTTTCCAAGAATACCAAGACAAGTTCGTTGTCATATTCATCGACGACATTTTGGTGTATTCTAAGAGTCGGAAAGAGCATGCTGTACATTTATGAATTTTCCTGGAGACTTTGCGACAGCATCAACTCTATTCCAAGTACGACAAGTGTTAGTTTTGGCTAGATCAGGTCGGATTTCTCGGATATATCATTTCAGGTGAAGGAATCTCTGTAGATCCAGCTAAAGTATCAGCAGTAAGCGAATGGCCGACACCAACGACAGTAAAGGACATTCGAAGTTTCTTGGGATTAGCAGGATACTACCGAAGATTCATCGAAGGATTTTCGAAGATTGCAACACCCATGACCAAGCTCATACGTAAAGATGAAGAATTCATGTGGTCAGAAGCGTACGAACAAGCTTTCGTAGAACTTAAGTCAAGATTGACATCAGCGCCTATTCTCGTAATACCAGACCAATTCGGAGGATTCATAGTGCATTGCGATACATCCGGTAAGGGATTAGGATGCGTTCTACATTAGCACGGTAAAGTTGTAACTTATGCATCAAGACAGCTGAAGGTTCATGAGCGCAACTATCCGACGCATGATCTGGAGTTGGCAACCATCATCTTTGCACTCAAGATTTGGTACCATTATCTTCTTGGAGAACGGGTAGATATATACACAGACCACAAAAATCTGAAGTATGTTTTTACTCAAAAGGAATTGAATATGCGGCAGAGAAGATGGTTAGAACTTATGGCAGACTTCAATATCAACCTACAATATCATCCAGGGAAGGTGAATGTAGTACCTTATGCACTTAGTCGTCAACCACTATCAATGAATCTCACCGCACAGTGGAAACTACAGCAAGATTTGTATCAGATGGAGATAGAAGTGGTCATGTCAGGTAACGTTTTGAGTTTGATGAACTTACAAGTTCAGTCTACAATTGTCAATCAGATTAAAGCAATTCAAGCAAGTGATGCCAAGTTGCAAAAGATCATAGAACAAGTAGAAAGTGGACTTAGAACATACTTCATCATCCACGAAAACGGATCTTTGAAATACGGAAGTAGATTGTGTGTACCACAAGGTCCTGTTCGGGAAGAATTGATGAAGAAGCTTATAGCTCCCCATACTCAGTACACCCTGGTGGTAAAAAGATGTACAAAGATCTATGTCAACATTACTGGTGGTATGGAATGAAGCGTGAAGCAACCAGAAGCGTCGCCAAATGTTTGGTGTGTCAGCAAGTGAAATCTGAACATCACAGGACTGCTGGTTTACTTCAACTGTAACCTATCCCAGAATGGAAGTGGCAACATATTACCATGGATTTTGTGATTGCTCTTCTTCGCAGCACAAAAGGTAACGATGCAGTATGGGTTATTATGGATCGACTCATAAAGTTGGCTCACTTCATCCCATTTCGAGTTGGCCAATCTACTGAGACACTAGCAAAAAAGTATATGGAAGTAAGTCTGAATCTAAGTAAGATTTAACTCTTTATAGTGTGCTATTTCTGATACCCATGAACTCATGCAGGAGATCGTGAGATTACATAGAGTACCGATTTGCATTGTTTCCGATCGTGACACCAGATTCCGATCGTAATTTTGGCAGAGTCTGCAAGCTAGCTTGGGAACGAGTCTGAACTTTAACACAACTTACCATCCACAAACAGATGGACAGTCTGAGCGAATGATTCAGATCTTTGAAGATATGCTAAGAGCTTGTATGCTAGACTTCGGAAGATCGTTGGAAGATCGCCTACACCTTATGGAGTTTTCATACAACAACAGCTACCAAGCGAGTATTGGAATGACACTCTTTGTAGCTCTATATGGAAGGAAGTGTCGATCACCATTAAGTTGGGACGATATCGGAGATAGAGAACTCCTTGGACCTGAGATGATAGAAACAACTGTAGATGTAGTTCGTACTATCAGGGAAAGAATGCGCATAGCCCAAGACCGACAGAAACACTGGGCAGATGCAAAGAGCCGACACTTGGAGTTCCAACCGGGAGATCATGTCTTTGTGAAGATTTCTCCAAACCGTGGAGCGATTCGCTTTGGCAAGAGGGGTAAGCTAAGTCCAAGATTTATTGGACCGTTCGACATACTCGAACGAGTCTGGAAAGTGGCATATCGCTTGGCACTTCCACTCTCATTGGAAGGAGTGCACAACGTATTCCACATATTCTAACTCCGAAGATATGTAAGCGACCCCAGCCACATCCTTGATCATTACGAGCTCACTTGTAATGTTTCGAAATATTATTGATAATTATTTAGTTTAGTTTATTTAATTTTAGTTTTAAAATATTATTTTAAATTTTAATAAAGAGATTTTTCTCATAATTGGCTAGGATAATTAAGTAAAAGAGTATTTAGTTTGTAACATTAGTTGTAAAGAAGGGTTTTAGTGAAAGTGTTAGATTCTTTGTGATATATTATATTGTGTGAGGGTTTATATGTTAATATGTTGATTATAGGATTAGGTTATGGTGAACCTTAAGCATAACACACCTTGGAATGAACCTTATGCCCACACCTCCAACTTGCATGAATGCACAACACCTCTTCTTGGTGACACCTCCAACTCTTATCAATTCATACTTTTCCTATTTGGTTCAGTTATATCACTAGTTTATTGAAATTACTTAGTTTAGAAATCTCTCCACCCCACTTAAGAAAAGAAAAGCTAAGTCCTTGTATTTCCTCAACTCAAACCCTAAAGCTAGGATCTTGTGTTCTTAATTCAATCCTTCAAGCTAGGCGTATTATATTCTTGTGCACCTCTTGATGATTTAACTCAATGGATTCTTCAGTTGGTATAAATCTCAACTTTCAGATCTTATTTTAGTTTTGTTTAGTATAGGTTTTAGGATATCGGTAATATTGTATTTTTATAGATTTTAACACTGTTCTGTATCTCCTATATTCTTACTAATTTTTAACAAAATCAAATAATACAGTGGCCTTGTAGATTGGACCTAGAGTATACACTAGAAACACGGACCCGTTCTAGAAATTTTCGACCGGCGAAAATCCCAATTTTCCCGATCTCGCCGGTTTTTCATGGGAGTTGGTTGTTGAGTTTTTTAGGGTAGCTCTCTGTATGTCTTTTAGGGTATCTGGTATAGTTTGATTATGTTATATATTCTGTATATAAAATCTGGAAGTAAATTGCTTATTTTGGTTATAGTTCTAAATACGATACGGATATTTCGTATCACGATTTATGTTTTCCAGTTACGAACAGAATGGGGTTAGCTCAGGTTAGTCTAGGTTTTAGATAATTCATGATATTCTCACGTAACACGTTTAGTATGTAAGTCTTTTAGTTTCCACGTTTTCGCTGTATCGGATTTTAGCCGCTTTTATACGAAGATTCTTTTCGATATTAGGTTCGACCGCGGGGACTTCGGAGGCCGCAAGGAAGGGAGAAGAATTGATGATATCCGAGTAGATTCGACGTGTTTCGGTGAGTAGACTAAACATCTACCGGGGGATTTTGTATGGATGGCGTAATACACCCGTATTTAGAAATTTGGTTATAATTGTTTTCCATTCGCATTGTGTATATAATTAAAACTAAAAACTTCATCGTATGCATTCATATTTATAAATCGCCATTGTCTAACACTTGCTAGGACACTACACTATTTATCGATGAGTCATGTTGCACGCGCACATACCTACATGTTATACTATACCTCATCGGTAATTGATATGTCACGTACCCACTTAGAACTTGCCATGTCATATATGATTCGCTTCATACCATAAGCATCATAAATAATGGTTGTTTTGCATCATTGTTATCATTGACACCTATCATGTTTCACTTTCAATTGTTATTATTTGTAGCATAAGGTGTATTGGATTATGAGGATTTCTGGTTTTGAGTTTTATGCATTATTAAGTTATATTCGGCGGTTCTTCATGATTGATGTGATATGTCCACCATGAGATGTTGTTTTTATGATTTGGTTTTATTTTGAACTGAGTGGGGGAGCTATACGGTTGCGGATTTTTACGTCATCCGGAGCGAGTGGGGGAGTATACAGTCCGATTCATGGTGGACCCGGTCGAGACCGAGGGGTAGGAAAGCTGCATTTGAGACGGGGAGCCTAGCGAGGATACTCGATACCAGAGATAGTTGTAAAACACGGCGAATATCTGGAGGATACCGACCGATATTGCTGATTGGCAAGATCGTTTAGGGAACGATTCCTGCTAAAACAGAAGATTTGTGTATGTTCACTTATAAAAAAAGAAAGAAAAGAAAGAAAAAAAAGCAATGGAAAAATCCCCCTGATAGAGCATCACGTACCCACACATGATGCGCCTATAAACAAAATTCATAGGCATTGCGCTTAACAGTTAAGGCTGAAATTGAGCCTCACATGCAAGCACGTAAGCATCTATATACAAAGTATATAGGCGCCTTTTTAAAAATAAATAACAGGCTAGAGAAGCTCACGTGTCAGCACGTGATGCCTTTTTTGGGTTATTGCACATAAGCAAATGAGTTTAACTCTGTGAGGTCACGTGCTACATGTGAGTGGTCTCAAATGCCTTCTGAGCCGATAGAAGTAAATTCTAAGTAAAGGGATCAAAACCCTATTTGGAAAATATTTCCTTGAATCTTTCTAAACAAGAAAGATTACTCTCTGTAAAACAGAGTACCGTTGGATTAAAAATCCAATGGTGATTAAAAAATCACCAAGCCACAGAATAAGCTCTGGATGGGAAAATATTTTCCCAATCTTGTTTAAAACAAGAAAAATATGTTCTGTAAAACAGAAGTTCTTGGATCAAAGATCCAACGGTGGATAAAATCCCCAAATCAATTAAGATCTCTCAATGATAGATTTCTTTAACTAAATCAACAAATTTGCCTCTACTATATAAAGGACCCAAGACTTCAAGTCTTGCAAAGGAGAACCCCCCCCTATAAGATTTGAAAAATCAAAAAAAAGAGAGAGGAGTTCTCTTTTGAGAAAAGAAACCCTAGGTAAGAAGAAAGACCTAGAGATCATTTTATATCTTCTTCACCGTTTCAAGAGTTTAACTCTTCTAAAAAGAACTTAGTTTTTCCTCTGGTTGAGGTTTGCAGAAGCAGATCTTCCCACAAGTTGAGAATTTAATTCTCATTGGGGAGATTCTGTCATGCAGATTCAAAACTTAGAGGAAAGAACTAAGTTCAAGGAATTTAATTCTTACAAAAAGATATGGGAATTTAATTCCTCTGATAAAACTAGGGTTTAAACCTGCATAAGAATTTAATTCTTATAAAAATAAGGGACCTGAAATTCTCAAAACTCAGATCAAGATCTCCATGCACGTAAAAAAAAATGATTAGCGTTCAACGCTATAACAACAGATCACGTGTTCCCACATGAGCACCTCTGAGGAACAAAAAGGAAAGACTGTGATCAAATCACGTGTTCCCACATGACCCCTTAAAACGAGCGCCCAGCAATTACATGGAAAAAAGAATAAATCCAAAAACAATTCTCATTTTGGGGCGCCTCACGTGTTCCCACGTGACCCCCAAATAGTTGCTTAACACTTACATAGAAAAGGGGAAAATTCCAAAGACAGCGCTCACATTTTGAGCACCTCACGTGTTTACACGTGAGCATTACATGAGCTAAGTGCTTACCACTTATAAAAGGAAGAGGGAATAAACCCAAAGAGGCAGTGACCAACTCTGGGGCGCCTCACGTGTCTACACGTGAGGGCCACAAGAATTAAGTGTTTAACACTTATATACAGACGGGGATTTGGACCCAAGTGTACAGCGCCAACTTTCAGGCGCCTCACGTGCCACACGTGAGCGCCCCAAATTTCAGTGCTTAACACTGCTTTAGAGACTCACGTGAGAGCACGTGAGTACCGAGCATATATTAGTGTTTAACACTATAAGAAGCCAACTTCAGCCCCAAATTGGCCAAGTCTTCTTGAGATTAAAACGTCTTGGATCTCCAAATAGAATGAGCCTCTATGCTCATGACTTCCCAAATTAATTGACCAGAATGATGTCCATCACACATCTCCTAAGTTAATCTTAGTCTCCCAAAAATGACTAATGATTCTTAGATGGTCCACCATGATCTCTCCCCTCAATCTTGAATTTGGTTCAAGAGTACATCTCTCCATACCTCAGATACATGTCGTTGTAATTCTTCAACGTCTTCAGATAGGTGGAGGGTCCCGACAACCAACAGCTCTTGGGTGCACTTCCAAACCCATGAGCACATCCCTGTGGACCGCAATGTCCTTAAACTAGCTATGGACCGCAATGTCTTTAAACTAAACCCTCACACCAAAAATGGTGATCTATGAACCGAAAGGTTCTTAAACTAACAACGAACCGTAATGTCCCTGAACTAAAACGATAGAGCCAAAATGCTCTTTTGCTGGATCAAAAACAATCCTAAACCCCCGTTAAGTAGATCTTAGTCCAAGATCGGACTAACGTATTCTTAACAAACATTTAAGTTGATCTTAATCTCGAACGAGATTAACGATCCTTAAATCAAACCAAACTCAAATCTAAGAATATACGGATTTGGACTAATCCACGCCCTACGGGCAACACCATAAATTAGTCTCCATATACAATCCACGGGCAACCAAAAATAAAACAAACACATACGACACAAAGTGAACATCTAGAGCAGGAGAAAGTGGTTATCGCTACGCGGTAACGCAATTAATTGCATGGGCTTGCGCCCGCAGGGAAGAGCATTCCCACAATCAAAAACCCTTCACAACGAGGGGGAATCTGACGAAGTCTGTTATAACGGCCGCATCTGTCCAAACCTCCGATACACGGTGCTATAAATCAACTTGGCATCTTCGAAAAGGTGGAAGGATAAATCCAAATAGCATCTGCCCCAAATTCAGGCAAGACGTTTGTCTTCCCGTTTTTCGGCGGTAAACAGTGTCGATGTTGGACACGGAAAAAATGAATCTTATTTGGAAATGACCAATATTTTGAAATATTTGATGAGATTTCAGTGTTGTATTATATATTCATTTAGTACATATTCATGCGTCAATGTGTTATCATACATCATGCTTACCTTGTTTGCTTTTAGCTTTATTTCGTCATGCTTACAATATCAACTGTTAGATATTAGATTTACTCACTGAGTTGGCAACTCACCCCGTTGTGCCTTAGTTCTTTCCAGGAGACGTGTGGACCCATAGCAGCATCGCGGACACATTTTTCAGCTTTTCTCGCTTGTCTTGCTAGGTGGGTTACATATATAGTAATCTCCTATTTTGGTATATGTATTTTGGATCTAGTATTACTCCATCAGACCCTGTATATTTTGACATAGAACGAGGCATACTTGTATGTGTTTTGATTCGTTTTGAGTGAGATTGACCAGTTATGCTAGTTTATGCTCCTTTATTTTTATGCATGTGATTCTTCCCTTTTAAGCGTCGTACTGTTATTGCATGGGTTGTTTTCCTCCGTTGGATGTTGTTGTGCTCCTAATTAGGGATGCCACTTATTTAAACATTATATAACTGCTTTTATTAATAATTAAAAAGGGAGGTGCTGCCGAAATTTTAAATGCTAAAATCAGTTGGTTAAATTTCATTTCTTAAAAATCATTCGACATGCTACCTCATTCTTTTTACTTTAAAACTGTAAATTTCATAATTCCGCAATTAGGGTTTTGATCTTGGTTTTCTGGCTTACTCGGATTGTGTTGGTATCTTTAGATGTCATACAATCTAAGTGCCTGTCACGCACCAAATTCGGGTCATGACAAAGTTGGTATCAGAGCTTAGGATTAACCTTATGGAACCTAAGAGTGACTTGAAGTTAATAGGCTTAAATTTCGTTATGTAGGTTGACCCTTGGTTTGATGGAGTAGGTGATATAAGATGAGTAAAGTATCGTACATATGTTCCGCGGCATATTTACACTACGATACTCAGCCTAAGTAATCATAGAATGTATAACTTGATTAATCCTTCCTTTAACTCCCTATTATTGCTGTTCCTATTCGTATGCCTTATCAAATCTCGTTTCTTGTTCCAGTTGCTATGGCCACGCAAGCTAGGCGAGCCACAACCAGGGATGCAGCTCGGACAGATCCGCCCGTGACAGCGACCGACCCACAGGACGTCCCGACGGCACCAGGGCATGTTGATCCTCCTCCAGATAGATTGACTAGACTAGATGAGGGCATGTTGGGCTTACAGCAGATGATGGGGCAGTTGACTGAGGCCACCCATGTTCAGAGACAGGATCAGGCATCGATGATGGTAGAGCCCGTTGTACAGCCCGTGCAAACTGTCGCACCTGTAGACTCGAGGGTCATGGATGTATCACTTCCGGAGTTCATGAGGTTGAGGCCTCCGGTGTTTACGGAAACAGACGCAACAGAGGATCCCCAGTCATTTCTTGATAGGATGACAAGGATCGGCAGGTCATTAAGATGTTCAGATGCGAGGTCGGTGGAGCTGACCAGTTTTCGGTTAGAGGGACTTGCACAGACATGGTGTGAGTCGATGGAGAGAGGGCGAGCCGCAGGTCTTCCTCCGATGTCATGGACAGAGTTTTCTGAGGTTTTCCTTGCCAAATTCCTTCCGCAGAGTGTGAGAGATGCCAGAGCCAGCAGTTTTGAGGCGTTGCGGAAATCTGCCGATATGCCTACGGCAGAGTATGTATTGCAGTTCATCCAGTTATCACGCTATGCTCCATACTTAGTTCCCACGGAGGAGCTCAGGGTGAAGAGGTTTGCGAGGAGCCTAGATACACAGTTGTTCCTTGCTATAGGCTCCCAGCATTTCGATACTTATACACAGGCTATGGACGTAGCGATGCGAGTGGAGGAGCGTCTGAATAAGACAACGATTGTTCCTGAACCGAAGAAGACTAGACCTTTTAGGTCAGTTACCAGGCAGTTTGACAGAGGTCGAGGCAGACACATTCCAGGCCGCAGTTTTGGTCAAGGTTGGGCTCAGGGCTAGATGTTCGGCTTGTATCCCGAGGAGCAGAGGCCGCCACCGACATGTTTTAGTTGTGGGCGTCCAGGGCATTACGCTAGGGATTGTAGACTCTAGAGAGGGACTGTACTTCCACAGGCTGCTTTACCCCCTCCACCTTCTACTTCGATGGCATTACTTTCTCCACCAGCCGGTACTATGCGCCAGGCCGTTGCACCGCGAGGTCGAGGATTTGCAGGACATACTCAGAGAGGATGGAGAGACCGAGGGAGAGGATGTCAGGATGCAGGTAGGGGTCAGGCTCGGGTTTTCGCCTTAACTCCCCAGGATGCCCAGGCATCCAATGCAGTTATGACAGGTACTCTTTCAGTATATTCCATAGACACGCATATTTTATTTGATCCCGGTTCTATGCACTCTTACGTGTCTGCACACTTTGCACTTTCTCTGGGGAGAGATTCATCGTTATTAGAGTTACCGCTTGTCGTGATTACTCCTGTGGGGGATTCTTTTGTAGCCTGACACGTATTCAGGTCCTGTTCCATATATATTGGTGATAGGGATTCGTTAGTTGATTTGATTCTCCTGGATATGCTAGATTTTGATGTACTTCTCGGTATGGATTGGCTGGCCGCTTGTCATGCTTACGTTGATTGTCGGGGAAAAGCGGTCAAATTCTGTTTTCCAGGCAAGCCGATTTTCGTTGTGCAGGGAGACTACAGTGTAACTCCCGCCAACCTAATTTCTGCTCTTTGTGTGGGACAACTCTTGAAGAAGGGTTGTCGTGGTTCCTTAGCATTTATTCAGGGCGTGGGAGCCGCTGAGGTCCCGTTGGACCAGATTCCGATCGTACGAGAATTTCCTGATGTGTTCCTGCTGAGTTACCAGGATTGCATCCTGAACGAGATATCGAATTTTGCATTGACTTGATTCCTGGTGCGAAGCCTATTTCTGTACCGCCCTATCGGATGGACCCGACGGACCTGAAGGAGCTCAAGGGTCAGTTGCAAGAATTGCTTGATAGGGGGATCATTCGTCCGAGTGTATCATCATGGGGAGCTCCTGTCCTGTTCGTTAAGAAGAAGGACGGCAGCATGAGATTGTGCATCGACTACAGGCAACTGAATCGAGTTACGGTGCGAAATAGGTATCCATTACCTCGTATTGATGACTTATTCGATCAGCTACAGAGAGCCGGCTATTTCTTGAAGATCGATTTGCTGTCCGGGTATCATCAATTGAGAGTTCGGAAGGATGACATTTCGAAGACTGCTTTTCGCACACGATACGGGCATTATGAGTTTTTGGTGATGTTGTTCGGGCTCACCAATGCCCCGCAGCTTTCATGGATATGATGAACCGCATATTCAGGCCGTTTCTTGATCAGTTCATTATCGTATTCATTGAAGATATTCTTGTATACTCCCGTAGTCGAGAGGAGCATGAGCAGCACTTGCGAATTACGTTGCAAATTTTGAGGGAACACCAGCTGTTCGCTAAATTCTCCAAATGTGCTTTCTGGCTGGATAGTGT
This sequence comes from Agapanthus africanus, assembly GCA_030015575.1. Classification (NCBI taxonomy): domain Eukaryota; kingdom Viridiplantae; phylum Streptophyta; class Magnoliopsida; order Asparagales; family Amaryllidaceae; genus Agapanthus; species Agapanthus africanus. The sequence continues at coordinate 893,545,985 of JASDDO010000019.1, forward strand.
GGATTTCTTGGGTCACGTGGTTATGAGAGATGGCATACGTATGGACCCAAAGAAGATCGAGGCAGTGCAGTACTGGTTTAGGCCTGTATCAGTTACGGAGATTCGCAACTGTTTCCCCCTAATAAAATAGCAAAGCTCTGTTCAAAATTTGAAAGAGGCAGCGCCTCACGTGCCTTGCACGAAGGTGCCAGCGCCAAGAGTTAAAAACTTTTAGGCAGCGCCTCACGTGCCTTGCACGAGGGTGCCAGTGCCAAGAGTTAAAAAACTCTGAGGCAGCGCCTCACATGCCCCGCACGAGGGCGCTGGTGCCAGAACTAAAAGTTCTCTGCCGTTGGATCAAAGATCCAACAGAGATGATAAATCATCAAAGCACAGAATTAAATTCTGATTGAGCAAATACTCCTCAAATCTTTCTAAATAAGAAAGATTATGCTCTGTAAAATAGAGCACCGTTGGATTAAAAATTCAATGGTGATTAAAAATCAAAAAGCTACAGAATAAGCTCTGTAGGGGAAAACATTTTCCCCAATCTTTTTAAACAAGAAAGATTGGGCTCTGTAAAACAGAGCACCGTTGGATTATAGATCCAATGGTGATTAAAAAATCACCAAATTACAGAATAAGCTCTGTATGGGAAAATATTTTCCCAATCTTGTTAACGACAAGAAAAATGTCTTCTGTAAAACAGAAACCCTTGGATCAAAGATCCAATGGTGAATAAAATCCCCAAATCAATTAAGAAATCTCTCAATGAAAGATTTCCTTAACTGAATCAACAAATTTGCCTCCACTATATAAAGGCCCCAAGACTTCAAGTCTTAAAAGGAGGACCCCCCCATAAACTTCGAGTTCAAAAAGAGAAGAAGCAAGCAAAAAGAGTCTTATGAGAGAAGAAAGAAGAAGAATTTTCTTCAGGATAAATAGAGATCATAGTATCTCATCTGCATACCCGAGGGTTTAACTCTTATAAAAGAATATAGTTCTTTCCCTGGATCTAAGATCCATGAGACAAATCTCCCACAAATGAGAATTTAATTCTCGTAGGGATGAATTTGCTCTTGGGGATTGAAGATCCAGGGGAGAACGAAGAATTGAACTCTTCAGAAAAATGCATAAAGAAGGAAACAACGCCGAGCGCCCCATGTGCCCCTCATGTGGGCTCTGCTAAAATAAAGAATGCCTAGCACTCATCGGTTGGCACCAAGCGTCCCACATGCCCCTCACGTGGGCGGTGCTAAAATAAAGAGTGCCTAGCACTCAGTGGTGGGCGCTCAGTGCCAAGCGTCCCATGTGTCCCTCACATGGGCACTGCTAAAAGAAAGAGTGCTCTGCACTCAATGGTCTGCACTCAAAAGGAAAATGGGGAATAAAACAAAGAGTACTCTGCACTCAATGTTCGGCGCTCGGCGCTAAGCGCTTCACGTGTCCCTCACGTGGGCGCTGTTTAACATAAAGCGCTCTGCAAACAGAGCCCAGCGCCATAAAGAGTGTTTAACACTCCAAAAAAAAAACAAAAAAAAATGGTGAGCGTCAGAGCCCATAGTAATGCTCAGCATTTTTGCACAGAAAAGGGACCGAGCCCAAACAAGTGTTTAACACTTTATTCAAAGACTGAGTGGGTTGAGCCCGAGTTGACCACAAGTCCCTAATTCATATCAACCGAGCTCATATGCTCACAATTCTTCCAAATTGGTCTTAGCCCCAAACACAACTACAGATCTCCCAATTGGCATTGGTTCAAGGGTACATCTCCCCACACCTCTGATATATGTCGTTGTAATTCTTCAACGTCTTCAGAGAGGTGGCGAGTCCCTACAACCAACAATTCTATGGACCGTAATGTCTTTAAACTAGCTATGGACCGTAATGTCCTTAAACTAGTTATGGACCGTAACGTCCTTAAACTAAAACGATGAAGCTCAAATGCTCTTTCATTGGATAGACAATGATCCCGAACCCCCGTTAAGTAGATCTTAGTCCAACATCGGATTAACGTATCCTTAACAAATATTTAAGTTGATCCTAATCTCAAACAAGGTTAACGATCCATCAATCAACCCAAACCCAAATCTAAGAACATATGGATTTGGACTGATCTACGCCCTACGGGCGACAACACAAATTAGTCTTCGTATACAATCCACGGGCAACCAAAAAAAACACATACACACGACACGATGTGACCTTCTGGAGCCAGAGAAAGTGGTTACCGCGATGCGGTAGCGTAATTAACTGCAGGGGCTCGCGCCTGCAGGGAAAGGCGTCCCCACAATCAAAAACCCCTCGCAAACGTAGGGGAATCTGTCGAAGTCTGCTACAACGGCCGCATCTATTTAAACCTTCGATATACGATACCATAAATTAACTTGGCAACTTCGGAGAGGTAGACAGATAAATCCAAATACCATCTGCCCCCCAAAATTCAGGCCAGACGTTCAAACGTCCCGGTCGCGTCTTTCGGCGGTAAACAGATTCTGGCATGCCCGGTGGGAATTTTTCCTCTTTCCACTCCACACTTCGTGTGTCGTGTTCATGAACGGATCACAGTTTAATTTGGTTGCCCCTGGATTCGAGGTATTAGATTTGGTGTCTTACTCTATGCCGAAGAGAAGATGACGTCGACGACTTCCAACTGCACCAATTGCAACAACAACTACCACTCCGTCCCTGTTAGAAGACTGACTTATGGTCCCTAAGTGGCCTTCATCTTCGCAATGCCAGTGGAACAAGTGACTCATGCCATCACTGGACTGTTCTTCGGGACCATGCTCCCTATAATGAGCTTCAATGCTTCAATGCCATCACAGGTGGCTCCAAAGAAGTCGGTCTTCGATCGGCTTGCAACTACCACAGTCCCTCTCAACGGATCTTCCGATTCCAACGCCTCAGTTTTTAACAAACTGGGCTAAGGCTCCAGTAGGCCCGTAAAGAGGCCTGCAATACCTGAATGAGTTATCCCGAAGTGGATAGCCATTCCAGCTCCGGTAGACGAAGTCATCAAAAGGGCTTCTCCTGCTAAGGGATCAGTCTTCGCAAGACTGGCCGTTCCAACTCCTGCTATGGGTAAGGTCGTTACAAGTGCTTCCCCTATTCAAAAGTTAGTCTTCGATAGGCTAGACGTTCCCTCTCAACGGACGGCAGTCTTCGATAGGTTGGAACCAAAAGCAGCCTATCATCAAAGCAAGGGGCATGACGAGGTCGCTTCTATGACCGAGGAGATCCCATCTACACGACATGCTCGACATTGCTACTGGCGCTGAGTGAGGAAAGCTGGGGGCAACTCTCCTTCTGGACTTACCCTACCAGCTCCAACGGTGAAAATTGACGCTGCTGTTCCAACTAGGAACAGTTTCGAGCTACTCAGGAGGGTGCGTAAGAACTCTCCAACAGCCATACTGAAGAAGTCTCCTTCGCCTGTCGAAAACACAACACAGGTGAAGCCGGAACAGCCTCTTCAGCGGTTGTCCTCCCAGATCCACAGAGTTTGGCGGAAAGTCCAGGACTCTATAACTACAAAAATTACTCTCGCCGGCTGAAGAAGACGAAGGCTTGGCAATAGGAGAATCATCCAACCGCCATACCATGAAAGGTATCATCTGCATGGGTACTTGCCGCAACGGCCCCCTCAACCTCGACCTCCTATAAAAAGAAAAGGCCTGAGAATCTCCCACCGCTGGTGGCAAATATCAAAGGCAGTGGACCCAAACACCCCCAGTCCGGGGCATGGTTATGCATACCGTCTACATGGCATACGGAAAAGAGGATAGTCATGCTTCCGTGAGTCATCGACCACTCACGCGGTCTGTGACGAAAGCTCAAAAGCAACAAAAAAAGCTCCAAGAGATGTTGACAAGAATGGCCGCACTTACATAGCAGAAAGAAAGCCCTGAAGTATCGTCGGAACAACGCCAGGAGCAGGAGACCGACACAGAATTCCTACGGAGGGTGCTTGAAAAGAAAGATAAAGAGGCCGCGAAACAAGCGGCTAATATAAAACAAATGGCGCTTTTGTTCCAAGACATGGTTGGGATGATGATCCAGCCAGATCCTCCAGCTGAAGACCCTCCAATAATCATTGAAGACGACAGAGGGGAGACATCAAACCCTCCTCTAGCCTTATCGGCAGCCAGGGAGGAGACGATATCCAAAGCTACCCTTGATGACTACATAGCTCAACAAATACGAGCTCATCAAGCGAACGAAGCGGCAGGCTAGGTCGTTAGAACTGGGCGACCTTACCCAGGTGGTACGACCAAATTAAGTACCCGGCAGGATATACGATCCCCAAATTCCATGTGTATAAGGGGACGGGAAATCCGCACCAACACGTTGCTCAATTCAGAGCTTTATGCGGTAACACCGGGGGCGATGACAAACTATTGCTTTGCCAATTTGTCGGCAGCTTGGCGGAGACGGCATTTGAATAGTACTCCGAGCTCCCAAATGACTTTGTCAAGACATTTATGGAGATGGAACTACTGTTCACACAGTGGTTTGCAAGCGCAAGAGAGCGTACCCCAATCATAGCATTAATCAACTCCAGAGTGAAGCTGGGAGAAACTTGGGTTCAGTAAGCAATTCGGTGGCGGAACCTATGGTCAAAGTGTGAACATCGCATAGAAGAAGCTCCTGCTGTGGGCATGTTCGTGTGGACCCTTGATCCTCAGGCAACTATATCCCAGTTTATGATGTTCTTCAAGACGACCACCTTCCAGGCCTTGATTGACAAACTGTCCTAAATGGACCAGATAGGCCATATACCTTCCTCTTCAAAGACAGATCTTCGGAATGAAAAGGGCAAAGGGAAAGCGACTTTCGTCGCCAACGCTCAACAACAATCGAGTGACCCAAAACCGGTTATTCGCCAAAACAACAGATCGAGAGCCCTCGAAGAGAAGTTGAGACGTCCTTACTCATTTCCCCAGGAAAAAACGAGACTATTCGAACTGGCGCTGCGCAACAGGCTCATCACTCTGCTGGATCCGAGATGCCCACTGCAATCGAGCGACGTCAACAATCTCAATTACTGCCCCTACCACCGAATAGTGGGCCATCCAATAGAAGATTGCTACGTCTTTAAAAACTGGTTGAAGACCAGTATCAGCAGGGCAAGTTCGCGTTGTCTAAAAACTAGAAGGTAAACACGCCGCAGCAGCACACTCCTAAAAAGGTGGATACGCCGGAGGCATCATGCTCATTTGTGGAAGAAGCTCCGTGGCAAGTGATCCTTTCAGCTAAAACTAAAAGAATGCTGAAGGATCTTCAAGCATGTCCAACGATTAGGTGGAAGAGCCGGCTGGAGCCTGAGATCATTGACGGAATGCTGAAGCCGCACCCAACGCTGAAAGTTGGTAACGATGGACAAAACCTCCAAGCCAAGCCTACGAACTCTTCAAAGAAAAATAAGAAGGCCAAGAAGCCCATGCAGCTTGACGGCAATCGTACGAGTCTGCAAAAGTACATCGATGCGCTGGAAGAATACAACCAAAAATCGCGGACCTCAGTCACACTGAAAGAATTCCTCAAGCATATTCTTGAAAACGGAGACAGTGAAATTGATGAAGGAGACGACTCGTCAGAAGAACCTGAGGAGTATGTGGCGATCTGCCACATGATCTCTCACTCATCGATAAACGGCAAAGAAGCTCCTGACGTAGAGAAACTGGGGGCAAATCCAGAACCAAAACCCATGGAACCGTCAGATGACCTCATTGATAAGCTGCTGAACGAAGCTCTTCAAAAGAGCAAAGCTGATTGAGAACTTGAAGCGGCCATTTACGAAAAGGCCAAGCGTCGGTGTCAAGCCAAAAAAATCCGGTAATGAGAAGTCATGAAGTACCCCAACCGGATCAAAGTGCCCTTGCCACCAGCAGGAGTAGAATCAAGATAAGGAAGCAGTTCGCCAAAGCACTGTCAATGGGAATGAAACTACAACCTTTCAAAGAAAATACTTCCGGGAATACGTGTCCCGACGAACTAGATGTACATTCGAACTACTGCTTATACCATCGGAAGGTCACGCACCCTACCGAAGAGAGCAATACCTTCAAGAAGTGGTGGCAGGGATACGTTTCCCACCGACAACACTTCAAATGAGTAAAGCGCAAAGCCCGTCGGGAGCAGAGATGTAAGGCAGACGAGCATGAAGGAACAACCGGTAACTGTCACATGGTTGATGCCATCCCGACAAGAGCAAAACTTCAAGTTCTTACCTTCGAGAGTGATTCTGACGAAGAAATAGCCCTCGACCCTCTCTTCAAGGAATCTACCTCCGAAAGAGAAGAGGAAATGAAGAACTGTGAGAACATTCAGCCGCGTAACCGTACGTTGCCTGAAAAGAATCTTGGACCTTCAAACAAAGGTTTGGGCAAAAGGGACAAAGGAAAGGAAAAAGTCCCTGAGGAGATGGCTCTCAATGATAGAGTTGTCGAAGAGCTTACAGCTAAGGACCCGCTCAAGAAGAAAAAGGTGGATTACGATATCCTGGAGCATCTGAGAAAGATACCCTCCCAATTGAGTATCTTGGATGCCCTTCTCTTGTCTAAAGAGGCACGAGATTCCCTGATCAAGGCGTTACAAGAGCCCGACCAATTTCAAGCCTTCCTGGCGGAAGAAAAGATGAAGAATGAGCTGGATGAAGTCCACACGGCTGACATCACCTTCAGCGATGAAGACCTCCTTCTCGGAACGTGCGAGCACAACCGTCCGCTGTATGTAACCGGGTATTGTCACGATATCAAGATAGGAAAGATCTTTGTCGACAACAGGTCCTCCGTCAACGTTCTCAACGTAACGGTGTTGATTGGTCGAAAATATTGCATTTTTAACACATCAATTTCCCTAATCTTTGCAATCATCTAAAGGTGTTTGGTATGAATATAGCACATATTAGCAATTTGTCTGTAAAATATCAAATAACATGTGTTATACATTATAACCGGCATTTTGAGGGAAATTATGTGTTTATTATTGCACGCATGATCTTTTGTGTGTCAACACTTGTCTCGAGATTGTGTGCAGGAAATTCTCCAGGTAAAAGAGCCGGAACTGCTAAAAGTGCTGATAAAATACGACAAGTCCAAGACTTGTGATCTGGCAGTAAACAAGAAAATATAAAAATATTTCAGACATCAGGAAACAACCCTAAAGCCAACAAAAGAATACACTGGAAATTTCAGGCACAGATCACCCAAAACGGCCGCGGATCCGCGGCCGAGTCAGGCTGATACGCAGCGGATCCGCGGCCGAATCGACTCGTCGGTAGCAGAAACTTTTTGCAGGCTTCTTCTTTCAACGGCCAAACTTCTTCTAGAACCTTCAGTTTCTCGAATTATCCAGAAGCTTCCCTCCAACAGCAAGTCTTCTCTTGTAAGCTAGATAACTAACTTAATCTAGAAGCTTCTCTTCAACTACCAAGCTTACAAGAGAAGCTATACCTAGCTTCTAGGGGAAGCTAAAGGGAAACACTATAAAAAGGCACCTAAGGCTTCATGAAGAGATTGTTCATCAATTAGTGTAAAATTCTAGTGAGATCCAAATCAATTCTAAACAAATTGAGTGACACAATTTGATCCAAATCAAGATTCATCGAGTACCGGTTCAAGCAAGCATTCAACGAGCCTTTTTGAAGCAACGCCGATCTTCATCCGAGCAAGTGATCCACGATGATCCGCGACTCAAGAAGACGATGCGAAGCTAGTTCGATGATTTAGTTCCTCCTCAATTCTTGTAGTCTTTAAGTGTATTGTAACGAAACATCGAATAATAAAAGGTGAAAATTCTTGATCTTGCTTTTCTTTACATTTGAGCATTATGAAGAGTTATCGATTCTTGATTGTTATCTTTTTCATGATGTTTGAGTGAAAACTCCGCTTGTGGAGGAATCGAGAAAATAGGTAGATGATGATGACTAAATTCTTGAACGATTCTTAAGTCTTATGAGTTTTGTAAACTTTAGGAAATTGAATCATCGATAACCTAATTTGAGCGAGATGCTTTCTTGAATGTTTTCGCTCCAAATTAAAGATCAACGATCAATGATTGAATTTCCTAGAGGTTAGAATTTGACTGCTAATTAACGAAAGGATAAGGGATGATGATGAAGAAACCCCAGTTTCTTCGATAGATCCCTAAATCTCGTTGATTGTCATCGATCTGGTAACAAATCTTTAATAGATAAGAATTTGTAATCATTATTCTTCATCATCACTATCGATTGGATCGATTCCTATAAGCCTCTTTACAAATCTTGATAATTCATTCGATTTGGACATCTTCGTGATCTTTAGTATTTCTTGATTTTAGATCTACTTCTTTATGATTCTTGAAACTAAATTTCATAAATCTTGAATCAATTTTCTTTTATCTTTTAATTTTCAACCCAACTAAAACAAGATCGATCAAATCACGCTTTCCCTGTGGACGATCCGTACTCGCTAACGAACCTACAAATGACACCGTTAATTGATTGCGGTTATTAAAAATTTCTTTGGTTGTGATATATTTTACATTTTCCAAACACGACACGGAATTTTAAGACCAATCAAATGGCGCCGTTGCCGGGGATAGTGTGTTAATTTGTTCGTTTTTGTAATTTGAGTTGAAAAAATTATTATTCCATCAGAATTTTTAGATCAAAATTCGTACAAGCGCTTAACGATTTGTTGTGATTTGTTGCAAGGAGATCTGGAATCTGTGGAGCAAGAGGAAAAATTTTCAGGACATCTCAGAGAATTCAGTGAGTGAACAGGAGCATCTGCACGAATTTTTGTGTAGAGATCTCAACATCCGACCGCGCATCCGCGGCCATACTGTGCATCTCGCGGCGGTTCCGCGGCGACATAGAAGCTTCAGTGCACCAAAATTCTCTGGTATACTTCTGACTTTCTTGTCTCCTCCCTGCTCTGCTCTATTAACCAATTTCTGCAGGATTCTTTGCAAAAATTCGCAGCACCGCAAAAAGAAAAATTGTTGCATGTTTGATCTTGGTTGTTTGCATTTTTAACACGGAAATTAAGGGGCAAAGACCAAATTCAGATTAGGTAGGGAGTTCATTACCCTTCCTAAGCCCCAAAAATCACAAAACTTGCATCCGCATCACCCTCATTAACTAAAAAATATCTAGACATGACTCTAAGGACCGTCGTGCTCACTTATGACAGAAGGAGGTCGTGGGTAATCTATTGCTTATCCGCGTTTCTTTTGTGGTGTCTAAGGCAAGTGTGTCTAAGGAAAGTGGTTACTTAATTTGGCCCACTACTTACGTAGTGGAGAACTTACCACTTACCTGGCACTTACCTGGCCACAGGAGGGGCAAAGAGGAAGTAGAGGATCTATCTTGCGACTTGTCTTCTGGAAGCCTAGGAGCGGTCTAGAGACTTGACCTAGGTGACCATTAGAATTGGGGTTGCTTGTGCATTGTTTGTGTGAATTTTTCAAAAATCCATACTTTTTCAAAACAAACACCAACTCATCTTTTCCTTAATTATCACAACGCTGGCACTTGTGCTAAACCATTTAGTGCATGCTCGGGTGGACACGGGATTCTAGTGCTCGTCTTGTCCGCGTTCCTCCTATCGACTCCGAAGTCGGTAATTCTACGTCTACTTTTTCTTCGCCTACTAGCACACCCACTTCGATGGACGGTTCTCTATTGAACTTCTTTAACGCTACTCTGCCACCGTCCGCAGGTGCGCAGAATCCGTCCCACATCTCTCTTTAAGAGAGATGTTACCCTATGAGAGGTCCTCTTTCGACCTGTCTTACCATTCCACCAGCCAATGGGGATGATTTTGAAATCAAACCCCAATACATCAATCTTCTACCCAAGTATCACGGTCTCGAGTCTGAAGACACATACGTCTTTATTACCAAATTTGAAAATGTATGCGTTATGATGGGTACTTCACAGCTTTCCGTGGATGCTATGAGATTACGTCTTCTCCCATTCACTTTGTGCGATATAGCCGAGAAGTGGATTTATAACACAGCCGCACATTCTATTTCAAACTAGGATGAATTCGTCCCAGCTTTCCTAAAGAAATTCTACCCCAATCATAAAACAGCTCGAGTCCGTAGCGAAATAAATCAATTTACCCAGCTTCCAAATGAACCATTTTCGAAGTGTTTTGAACGCTTCAAGGATCTGTTAGTTCAATGTCCTCATCACGGAGTTCCTAGATGGGATCTGTGCAGAATCATATATAAAGGCATTAATCCTACAGCAAAAAAGAACCTTGAATCCATGTGTCAAGGCACCTTCATGACTAAAGATGATAGTGAAGCCTGGAGATTTTTAGAAGATTTCGCTGAAAAATCTTTACAGTGGGAGAGTGTAAACCAGTCATCGTCTAGGGGTGGCATTCACCAAATTGATGTTTCCATAGGAGTTAGAGTTGAAATGGCAGCAATGCAAAAAAAACTCAAAGCTATGGAACATAAATTTTTAGCAGCCTCCCTAAATCATATGTCACTTTCCAAAACTGTCTGTGGATACTGTTCTGATCCATCTCATCTTACGGAAGAATGCCCTTTAAATTCTCTGTTCAAAGGTCAAGAGCATACCAATACTAATTTCCAACAAAGACCTAGAAACGATCCGTATTCTTCCACTTATAATCAGGGTTAGAGGAATCACCCTAACTTTACTTGGAACCAACAACAAAATCAAAACACGGTTCCAAATCAAAATAATTTCCAAATGGCTCCTCTACCACAACAGCAGCCATTTCAATTGACTCAGCACCCCTATCAATCACAAAACTTTCAAAATCCCGTCAATACACCTGCACCGTATAATCCTTTGCAGTTGACCAGTCCTTATATTTCCTCTTCACTCGAACGGACTTTTGAAATGTTTATGAAACAAATGTCGGCTGAATTTAAGTCTTCCCTCGATAAATTCCAGAAAAACTCTGACCTCAATAGTGAGAGTATTAAATCGATGGAAGCTCAAATTGCACAATTAAAATCCGAAATGAGTGCTAGAGAGAAAGAGAAACTTCCGTCTCAACCCCTACCAAATCCTGGGCATAACAATGTGAATGACATCACAACGTTGAGATCTGGAAGAGTGCTGAACAATCACATTGGGGAAGAGATTGATGATAATGAAAAATCTATCAATAATACCTCGGCTGAGACTTTTCCTTCCACATCCACTTCTACTTCTACACCCACTTTATCTACCCCTCCATTTTCTTACGAGCCTATTTTTCGTTTTCCCCAAGGCTCGACACCTCAGCATACCTCTTCTAGTCCACCAAAGACGATCCCCACTCCTATTCTGGGATCAGTTCCACATACACAACCTTCTCCAATGTTGGACCCAGCTCTTATTACTAAAGCTCCTTATCCGAATCGGTTAAGGGAAAACAAATTGAGTCCATATATGGAGAAGATTATGGAAATGTTCAAACAGGTTAACATCAATATTCCTCTCCTAGATGCTATTCAACAAGTCCCCGCTTATGCGAAAATTCTCAAAGACTTGTGCACTAGGAAGAGGAAGACTCAAGTGCCTAAGAAGGTCTTCATGACTAATAATGTTAGCACTGCTTTTACCCCACAGTTACCAAAGAAACGTAAGGACCCAGGATGTCCTACAATCTCGATTTCTATTGGGGGTAAAAATATTAACCCTGCTTTACTTGACCTTGGCGCAAGTGTTAACCTGCTTCCATATTTTGTCTATGAGCAGTTAGGGATTGGAGAGTTGAAACCAGCTCATTGCACTCTCCAAATGGCAGACCGTTCAATCACCAAACCTAGGGGTGAACTGGAGAATGTGTTGATAAAAGTCGGGGAATTTATATTCCCTGTGGACTTCATTGTTCTCGATACACAATCTGTAGCAAACCCACAGAACCAAATTCCGGTGATTCTGGGTCGACCATTCCTTGCCACTTCCAATGCTGTCATTAACTGTCGAAACGGTTCAATGAACCTTCCTTTTGGAAAAATGACAATTGAACTGAACATCTATAAAATTGGAAGTCAGCCGTCTGAACCCTCTGCTTACGTACTTGATGTCTGTTCTGTCCATGAGATTGCTCCCGAAAATTGCAAAGTTGATGAACTTTGCTTTGAAGATCTCGACGACACTAGCACATCAATGTTTGATCTTGCACATCTTAGTGAGGACACTCTTTCCACTCCTGAGTCTGACACTCTTGACTCATCACTTTCCGAGTCTGTATCCTATGCAGACTACGAGCTTCTTTGTGACTCTGAATATCATTCGATGATCCCACCTTCTATAGTTTCTCCGCCAGCATTAGATCTCAAACTTTTACCTTCTCATCTTAAATATGCATATTTAAGTGAGAATGAGTCTTTACCTGTTATCATATCTGCCTCTCTAGCCTCAGAGCAAGAGAATGCGCTTTTGACGGTATTGAGATCTAATAGGCAAGCATTTGGTTGGACTATGGATGACATCAAAGGGATTAGTCCCTTAATTGTAGAACATCATATACATCTGATGGATGAAGCCAAGCCAACCCGAGAACCACAGAGACGGTTGAACCCCGTCATGAAGGATGCGGTTAAGAAAGAAATCATCAAATGCCTTGACAATGGTATCATTTACCCAATCTCCGATAGCCAATGGGTGAGTCCAATTCATGTCGTCGCTAAGAAATCTGGCATTACAGTCATAACAAATGAGGCTAATGAGTTAATCCAGATACGCGCTCAAACTGGCTCCCGTGTATGTATTGATTATAGAAAACTCAATGCCGCAACGAGGAAATACCACTTTCCTCTACCTTTCATTGACCAGATGTTAGAACGCTTAGCTAGACGTGAATATTACTGGCTATAACCAAGTCCCTGTTGCCAAAAACGATCAAGACAAAACCACATTTACTTGTCCTTTTGGTACTTTTGCTTATAGACGCATGCATTTTGGGTTATGCAATGCTCCCGCTACATTTCAGCGGTGTATGATGGGGATATTCTCGGACATGGTCGAGAATTTTTTGGAGATTTTCATGGACGATTTCTCGATATTCGGAGATTCTTTTGTTGACTGCCTATCTCATCTTGACGCAGTTCTTACTCGTTGTAAAGAGAAGAACTTAACCATGAATTGGGAAAATGCCATTTCATGGTCCAAGAGGGAATTATGCTTGGACATGTGATTTCACGGAAAGGCATTGAGGTTGACAAAGCTAAAATAGATGTCATTCAAAACCTTCCTCATCCCAAATGCGTCAAGGATATACGATCCTTTCTTGGCCATGCAGGCTTTTACAGGAGATTCATTAAAGATTTTAGCAAAATTGCTAGACCTTTAACTCTTCTCTTGGCCAAGGACACAACCTTTCACTTTGACTCGGATTGTGAGGCAGCATTTGACTCACTGAAACACTCTCTCACTACAGCCCCCGTTCTATCTTCTCCAGATTGGAACCACCCTTTTGAGCTTATGTGTGATGCATCAGATTTTGCAGTTGGTGCAGTTTTAGGACAGCACATTGAAAAGATGCCACACGTGATCTATTATGCAAGTAAGACTCTGAACGATACTCAAATTAATTATACAACTACCGAAAAAGAACTTTTTGCAGTTGTATTCGTATTAGAAAAATTCAGACCTTACTTGATTGGCTCACCTATTGTTGTGTGCACTGACCACTCCGTCTTGAAACATCTTTTGGCGAAGAAGGATTCTAAAGGTAGGCTAATACGTTGGATCCTTCTATTACAAGAATTTGATCTTGTTATTAAAGATAAGAAAGGATGTGAAAACGTTGTAGCCGACCATCTTTCGCGCATCTCTTCTTCACCTGTGACCTTGCCGATCAATGATTCTTTTCCAGACGAACAACTCTTGAATGTATCCGACGAACCTTGCTTCAAGGATATTGTGAATTATCTTGCTACAGGACTTATTCCGCGCGAATGGTCGAAACAGGACAAACATCGATTTCTATCCCAAGTAAAACATTTTTACTGGGATGAACCCTATCTGTTTAAGTATTGTCCTGACCAGATCATTCGCAGATGTATCCCTAATGATGAATTCAAGAGTGTTCTATCTTTTTGTCATGATCAGGCATGTGGGGATCATTTCGGTCCTCGAAAGATGGCGGAGAAGGTTTTGCAATGCGGTTTTTATTGGCCGACTTTGTTCAAAGATGCATTTGATCATTGCAAAACCTGTGCACGGTGTTAACACATGGGTAGGATTTCCCGGAGAAATGAGATGCCACTTCAACCCATCTTGGTGGTTGAAATTTTTGACGTTTGGGGTATTGACTTTATGGGTCCTTTTCCCTACTCCTTTGGGAATCTGTACATATTGTTTGCGGTTGATTATGTCTCGAAGTGGGTTGAAGCTATTCCTTGTCGCACTAATGACAAAAAGGTTGTCATTAGGTTCCTTAAAGAAAATATCTTTTCACGATTTGAACACCCGCGTGCTATCATTAGCGATAACGGGACGCATTCTGCAATCGGTCTCTCGAGACTTTGATGCAGAAATATACAATCAACCACAAACTTTCAACACCCTATCATCCCCAAACGAGCGGGCAAGCTGAGGTTTCAAACAGACAAATCAAACAAATTTTGGAGAAAACTGTTTCTAAAAATCGAAAAGATTGGTCAACCAAATTGACGGATGCTCTTTGGGCATTCCGAACTGCATATAAAACCGATCTAGGTATGTCTCCTTACAGACTAGTGTTTGGAAAGGCTTGTCACCTTCCGGTCAAGATTGAGCACAAAGCAATGTGGGCCATTAGAGAACTTAACTTTGACTTAAATCAAGCCTGCAAATTTCGGAAGCTACAATTAAACGCGCTAAGCGAACTCCACGATGAAGCTTATGATAATGCTGTAATTGTAAAGAACTGGACTAAGGTATTTCACGATAAAAACATTTTGAGAAAAACTTTTACACCTGGTCAACAAGTCCTTCTTTATGATTCACGACTCCATCTTCATGCGGGTAAGCTACGATCTCGGTGGAAAGGACCTTTTTTTGTGCGGTATGTATACCCGCACGGGGCAGTTGAGGTTGAAAATGTTGAAAACGGTACAATTTTCAAAGTAAATGGATATAGATTAAAACCGTATTTTTCCACTGACCCCACGGAGGAGCTCATGTTTTTACAGGAGCCATTTTATCTTGATTAAAATTCCTCCGTCTCACCTCCATGTCTTGAAAAATACTGAATCATCTTTAGAATGGAGGTGAGTGAAAAGAATAAGTTTGGCGGAGGATTTTCATGATCATATTTATTGCCCCCCTTAATAAATTTCCTCCCAAGCTTACAGGTTTTTGAGCTCTAGCAGAAGGCAATAGTGAGGACACTGTTGAAAATAAGTTTGGGGGAGGTTTGTGCTTATTTTCGCATCATTTTGCATCATACTTTGCATAAGCACAAAACTTTTAAAACATATAAAAATTTAAAATTTTCAAAAGATAAAAATATTTAATATTTAATTTGATAATAACAGATTAGATAATGAAAAATTACATCCATGAGATTAGAAAATTTAAGAAAACCAAGAAAGTTAGAAGTTTTCTTAAACGAAACTAGTAATAAATAGTTATGAGTCGTTGTCCCAAGGGTTAGTAAGATGAAAGAAGTCACTAATCTGAGAATAAAAATAAGTCTGAAAAAATAGTTCCTATTCTGGAAGCCAAACATTTGAATGTTTATACCCTACTATACGCACTTACACACGTCTTGAAACTCGGGATAGTAGATGATACCTTGAAATGCTCTTGTCTAAAAGCCAAAGTATGAAGGAAATTATAAATGAAATATAAAATGGTGTTAAGAAAAAAATAAACACTGGTTTTGTTATCACCAAGGCAGCAATAAAAAAATATAGCGCGGATGCTTCATCACCTAGTGCCTTAGACCAACTGGTTTAGGAGTCACTGCTAAGCCTTAGGTGTTACAAGACGAGCAAAATATTAAATACACCTACACTGCAAGCACATGAGTAATCGGTCGGTTAGTACCTCAAGAAATATTAACGGTCGTATGAAAAATATATGAGCAAATCCATCTAAATATTCATTGATTAAAAGGTACCGAGGTAGATGGACAAGAGTATGATAGTTTGAATTGAATTCTTCGAGTGTAGGGATGTCTTTTACACACACGTAGGGGTATATGATCGATACTTGGAAGAAAGGTAGGAAAGAAGAATAAAGACGATGTTTTATTGAGAGATGATGTGATTTCTAACATCTTTGGAAACTCTAATTTTCAAAGTCTTTCTTTTATAATTCTTATCTTTAAATGTAACTTTCACGGTCTTCCTTTTATTATTGGATTTTGTGGGTGCAATCCGCTGAAAACCCTCAGGAGACAACACTCCTCCTACTAGGGACACCTAGAGGTTTAAAGGCTTGTTGCACGTGCTCAGTGCAATCGTGTTGCCTACGAAAGTGTGCCAGTTAGTTTTTCTTTTTCTTAATAAAATTTTCTCCTTCTCTTAAAAATAAAACAAGTTTGCTCGAGAAGACCAAAATTAAGTTTGGGGGAATTTGATCAGTCGAAAATATTGCATTTTTAACGTATCAATTTCCCTATTCTTTGCAATCATATAAAGGTGTTTGGTATGAATATAGCACATATTAGCAATTTGTCTGTAAAATATCAAATAACATGTGTTATACATTATAACCAGCATTTTGAGGGAAATTATGTGTTTATTATTGCACGCGTAATCTTTTGTGTATCAACACTTGTCTCGAGATTGTGTGCAGGAAATTCTCCAGGTAAAAGAGCCGGAACTGCTAAAAGTGCTGATAAAATACGACAAGTCCAAGACTTGTGATCTGGCAGTAAACAAGAAAGTATAAAAATATTCCAGACATCAGGAAACAGCCCTAAAGCCAACAAAAGAATACACTGGAAATTTCAGGCACAGATCACCCAAAACGGCCACGGATCCGCGGCCAAGTCGACTCGTCGGCGGCAAAAATTTTTTGCAGGCTTCTTCTTTCAATGACCAAACTTCTTCTAGACACTTCAGTTTCTCGAATTATCCAGAAGCTTCCCTCCAACAACAAGTCTTCTCTTGTAAGCTAGATAACTAACTTAATCTAGAAGCTTCTCTTCAACTACCAAGCTTACAAGGGAAGCTATACCTAGCTTCTAGGGGAAGCTATAGGGAAACACTATAAAAAGGCACCTAAGGCTTCATGAAGAGGTTGTTCATCAATTAGGGTAAAATTCTAGTGAGATCCAAATCAATTCTAAACAAATTGAGTGACACAATTTGATCCAAATCAAGATTCATCGAGTACCGGTTTAAGCAAGCATTCAACGAGCCTTTTTGAAGTAACACCGATCTTCATCCGAACAAGTGATCCACGACGATCCGCGACTCAAGACAACGATGCAAAGCTAGTTCGATGATTTAGTTCCTCCTCAATTCTTGTAGTTTTTGAGTGTATTGTAACGAAACATCGAATAATAAAAAGTGAAAATTCTTGATCTTGCTTTTCTTTACATTTGAGCATTATGAAGAGTTATCGATTCTTGATTGTTATCTTTTTCATGATGTTTGAGTGAAAACTCCGCTTATGGAGGAATCGAGAAAATAGGTAGATGATGATGACTAAATTCTTAAACGATTCTTAAGTCTTATGAGTTTTGTAAACTTTAGGAAATTGAATCATCGACAACTTAATTTGAGCGAGATGCTTTCTTGAATGTTTTCGCTCCAAATTAGAGATCAACGATCAATGATTGAATTTCCTAGAGGTTAGAATTTGACTGCTAATTAACGAAAGGATAAGGGATGATGAAAAAGAAACCCTAGTTTTTTCGATAGATCCCTAAATCTCATTGATTGTCATCAATCTAGTAACAAATCTTCAATAGATAAGAATTTGTAATCATTATTCTTCATCATCACTATCGATTGGATC
Organism: Agapanthus africanus; assembly: GCA_030015575.1. Lineage (NCBI taxonomy): Eukaryota > Viridiplantae > Streptophyta > Magnoliopsida > Asparagales > Amaryllidaceae > Agapanthus > Agapanthus africanus. The sequence goes on from JASDDO010000019.1 coordinate 893,563,890, forward strand.
GATTCCTACAATCCTCTTTACAAATTTTGATAATTCATTCGATTTGGACATCTTCGTGATCTTTAGTATTTCTTGATTTTAGATCTAGTTCTTTATGATTCTTGAAACTAAATTTCATAAATCTTCAATCAATTTTCTTTTATCTTTTAATTTTCAACTCAACTAAAACATGATCGATCAAATCACACTTTCCCTGTGGACGATCCGCACTCGCTAACGAACCTACAAATGACACCATTAATTGATTGCGGTTATTAAAAATTTCTTTGGTTGTGATATATTTTACATTTTCCAAACACGACACGGAATTTTAAGACGAATCAGGTGTTGAAGAAAATTTGCATGAACGTGCAGCACCTGGCTCGGGATAAAATTACCATCTCCAGTTTTGACTCCCAATCGTCACAAATGCTCGAGTCTGTAATACTGACATTATGCTTCTGGCTGCTCGTCACTGACATCAAGTTCCATGTTATTGACTCCAAGACTTGCTACAACGCTTTGCTCGGCAGGCCTTGGTTACATGAGTACAACATCATCCCTCTACACAACATCAGTGTATGAAGTACTTCAAGGACGGCCTCGAGTACACGGTTATAGGGGAGCTAAACCCATTCTCCATATATGAAGTCTGCAAATATAAAGACGCCAAGTACTTCTTACCAGACTTCGAAGACATGGAAAGATGTCTCAAACCGGAGAATAAACAAAAAGCCATCGCCACCATCCCGATATTCGGGAGCGATACTTTGGAGGAAGAAGAGATGGTCTACTCGGGACAACCCTAAGGAAATAGGCCATGACCATCTACTCCTATGCTGGTCTTCGGCAGTGACTCTGAGGACAAGGCCAACGCAGTGTTCTCCGTCCGCCCGTCAATGCAGAACTTTGCTGGAGCTGACCAGAGTTTACAGATTACCCTGGTCCTGCAGCGGTATTATAAAGAACTTGACGCACTTGATACGTACAGCGTGTAAGAGCTGCAGACCATCTACGTCCCTCCTTGCCAAAAAAGTGAGAAGGTGATCCTTTTCTATCAATCCACCGAGACTAAAGAGGAGAGAGAGGTATGGCATGTCGCCGAACCTGCGCTCGATAAGCTTCAACCTATCTGTCTGCCCAGATCTACGCAGAGGGACTGAAAAGACTATTGAGATGCTAAGGCGTACCCTTTAAACAGACTGCTCGACAAACCCAGTTATATAACAGGATTTGGAATGTTCCTGGGACTCGGCAGAAGATGCCCAACGAGAGAGTAGAGACGATTGGCCTTGGATACGTTTGGTCCAAGAAACAGGAGCGATTACATGGCTGCCATGTCATAAATAACTCCGGTGGAGAAGCGAACACATTTCCGGACAGCGTTGATGTCGAACCAGAACAAGATCCCGCCGTACGAATATCAAGTCCGTCATTCGAAGAGCAGATTGACAAGCTAATAAGAGAAGCAGGTCAAAGGGTTCGGGATGACCTTAGCCGTGAAATGGCCATTTACGAAAAAGCCAGAACGCAACATATCATTCAGCGGGCTAAAGAGGATGACGATCCCTTTCACCCCCAACCCGTCGTGCGCTCTCGTGGAAAAAAGAAAGCCCGACCCAGAAGTAATGATAAGATCAAGAACGAGGACGACGTTTAAAAACAGCGAAGCGGATCCAAGAAGCTACGTAAGAGAGGAAAAGTCAGCTGGAATCCGTCTTTTGTGAAAAAAGATAGGTCGGGAGTACTCTTTCCCTCAAGACAAGACAAGGAAAATCTTCGACCTTGTCATGAAACATAAAATGATTGTGCTCCCGGAGGCTTGATACCCCGAACAGATAAACGAGGTTCATCGCCCGTATTATTTCTCTTACCACCGAGTAGTGGGACGTCCTCTTGAAGGCTGTTTCACCTTCAAAGACTGGGTTGAAGATCAGTATCAGCAAGGCAGGTTTGCTCTACCCGACAGTTGGAGGGTAGCCCCACCACGAAAGCATGAGCCGAGAGCAACCTACACTGCGAGGGAAAGTCTAGATCAGCATCAAGCTTGGAAACGAGCTCGCACCTGCTATATGATAACATTCTCAAAGGAAGGAGAGCACGAGAATATGAACGACCTCTCCCAATACTTCATAAATAAAGATGAGAACGAGCTGATTTCAAAATTTCCACCGGTGCCAAAAGAGCTGGAAGATGGAATACAAACCACAGCAGACAACCTGAGAATAATCGACTTGGGGATGACAAACGAGCCAAGGCAAACGTTCGTCAGTGAGCTGCTGTCTGAGAAACAGATTACCATGTTAAGGGACGTACTTATGCAGTATAAAGACTGTTTCGCATGGAACTATTCCGAGATGTCGGGATTAGACCCAGAGATAGCTGTGCACAAACTAGAAATATCGCCGGACGTCAAGCCAGTCAAACAGGCGCCAAGAAGAATGCGGCTCGAGCTTGAGATGAGTATCAATGCCAAAGTCAAGAAGCTAATCGACTCCGGCTTCATCCAAGAAGTTCAATATCCTGATTGGATCGCCAATATCGTTTCGGTAATGAAGAAAAATGGAACAGTACGCATCTGCGTAGATTTTCAGGATCTCAACAAAGCTTGTCCGAAAGACGACTTCCCAGTGCCTGTCACCGAGTTGATGATCGATAACACATCCACCCATGAAGTCTTCTCCTTCATGGACGGATCCTCAGGGTACAACCAAATCAAGATGCATCCTGAAGACCAAAAGCACACTGCTTTCCGGACTCCGCTGGGCATATTCTGCTACAAAGTGATGCTATTCGGTCTGAAGAACGATGGCGCCACCTACCGGAGGGCCCTGACAAAGATCTTCGAAGATCTCGTACATGAGATTGTTGAATGTTATATCGACGACCTCATGGTGAAAAGCAAATCATATGAGGAACACTGGGAGCATTTGAAAATAGTGTTCCAGCGTCTTCGAAAATATAATCTGAAGATGAACCTTCTGAAATGCGCATTTGGAGTTTTCTCAGGTAAGTTCCTAGGATTCATCGTACGACACCGGGGCATCGAAATAGACCCATCGAAGATCAGGGTGATTATGGAAATGCCTTAGCTAAGAACTCTCAAGCAATTACGGTCTCTCTAAGGAAAGCTCACGTATATCCGATGATTCATAGCTAACCTCTCCGGCAAATGCTGCCCTTACAGTCATCTAATGAAGAAGGGGATCCCATTCGTTTGGGATCGTAAATGCCAAAGCGCATTGGAAGAAATCAAGCAATATCTGCAGAACCCGCCGGTACTGACCGCTCCGGTCAAGAGAAAGCCCCTCATCCTGTACACAACAGCCCTTGAAGGTTCTTTAGGCGCGCTATGAGCATAAGAGAACGACCAGAGGAAGGAGAAAGCTCTCTATTATTTGAGTCGAGTTCTCATGGGGGCGGAAAATAACTACTCCCCATCGAAAATCATTGCCTGGCACTGATCTTCGCAATAACAAAGCTCCGACATTATGCCTTGGCAAATGAGGTCCATCTCATATCAAAAATGGATCCTCTCAAGTATTTGATGTCAAGAGCCATGCTAACAGGAAGACTTGCCAAATGGGCCCTCCTCTTGATGGAGTTCTTGATAGTATATCAACCCTTCAGGGCAATAAAAGGCCAGGCCATCACCGATTTTCTCATTGAGCATCCGATACCTGCCGACTCTCCCTTGAAATTCGAGTTGCTGGACGAACGCATTTGACACAATTGACAGTGAGAAAGAAGGGAATGATACCCGATGGGAACTCTACATCGATGGAGCGTCCTTCTTGAAGACACGTCATCAAGACATCAGCTCATGAAGCAAGCCCTGTCTTTCGCCTTCGTCAATGGCACTCTTTATAAGAGATCATTCGATTGTCTATGGATGAGATGCCTGGGACCAGAAGAAGCAAAAAGGGTCGTCCAAGAAACTCATGACGGACTTTGTGGTTCCCATCAAGCTGGGCCAAAGATGAAGTTGAAGATCAAAAGAATGGGCTACTATTGGCCACAATGGTTCAGGACTGCCTCGAATATGCGAAGCAGTATCACTCGTGCCAAATTCACAGGGACTTCATCCATCAGCATCCAAATCCACTACATCTGACATTGGCTAGTTGGCTGTTCGAAATGTGGGGAACCGATATAATCGGACCCATCGAGCCAGAATCATCCAAGGGACATCGGTTCATACTAGCAACAACCGATTACTTCTCTAAATGGGCAGAAGCAATGCCGTTAAGGGAAGTGAAGACGGAGAACATCCTCCATTTCTTCAGGACGCATGTAGTCACATTCCCTCCACTTAGAACAATGGTCCATCCTCGAACCATAGACCTACTTTTCAGGGACCGGCTATGATACCATATTTGTCATGACGCACCCCAAAACACAGGTGGTATTGTCCGCTCTGGCGGAAGCCGTACGGTTTTGTCCCTTTGAAAGAACCCGGGCTACTTCCCAGTAGTCACCCATCCCAGAATTTCTCTGGCTCAAGCACGCTTAACTATAGAGTTCTTCAAACTCCGGAGTTCTGATTCATCCAAAAGACGCCTCTGTGTTATAAGTATGGTATCATTCCATTTATAGTTCAGATTGTGCCCTCTTTCAGAATGGAATTCGATACTCCCTATTGTTCTGGTGGGTCCCCGTGTGCATCCGTATTGGTTACATCCCCACCTTGATACTGGATAACATCTCACTTCTCACGAGGTAGGTGGTATTCATCCCCAACTCCACCTGGGGTATTACATCCCCCCCACTTAGAACAATGGTTCGTCCTCGAACCACAGACCTACTTTTGAGGGACCGGCTCTGATACCATATTTGTCACGACCCACCCCAAACACATGTGGTATTGTCTGCTCTGGCCGAAACCGCACGGTTTTGTCCCTTTGAATGAACCTGGGGCTACTTCCCAATAGGTCACCCATCCCAGAATTTCTCTGGCTCAAGCATGCTTAACTAAGGAGTTTTTCAAACTCCGGAGTTCCGATTCATCCAAAAGGCGCCTCTGTGTTATAAGAATGGTATCATTCCATTTATAGTTCAGATCGTGCCTTTTTTCGGAATAGAATTCGATACTCCCCATTATTCTTGTAGGTCCCCGTGTACATCCGTATCGGTTACATCCCCACCTCGATACCGGATAACATCTCACTTCTCACGGGGTAGGTGGTATTCATCCCCAACTCCACCTGGGGTATTACACATGTCATCTACCGGTTCGGCACTCCGCGGAGGATCATCTCGGATAACGGGCCAGCCTACAAAAGCCATAAAATCAGGCACTTCGCACAGCAGCATAAAATAGATTGGAGATATTCTTCAGTTTATAATCCCCGAACCAACGGTCTAGCTGAGGCTTTCACAAGACCCTGACAAAGATCATAAAGAAAACGGTGTCCAGAAATAAAAAGGACTGGCACGAGAGATTGCATGTAGCTCTCTGGACCTATCGGACTACGTTCAAGATGGCCACGAACACAACGCCATTTGCATTAGTATTCGGCATGGAAGCGGTACTTCCCTTGGAGATAGAGCTACCATCTTTACGAGTAGCAGTTAGATATGAGCTGACGGATGAAGAAAATACCCATCTTCGGCTTGAGGAGCTCGATGCCCTCGATGAAACTCGTCTCATAGCGCAGCAAAACCTGGAGGCTTACAGAGCAAGGATGACACGCTCATACGAAAGATTGACTAGGCCGAGGACATTCCGCCAAGGCGAACTCGTGTTAGTCGTAAAAAGACCTATGATCCACAACCGTGCCAAACGGAGAAAATTCGAGCCGAACTATGAGAGCCCGTACATCATAGACAAGGTCTACCAAGGTGGAGCCTACTTGCTCATGGATATGTATGGCAAAAGACCCTTTCAGCCAATAAACGGCCGATTCCTGAAAAAATACTACGCCTGACGAGTCTCGGCCCAGGTCAATGATAGATGACGACACTTATGTCCGCTCGCTATCTTCTTGAGTCAAGACTTTAAGAGTAGTACCCAACAGTACTCTATCTCAAACATGGAGAGCTACGGACCGTAACGTCCTTAAACTAGCTATGGACCATAACGTCCTTAAATTAGCTAGGGACCATAACGTCCTTAAAACTAACAACGGACCGTAACGTCCTTAAACTAGCTACGGACTGAGATGTCCCTAAACTAACAATGGACCGAGATGTCCTTAAACTAACATTGGATCGAGATGTCCTTAAACTAACAACAGACCGAGATGTCCCTAAACTAACAACGTCGCCTCAAACACGACGATGGTGGAATGCAAGTCCATAAGTCCCAGCAGTGAGGAATGCAACTCATATCCCACCGGCAAACGGATGGATCACATGTGGCGAAACTATTCTCGAGAGTTTCATCGTGCAAAAAAAAGGGTATGTCCATAAGCGAAACGGGCATGGATGAAAACCCGAAAGGGCGCCGTGAGTAAAAACAGCAGGAATACCGGCGAGTTTGTGAAAACCCGAAAGGGCGCAATCTCGTTAAAATAAAGACACCTGCAAGGTCCTCTCGACCTTGTGAGGAGAAAATACCTGCGTGAGATCCTTGCGACTCACAAGGGAGCAACACACTTAGAGATCCCCACGATTCCTAAGGAGAAATTGCACTTATGGGATCCTCACGACTCGTAAGGAAAATTCCCCCTATGAGATGCTGACGGCTCGTAGGATTCAAAAGTATTAAGCTACAGGGATCTGAACCTGTTCTTAAGCCGTCACACTCCCCAAATTTTCCCTACAAGTGGTTCAACATTGACCCTTCTATACAATCCACGGGCACAAATAAACGTTTCCTTCACCAAGTCCCATCAATGATGAGGAGTGTCCTCATATGGTGAACGACACTTATAAGTCCTCTCGACTTATAAGGAGAAAAGACTCTTATAAGATCCTTACGACTTATAAGAGAACATATACTTAAGAATCCTCACGATTCCTAAGGAGAAAATACACCTATGAGATCCTCACGACTCGTAGGGAGAGACACCTTTATGAGACCCTTACGGCTCATGAAGTCAAAAGCCTTAGTCGACATGATCATAACCCTGTTTTCTAAGCCACTTTTGTTCGAATCGGCAAAGGCAAATGATGATTCGCTCCTGGCAATATCCCAGTTGTAGCAATGCTGATGCCTAAATTTGTATCAAATTCTAAGTCCTTTCACGGCAAATGATGATTCGCTCCTGGCAATATTCCAGCCGCAGCGATACTGATGCTAAGATTGGTATCAGGTCTTGAGTTCCATACTCGCGGCAAAAAATCAGCGAGCCATAAATGCATAAGAAATAGTCGAACTGATCGGGCAACTTGCAACAAAAATCAGCAAGTAAAATATATGCATACAAAAATAGCCGAAATGATTGGGCAACTCGCGATAAAAGCAGCGAGTAAAGAAAAAGAAAAATAGCCGAAATGATTGGGCACCACAAAAAATAGCCGAAATGATTGGGCAATCGCGACTTTCGCGATATAAAAAGCTGAAATGATAGAGCATCGAGGAAAGAAATACAAAAAAAAATAATGAAACGTTGCCCTACAAGCGGTTCAATATTGACCCTTGTATACAATCCATGGGCACAAACAGAAAGGGAACCATATCGTCCCACCAGGCTTCGCCAAAAGGAAGCCACATCTCGATGGCTACACCTACAGCCTAAAAATCAATAATGGCGTTCCTTATCGTTCTAACTAGAAGCAGATACGACATCAGCAAAACGGAACCATGGCAAAGTCCCCTAATTCCAAACCTCGACGATTCACATACAACATAGACACTGCCTCGGAATCACGACAAAGTCCCTAGTTCCAAATCTCGACGGCTGCATCTACAGCCTAGAGATCAACCAACAGCGTTCTTCTTCCCTCCAACAGGATACAGGCGCGACATCAACAAATGGAGCCATGGTAAAGTCCCCTAGTTCCAAATCTCGACGGGTTCACAGATAACCCAGAGATAACCTCTACATTCATCGCAATATTGCAGACACGATGTCAACCAACGAAGCAAAGGAAGATCCCCAGCTTCAGGGTCTTGACGGCAACTCAAATGAGACCTGAAAGACTATCGGAGACCATCCCACTCCAGCACGGAGTGGTCATGACTCATCGGGGCTCCCAAACTGAGCCTAACCTCAAGTAAAAAGCGACATGGAATATCCCTAACGCTTGCTCTTTCGACGGTAATATTAACTGGAAGATTACTTGAAAACATCTTGTCCAGCCCCCGAAGGGATCAGAGACACGACAGTCGCGGGGCTACCCGAACAGCAAGATTGCATATCGGAGAATATATCGACCAACGCGACGGTGCGATGGGTAAAAAACCTTAGTACCACAGACCCTAACGGACTTCTGTTAGCAGGAGTTAACTGTCACGTTAGGAAACCCTTGCGAGAATTTCTCGATTCGTCTCGACTCGAGAAGAAATTAGTGTCCTTGCGAGAACTTCTCGACTAGTCTCGACTCGTAGGGAAAGCCTTAAGCAATGGGGATAAGGACCCGTTTCCTAAGCACTGGAGTTCTACAAGTCGGTCTAAGATAGGCTATTGCATACTATTCACGGGCCACACTCTCCAAAGTCGAGTATCGACAAGGAGGGAAACAACCACTTACGAGTCCTCTCGATTTGTAAGGGGGGAAATTCTCTTGTGAGATCCTTACGACTCTCAAGAGAAAACGCACTTAAGAGTCCTCACGACTCCTAAGGAGAAAACACACCTACGGGATCCTCTCGACTCGTAGGGAGAAAAGTCATTATGAGGTCCTCACGGCTCATAAAGTTGAAAAGTCTTAGACGGCATATCTGAACATGTCTTCTAAGCCATCGTTACCCTGCAAGGAGATCAAGATAGACTATCTACGAGACATATTTGCTAAAGAGACACGACAGTACAACTGCGTATGTGCTTAAATGGAAATGGTGTCCAGAACGTGCTGATTTATGTACGACACTACAATAGTGCTCGCACTTAAAAGAAAACTCCTAAGGGTAAAGTAGAAAGCTCATGTACAGAGGTGGGATACACGTATGAATGTATGATGAAAAGAAAACATTCAACACTTAATAATAAGGGAAATACATCGATATAAATATACTACTCTACAGGGAAAAGATCACCAAATACGGGATCAGAGATACAGGGGTTAACAAAACAAAATATAACACTCTCTAATTCCCTCTCTGCCTTCTCCACCATGTCGAAGCAACGGTCTTCGCGAGGAGTTACTCCCCACAGATTAGCACCGTGCTCATCAGCAAAAGCAGACATGATGGCCAGCCGGGCTCTTATCTGACTCAGTAAATGCACTGATCATCCCTCAAAGACTGGGTAATCAAACGTGTCTCGTGAAAGCACTCGATCTTGTCCTCCGCTGCATCGAGAATCGTCGGAGTCATCTCTGTCGGATGAGGGGGATATCAGCAAGCATGGATAAAAAGATCATCCGGAGCCAAATGGAGCCTATAGGAAGATGGGAGCCCCTACGAGTCAGGAGCTCGTACATCACCGCGTTATATTGAGCATCGGTAAGAAGAGAATCTACTAGCCGCACAGCAAAGCAAGGAATCGTTTCCTCGATGGGCACCTCCCATGATTGCCGACAAGCGTGAGGACGATTGCAGGCCATGGATCTCGGTTTGTTTGAGTCCTGTTAATAAAATATGGGTTTATCTTTGAAGAGAAGAAGGAAGACATAGCTTTGGGTTATAAATAGAAACGTTCAAATCAACGCACGGAAAATTTGGTGCATGGTGGAACTATTTCCAAGGCCGGAAAAAGGGGCATGGGGAACGAAATAGTTGGCCCATAAGAAATAAAAAAGGAAGGTGAAAAGACTTCTTCAGAAATAAGGCAGCGCCTGACGTGCCTTGCACGAGGGCGCCAGCGCTAAGAGTTAAAAACTCTAAGGCCACACCTCACGTGTCTTACATGAGGGTGCCAGCGCCGAGAGTTAAAAACTCTAAGGCGGCGTCTCACGTGCCTTGCACGTATAATATGGGGGACCCGGCATTCTATATATGAGTAACTACTATTTCACATGAGGCACCTATGAGCAATGATATAAAAGAAAGGGAAATTTTGTCATTCATACTTGAGGGAATTTATACATCAGCGGTAGCAACAAAACAAAAAATCATAAAAAAACGTTTACAATGGTAGAACACTAAATCCTGGACATGGATTAAGGAATTCAGAAGCAAGGCCGAGTAAAATACTTCTGGCTTCTCTGACCATTCTCTGATGCATTTTCTTACGAATGCGAGCGTCAGGATTCTCGCTGATATCGTCTGTCCTTTGGTAGGTGGAGATTATCGTTGTCTGTTGGAAAACTTGATTCAAGATATCGACAAGATTATCTCGCCGCCTCTTCGAGATCAGGCCCATCAGGTATACTGAGTGCACCTTGTCTTCGGCATCATCAAGCGCCTCAAGCGGCATGGCTTCATAAAATCAAGGAAACGCTTCCCAAATCGCCCCCACGATGATCTTTAATAGAGAGGAACGACGGGAAAGCAGTCGACCAATGTATTCATCAAAGCGACGCATAACCTCAGCGCATTGAGCATTCGTAAACTCCTGGTTTTGACAGCAGCCTTGGACGTGAATATCTTCATAAGAAATAATTTCGTCAAGATTATACAGATAAACAGCCATAGTATCTGGAAAGAAAATTCGGTAAAAGATTAGCAATTAAATATCAAGATTCTTAGTGTCTAAAATAAAAACAATAGTGATGGTCCATCGTTGATGGGCCAGTCACTCATTAAGGATGGAATCCTAAGAGGCTCCTCATTAATGAGAAGCCTCATTAGGCCAAGGAGTTGAACACCCTCGAGAGCAGTGCTCTGTAGACAGAATTTACATCTGTTAATTAAGAAAGGAATAAAATTCCCCAAAAATTTCTAAAGAGCTATGCTCTTTAAAACCACAAGATCTTTAATGATCTGAAGTAAATATCCTAGAAACCCTAAGAGTTCTTCATCAACGGATTAAGAAACCCTAAAAAAGATTTCTTTGGATCTATGATCTAAGAAGAACAAAGCTCTGTTCTAATTAACGGTTTAAAGAAACCCTAAAATACATCTTAAAAGATCGGTGATCTAAAAAGAGCAAAGCTCTGTTTAATGGGTTCGATTATGATCCTTACCAAAAAAATTTGGACAAAGTTATAACTCTAAAAGAGTTTCCTTGCACAGAGATCTAAGATCTGGAAAAATAATTGAATTCTCATAAAGAAGAAAATGGAAGATGAACAACAGTCATCTCAAGGGCCAAAAGCCCTACTTAAAGGCATGGGAAGACGATCCAACTTCCAAGAAAATCCAGCGGTGGAAAAGCTGCCATTGATGCACTCACGTGTAAGCCACGTGAGCGCAACGGTGGGGGGGCATTTGTTTCCCCCTAATAAAAGAGCAAAGCTCTGTTCAAAATTTGAAAGAGGCAGCTCCTCACGTTCCTTGCATGAGGGCGCCAGCGCTAAGAGTTAAAAACTCTGAGGCAGCGCCTCACGCGCCTTGCACGAGAGCGCCAATGCCAAGAGTTAAAAAACTCTGAGGTAGCGTCTCACATGCCCCGCACGAGAGCGCTGGCGCCAGAACTAAAAGTTCTCTACCGTAGGATCAAAAATCCAACGGAGATGATAAATTATCAAAACACAGAATTAAATTCTGATTGAGGAAATACTCCTCAAATCTTTCTAAACAAGAAAGATTATGCTCTGTAAAATAGAGCACTGTTGGATTAAAGATCCAATGGTGATTAAAAATCACCAAGCTACAGAATAAGCTCTGTAGGGGAAAACATTTTCCCCAATCTTTCTAAATAAGAAAGATTACGCTCTGTAAAACAGAGCACCGTTGGATTAAAGATCCAATGGTGATTAAAAAATCACCAAATTACAGAATAAGCTCTCTATGGGAAAATATTTTCCCAATCTTGTTAAAAACAAGAAAAATGACTTCTGTAAAACAGAATGTCTTAGATCAAAGATCCAATGGTGGATAAAATCCCCAAATCAATTAAGAAATCTCTCAATTAGAGATTTCCTTAACTGAATCAACAAATTTGCCTCCACTATATAAAAGCCTCAAGACTTCAAGTCTTAAAAGGAGGAACCCCCCCCCCAAAAAAAAACTTCGATTTCAAAAAAAGTAGAAGCAAGCAAAAATAGGTTTAAGAGAGAAGAAAGAAGAAGAATTTTCTTTAAGGTTAATAGAGATCATAGTATCTCATCTACATACCCGAGGGTTTAACCTTTATAAAAGAACATAGTTCTTTCCCTGGATCTAAGATCCATGAGACAAATCTCCCACAAATGATAATTTAATTCTCGTAGGGATGAATTTACTCTTAGGCATTGATGATCCAGGAGTGAACGAAGAATTGAACTCTTAAGAAAAATGCAAAAAGAAGGAAACAGCGCCGAGCGCCCCACGTGCCCCTCACGTGGGCGCTGCTAAAATAAGGAATGACTAGCACTCATCGGTTGGCGTCTGGCGCCAACCATCCCACATGCCTCTCACGTGGGCGCTGCTAAAATAAAGAGTGCCTAGCACACAGTGATGGGCGCTCAGCGCCAAGCACCCCACGTGCCCCTCACGTGGGCGCTGCTAAAAGAAAGAGTGCTCTGCACTCAGTGGTCTGCACTCAAATGGATAAAAGGGAATAAAACAAAGAGTGCTCTGCACTCAATGGTCAGCGCTCGGCGCCAAGCGCTTCATGTGTCCCTCATGTGGGCGTTGTTTAACATTAAGCGCTCTGCAAACAGATTCCAGCGCCATAAAGAGTGTTTAACACTCCATAGAAAAAGGGTGAGCGTCAGAGCCTATAATAATGCTCAGCATTTTTGCACAGAAAAGGGACCGAGCCCAAACAAGTGTTTAACACTTTATTCAAAGACTGAGTGGGCTGAGCCCGAGTTGTCCCTAATTCAGATCAATCGAGCCCATATGCTCACAATTCTTCCAAATTGGTCTTAGTCCCAAACACAACTACAGATCTTCCAACTGACATTGGTATCACGACCCGAAAAGTACGGAACATGACCGGTACTTAAATTACGAAATGTCTCAAGGCGTACGTAATCTAAGTAAGCCAAAACCTAGAAATAAAAACCAAGTAAAGCAGTAGAGTGGTGGAAAAACCAATTTAAATCAAGTAGTTTTAGCAACATAAGACGAAATATGTATTTTTAAAATCACAAGTCTTTTCTGAAAATTTCGGCAGACTTTCCTTTGTAAATACAGACCCCGAACGGGGTACAACATGATAAATATAAACCTAATGATAAAAAGGTATCCCCAAGCGGGAGCTAGCTCTTCATCAAACGATGGCCACAACCACGCAAGCATACAATATACAACGCCGAAGGACGAGGATCAAAACTCAAAATGAAACTCAAAACAGCATGAAATCCATAATAATACAACGCGTGACTCTAAGGTCGAAAGAATAAACATCACTGGTCTGCTACGTCAATAAAATATACATGTCTGGTTGATGGAGTTTTACTAGATACAACTGAAATAACAAATATACAAGGGTGGTCCTGATGCAAAAGAACCCACCTACCAAAGCAATCACCCGGAAAGGACAGTGTGCCAGCAAAACCACAATGAAACCTGTGCGGCAAGACCTGCAAGAAACTGTGGCACAACGGGGGTGAGTTGCCAACTCGTGAGTAGAAAACATCTATGAGTAGAAATTGCATGCATGACGCTATCCTAGGTAATATCAAGCAATATCCTCAAATAAACATCCTGGTCCCTCTATGTATAAGTGTAATACTGCATGCTCATGTCAGTGCCTCAGGTAGCAATATATCATATGTATGAGGTATGATCAATGTAATCATCATGAAATCAGTGTCAACTATATCATGAAGTCTATAAGTATGTAGATATCATCCAACTATGTAATCAAAGCCTGTATGCATGTGGGTCTCGTCCACGTGTCAACCAATGGCATAACAACATCATGCATGTAAAAGTCATAGAAGCATATGCATGAAAGTATGAGGATATAAATCAACGTGTGTCTCTCGCGACACATAAAAATCATGGAACCTGAGTGCCCAGCATCGACACTCGAAAACATCATGAAACCTGTGCCCAGCATCGGCACGTAAATCCTTATATATCTCAGGCTCCGTATCATCTGCGGGATCGGCCCGCGGGCTCCGGCAGTACGGGTTGGCCTATATTCATCTCGTGACTCCGGTCGGTATCCTCCGGATAACCGCCTGGTCTAAATGCTATCACCGGTAGGCAGTCTGCCCCTGCCAGGCTCATCATCCTCCATGAAATCACTCTCGCCCCGGGGTTCCATACCGGGTCCACCATGTACTCGAGACGGTTCCTTACATCTCCTCAAATCAGGTCTCGAAATCCATCTCATAACCGAGAAAATATCATGGTGGACAATACTCATCATATCAAGAAAAACCGCATTTTTCTCTTTAAAATAACACATCAGTTTATAAAACTTTCACATGCGGTTTCCAAATCCAGAAAATCTCATGAAAATCCGAAATCCAATCATCAATAGCAAGTAAATAGTGAATAATAATATGCATGCGGTAGCAAGTAAGAACTGCAACGTCTAATCTAGCATATAAAGACGACTACGCTAATACCATGTCGAACTATCAGTTAACAAGCTATGTCAATGAGTAATATTCTCTAAAGTGTACGTGACATGGCAATTACCGATGATGATGTGTGTGAGCCGGCAAGTAAGTTATGTGGAACATACACATCATCGGTAATGGTGCTGGTGTCCTGACAGCATGATCTCAATAATGGCATATGTACAAGCATGCAATGCGATGAAACATCATGAATATACAGAAAGTGATGTAGTAACAGCAACACTAAAAATATGCATACCCAATATACGGGTCATACAGTTTGGGATATAAACATACTCATGACTCCCCACTTTTGAAAATGAGTACGACTAAAGCCCAGTCAAAAGGGTAAGGGAATCCGCCTAAGTCTGAGTTGATCTATATATATATATACCTAGTAGTCGGTGATCTCGCCTCAACAGTATCACGTACGATACAATAAATAATATGGCGTCCTCGAGTCAAGAGTGTGGATCTATCCTCATAACTATCTCTCGCACGGTAAATCTATCGTACGGCATTCCAAATCTGGGTACGGGTCAAATATAACATTTATCTCATTACTCATCTGATATCCTTATCATCACATATTGTGAACAGGGGGTATTGATCTAAGTCTAGCACACTACTAATATCATCAACACTAATCATGATCTGGCTACTGATCTACAGCCTCATACAATCCGGTGTCATCCATACTTATCATCATATTGGAGTAAACATCACCCAAGCGATCCATTATAAATATCTTAACATATCTTATCTCATATCTCGATATATAACTCGTCAACTATCATAAATATATCATCAATATAGTATCATCATCCAACGACCCGCTATAACATCATGACATATCTCGGTCATGCATTAAATATCTCACGGCATCATGTCCGATCAGATCGACTCATTCCCAAGTATCATATAACATTCTAGTCATCTAAGAATAAGAATACAAATATAAATATGTCCCCAATACGCACAAGGATATCAATGTATGCGAGTATGTGCATGTGCGTGTATACAAATCTTTACTCTAGGGTTTTCGGGACTAAGAAATCGACTAGGGTCCTTTCATCCATTCTCGCTAACACTAACCCCTAATCTCCTAAGGTTTCTTGCTAAGGTTCATGTCATACCCTAACATATAAAAGTATATATATCATATCCCATTCTTTTCTCACAACTTTGCGGGGGTGATATACGCCATCCACCCGACTTCCCCCGTAGATATAAATCTACTCACCTGCTTCTTGTGTGCCTATGCCGATGTCGCCATCTTCATCTTAAACGTCTCTCCATCACGTGGGTACCTACACATATAATCCAATCATAAATGCGTATTAAAATCACATCGGAAAACCAAAACGACACGCTAAAGGCCTATAGGTTAGAACCTATGGACCACGCCTTCAAAACCACCAACAACCCTCGATATCGTCGTACAAACGTCAAGTGATCGAGGTAAAACATAGACACAACAATCCAGAATTCAAAATACGAGAAACGAAACCCCGAATCAAAACAGGAACTCTTGAAAATGGTCCCAAATTTTACTCTAGGTCAAATCAGCCAATTTTGCATATGCCATGAGTCTAGTTTACTGGTATAGGAGACACAGAGCAAGCACGAAGCCCAAACTCCATGATCTGGCCGCAAATTGGGGACATAATGATTTTATTTGCGGCCCAAGTGAGGGGGTAGGGGCTAGGGTCTTGGGTGATGCTTTCTAGGTGCCTGCATGTATCACTGTCTTTGCTAATTAATTTTTCAGGTCCCCGAGTGTTAGCAGATTTCCAATTACCATCAAAATTTCATAGATTTTCTGATATCGGGTTTCTAAATTTATATTCCGAGTTTATTCTGTGGTTTCAGTCCAAGATATAATCCCTACAGGGGTCATAAGATCTCTACTAACCTCAATTTCACCTTTGGGTTCAACTCAAACCCTAATCCTCAACTTAAAGTTTTCAAAGTCCCCAAACCACACAATATCAATTCAAATTTATCATGGATGCTAAAGTAATGGAAATTCTATACTAATGATGTAATAATTACCTCATTTTGCACTCATGAATCCTCTAGAGCGCCAAAACTCAAACTTTCTTGGTCCAAAGGGTTGCTTGAGAGCTTGTGCACACTTTTTGTGAAGTGGGAGTGGAGTTTTGGGTTTGTTTTGGTGATGAAGTGAGGTGATTTATGGAGGGGGAGAGAGGAGGTGCTGCCATGATGAAGGAGAAAGAGAAGAAGATGAAGAGAATGAAGTGGAGAGAATGACCCAAGTCAACGAAACCCCTCTCACTCTCTTTCTCTTGCCCATACCTCCCATACTCTTTTGTTTATTCATTTTCTATTTTTCTTTTTTCTTTTCTTTTCTTCTATTGGCAATAGTAAACCCAAAACAATAACCATACACCCAAAAATCATGTAGGAAAAATGTAACAAGTGTGAAAAAAATGACATGAGCACAAAACACGCTTAAAGTCCGATTAGCGGTTTTTTAGCACAAAATTAGTGTATAATAAATCATAAACTCTCATAATTTGCTTAAATCACATAAAGTACCCTCTTTTTAGTAATTTTCATAATTTTCCAAATTTTTCCCAATTTATCGGTATTTAATTATACCGCTTTATTAAAATATTCAATATTTTATTATTTAATTATAAAAATTCCCAAAAATAATATTTTATTTTTTTCTGAAATGTTACAATCTTCCCCCTTAAAGAAATTCGATCTTCGAATTTAAATTTAAACCCCTCGAATACTAAAACATTTCAGTAAAAAGTCTTAGCCGTCGGGGTCCCGAAACGATCAATACAAAAAACACGTCGTAGCGCAATGCGTGCGCATGAACAATGAGCAGATAACTCAAAAAAAAAACACTCCGTCAAGCATCCCGCAATCATCGGAGTTATGAGGAAGACATCAATGTCTAAATCTAATACGAAAACCGACATGATATACATCAACACTATACATATAAACACCTGAAGGAAATGCATGCCAAACCGTTTTAAGTCGCTATGCGATGCGCATAACACTGCACAGTGGCGGACGTCTCTAGTAAGAAAATAACTCTCTCTCTCTCTCTCTATATATATATATATATATATATATATATATATATATATCCTTTTTTTACATGCACGTACCGCCGTTTTGAAAACAATTTAGAAGGGTTATCTTGTTTTTAAACGTTTCGTGTCCTATCAGACACGTAGGTAAATACTGGGACTATAGATCTCTTTTTGGAAATCCCTTCGATATCTATCAATGCATGCAAAATATACTCAGGTACTGTCCTCTGACCAGTCCTGCTCAGTACGAAATAATAGTAAATATCATAAAAACGTACTGCTCCATAAGAAATCAAATCCAAAAGGTGCATAAGAATACCGCGTGCGTCTGGTGCGCACGGAAATCAAAATCCATGAATGTGCCATACATGTTTACGGAAACAACATCTAAGTGCAACGGGTGTGCACGAAACACTTGTCAAAGGCAACGTGTGTGCCTGACAGCAAAATCAGATGCATCTGACATGCACGAAGAATCCCGATTTAGTGCATATGGTGTGCACCAAAATCGCATCTCATAACATGCGCCCAACATGCGCGAAATTACAAATTGGGTGCATCCATCACGCATGAATAAAAATCTAAATCATGTGCATCCAACATACACGAAATCATGAAATCCAATATCAAACGTCGACCATGCGCAAAAATCCAATCAAGTGCGCAAGGTGCACAAAACAAATATCGTGTATCACAATCAAAATCCATGAAGTCATAAACATGTGCAACCAAGGCACAAAACTATATAAAGTGCAATAACTGTGCACAAATCATAAGTATACAATAGGTGCAACCATGGTGCACGAAAACAAATATCATGAAACTCGGTCATCAACACTCAATCATACGAATAGATCGCCCAAAATACCGAAATCAAGTATGGCGGAATAGTCCCACTCAAGCATATCCTCTAAGAGTTTTTAGCCAACTGTCGTGGTCACTCGTAACATGTCTCGTCGATGATGCCGAACTCTGACCTGCTGGTATGCGTAACTGATTGAATAGATTTAGCGTGCTTGCGGTTTCTAAAAGATAGATCAAAAATATTTGTAACCGCAATCAAGAACGGCGTCGCATGAAGCTAGCCGGTGAGTACGGGTCGGTCCACAGGGATTGTGTGAATTTCCGATTCGTTCTTACGAGTTAATTCCGAAGGGTGTTCGGTTGATTATTAAATCTAAAAATCTAATTAAGCTAGGGCAATTATCTAGATCTACTCTTGCTAGGGCTAGGTTTAGGGATGGTTTGGAAATATAATTAAATCTCACCGCTTTCAATACCCGAATGAAGATCTATGAGAAGTTATGGTAATTATCAATAAAGTGGATTAGATCCGTTCGGGAAGGTGTTCCTTCCTCTAGGTTCTTGTCCTTCCTTTAGAGATTCTTACCCTAACCTCCATGGAAAACATCACACCCGGGCCTTTATACTACGGTATCATCGCTACCTCGAGGGATAGAGTGCCGTAGGGAGCGGTATGTGCATGTATGCATGGAGTCCTATTGTAAATATTTGGTGGGTAAGAAAAGGATGAGAGATCTCATCTCTCAAAATCCTTCCCAAAAGCTAAACCCTAAACAAGTTCCTAGGGCATGAAATTAAATCTGCCTAGGGCAAGGAATTTAAATCTACACTAAGGCAAGAAATTAAATCACTTATAGATGCGTCCCTCCAATCATCCATGTAGGGTTGTCAGATCTGAATTTCTGAATGGAGAAGAAACACCGATGCTCTCCAAAAGATTTCTAAATTTTATTCATTAAAGGGAGGCATAAAGAATTACAATGATTAGAGTTCCTATTTATAAAGAATAGGAAACCCTAGGGTTACATTTGTTTCGCATGTCCACAATTACACAAATAGCCCTAGAAAGACTTAGTCAACACCGCCACAAATTAATATAAAAAATTCAGCTTTTGATTGCTCTGTATGGCCGTGGAACCGCGGCCCAATGCCCTGTTTGGCTGCGGTTCCGCGGCCCAATAGTGGCTTTGGAATATCATTTTTCTTGGGCTAGCTCTTATTGACTTGGTCTTCCTGTTTCCATATGTCCTTTTCCATTTGGGCTTTTAGGTTGGTTCCAGATTTCCAGTGAACAATTTGCAATGGCTTTTTAACCGTTCGCTTGTAATCTTGGACCTTGCGTTGCCTTATACTTTGTGAATTTTATCTTTGATGTAGGCTTGACTAAGGTCCTCCCATTTGTTGGTCAAAAATCCATATTTTCATCGTCTTTACATCATTTTCACTGTTTTTCTGTCCAAGAACCTGTAACCTGTAACATGTAGCAGACATGCGTCAAAAGCACCCGTTTATTTATAAAAAGAATAAGAATGGGGAATATAATAATGCAATATTCTGGTCTGAACAAATACCCCCAAACTCTTTTTTTGCTCGTCCTCTAGCAAACTTATTTTTATTCACTAAAATCCTAACCGCACTTTCGCAGGGAAACGCGATTGCACTGAGCACGTGCAACAAGCCGTTAAACCTCTAGGTATCCCTAGTAGGAGGAGTGTTGTCTCCTGAGGGTTTTCAGCGGATTACACCCACAAAATCCTATCAACTCGGTCCATTGACTTTTGTTTTCCAATTAGGTTTTATAACAAGGAATTCTATTATCTTTTACCCGTAAATTATCTACCCATATTCTTCACGCATCCTTATTATTTAACTTAAGATTATATACATCCTGTGGACTTACTTAGCTTTCGGCATTTCTTAAGTTTTCCTTCTAGGATTCCATCTCCACTTAGGAATTTCTATCAACTCTATTAAAGATACAAGTTCTATTCTTCATTCCTCTCTCTTATCTAAATTCCAATCACATACCCCTACGTGTGTGTATAGATCACCCCTACACTTGGAAATTCAAATCAAGCAATCATGCCCTTGTCTGTTGTCCAAAGTACTTATCAGTAAGTGAATTTTTAATTGAATTTTTGCTTACACATCCTTCATGCGACCGTTAATACTTCTTGAGGTACCAACAATCGATTACAAAATGTGTTTGCACATTAAAGCGAAATTCCTAGTCTTGCAACACCCAAGGCTTTTAGCAGTGACTCCCAAACCAGTTGGTCTAAGGCACTAGGTGATGAAGCACCCTCGCTAAATATTTTTCTATTTTTTCAGCCTTAAGTAATCACAAAAACCAGTGTCCATTTTTTTATTCTTTATTCACTTTTTTTTCTTTTATTTCATCGTACCAAGGACTTTAGACAAGAACATTTCAAGGTCTCTTCTACTATTCCAAGTTTCAAGGTGCGTGATTGTGCAAATTGTAGGGTATACGTTTTCAGAATCTAGACTTAAGCTAGGAACTATTTTTCAAACTTATACTCTAATAAGAACACCAATACTCTTTCGACTTAGCCCAAGAAGTGAACCCAAAATTTGCCTATTTCTAAATAAACTACAAAAACATATACTTTCTGCAGCTAAATTTTAAGGAATGTTATTTTTATGGTTTTTAATTCACTAAGTCTAAGATCTAGTTGTTCCTAGCCAATTAACCTATTTGTCAAACTTAAATCAATTAGACCAAATTGAATACATTGATTTTTATAATTTTTGAAATTTTTCAAATTTTTATGGGTTTTCAAATAAGTATGCAAATGCAAAAATATGTACACATGAATGCGAAGGAAGAAGACGTACCGAGCATACCCCCAAACTTGAACTTGACAGTGTCCTCACTGTCATGCTAAACCAAGAGTGTAAAAATGCCGGCACTCCCCTGTTTATTTATTTATAATTTTTTTTATATTTTTAATGTTTTGGAATTTTTTTTTATTTTTTATAGAAAAAGAAAACAAAAATATATATACATATATACAAAGATTCCCCCAAACTTAAGCTTGGCCTTGCATAAGCCAAAGGTTAGCACCAACCATTCAAAAATCTTATCGTGGAAATGGTATAGTTGGTGCCAGAAAATGAGAAGCACGCGAGACCGTGTGGAAAGAAGAATGGTAGAATATGGTCTCGGTGGGAGAGAAGAATGGCGAAAAGAAGAAGGAAGTGGAGTACGATCTTGAGGGTGTAAATTTAGTGAATAAATTAGCGCAATATGTGATGACCGATGTGTTAAAAGCGATTGCGCTAACCTATCAACCCGTCGGGAAATGGGGTCAAATCCCTCAAGATTCGCAAGAAAACATGGGTACGCCGAACTTGGTATAGGAGATGAAAGCGTAACGGTCATTTGTTCGGTCGGAACAATGGGAAAGACGAAAGGGAGTGAATTAGGGATAGTATCTTTCTCACCGTAGTAAACTGTTTCGAACTTGAAAGATTCCATTAATGGTTCGAAGCTACTATAATCAACCGAGTCTGATGGCTCATCTGAAAATGTAAAGGACTCAAACTCGGGCGGTGAGTCATCAGCATCGTCCGAAAAGTGAAACACTCGTAGGTGTTATCGTCTGTGAGAATTTTGTCAGATTCAAAGGAAAAGGTTTCAAGCTCACAGTCTTCAAGCGGGGTCGGAACGATGGGAAGGAGGGATGGTGATATAGCAGTCAAAGGTTTAGGAGGATGAATTGGAAAATCAGACACATCAAATAAAAATGATTCAACCTCAATATTATCCTCAAGACTCTCCTCAATACTATCCTCAATATTTAACTCATCCATGCCATTATCATCAAAATCTAGACGCATATGAGATTCGGGAGAAACATTTAATAACTCGGGATGATGATTTGAACATAAAATCTCAAGTAAATCGACAGGTTCATCATCCGAAATATTCCCGGCGTCTATATCCTCAATCAAGTGAAAATCAATTTCTTTAGACGGTGCATCAAAAGCATGGATATTTATCAATTTAGGTTCTAAAGTGGAGGTGTAAAGATCGAAACGATTAGGTGCGGTTTCACTCGAAAGGGGTTCCTCACAATCTGGCAAATCAAACACTACAAAATAACACAACTCATTTTTATTTTCAGCAGGTGAACTATTTAGGACAATCGATGGAAAACAGGAGTTGTGGGCTTCAATTGGGTAAGGGTAGGTGTGATTTGGAAATCCTCTCTCATTCTCATTCTGTCCAACCGCCTCCTCAGAAATTGAAAATTTTGGTGCTAGCGGGAAACTAGCTACCGATTCAGCAGGTTGCATAAGGGCGGCCACGGACGCTTCCACATTCCTAACCATTTTGTTTGTTGCTGCGATATACGCCTCCAACGCCTCTTCCAAACTAGACTTTGGTGGTAAGGGGGTTTCGGAAAAAGATTCGAAATTGTGTGGATATGCAAAACTCCAAACAGGCTGTGTAGAATCAATGTCTAGTGAAGATGGTAAGGTCGGGTAGGACTGGTAGGAAGTGGGTGGTAGGACAGGGGTAGGGTCTACATGTGGATAAAAATATGAATAATCTTGTGGATCCCTAGAACTAGATGTGTGGAGAGGGGTGAAAGATCGGCTGCGAGATTGAGCAATATGCTCAGCAATGGACATCGGCCTAGGAGTGTCAGAAGGACTCGAAAGAGTGGTATCAACATATGGAAGTGGTGAAGGTTGACTTGGTTGACACAAAGTGGGTTGAAAAGTCAAACTGTTTCTCCTAGACTCCTCTATGTGATCTTTCAAAGATTTTTTAGGCACGGAAGGATCGTCTTTAAATTGACCGAACATATTGACATATGACGCAAAATTAGGTTCGGGATACCAAAGTTCGGCTAATGATTTTTTATGTGAGGTACCCATGTTAAAAGAAGGGGAAAAGGAAAGAAAGTTTGTTGTGCAAGGATTTATTTGCGGCTAAAAAAATTTTGCAAGCTCTATAAAATATTTGTCCTTTTTATTTTCATTTTTCATTGATTTTTCTCTCTTTATTTCGAAAAATTTTTGTTGCAAAAAGATTTTAGAGAAAAGATATGCAACAGCAAAATATTTTATAGAAAAGATATGCAACAGCAAAATATTACTTGCAATCAATTATTATTTTAAGCATATCACAAGAATCTTTATTTGGAAAGAATTGTTGCAAAAAGATATTCGAGAAAAGATATGCAACAACAAAATATTTCTTGCAATCAATTTAGTTCAAGCGGGGCCCAAAAATCCTGCACAAGATCGTTATTTGGAAGGGAATATATTTTTAAAGCACACAAAATCTTACAGGCATTATTCAGAAAATATATTAAAATTTGCAGAGGAGAATTAATAGAGGAGCTTACAACGCAAATTGCAGAGGATGATGTCACCAAAAGAGCGCGTTTCCGCGGTCAAAGGAGGCCCACCGCGGCGGTTCCGCGGCTAAACGTGCGAGACACGTGTTCAGATTTTGCTGACGTCACCAGATGGCGGCGCTTCCGCGGCGAGAGCAGAGAAATGCGGCGGATCCGCGGTATTTTGGACGATTCAAATCTCCAAATTTTCTCTGGTGTTCTGTTGAATTAATCCCTTGCTGTTTAGATCTTCTGATTTCCGTTTCGCCTTCTGGAAATTTCCAGATCGTCTTTGTATATCCTGCAAAATTAAAACAGCAAAGTATCCCTTCCAAAAATAATAGATTATATATTTTTTTATATTTTTTTGATTTTTTTGATTTTTATGATTTTTTTTTAATTTTGATTAACCCGAAATCGCGAAAAGGAAAGTTCTACGCCATCCCCGGCAACGGCGCCATTTGATTGAATAGATTTAGCGTGCTTGCGCTTTCTAAAAGATAGATCAAAAATATTTGTAACCGCAATCAAGAACGGCGTCGCATGAAGCTAGCCGGTGAGTACGGGTCGGTCCACAGGGATTGTGTGAATTTCCGATTCGTTCTTACGAGTTAATTCCGAAGGGTGTTCGGTTGATTATTAAATCTAAAAATCTAATTAAGCTAGGGCAATTATCTAGATCTACTCTTGCTAGGGCTAGGTTTAGGGATGGTTTGGAAATGTAATTAAATCTCACCGCTTTCAATACCCGAATGAAGATCTATGAGGAGTTATGGTAATTATCAATAAAGTGGATTAGATCCGTTCGGGAAGGTGTTCCTTCCTCTAGGTTCTTGTCCTTCCTTTAGAGATTCTTACCCTAACCTCCATGGAAAACATCACACCCGGGCCTTTATACTACGGTATCACCGCTACCTCGAGGGATAGAGTGCCGTAGGGAGCGGTATGTGCATGTATGCATGGAGTCCTATTGTAAATATTTGGTGGGTAAGAAAAGGATGAGAGATCTCATCTCTCAAAATCCTTCCTAAAAGCTAAACCCTAAACAAGTTCCTAGGGCATGAAATTAAATCTGCCTAGGGCAAGGAATTTAAATCTACACTAAGGCAAGAAATTAAATCACTTACAGATGCGTCCCTCCAATCATCCATGTAGGGTTGTCAGATCTGAATTTTTGAATGGAGAAGAAACACCGATGCTCTCCAAAAGATTTCTAAATTTTATTCATTAAAGGGAGGCATAAAGAATTACAATGATTAGAGTTCCTATTTATAAAGAATAGGAAACCCTAGGGTTACATTTGTTTCGCATGTCCACAATTACACAAATAGCCCTAGAAAGACTTAGTCAACGCCGCCACAAATTAATATAAAAAATTCAGCTTTTGATTGCTCTGTATGGCCGCGAAACCGCGACCCAATGCCCTGTTTGGCTGCGGTTCCGCGGCCCAATAGTGGCTTTGGAATATCATTTTTCTTGGGCTAGCTCTTATTGACTTGGTCTTCCTGTTTCCATATGTCCTTTTCCATTTGGGCTTTTAGGTTGGTTCCAGATTTCCAGTGAACAATTTGCAATGGCTTTTTAACCGTTCGCTTGTAATCTTGGACCTTGCGTTGCCTTGTACTTTGTGAATTTTATCTTTGATGTAGGCTTGACTAAGGTCCTCCCATTTGTTGGTCAAAAATCCATATTTTCATCGTCTTTACATCATTTTCACTGTTTTTCTGTCCAAGAACCTGTAACCTGTAATATGTAGCAGACATGCGTCAAAAGCACCCGTTTATTTATAAAAAGAATAAGAATGGGGAATATAATAATGCAATATTCTGGTCTGAACAGTAACATGACTACTCCTGGGTCCAAGTCTTCTCGTAATTTATTCCAGAAAGGTACTGTCGAGGTCTCTCCCAAATCTCGTCTCTGCCGATCTGTCCGAAAGTTATCACCTTTCACTAAATCTGTTTCTTGTTCCGGAACGGTTGCATACTCATCACGACTCCTTCTGGAACAACGCCTCTGCATGCGTATTGCATCTCTGATGTCGGCAAAGTGGAACGTCATCTCATAAAGATCTCGTACGAACCTCTTACTCCACTTTTATCTAATGTCGACTACTCCGGACTCGTCTCTTCGTGGCTGCATGGACTGTGCTCCAACGGCTATACTCGTATCTGGAGTCTCCCAAGAAATGCATCTCACCACATAGCATCCGAATGAAGTCGAACCATTCGATCGATTCGTCAAAACCTATAATCCCCCAAGAGCTCAACATCGTGGCTACAGTTTAATAGTATCGAGTATATACCACAACATCGGTGGACCAGCCGTAGAAGGACATACCCAAGCCTCACTAATGGCACCGCGGAACTGCCGCAAACCCTAAAGTTCAAAGGCTTTCACACGGTCATTATCTCGAGTTAGGATTTCATTCTTCTAGAGGGTCCATAGAATTGCTTGCATTTCTTTCCGAATACTTTCAACTTGGAATATGGGTTTCTGACATTTGATCGCCTCTATCGACTCTCAACGTACCTGCGTGAAGTCGTCTCTAGCTGGAATCAATCTAACCGATGACCTCACATCGGGGTAAGTGAACGAACCACATATCCTAGTCATTCATCCTTGGGTGACTAGCGACCCTCTATCATATCTCTAAGTACAACTCGTACTGCAATAGCTCCAACATCTGGGGCAATTTCTCGTCGTTCGCAGCAACAACTGGCTTATTCATCTGCACGCTGAACAGTGCATCAATCATCATGAATAAGTGATACATCAACGGTCATCATATTCTTGCTGGCCTCCATCAGTGGCTCAATCCTCTAGTGCAATTCTGCACGCCCTAGAAACCTCATAACAGCGGTCCATCAAACGCTCATGGCGCGAAAACACAATAACACGGCACACTATGCAAATCGTATGTCCCTGGAATCACGCCCTGGTCAGTCCTCGTTCGTGACGAGCTCGTGCTGACCGCAACTCTAGCCATAGCTCTCTCTTTCCGTAATCGTGGCAGCAAAACCATAAACTGGTACTGATGAGGGTGGATCGAAAGAATGAATATAACACTGTGCAAAGAAATGTACATCCTAAGGCTTCTTAAGCGGAGTATCGTATCGTAAATATGCCGAAGAACATACGTACGGTACGTCACTCTACTCAAGCTACCTACTCCATCAACCAAGGGTCATCCTATACTCCGAAGGTAAAACCTAATGCTCTGATACCAATTTTGTCACGACACGAAAAGTACGGAACATGACCGGCACATAAATTACGAAACGTCTCAAGGCGTACGTCATCTAAGTAAGCCAAAACCCAGAAATCAAAACCAAGTAAAGCAGTAGAGTGGAGGAAAAACCAATTTAAATCAAGTAGTTTTAGCAACATAAGCCGAAATATGTATTTTTAAAATCATAAGTCTTTTCTGAAAATTTTGGAAGAGTTTCCTTTGTAAATACAGGCCCCGAACAGGGTACAACTGTAAGTGCACGGCAGCGCCCCGGCCGTCTGAACGAGGCCAAAATGCGGAATATAAAAAACTTTTCTTTAAATAGAAACTGGCGCTACCGCGGACTTTAAACCCGGATCGGGCCATTAATCTAATGCTAGCTAACTAGAGAGAGGGTGGAGAGATATACCGAGCGATCCGTGTCCTTCGGTCTTCTCGTCGTCATCCCGATCTCCCCGCGGATTCTCCGGTCTTCATCTCCTCGTCGGAAGGGCACCACATCGCCGGGTTCTTTTACGGGCTCCCACCTCTGGACCGAGGCAACTCGGGCACGAAGTTGGCGAGCCGGCGTGTCCAAGGTTGCTGTAGACTATCCGTAGATTACTATGTCTCATGGGGTTGTTTGAAGTTGCCATTTGGAAGTGGGAAGGAGATGAAGTGAATTTTGTGATGGCTAAAGAATTTTTCTAGAGAACTTTTGCAAGCAAAATGAGAACCCAATCCCACACCAAAAAATGGACAGTCCCCCCACCAAGAATGGCCGGCCATAACCTCAAGAATGAGAAGAGGGAGTGAGCCAAATAATGCAAGAGAGAGAAAAGAATGGGTGATGATGAGGAGTCATGATCACACCAAAAAGTCTCAAGCTACTCCCATCACATAAAGTAAGCCATCATGAACTAAAGAAGTCAAAGGAAGTAAGAACCATCATGAAGCTATCATCACAAAAAGTCTTCTCCATAATAAAATGCACAATTGCAAATAACCCCCTCCACACCAATTTTCAGCCAAAGAAAGAAATAAAGGAAAATGGCCGAAACGGAATGCAAACTGGCAACTTCAAAAAACTGATCTCGTAATAAATTACAGGGAAATCCCACGACTGTATATACATACCCGCATTTGTATTCCGACCGAATACAAATACAATGAGACAAAATCTACACTGTATAATACTAGGACCCGGCTTAAATTAAAGCCCGCTAGTATTATCCATCCGATCATGATCCGTGCAATACCGCACGTATATGATCGAACCCTGCCATATCTCCATACGGCCTCTACAGCGTTTTGCCCGAAACTTGAGAAACTGTCTGCGGGGAACTCTAAAGACTCGTCAATACTTTGGCTGTAGATTTAACCACTAGCACGTCAGAGATATTAGCCATACGTAACGGGCTACCAGGTATTGACCAAAAGGGACGTCGATGAGCGAACTCATCCTGACACCCTACTGAGCCTGTCAGTGACAATATCCGTACAGTCCGATCCGTTCGTCTATGAGCATCGCATGGCGGGCCTAGGGGTTGGTAAAAGTCAGACCCCCAAAAGCGGTACAAGTCGTGTCGGAGTGTAGCCCAGAACACCCTGAGATACTACTGGAATACCTACCAGTAAGTCTCCTGCATTGGCCAAGGACTTCGTGTAATGGCTCTCCTAGACACAGCGTGACCTCACCCCCAATACCGGGAGAGACGAACCCCTGCAGATCCGCTCACTGCCTCCATGTGGCTCGGGACTGTACCCAACTAAAACCTCTTTGTACGACTCCTTTGAGCCGCGGTAGGGTAGTAATCAAAGTACACTGGGAACTCACACGAGACAAATGACGATCTTAGGTCAATGAACTAACCTGTACACATGTCACCAGGGAACTGCTATCTGACGTCAGGTATAAGACCAACTAGTATGTTCCCGGGGAGTACTGTCTGGTGTACTCATAACCCAATGAGCACCTGTATACATCTCAGGTGAACCATCTGACACCAGTGGCTTGTGAGACCGGACACCGTCCCTCGTCGGGGTCTCGACTGTATACACTAGTCTACTCTGGAGTATCGATGCCCTGTCTCGAAAACTCCCACGACTAGGGACCTTTAAAGGATATGCTTATAGACCCCAGCTCCCACGTATATGATCGCCATCATACTGCTGGCCGTCAAGCAAGAATCCTAAGGTCTCTATCAACGCGTAATAGTGACCTATAAGGTCACCCAAAGCAGTACACGATGATAAAGATAAACCAGATAGCATACTATCATCTTGAGTAAGACTGTCCTACCGGCATAGGTCCTCCCTCAATCATTGCAATCATGTGCCTGTGATCCAATAATTGACTCTGAGGGCACTATCTCCAACAATCTCCCACTTGCACTCAAGGCTAATTATTGCGATGTCGTATACTCACAGCCCGTGTGATACCGAACACCCAACTCCTCTACTAATCAGTCTTACAAAACCCGTTTGTGAAACTAATGCGTTCGAGGAATAGCCTCAGTGAGTGGATCCGCCCTGATGTTTGATTGGAAGAATTAAAGTTTACCGCAATCAAGACGGTGTCGCTATGCAGCTAGCCGGTTGAGCACGGGTCGATCCACAGGGAGATGGTTGTATTTCCGTTCTTGTCTTAGACGAGTCAATAAAGAATTTGTGTATGAGTTGTTCGATTCTATCCTAAGTGTATTATTTGCAAGTATAAAGTTGTTAAGAAAAAGATACGAGATTATAAGCTAAAGAAATCCGTACTCAAAACCTTTGAGCCGAATCTTGACCAATTGAAGCTAGAGCAATCGGCAACAACGTGGATTAGGGGATTTAAGCGCGGTATTCGTGGAATACGGCTTATTTACCCTTATCCTTCCATTCTTGTCTCTTGCTTTCGCCTCCGGCCAAACCGAACGCAACCGGTCGCGGTTAGGAATCACCGTTACCTTGTCAGGGTACGGTGCCTAACGGAGCGCTTGCGTATCGTTTGGGCGGAGTTCAATGGAAAATACGGGAAAAGGAAATGGGCAAAGAAACGTTAACTTATAATACCGTATTTCTTCTTAACAATAATAATTACATTCATTCACAAAAAAGAACCATAAAGAGAACAAAAAGAAAAGAACAAAGAAAAGAAAAGATTACAAACAAGTAATTAAAGTGCATGAATATAAATTGCACGAAAGTAAAGCAAGGTAATAAAAAGCAAGTAATAAATAAGCAAATAAAAAGAACAAGAAACTAGAACTCAAGACAAGCATGTGATCAATAGCCAACCCTTAAACTTGCAAGCTCAATCAAGAGGTTGCAAGATCAAGGGAAGGGTAGAGAACGCATGTGAAATGAAGTGCTAATTCCATGAAAGAATACGACCCTTGAGATCAATAACTAACCCTTAACCATTCAAGCTCAATGAAGAGGTTGAATGATCAAGAGAAAGCAAGAATCTCAAGGGGAAGAAGAAACAAAAGAGAATGATACAAAACCCTCATCTTCATTGATCTCCCACTCAAAAAGCTCTCACTACAATTTTCATGGAAAAAGAATGAAGAAGAAGAAGAAGAAGAACTATACAAAAAACTACAAAAGAGTGGACACAAAATTTTGACCCTTGGCTTAGCTCAGTTCTGGAGTATTTATAAGCAGGGAAAATGAAATCTAGGGCAACAAACTGGACCCATGTGAAAAGACCAAAATACCCACAAAAGTTGACAAGCTGCGGCGCCCGTACGGCCGCGGATCCACCGCCAATACCCCCTATTGGCCGTGGATCCACGGCCCTATGATGGAGTTAGGGCATGGGCTTTTCTGTACGGTCCTGGTCTGCTGTCCCCTGTTGTCTGGTACATGTATTTTCTGATAATCTTTCCAGAATATCTTTAGAATTCTTAGTCCAAGATTGCTATCTTTTCTTCAGTTTTGACTTCTATCTCTCTCGAGCTCCGCGCACCCATTGATTCTTGTGCTGGCCCCCCTCGTGCTCTGTGCTTGTCCCAGACACGAATGACCACTGTCATATGTCTTGTCTCAGGAACTGGTACTCGGCACTGGACGGATATGGATGACCGGAACCCGGCTTTTATCTGCTGTCAACAGATGTTCTGCTTTTGGCGTAACTGTGGAGATTTTGTCTTGATTTGCAATATTTGGACTGGAAACCTGTACTCTGTAAACATGTAACAAACACGGATTAAAAGCACCTACCTATAAACACACGAGCGTAAGAATGGGCGGTATAAAATGCAATATTCTGATATGAACAAATACCCCCAAACTTAACTTTTGCTCGTCCCGAGAAAAAACCAATTATTCACAAAAATAAAATCCTAACCGCACTTTCGCAGGGAACGCGATTGCACTGAGCATGTGCAACAAGCCGTTAAACCTCTAGGTGTCCCTAGTAGGAGGAGTGTTGTCTCCTGAGGGTTTTCAGCGGATACTACCCACAAAATCCCGTCAAGCTAGTGTCATAAGTTAACAATGATTCTACTCCTACAGTTTAGTATTTACGTTAGAAATTCTATCATCCTAAGTTAGAAATATCCAACCCTTATTTTTCACACCTCCTATATATTTAACCTTAGGTCCTATACGTTCCAAAAAAAAGTTTTAGAAAGATGTTGGTTCTCCTGAGTTTTCCTTCTAAAGTGCGGCCTCAAATTAGGGATTTTTATCAATTTTACAGAAAACACAAGTCTTATTCTTTATTTCTATCTTTTATTCAAACCTCGATTGTATGCCCTTACGTGTGTATGTATTTGCACCCCTATACTCAAGAATTCAATTCAAGCTATAATACCCTTGCCCTAATACCTAATACTACTTCTTTTCATTAAGGATGGACGGTTTTGCTCACACATCTTTCATGCGACTATTAATACTTCTTGAGGCACTAATGACCGATTACTGAATGTGTGAACTTTAAAGCGTAAATAGCAGTTTCCAGGTCTTGACTTTATTCTATTTTTTTCTTGTTCTTTTTTTTTCTTTCTTTTTCTTTTTTTTTTTCAAGACCGGATCTATTTTTCAATATGCTCTTTTGGTGTTTAGCTTTAAATACCGTTTTTTCTTTCATACTAGGCTTTCAGGCAAGAGTATTTCTAGGTATCCTCTACTATCCCAAGTTTCAAGGTGCGTGTATGTGCAGTTTGTAGGGTATATACTTTCTAAATTTGAACTCAAGAAAAGAAACTATTTTTCAGACTTATCCTTCAGTAGAGCATCAATACTTTCCCTTCATCTTGACTTAACTAAAGAACTTAACTCAAGATTACCTATTTCTCAAAAAAACTGTAAGGACGTATACTTACCAAAGTTAGACAGAATGAGAGTTATTTTTAGGGTTTTCAATTCCTAAGCCTAGAATTTAGTTATTTCTATCATATCAACTAATCTTTCGGAATAAAGATCTAAGTTACCCTATTAGCTAACTTGACGACAAAGTTTTTATATTTTTTGGAAATTTTTTGATTTTTTGTGGGTTTTTTAAAAGGTATGCAAATGCAAAATATACAAATGAATGCGAAGGAAGAAAGCTTACCGAGCACACCCCCAAACTTAAACTTGACAGTGCCCTCACTGTCAGGCTATACCAAGAGGGTCAAAATTGCCGGCGCTCCCTAAAAACAAGTTATATACAAAAAGGAAAACAAAAAAATATATACAAAAAAAGGGGTCCCCCCCAAACTTAAGTAAAACAGTGTTTCCACTGTTAAGCGTTGAAATTCAGGATTAGGGGGGAAAGAGAACAGTATCAAGCTATACAAGGCCTTACACAGGCCAAAAGTTAACACCAACCATTCAAAGATTTTATCGCTATAAAGCAGTGGCTGGTGAAAGAAGGCGTAGAGAAAAGAGATGGAGAATACGCGAGACCATATGCGGAGAGAAGCGGGATATGGTCTCGGTATATGAGAGGAAGAAGAATGGCGGAAGGGAAAAAGAAGTGGAAGACGAACTTGAGGGTGCAAATGGAGGAAATAGATTAGCACAATTTGTGATGACCGATGTGTAAAAAGCGATTGTGCTAATATATTTATCTGTCGAGAGATTGGGTCAAATCCCTCAAGATTCGTAAGAAGCCATGGGTACGCCGAACTTGGTAAACCAGACACAGGAAGTGAAAATGATACGGGTTCTTGCAAGGTCGGAACGATGGAAATGATGGAGGAAAGTGGTTGAGGAAGGGTATCGGTTAAGGGTTCTGGAGGGTGTAAACAGTCAGTGAAAGGAACAGGATGAATTGGAAAATCCGACTCATCATCTAGAATTGTTTCATCCTCAAAAATCCTCAAAATTCTCCTCAAAGTTAAGCTCATCCATGCATATTTCATCAAAGTCCAGACGCATATGGGGTTCGGGAAAAACATTTAATGAATCGGGATGATGATTTGAAGAGACAAACTCAACCAAATCTACGGGTTCTTCATCCAAAATATTCCCAGCGTCAATATCCTTAATCAAGTGAAAATCAAAATTATCTGACACCTCAACCAAAGCATGGATATTAATCAATTCAGGTTCTAAGATGGAGGTGTAGAGGTCAAAAGGATTGGGTGTGATTTCACTTGGCAAGGTCCCTTCACAATCGGGCAAATCAAACACTACAAAGTCGCACAACTCATTAAACATTCTATCTTCAACTGATAATTCATTTGGGACACTTGATAGACTTTCAACACAGGAGTTGTGGGATTCAATTTGAGACGGGTAGGTTTGATTTGGAAGGGGGTATATCTCACTCTCTCCACTCAAATACACAGCCTGTCCTGCCGCCTCATCATACATTGAAAAAGTTGGAGCTAGTTGGAAACTAGCTATCGGGTCAGTAGGTTGTATGAGAGCGGCCATGGACGCATTCAAATCCATCATCTGCTGTGAAGCTACCCGAAATTCTTCCAAAGTTCGCTCAAGACTAGACATAGGTTGTGAAGGGGTTTCAGTAAAAGATTCAAAGTTGTTTGGATACTGAAAACTCCCAAAAGGCTGTGTAGAAGCAATGTCTAGGGAAGGTGTAAAAGTTGGGTAGGACTGGTAGGAATTGAATGGCTGGACAGGAATGGGATCAACATTGGGATAAGAAGGTGAATGGAATTGTTGATCCCAAGAATTTGTAGTGGTGAAAGGAGTGAAAGATCGGCTACGAGATTGTTCAATACGTTCAGCAATAGACATAGGTCTCGGGGTTACAACTGGATTTTCAAAAGGGGTATCAACGCAAGAAGGTGTGAATGTTTGAAACGGTTGATACGAAGTGGATTGCGGGGTCCAGTTGTTCGTCCTAGACGCGTCTATCCGATCTTTCAAAGAAATTTTTGGCATGGATGGATCGTTCGAAGTTCGACCAAAACAAGAACCGTAGGAAGTAATGTCTGGTTGTGGGTACTAAAGTTCGGCAAGAGTTTTGCGAGGTGGAGTACCCATGATATGAAGAGAGAGAGAAAAAGGTAGAGAAAATGAGGGAAAAAAGAATGTGATATTTTTTTTTAATAATTTTTTTTTAAATATTAACAAAAGAATGAAGTATACACAAAAAAAAAGAATATGGATGAAAAACAATCACGACACAAAAAATACCACACACCTAATCGTTCTAGGGTTAACCTAGGTCAACTAGACCTGCTCCAGAACTTGATTGTCGAAGTAAAACTGTGTCGAGAAACAGGCTCAAGATACACTGATCACGAGGCCAGGTAAGTGCAGAGATAAGGGGAGGTTTTCCAACGCTTTCGCGAAGTTCCTTAATTAAATAACCCTTTCTCTTTTGGCGGTTTCGCCGTTCACACTTTCCTAGACACCCCGTAAACAATATACCGTTAAGCGAGGTTCTAAACACAGTTAACTTCTCCTAGTGAGCGCGAAGTCCTTAAGGCTTAAAGTCTAGTTTCTTTTAAAATTTGTGCGGGTAAACGTTATGCTCAAGTTCGTGATTTATGGGCCACGGAAAAGGTGATGAAATCCTTTACCGTATGTTGTGGGGTTCGCTTGCCCTTAAGTCCGTATTAATGTATGCAATGCGTAATTCAATAAAAATTCTATAAAGAATCAAACAATTGTTTTTTTTAGTTTAAGCGCGGCACTGCAAAAAAAATACGGGTTAGTTAAGTTTTAGCGTTTGCTAGCGAACTTGCAAAGAATCCTGCAAAGAATAGTATATTGGATGCGTCGGATTTGAGAAGAAGGTATTAGTAAAATACGTACCGTTAAAATTTTGGGTTAGGAAACCCCCGTTGAATCAAATCCGGTAAGCTTGAAAAGTTCGCTTGCGCGGGTCAAACTACCCGGATCTTTGGCCCTGTACTTTGCAATCACCTTAGCTTTGAACGCACACTTTGCTTCCACAATCGCAGTTTGCAAATCTGCAAAAATCTGCACACTTGCCTACAAAAATGATCAAAAAAAAAACAAAAAGATTTTTTTTTTATAAATATATACAAAAAGAATATTAACCCGAATAACAAGAAAGAAAATACGCTACCGTCTCCCCGGCAACGGCGCCATTTGATTGGAAGAATTAAAGTTTACCGCAATCAAGACGGTGTCGCTATGCAGCTAGCCGGTTGAGCACGGGTCGATCCACAGGGAGATGGTTGTATTTCCGTTCTTGTCTTAGACGAGTCAATAAAGAATTTGTGTATGAGTTGTTCGATTCTATCCTAAGTGTATTATTTGCAAGTATAAAGTTGTTAAGAAAAAGATACGAGATTATAAGCTAAAGAAATCCGTACTCAAAACCTTTGAGCCGAATCTTGACCAATTGAAGCTAGAGCAATCGGCAACAACGTGGATTAGGGGATTTAAGCGCGGTATAAGTGGAATACGGCTTATTTACCCTTATCCTTCCGTTCTTGTCTCTTGCTTTCGCCTCCGGCCAAACCGAACGCAACCGGTCGCGGTTAGGAATCACCGTTACCTTGTCAGGGTACGGTGCCTAACGGAGCGCTTGCGTATCGTTTGGGCGGAGTTCAATGGAAAATACGGGAAAAGGAAATGGGCAAAGAAACGTTAACTTATAATACCGTATTTCTTCTTAACAATAATAATTACATTCATTCACAAAAAAGAACCAAAAAGAGAACAAAAAGAAAAGAACAAAGAAAAGAAAAGATTACAAACAAGTAATTAAAGTGCATGAATATAAATTGCAAGAAAGTAAAGTAAGGTAATAAAAAGCAAGTAATAAATAAGCAAATAAAAAGAACAAGAAACTAGAACTCAAGGCAAGCATGTGATCAATAGCCAACCCTTAAACTTGCAAGCTCAATCAAGAGGTTGTAAGATCAAGGGAAGGGTAGAGAACTGATTGAAAAGAATTCTTGATGTGTAGTATGAAATTGTAAAGAAATCACAACCAAAAATTATTTGACCGCAATCAACTACGGTGTCGGATGTAGATTGTAAGTGAGTGCGGATCGTCCACAGGGAAAGTGTAATCGTTCGTCTTTTGAATTAGATGAATTGAAACTTTAATGAAAAGAAAACAAAACAATTCATGATTTATATTTGAAGTTCAAGAATTAGAAAATCTCGATCTAATAACAAGAAAAAGATAGAATCAAGAATTGATAGTTTGATGATTTTTCCAAACCAAATATCAAGAATCGAAATGAGGCTCGTAGGAATCGATTGGATCTATAGATGTGATGTAATCTTACAATTACGTATTCTTATCCTTCGATGAATTGATACTAGATCGATGATGATCGATGAGAATTAGAGACTTCTTGTGAAACTAGGGTTTCATCTTATCTCTTGTTCTTTCATTGATATCATTCATATTCTAGCCTCTAGTAATTTCAAGAAACGATCGTAGATCCCTAATTTCGAGCGATCACATTCAAGAAAGCATCGCTACGAAACTAGGTCATCGATTCTTGAACTTGCTAGGGTTTACAAAACTCGTAGGACTTAAAAATCGTATTAAGATTTGTTACATCATCATTCTACAATCGTCTCGACTCCTTTACGAGCGGAGTTTTACTCAAACATCACAACAAGAACAACAATTACAAATTGAGATCTAATCATGATGCAAGAATTAAAAGAAAGCAAGATTAAAGAATTTCACCTTTTATTTATATCAACAATTTCATTACATTCGCTCAAGAACTACAAGAGGAAGAATTCGTGTAAGTCTACGCTAGCGCCCCGGCCGTCTACAGACGCCAAAATGCGGAACAAAACTTTTAAACTTGGCGCTATCGTATACTTTAACCCGGATCTGCCATTATTGCTAAACTAACAAACTGTAAAGAGTGTAGAATGGTTATACCGAACGATCCGAGTCCTTCGTTCTTCAACCATCATCCCACGCTCCGTTGCGGCTACTCCGATCTCGTCGATCTCCGAATCCTTCGTCGAGGTGGCACCACATGATCGGTTCTTTAAACGGGCTCCCGCCTCTGACTCGAGGCAACTCGATCGTCAAGTTTGCTAAAAGAGACGACCAAGATTGATGTAGAATATGAGTAGAAGACTTTGTCTCACTTCGTCCAAATCCGTGGACGATCGGTTAATGAAGTTGCCGTGGGAATCGGGTGATGGAATGAAAATCAAGCAATGAAATTTCCATGCACCTTAAACTATAATCTTTGGCCAAAAATGAATGAATCAATTCCCTCTCTCACTCAAGGGTGGCCGGCCACATTATATGAAGAGGTGAGAATGAGTGTAGAAGCAAAGAAAAGGGGGGTGACAATAAACAAGAAGCTTCATGAAAGGATGAATCACTAATATGAACCAATTAGAATAAACCTAGTCACCAAAAGCTTTAATGAC
The DNA here is from genome assembly GCA_030015575.1 of Agapanthus africanus. Taxonomy (NCBI): domain Eukaryota; kingdom Viridiplantae; phylum Streptophyta; class Magnoliopsida; order Asparagales; family Amaryllidaceae; genus Agapanthus; species Agapanthus africanus. The sequence goes on from JASDDO010000019.1 coordinate 893,601,767, forward strand.
ACCATTAATGCCTAATGAGTCACCATGTCAAGTCACCAAACTAGAAGCATCTAGAAGCACGACTCACCCCATCAGTAGAAAAGATAAACCCGTCTTTAACCAAATGTTAAAAGACGGCTGATAGAAAACTGGAAACTGGCAACTTCCAAAAGTGATCCTGAAACGACTTTCAGGATAACCCCGAAACTGTATAAAAAATACCCGCATTTGTATTACGACCGAATACAAATGCAACTGAGACAAAGATATTATACCTACTCAATATAATACTCGGATCCGGCTTAAACCAAAGCCGACCAGTATTATCTGCCCGAAAAATAACACGTGCGTAAACGCACGTGCATTTTCCGAACCCTGCCATAAAACCATACGGCCTCTACAACGTTTCGCCCGAACTTGGGAAACTGCCTGTGGGGGACTCTAATGACTCGTCAGCACCCTGGCAGTGGGTTTAACCACAAACCGTCAGCGGCACTAGCTATGCGTAACGGCTGCCCATGGACTGACCTCAAGGGTGGCCGATGAGCGAACTCCTCCGAAAACCCTACTGAGCCTAACAGTGACAATGTATATACAGTCCGGTCCGTTCGTCAATGAGTATCGCATATCTGCCTAGGGGGCTAGTAACGTCAGACCCCCAGAAGCAGTATAAGTCGTGTCGGAGTGAAGCCCAAATACACCCTGAGATACTACTGGAGTACCTACCAGTAAATCTCCTACCATGGCCATGGATTTGTGTAATGGCTCTCCTAGACACAGCACGATCTCGCCCCCAATACCGGGAGAGACGAATCCCCTGCCGATCCGCTCACGTGCCTCCATATGGCTCGGGACTGTACCCAAAAGCTACCTGTTTGCACGACTCCTTTGAGCCGTGGTAGGGTAGAAATCAAAGCACAGTGGGAACTCACACGAGACAAATGACGACCTCAGGTCGATGAACTAACCTGTACACATGTCACCAGGGAACTGCTATCTGACGGTAGATATAATACTAACTAGCAGATTCCCGGCGAGTCCTGTCCGATGTACTCATAACCCAATGAGCACCTGTATACATCTTAGGTGATCCAACTGTCACCAGTGGCTTGTGAGACCGGCCACCGCCCCTCGTCGGGGTCTCGACTGTACACACTAGTCTACTCCGGAGTATCGATGCCCTGTCTCGAAACTCCCACGACTAGGGACCACAATTAAGGATATGCATATAAACTACCCAACTCTCACGTATATGATCGCCCTCATATAGTTGGTAGTAAAGCAAGATCCTAAGGGCTCTATCAAAGTGTAACATGCAATCAGTCACCTGAACATGTACACAACTGATAAAGGCAAACCAGATAGCATACTATCATTTCGAGTAAGACTGTCCTACCGGGATAGGTCCTCCGCAATCATTGCAATCACGTACCTGCGATCCAATAATTGACTATGAGGGCACTATCTCCAACAATCTCCCACTTGCACTCAAGGCTAATATTGCGATGTCGACTACTCACAGCCCGTGTGAAACCGAACATCCAACTCCTCTACTAATCAGTTTCACAAAGCCCGTTTGTAAAACTATTGTGTTCGAGAAATAGCCTCAGTGAGTGGATCCGCCTAGAAGTTTCTTTCTGTATCTCTCATAATCTCAAGTTCGCGGAGAAAGCCATCTCCCGAATTGAGTAGTACCTGTCTTAGAATATGTCTGGATATCTGATGGGACCTTAGTTCATAAATGAACTCCATATCCAAACTTCTTAGACTGTAAGGATCACTGAACCTAATCAGTATCCGGCACCATGCCATCCACAGTATCCTCTGGAACCACCTGTCCATAATACTGTCCCTCGTCAGAGGGAAAACTAAAACTCTGACAATCACTCTGTCATCCATGTCACCTTTGAAGCCTGGAATGATAACCGTCTCCCGAAAGAGGCTGCCGTTATCAAATCCGTAGAACATGTACCAATGTTCTAAAACTGCTTCCTTATGTTTCTCCAGGATTGGATTAATACAAACTTATTGCATCTAGTGCAAAAACAACATCTGGTGTGGTACTTGATATCTCATGATTGACTCAATTGCCTAAGCAAATGATCTGCCAATCATGCCCATCCCTCTCCCCTTTAGTCAGTACGACACCTTTAGAGAGGGTGACTCCATCACCTGCAGGTACACTACCATGCTAGGAGTCAACTATTCTAAAAACCATTAGAATATCTGTCAAAGTACCCACATTGGGAAACCACCTAAATCTAGATCTAAAACCATAGATCCAGAAACCAGAATGTCTAATATTATATCCATGTCTTGTCTGGAGAAACAACTGTGTGACGACCACAGTACAACCGATTGTAGTATAGGAATTTTGCTTCCCACTCTGTTTATGTCATCCTGATACCATGACATCACACCCTACTGCCTTCTTAATAGATCCATCCCCTATCCTGATTGAAGTCAAACCCATGACTGTCACATCAAAATTAGATGATCTATCTCCGCTATAACTGCTCAAGTCTATAAATAGATATAAGCATCTTGCCCACTATGCTTCCGCTGCTCCCACTGACTACGACAACCCTCCTACCGGGTCTCATATCCTGGAACAACAGTAGTGTCAAGTCTGGGTAGATAAGAACCTCCCTGTCACCGTCCTTGAGGCTACCGAAGTACCTCTCGGGTGTCTGAGGTTACCTACCAAATCTGCGGAGTGGCTATTGGAATGTCAAACCTGATTGAATGTATAGGTCCTATTAAATTTTCCGTAATCGTTCGCGGTTCTGGAATCACTTCCAGTTCTACCATACTCCCACTACTGTTTTCTGAAAAAAGATCCATTTTTACTAAAACTGTGGCGAGTCAAGAACAATATCACTATTGATCTTCCAAATGGTAGAATATCAACCCTCGTCATAGCCAGGGTCAACCCACAAAACAGCCATTACAGAAACGTGCCCTGAGTTATCCAGAGTCTGGTTTTAAGCATAAGCTGGACAACTCCCCATACCTTAATTTCTTTTAAGGTACGAACCATTCTATATCCAATATAGAAACTTTGGCACTAATTTAATTGGAACCATATTCAAATCATGCAGCTGTCTCCAGTGCATATCAACTTAATGGAAAGAGGCTATTCAGCATTACTCAACTTAGGAAACCATCCAATTATGAGTAACCTGAAAAAGAAACACGTTTCTCAAAACCATCACTATCATCTGAATACCAATCACAAGAATCTACATCTTCGATCTCTTTGAAGAATCCCGATACTTGTGACACCTGGTTCTCCACTTTATTCTTATACCCACAACTTCTCAAAACTTAGACCTTGTATTTCTACGAAACACTCGTCTAAATACTAGAGAAGTTATAAGTAAACAGAACAAAGTACGAGGACCTACCCCTTTGTCCTGAAGGACACTTGGACAACATACAATACTCTGTATAAGTCCGCTGAGTTAAACAACTCAAAACCTGTGCGTCGTAGGTAGAAAACTGTACCCTGGAGATTTCCTCAAATATCACCAATTACAACGAATTCCGATATAATGAGGATGATCACCTAATTCCCAATATCTTACTCCTACTCATCATCTGTAAAACCATACAGATATGAGAATGAAACCTGGTAAATACATACCCTTGGAGTAAGTGTCTAATCGGGAAAACAGTTTTCCTTAACAATGCACTGAAACATGAAAATGTTTCGTAGGTGTATCCTGGTATTCATAGCAATGCCTCTTCCATAATCCAATTCATGACTTCAACCGTATATTTTGTTGCCATCTCTCCAAACCCCTTTATTTGTCTTTAGTCGTTACCTTCTGTACACCATTGTTAGGCTAAATGGTTTTCTTCCTTCCCTACCGTTCGGCACCAGCCTATGGTTTGGAAGAAGACTATCCAGTAAGCATAATAGGTGTACCCTCCTAAACCAAGGAGTACTCGCATCTCGAGAAAAGGTGATGATAAAAGACAACTGAATAATACCTTATTCTTTTAAAGGTGAAATAGGAGTGGCGATGAATTACGCGGTTTTGGTCGTGAATGATATCAGTCGCAATTTACTTTGCCCTCTTTCTAATCCCTTTATTTTGTCTTTACATATTACCTTCTGCACACCCTACTTAGGCTAATTGGTTTTCTTCATTCCCTACCTTTCGGCACCAGCCTATGGTTTGGAATAAGACTATCCAATAAGCGTAATAGGTGTACTCTCCTAAACCAAGGAGCTCTCGCAACCTGAGAGAAGGTGATAATAAAAGACAACTGAATAAACCAATTCTATTTCTCCTGAACCTGGATCCATCCCCGAAGAAGTCCCTTCGAGTTCGTATATAACCATACGATGGATCTATCCAATGGAAGTGGATATCCGTAGTAATACGGGTGTTCTGAGAAATTCAAAGGGTAAAAGAAGGAGTGGCAATGACTTATGCAACTCAGACAATCCAAAAGCCAGTATTTTAAGAAGGTTCGGTCAACCTGGTCACTGAGTCATAGTCTAGGGTCGGTCAAAGGTCGCTGCCAAAGAGAGAGAGAGAAAAGAAACACTCTGCGTGCACTCTAACCTAGATCAGAATGGTCATCACTTTATCTAATCCGGAAACCTCCCACTGTCCTGTCAAATTCTCCTCCAAACCTAAAGAAGAATCAATCGGGATCACCCGAAGAGTAAACCAACTCATCAGTGGGAATCGGGATCCAACTCTCATCGCATGTTAACGTGATGGAATGCATCCACGTTATTCATACTCCAGAAGGTATGCGCACACTTGGCAAGTTTCAGTTTCTTTAGAAACTCCCGATATCATTTTCTTGCCCCATGCTCTTATGACCTTGGCGTATGTCAACAAATCATAAGTCACATGTCAAGTTCTGCCCGTCATTATCTTGTTAATTTGAACCCACCCGTACATACCCTTGACGTATGCCAACAAGGTAATACGACTGTCCCAAACCAACTCATCTATCTATGCAACAAATGAATACCCAGCAGCTACCAAACACTATGCCTTGACGTATGCCAACAAACATAGCTTGAATACTACTGACCATCCATAAGAAACGACGGAGGGCTACGGTTGGTTTTTGGCGAAAAACCTTTAACGTAGTGAACTTGATATCGCTGAAGGAACCTGATAGCTTTTTTAAAATATAGTGGCGAAAACCTTTTGCTAAAGAGGTCACTCCCGGCAAAGGGATCTCGGCTCTTTCCTCGTGGAATGAGGTGCAGGATATTCCACTGAATACCGCTATGCAAAGCAACTTGTAATCGACTATAGTAAAGTTATTACCCTGACGCAAACTTCTGTCCAAGGGGTCTTTCCCGGTGAAGGGATATCAGCCCTTGCCTCGTCGAATGAGGTGCTGGATATTCCCACTGAATACCTCTATGCATAACAAAAGGAAACGTCTTTGCAATAACACCTTTTTAAAATTGTTCCAACAACTCAAACAGGTTTGTTTTACTTTGTGTTGATCAGAATCAACACAGTCCCATCAATCAATCACACCAGAAAAGAACGAAAATAAAATGTACGTATATGCCATCCGCATTCGTCACTGGGTCCCGTCATCACCCGTTAGGTTACTTAACTAACGACAGAGCGGGGACTGGACTAGCGCGGGTGTAAAACATATACAACATCTAATAGTATATAAACCAATATACATAATCGCTCCAGGCGTGATAATATGCAACATTACAGAAAAGTAATAAGCATCACAGAACAATACAGATATCTGGGATCCCCGAGTTTCACAGAGCCGCTGCTGAAACTCGACGTTCCCCTGTCGTGTGGATAGCCTGTGCAATGAAACCTAGACCCCTACGGGTGCGGCAAGTTACCCGCCAAAACCTGAAGCGAGGCAGCCCCCTACAGCATAGTGAATGGACCACCCAGCACTCCACGGAATCCGGTAATCTTGGGCACCCCTCCTTGGGTCAACCTGTACCCCCTACGAGTGCGGCGAATAGTCTGCCAATTCTGAATTGGGGCCCCTCTGCCTCTCAAAGCCATGAGATGCGGACCCGTTGCTTTCCCGAACCCGGCTATCCGTGCACTCCGTCGCGGGGTAAAACCTAGTACAGTAATGAAAAATAGTACAATAGGTACATCGACCGCAACCTGGTCGTGCCCCAAAAGAATATTATACAACAGGCAGTGACGGCAGTCCACAAGTTGGACGCTCGCCCCGCAATATCAAATGTACAAATAAACTCAAACTGTACTACCATTGCACACTGCTATCCACCACGACAAGTCCGCAACAATACAGCACAACACAGAACATCAACGCGAATGTCACGTTCGCAAGCCCGTCTAAAAGAACTATAGCAATTAAACGCGGTTTACCGATCAAATGACATTCCCGGTCGGAGATATAATGTAAGCACTGTAAACTAACGTGTTTAAATTTCGATCGACCAAAGACGAAATATTAAAAGGTGGGCCCCACTGCTTACTGGTGAACAGTAACAAAACCTGGGCCAAAACTAAATATATCAAAAACCCCAAAATCCACAGAAGAACCCACTGCAAAAATTTGGGAGCACGTGCTCCTCACATGGCCGCGGAAGCGCGGCCAAACCATGGGTTTGGCCGCCCTTCCGCGGCAACTTGGAGGAGTCACGACTCCAAATTTTTTCGTGGGTCTTATAATCGCCTGCACGGATTTTTAAGATATCCAGAAATCAATTTTGATACCGTTTAAAATTAACAGAACTGTCAAGTGAAGAAAAATGCGATTTTTGCAGTTTTCGATTTTCGGTCGGATCGATGTTTTAAACGCGTTAGCACAAGTTAGTATAGCAAAATGGTGAGGCTCTGATACCACTGTAAGTCTACGCTAGCGCCCCGGCCGTCTACAGACGCCAAAATGCGGAACAAAACTTTTAAACTTGGCGCTATCGTATACTTTAACCCGGATCTGCCATTATTGCTAAACTAACAAACTGTAAAGAGTGTAGAATGGTTATACCGAACGATCCGAGTCCTTCGTTCTTCAACCATCATCCCACGCTCCGTTGCGGCTACTCCGATCTCGTCGATCTCCGAATCCTTCGTCGAGGTGGCACCACATGATCGGTTCTTTAAACGGGCTCCCGCCTCTGACTCGAGGCAACTCGATCGTCAAGTTTGCTAAAAGAGACGACCAAGATTGATGTAGAATATGAGTAGAAGACTTTGTCTCACTTCGTCCAAATCCGTGGACGATCGGTTAATGAAGTTGCCGTGGGAATCGGGTGATGGAATGAAAATCAAGCAATGAAATTTCCATGCACCTTAAACTATAATCTTTGGCCAAAAATGAATGAATCAATTCCCTCTCTCACTCAAGGGTGGCCGGCCACATTATATGAAGAGGTGAGAATGAGTGTAGAAGCAAAGAAAAGGGGGGTGACAATAAACAAGAAGCTTCATGAAAGGATGAATCACTAATATGAACCAATTAGAATAAACCTAGTCACCAAAAGCTTTAATGACACCATTAATGCCTAATGAGTCACCATGTCAAGTCACCAAACTAGAAGCATCTAGAAGCACGACTCACCCCATCAGTAGAAAAGATAAACCCGTCTTTAACCAAATGTTAAAAGACGGCTGATAGAAAACTGGAAACTGGCAACTTCCAAAAGTGATCCTGAAACGACTTTCAGGATAACCCCGAAACTGTATAAAAAATACCCGCATTTGTATTACGACCGAATACAAATGCAACTGAGACAAAGATATTATACCTACTCAATATAATACTCGGATCCGGCTTAAACCAAAGCCGACCAGTATTATCTGCCCGAAAAATAACACGTGCGTAAACGCACGTGCATTTTCCGAACCCTGCCATAAAACCATACGGCCTCTACAACGTTTCGCCCGAACTTGGGAAACTGCCTGTGGGGGACTCTAATGACTCGTCAGCACCCTGGCAGTGGGTTTAACCACAAACCGTCAGCGGCACTAGCTATGCGTAACGGCTGCCCATGGACTGACCTCAAGGGTGGCCGATGAGCGAACTCCTCCGAAAACCCTACTGAGCCTAACAGTGACAATGTATATACAGTCCGGTCCGTTCGTCAATGAGTATCGCATATCTGCCTAGGGGGCTAGTAACGTCAGACCCCCAGAAGCAGTATAAGTCGTGTCGGAGTGAAGCCCAAATACACCCTGAGATACTACTGGAGTACCTACCAGTAAATCTCCTACCATGGCCATGGATTTGTGTAATGGCTCTCCTAGACACAGCACGATCTCGCCCCCAATACCGGGAGAGACGAATCCCCTGCCGATCCGCTCACGTGCCTCCATATGGCTCGGGACTGTACCCAAAAGCTACCTGTTTGCACGACTCCTTTGAGCCGTGGTAGGGTAGAAATCAAAGCACAGTGGGAACTCACACGAGACAAATGACGACCTCAGGTCGATGAACTAACCTGTACACATGTCACCAGGGAACTGCTATCTGACGGTAGATATAATACTAACTAGCAGATTCCCGGCGAGTCCTGTCCGGTGTACTCATAACCCAATGAGCACCTGTATACATCTTAGGTGATCCAACTGTCACCAGTGGCTTGTGAGACCGGCCACCGCCCCTCGTCGGGGTCTCGACTGTACACACTAGTCTACTCCGGAGTATCGATGCCCTGTCTCGAAACTCCCACGACTAGGGACCACAATTAAGGATATGCATATAAACTACCCAACTCTCACGTATATGATCGCCCTCATATAGTTGGTAGTAAAGCAAGATCCTAAGGGCTCTATCAAAGTGTAACATGCAATCAGTCACCTGAACATGTACACAACTGATAAAGGCAAACCAGATAGCATACTATCATTTCGAGTAAGACTGTCCTACCGGGATAGGTCCTCCGCAATCATTGCAATCACGTACCTGCGATCCAATAATTGACTATGAGGGCACTATCTCCAACAATTCGATCGTCGACTTGGCTTCGCTCGTCTCCGTGGAACGCGGATCGGCTTGGATCACTTGCCCGATTGAAGATCGGCTCGGCTCCTAAAAGGTTGAAGGCTTCTTGCTTGATTTGGTACTCAAGATCTTGTATTTGGAGTGGAATTAGGGTTAGGGTTTCGCACAAGCCTTGTCACTAGACTTGTGGAAGAAAATGGTGTAGAATGAATTTTAGGAATATTAAAGATTAGCCTTTAACCCTAGGTCTAGGTTCTTATTTATAGATAACTAACCCTAGATCTAGGATTTCAAATTCTAAGTTTCCCTCCTAAAGTTTGTTGAAGAAATTCAAATTTCCCTCCAAAAGTTAGTTAGGGGAGAAGCTTCTAGATGTGATTAGTTAGGAGGAGCTTCTAGAAGAGGATTAGTTTAGGAGCTTAATTAGGATTGGCCTTCTTAATCTTCTTTGCTGATCTGGCAGTAGCTTCTGGAGAATTATGGAATTTTACATATTGGAAATGAATGTAGGCTCCTCTGTGAGAATTTTGCAGTAAAATTGCACTGCTGACGTGGCATAAGAGGCGCGGATCCGCGGCACATGCAAGCTCCTGCCGCGGATCCGCGGCTGACTTGGAGTCTTGGGCCTTTGTTTCTCTGGTGCTCTCTTGGGCTGATGTATGGGCTTTCTTTTGATGTATAGAATTGTATAATTCCTTCTGAATTTCTACCAGATCTGAAATGATTGAATTGGCTTAATGTTGATCAGCTCTTGGGTTTTTCTTCCGTATTTTCCTGCACAGACTCAAGACAAGTGTTGCGCAAATACAGAAATGATGCGATATCATGAAATGCGGTTAATTTCCCTTAAAGTGTCGGTTTAAAATTCTAATACATGCAATCTCATATTTTGTGACAGATTTTCTAATATGTAGAATATGAATGCCGAACACTTCTAAATGTATGCAAATGTTAGGGAAATTGCCGGCTAAAATATACAATATTTTCGACTGATCAAATACCCCCAAACTTAATTTCGATCGTCTCGAGCGAATGTTTTATTAAAAAGAGAAGGAGAAAATAAAGAAAGAGAAAAACTAACTAGCACACTTTCGTAGGCAACACGATTGCACTGAGCACGTGCAACAAGCCTTTAAACCTCTAGGTGTCCCTAGTAGGAGGAGTGTTGTCTCCTGAGGGTTTTCAGCGGATTGCACCCACAAAATCCAATAATAAAAGCAAGATCATGAATATTACATTTAAAAAAAAAGAATCGTAAAAGAAAAGCTTTGAAAATTAGGGTTTCCAACTAAGCTAGCTTTTCGGTTGTCATGAGCCCTATCTTAATGGTCATGAAAAGATGTCAGAAATCACGTCCTCCCTCAATAAAACATCGTCTTATTCTTCATTCCTATCTTTCTTCCAAACATCGATCATATAACCCTGCGTGTGTGTAAAGACATCCCTACACCCGGAGAATTCAATTCAAGCTATCATACTCTTGCCCATCAACCTCAGTACTTTTTTTTTTCGATGAGCTCACACACTTTCATGCGACCGTTAATACTTCTTGAGGTACTAACCGACCGATTACTCATGTGCTTGCTTATTTGGTGTATTTTCCTAATCTTGCACCACCTTAGGTATAGCAGTGACTCCCAGACCAGTTGGCCTTAGGGCACTAGATGAAAAGGCACCCTTGCTATATATTTTTTTATTTCCCTTGGTGATAACAAAACCAGTGTTCATTTTTCTCACCATTTTTTTTTTCTTTTTTCATACTTTTGGCTTTAAGACAAGAGCATTTCAAGGTATCCTCTACTATCCCAGGCTTTAAGACGTGTGTAAGTGCGAATAGCAGGGTAGCAACGCTCAAAATGTTTGGCTTCCAGAATAGAAACTATTTTTCAGACTTATTTTTATCCTCAGATTAGTGACGTCCTTGATCTTACTAACCCTTGGGACAACGGCTCATAACTACTTATTACTAGTTCGTATAAGAAAACTTCTAATTTTCTTAGTTTTCTAGAATTTTTCTAATCTCATGGATGTAACTTTTCACTTTCTAAACTTTCATTATCTTATTTATATACAAAAAAGTATTTTTATAGTTTTGAAAATTTTTAAATTTTTATAGGTTTTTAAAGAAATGTTTTGTGCTTATGCAATGTATGATGCAAATGATGCGTAAATAAGCACAAACCTCCCCCAAACTTGTTTTCAACAGTGTCCTCACTGTTGCCATCAGCTAAATCTTGAAAAACCTGTAAGCTTGGGAGGAATTATTAGTGGGGGCAAAATATTTAAGTGAAGAATCTCCCCCAAACTTATTTTTGGCTCAAAATTTTGTAAAAATTTTCTTTTCAAGAGCCAGAAAATATACCCCCCCAAACTTATGCAATGTTAATCTTTTAAAATCACAAGTGGGGGTCAAAAATCAGTGGTCGATGCCAAGCTTTGCAAAGACCGAATGTCAACACCAACCATTCAAAAATTTTATCAATGCAGTGCTCGGGTTGGTGGAAGAAGAAGTGGGGAAAGGTTAAGTGGTGGAAGAGAGTGTATGTGCGTCTCATTTTGGAGAGACGATGCAGTGAATGTGATGGATTACTCGCATTCTTTTTACAATTCAGAAGAAGGGGTGGAGGTTCAATTTCATTGATTGGGAGATGATTCATCTCAACACCTGTGTCATTCAAAAATGCGAGTTCATCAGCGAAGATTTCCTCAAAAGTTCCATCAATACCCCGGTGAATAATGTCATCAAAATGTGCGGGGTGATCTTCAGACTCTAAAAGCAGTTCATAATCAGTGTTAATTGTTGACCCGGACATCTCGGTGGAAGAGTCCGTATGTGTATGATACATAGTTGGGTCAAACAATAACGTATGAAAAGAGTCTAGATCAATATCAGGAGGACCATCAAGTTCGCTGCTGTCGACATCCATTAAGTCGACAGAACATACCTGAGCAATAGGTTCGGAGGGTACACTTCCCAACTTGTAAATGTTTAGTTCTATTGACCTATTCCCGAAAGATAGGGTCATAGAACCGTTACGACAGTTGATAATAGCATTGGAAGTGGCCAAAAAGGGGCGACCTAAAATCACCGGAATTTGATTCCGTGGGTTCGCTACAGGTTGTGTATCAATTACAATAAAATCTACCGGGAATATAAATTCTCCGATTTTTATTAACACATCCTCCAGTTCACCCCTAGGTTTGGTGATAGATCGGTCAGCCATCTGGAGAGTGCAATTGGTTGGCTTCAACTCTCCGATCCCTAATTGCTCATAAACAGAATAAGGAAGCAAGTTAACACTAGCGCCAAGGTCTAATAGAGCACGGTTAATGTGTTTTTCCCCGATAGAAACGGAAATAGTAGGATATCCAGGATCCTTACGTTTCCTCGGTAATTGTTGGGGGAAAGCCGTGTCTATTGTCTTTTCCATGAATATCTTCTTGGGCGCTTGAGTCTTCCTCTTCCTAGTGCACAAGTTCTTAAGAGTTTTCGCATAGGACGGAACTTGTTGGATGGCATCTAGGAGAGGGATGTTGGTGTTTACTTGCTTAAAAATGTTCATGATCTTCTCCATATGTGGACTCGGTGTGTTAGCCCTTAACCGATTAGGATAAGGTGCTTTAGCAATAAGTGCTGGGTCCATCATAGGAGAAGGAAGTGGGTGTGGAACCGATCCCGGAATAGAAGTGGGGATCGTCCGTGGAGGGGTAACAGAGGTGGGCTGTAGTGGCGAGCCTTTTGGGAAATGAAGAATAGGCTCGGAAGAAGATGGTAGGGTAGAAGAACTGGGGTTAGAAGTGTGTGTGTGAGGAAAGGTCTCAGCCGGGGTGTTATTGATTGATTTATCAGTATCATCAAACTCTTCCCCAACATGAGTGTCGAGCACTCTTCCAGATCTCAACGTGATTGCATCCACATCGTGTAAATAGTTAGGATTAGGTAAAGGTTGAGCTGGAAGTTTCCCTTTCTCTCTTGCACTCATTTCAGCTTTTAAACGTGCAATTTCTTCTTCCATCGATTTAATACTCTCGCTTTGGGACGCAGAGTTTTTCTTTATATAGTCGACAGAAGACTTTATTTCAGCCGAAACTTGTATGATATTTGTTAAGACCAAATTCATGCATTGTGCAAATGAATAGGATTCATCAGTCCCGGTCAACTGCAAAGGACTAGATGGTGTAAAAGTGTTGACCGGATTTTGAAAATTTTGTGCTTGAAAGGGGTGCTGACTCAATTGTGGTGGTTGCTGTTGTGGTGGAGGGGCCCCTTGGAAATTGTTTTGGGTTGGAACCGTGTTTTGAAATTGGGATTGGTTCCAATCAAAGTTAGGGTGATTCCTCCAACCCTGATCATATGTGGAGGAAGATGGATTGTTTCTAGGTCTTTGAAATGCGGCATTGGTATGCTCATGACCTTGAAACGGGCATTCTTCCGTCAAGTGAGACGGATCAGAACAACAGCCACATACAGTTTTGGAGAGTGATATTTGACTTAGGGCGGCTAAAAATTTGTTTTCCATATTCTCGAGTTTCTTTTGCATCGCTGAAATGTCAGCTCTAACTCCTATGGAAATATCATTGCCATCCCTAGACGATTGACTCACACCCTCCCACTGTAAAGATTTTTCAGCGAAATCTTCTAGAAAATTCTAGGCTTCCCCATCATCTTTGGTCATAAATTTGCCTTGACACATGGATTCAAGGGTCTGTCTCGTGTAAGGAGTAATGCCCTCATAAATGATTCGGCACAGTTCCCATCTCGGGATGCCGTGATGTGGACATTGGACTAACAGATCCTTGAAACGTTCAAGACACTTTGAAAATGTTTCATTTGGAAGCTGGGTGAATTGATAGATTTCGCTACGGACTCGAGCTGTTTTGTGATGTGGGTAAAATTTCTTAAGGAATGCTTTGACGAATTCGTCCCAATTTGAAATGGAATGTGCGGTAGTGTTATATAGCCACTTCTCGGCTAAATCGCACAAGGTAAATGGGAGAAGACGAAGACGTAAAGCATCCACAGACAACTGTGAGGTACCCATCATTGCGCATACATTTTCAAATTTCGTGATAAACACGTATGCGTCTTCAGACTCGAGACTGTGAAATTTTGGTAGAAGGTTGATGTATTGGGGTTTTATTTGAAAATTTTCCCCGTTGGCTGGTGGTGTGGAAAGACAGGTGGAAAGTGGGCCTCGTGTAGGATAGCATCTCTCTTGGAGAGAGATGCGAGATGGAATCTGCGCACCAACGGACGGCGGCAGAGTAGTGGAAAAGAAGTTCGATGGAGGGTGATCCATCGATGTGGGTGTGGTGGTGGGTAAAAGAAAGGTAAATGGAGAAATACCGACTTTAGGGTCGATCGGGGGAAACGCGGACTTAACGGGCACTAGAAACCCGTTGTCCAGCCTATCTTGCACTAAAAGGGGTTAGTACAAGTGGCAGCGTGAATTTATAATTAGGGGAAATGAAGAATGCGGTGTTTGTTTTGAAAAGATACGGATTTTTGAAAATATGATGCAACAAAACAAATGCAACACACAAAACCCTAAAATCTAGGGGTCACCTAGGTCAAAGCTCTAGACCGCTCCTAACTGCCAAAAGACAAGTCGCAGGATAAATCCTCCACTGCCTCTTTGTCCCCCTGTGGCCGGATAAGTGCCAGGTAAGTGGGAAGGAACCACCACTACAGTGGGCCTAATTAATAACCACTAGCCTTAGACACACTCGCCTTAGGCACCACAAGAAAACGCGGATAAGCAATGAATTACCCACGGCCTTCTCTTGTCCTAATTGAGCGCGACAGTCCTTAGAGTCATCTCTAGATTTCTTTTAATTAATGAGGGTCAATGCGGATGCAAGTTTTGCGATTTTCGGGGCCTAGGAAGGGTAATTAAATCCCCACCTAATTTGGATTTGGTCGTGCCCCTTAATTTCCGTATTAATATGCAAATAACCAAGAATCAAAAACACGCACAAATTTTATTTTGCTTTTGCACGCAACGATTTATTTGCAAAGAAACCTGCAGTAAAATTGTTATTAGAGCAGATGGGGTAAGAGATAAGAAAGTGGGAGACTCACAGAGCAAACTTGGTGCAGTGAACAGTCCACAGAGGCGCGGATCCGCCGCGGATTGGGGGTTCTTGCCGCGGATGGGCGGTGGTATGTTGGGATCAGTGCACAGAAATTTGTGCACAAGCTCCTGTTCACCTACACAGCTCTCTGGATGTTTCAGAAATTTTTTTCCACAGCTCCAATGATTCCAGATTTCCTCGCAATCAAATCACAAAACACGTATTAGTGTTTGCACGAATTTTGATCACAAAATTTAAATGGAATAAAATTTTCAACTCAAATTTCAAAATACGAACTATTAGCGCACTATCCCCGGCAACGGCGCCATTTGATTGAAAAGAATTCTTGATGTGTAGTATGAAATTGTAAAGAAATCACAACCAAAAATTATTTGACCGCAATCAACTACGGTGTCGGATGTAGATTGTAAGTGAGTGCGGATCGTCCACAGGGAAAGTGTAATCGTTCGTCTTTTGAATTAGATGAATTGAAACTTTAATGAAAAGAAAACAAAACAATTCATGATTTATATTTGAAGTTCAAGAATTAGAAAATCTCGATCTAATAACAAGAAAAAGATAGAATCAAGAATTGATAGTTTGATGATTTTTCCAAACCAAATATCAAGAATCGAAATGAGGCTCGTAGGAATCGATTGGATCTATAGATGTGATGTAATCTTACAATTACGTATTCTTATCCTTCGATGAATTGATACTAGATCGATGATGATCGATGAGAATTAGAGACTTCTTGTGAAACTAGGGTTTCATCTTATCTCTTGTTCTTTCATTGATATCATTCATATTCTAGCCTCTAGTAATTTCAAGAAACGATCGTAGATCCCTAATTTCGAGCGATCACATTCAAGAAAGCATCGCTACGAAACTAGGTCATCGATTCTTGAACTTGCTAGGGTTTACAAAACTCGTAGGACTTAAAAATCGTATTAAGATTTGTTACATCATCATTCTACAATCGTCTCGACTCCTTTACGAGCGGAGTTTTACTCAAACATCACAACAAGAACAACAATTACAAATTGAGATCTAATCATGATGCAAGAATTAAAAGAAAGCAAGATTAAAGAATTTCACCTTTTATTTATATCAACAATTTCATTACATTCGCTCAAGAACTACAAGAGGAAGAATTCGATCGTCGACTTGGCTTCGCTCGTCTCCGTGGAACGCGGATCGGCTTGGATCACTTGCCCGATTGAAGATCGGCTCGGCTCCTAAAAGGTTGAAGGCTTCTTGCTTGATTTGGTACTTAAGATCTTGGATTTGGAGTGGAATTAGGGTTAGGGTTTCGCACAAGCCTTGTCACTAGACTTGTGGAAGAAAATGGTGTAGAATGAATTTTAGGAATATTAAAGATTAGCCTTTAACCCTAGGTCTAGGTTCTTATTTATAGATAACTAACCCTAGATCTAGGATTTCAAATTCTAAGTTTCCCTCCTAAAGTTTGTTGAAGAAATTCAAATTTCCCTCCAAAAGTTAGTTAGGGGAGAAGCTTCTAGATGTGATTAGTTAGGAGGAGCTTCTAGAAGAGGATTAGTTTAGGAGCTTAATTAGGATTAGCCTTCTTAATCTTCTTTGCTGATCTGGCAGTAGCTTCTGGAGAATTATGGAATTTTACATATTGGAAATGAATGTGGGCTCCTCTGTGAGAATTTTGCAGTAAAATTGCACTGCTGACGTGGCATAAGAGGCGCGGATCCGCGGCACATGCAAGCTCCTGCCGCGGATCCGCGGCTGACTTGGAGTCTTGGGCCTTTGTTTCTCTGGTGCTCTCTTGGGCTGATGTATGGGCTTTCTTTTGATGTATAGAATTGTATAATTCCTTCTGAATTTCTACCAGATCTGAAATGATTGAATTGGCTTAATGTTGATCAGCTCTTGGGTTTTTCTTCCGTATTTTCCTGCACAGACTCAAGACAAGTGTTGCGCAAATACAGAAATGATGCGATATCATGAAATGCGGTTAATTTCCCTTAAAGTGTCGGTTTAAAAGTCTAATACATGCAATCTCATATTTTGTGACAGATTTGCTAATATGTAGAATATGAATGCCGAACACTTCTAAATGTATGCAAATGTTAGGGAAATTGCCGGCTAAAATATACAATATTTTCGACTGATCAAGAACGCATGTGAAATGAAGTGCTAATTCCATGAAAGAATACGACCCTTGAGATCAATAACTAACCCTTAACCATTCAAGCTCAATGAAGAGGTTGAATGATCAAGAGAAAGCAAGAATCTCAAGGGGAAGAAGAAACAAAAGAGAATGATACAAAACCCTCATCTTCATTGATCTCCCACTCAAAAAGCTCTCACTACAATTTTCATGGAAAAAGAATGAAGAAGAAGAAGAAGAACTATACAAAAAACTACAAAAGAGTGGACACAAAATTTTGACCCTTGGCTTAGCTCAGTTCTGGAGTATTTATAGGCAGGGAAAATGAAATCTAGGGCAACAAACTGGACCCATGTGAAAAGACCAAAATACCCACAAAAGTTGACAAGCTGCGGCGCCCGTACGGCCGCGGATCCACCGCCAATACCCCCTATTGGCCGTGGATCCGCGGCCCTATGATGGAGTTAGGGCATGGGCTTTTCTGTACGGCCCTGGTCTGCTGTCCCCTGTTGTCTGGTACATGTATTTTCTGATAATCTTTCCAGAATATCTTCAGAATTCTTAGTCCAAGATTGCTATCTTTTCTTCAGTTTTGACTTCTATCTCTCTCGAGCTCCGCGCACCCATTGATTCTTGTGCTGGCCCCCCTCGTGCTCTGTGCTTGTCCCAGACACGAATGACCACTGTCATATGTCTTGTCTCAGGAACTGGTACTCGGCACTGGACGGATATGGATGACCGGAACCCGGCTTTTATCTGCTGTCAACAGATGTTCTGCTTTTGGCGTAACTGTGGAGATTTTGTCTTGATTTGCAATATTTGGACTGGAAACCTGTACTCTGTAAACATGTAACAAACACGGATTAAAAGCACCTACCTATAAACACACGAGCGTAAGAATGGGCGGTATAAAATGCAATATTCTGATATGAACAATGTTTCTTTCTATGTCTTTCTTTATCTCAAGTTTGCGGAGAAAGCCATCTCCCGAAATGAGCAATACCTGTCTTAGAATATGTCTGGATATCTGATAGGACCTAGCTCATAAACGAACTCCAAATCCAAACTTCTTAGACTGTATCGTCAACTGAACTTAATCAGTATCCTACGTCATGCCTCCCTCAGTATCCCCTTGGACCACCTGTCCAAAATACTGCCTCTTGTTAGAGGGAAAACTATAACTCTAACAGTCACTCTGTCATCCAGGTCACCTTGGAAGCCTGGAATGATAACCGTCTCCCAAAGGAGGCTGTCGTTATCATATCCCTAGAACATGCACTTATGTTCTAAAACTGCTTCCGAATGTTTCTCCAGGATTGGATCAATATCTACTTATTGCATCTACTGCAAAAACAACATCTGGTGTGGTACTTGACATCTCATGATTGACTCAATTGCCTAAGCAAGTGATCTGCCAATCATGCACATCCCTCTCCCCTTTAGTCTGTAAGACACCTTTAGAGAGGGTGACTCCATCACCTGTAGGTACACTACCGTGCCAGGAGTCGTCCATTCTAAAACACCTTTAGAATGTTGTCTAAGTACCCAGATTAGGATACTACCCAAATCTAGATCTAAAACCATAGATCTAGTAACCAGAATGTCTGATATAATATCCAATTCCTATGTGGAGAAACCACTGTGTGACAACCAAAGTATAACCGATCGTAGTATAGGAATATCACTTCCTACTCTGTGTATGTCATCTAGATACCAGGACATCACACCCTACTACCTTCTTAACAGATCCATCCCCTATTCTGATGGAGTCAAACCTATGACTGTCACATCAGAAATAGATGATCTATCTCCGTTATATCTACTTTATTCCATAAATAGACATAAGCTACCTGTCCACTATGCTTCCGCTGCTCCCACTGACTATGACAACCCTCTGGCAGAGTCATATACTCGTACGCTTCTAAAGCCGGTTCATTACGACGCTATACTCATCCTCCTGCCGGGTCTCATAGTCTGGAACAATAGCAATGGCAAGTCTGGGTAAACAAGAACCTCCCTGCCACCGTCTTTAAGGCTACCGGAGTACCTCTCGGGTGCCTGAGGTTACCCACCTTATCTGCGGAGTGGCCAATGGAATGTCAAACCAGATTGAATGTTTAGGTTCTTATCAAATTTTCAGTAACCGTTTGCGGTTCTGGAATCACTTCCAGTTCTACCATACTCCTACTTCTGTTTTCTGAAAAAATCCATTTTACTTAAAACTGTGGCGAGTCTAGAACAATATCACTATTGATCTTCCAGATGGTAGAAAGTCAACCCTCGTCATAGCCTGGGTCAACCCACAAAAAGCCATTACAGAAACGTGCCTTGAGTTATCCAGAGTCTGGTTTTAAGCATAAACCGGACAACTCCCCGTACCTTAACATCGTTAAGATATGAACTGTTCTATATCCAATATAGAACCAGAGGCACTGATTTAATTGGAACCAGATTCAAATCATGCAGCTGTCTCCAGTGCATGTCAACTGAATGGAGAGAGGCCGATCAGCATTACTCAATTTAGGAGTGCTTCCAATTATGAGTAACCTGAAAGAGAAGCAAGTTCTTTTAATCATTACTATCAACTGAATACCATACACAAGTATCTACATCTTCGATCACTTTGAAGAATCCTGATACTTGCAATACCTGGTTCTCTACTTTATTCATATACCTATAACTTTTCAAAACTTAGATCTTATATCTCTACGAAACACTTGTCTAAGAGCTATAGAAGTCACAAGTAAACTGAATATAATACGAGGACCAACCCCTCTGTCCTCATGGACGCTGGACAACATACAATACTCTGTATAAGTCTCTTGAGTCTAATAACTCATTCCCTGTGTGTCGTAGGTTAAAAACTGTATCTATGGTTAAGAAGAATTACACCGCTATTTAATGCTGCTTACCTAACCATCCACTGATATAGGTAAATGTCATGGACATAATTTCAAAAAGGTATATCTCACTCTATAAAAATAGACATACAGATGTATCAATTTGAAATTGGTGCACAACAACGGATATTCAAAACCAAATATTTGTCGTCCGGCAAACAACCTAGGTGATTTCCTCAAATATCACCAATTACAACGAATTATGATATAATGAGGATGATCACCTAATTCCCAATAACTTACTCCCACTCATCATCTGTAAAACCATACGGATATAAGAATCATACCTGGTAAATACATACCCTGGAGCAAGTGTCTAATTAGGAAATCAGTTTTCTTTTAACAGTACACAGTGAAACTGAAATATTGAAATGTTTCGATGGGGTATCCTGGTATTCCTAGTAATGCCTCTTCCATTATCCAAATTCATAACTGTAACCGTATATTTCTTTGCTATCTCTCCAAATCCCTTTATATGTCTTTAGTCATTACCTTCTGTACACCCTCTTAGGCTAAATGGTTTTCTTCCTTCCCTACCTTTCGGCACCAGCCTATGGTTTGGAAGAAGACTATCTAATAAGCATAATGGGTGTACTGTCCTAATCCTAGGAGCACTCGCAATGCGAGAGAAGGTGAAGATAAAAGACAACCGAATAAACCTTATTCCTATTTCTCCCGAACCAGAATCCATCCCCGAACTGGAACAAGTTCCTTTCGAGTTCGTATATAACCATACGATGGAGTATCCAAATAACTGTGGATCTTCGTAGTAATACAGAGTGTTCTGGAGAAATACAAAGGTGAAATGGGAGTAGTAATAAAATACTTGGTTTGGTTGTGAATAACAGTCGCAATTTACTTTGCCCTCTTACTAATCCCTTTATTTGTCTTTACTTAATACCTTCTGCACACCATCGTTAGGCTAATTGGTTTTCTTCATTCCCCACCGTTCGGCACTAGCCTATGGTTTGGAAGAAGACTATCCAATAAGCGTAATAGGTGTGCTGTCCTAATCCAAGGAACACTCGCAACCTGAGAGAAGGTAAAAGGAAAAGACAACTGAATAGTCCTATCCGTTTCTTCCAGAACCGGAAACCTTCCTCGAATAAATTCCTTCGAGTTCGTATATAACTATATGATGGTTTTATCCAATGGAAGTGGATGTTCGTAGTAATACGGGGTGTCCTGGAGAAAAGGGTAAGAGTAGGAGTGGCAATGAGGTATACAACTCTGACAATCCAAAAGCCAGTGTTTAAGAATGTTCGGTTAATTTTGGTCACTGAGTCATAGTCTTAGGGTCGGTTTATGGTCGCTGCCAAAGAGAGAGAGAAAAGAAACACTCAGCGTGCATTCTAACCTAGATCAGAATGGTTGTCACTTTATCTAATCAGGAAACCTCCCACTGTACCGTCAAATTCTCCTCCAAACCTAAAAGAAGAATTAGTCGGGATCACCCGAGGAGTAAACCAACTCATCAGTGGGAATCGGGATCCAACTATCATCGCATGATAATGTGATGGAATCCACTCACGTTATCACACTCCAGAAGGTATGCGCATATCTGGCAAGTTTCGGTTTCTTTAGAAACTCCCGATGTGATTTTTGCCCCATGCTCTTATGACCTTGACGAAGGCCAACATATCATAAGTCACATGTCAAGTTCTACCTGTCATTATCCAGGTTAATTTGAATCCACCCGTACATACCCTTGACTTTGGCCAACAAGGCAGTACGACTGTCCCAAACCAACGCATCTATCTATGCTGCAGAAAAGTAACAAATAGCTACCATACACTATGTCTTGACGAAGGCCAACATACATAGCATGAATACTAAGTGCTACCTTTCTGAAATGACGGAGGGCTACGAATGGTTTTTGGCGAAAACTCTTTAACGTAATGAACTTGATATCGTTGAAAGAACCGGATAGCTTCTTATAAAAATATAGTGGTGAAAACCTTTGCTAAAGAGGTCATTCCCGGTGAAGGGATCTCGGCTCTTTCCCCATAGAATGAGGTGCAGGATATTCCAACTGAATACCATGATGCTGTAAGTCTACGTTGCCCACCCCGGTGCTTACGGGGAGGCGGAAAACATAATAAAAATTGGATTTTTATCAACTATAGGCAACATGGACCATGCTTTAAGGATCTTTGCTAAACATAAACTTGCTAAAGCTAACTACAAAGTAGCTAAGTGATGGAAAGGTTATACCTTGAGCTCAAAGTCCTTCTCTCCTTGCTCCTTGAAATGGTAGAAAGAGGTCACCTTGCTTGTCTTCTCCCGTCAAAGAAGGATCCACCCGAAAGCCTCGACCTTTAGCTTCAACTCCAAGCTAGGAGTAACTAGAGTGCAAGAAATGCTAAGACTTGAACCCTAGAAGAGAGTAGAGAAGATCAAGTGAGGGTTTTTCTCAAGCTTTTTGTTTCTCAACACATGAGAGGGAGAGAGCTTGAGGGAGAGGAAGAGCAAGAGAGAGAAAGGATATGAGAGAATGAATTATTAGTGAGCCATTCTCACTAATATGTGTGAATAATTTTAATTGAATAATTAGCTTGAAAATTGTCATGGTAAATCATGACATGACCATTATCATTTCAATTTTGCAAAGATCAAAGAGCATCTTCCAAAAGAAATGATGATGGTCAAAGTGTCAACCTAGGTCAACAAGTCAATGAAGTCAAAATGTCAACAACAACCATGCACAATTATTAAGCTAATTATCAATTAACTATAATACACACATAAGCAATATGGTTAATAAAATGACAATAGCCATTAACCCTAAACAAGGTCCTCTCCCCAATCTCAAGCAACTGTGCATACGCACCCGCATTCGTGATCCGAGGAACACGAATACACTGAGAAAAACCAATCTCAAATCATATACTAGGATCCGGCTTAAACCAAAGCCCGCTAGTATAAACTGTCCGGACAGCAAACGTGCACAAGTGCGCGGATGCGAACGAACCCTGTCGCAAAACCATGCGACCTCTACTCATTTTGCCTAAAGGCGAATAGCTCTCTGTGTGGGACTGTAAAGACTCGACACTACGCTGGCAGTGGGTTTAACCACAGACCGCAAGCGGCACTAGCTGTACGTAACGGTCCCCAGGTAGATGTCGATAAGAAGACTGACGAGGTGAACCCCATCTGCACTCCTACTGAGCCTGTATGTGACAGTCTCCGTACAGTCCGGTCTGTTCGTCTGATACATCGCATGGCGGGCCTAGGGGGCGGTGAACGTCAGTCCCCTAATAGCGGTACAAGTCGTGTCGGAGTGTAGCCCAGAACACCCTGAGATAACACTGGAAACCTACCAGTATATCTCGCTTGCCCTGGCCAGGGACTACTCGTGTAATGGCTCTCCTGGACACAGCGCGATGTCAACCCCCAATACCGAGAGAGACGAATCCTGTCTAACCGTCACTGCCTCCAAGTGCTTCGGGACTGCACCCAAAAACTACCTGTTTGCACGACTCCTTTGAGTCGTGGTAGGGTAGTAATCAAAGTGCAGTGGGAACACACTCGAGGCGAAGTGACAGTGTCAAGTCAGCGGACTAAGCTGTACTCATGTCACCTGGGAACTGATAACTGACGATAGGTATAATACCAACCAACAGTTCCCGACGAGTCCTGTCCAGTGTACTCGTAACCCAACGAGCACCCGTATACTATCTCAAGTACGACGTACTGACGGCTGTGGGACAGACCGTCTCCCTCACTGGGATGAGAAGCGCATACGCTAGTCTACTCCGGAGTATCGATGCCCTGTCTCGATAGTCCAACGACCAGGGACCTGTATAAGGATGTGCTTATAGATTACCCAGCTCCCACGAGTGCGAGCGCCATCACAACGCTGGTAATCAAGCAAAGATCCTAAGGGCTCTACTAATATGTATACCAGCAATATGCTAAAAGAAACACATGCACATATTAAAGCAGAGACAAACCAAGTAGCATACTACCATTTCGAGCAAGATTGTATATACAACTGTGAATATCCCAAGCTTCCATTAAGTAATATACAAACTAGTATGATACAGTAATGGCCTCTAGGGCATATACACTAACAATCTCCCACTTACACTAAGGCCATGTACTGGCGTATCGAAGACCTATCATCTCGATCAGCCGCTCGAACTGAGTCTGGGGCAAGGCCTTGGTGAATGGATCTGCTGTGTTATCCTCTGATGCAACTCTCCGGACCTCGATCTCCTGGCGATCCACGATCTCCCTGATCAGGTGATACCGCCTTAAGATGTGTCTGGATTTCTGATGGGATCTGGGTTCCTTCGCTAAAGCTATAGCCCCGTTGTTGTCGCAATACAGAGGTATTGGGTCAACAATGGACGGAACCACCTGAAGTTCTTTCAAGAACTTCCTCATCCAGACAGCTTCTTTTGCGGCATCAGATGCAGCGATGTATTCCGCTTCGATAGTCGAGTCAGCAACGGTTTCCTGTTTGGAGCTCTTCCAACACACCGCCCCTCCATTGAGGGTAAAGACAAAACCCGACATGGACTTGGAATCATCCTTGTCACTCTGGAAGCTGGAGTCAGCAAAGGCCTCAATCTGCAGGTCTTTTCCGCCATACACCAAGAACATCTCCTTAGTCCTTCTCAGGTACTTGAGAATGTTCTTTACTGCTATCCAATGTTTCTCCCCAGGGTTTGACTGATACCTGCTTACCACACTTAGTGCATAAGCCACATCCGGTCTGGTACACAACATCGCATACATTATAGAGCCTACCGCAGAAGCGTAGGGTATAATAGACATGCGATCCCTCTCCAAATCAGTCTTGGGAGACATCTCTTTGGAGAGGGTGATCCCGTGACAAGCCGGTAGATTACCGCGCTTGGAATCTTCCATACTGAATCTCTTCAGTATGGTGTCGATGTACCTGGACTGCGAGAGTCCTAATATCCTCTTGGATCTGTCACGGTAGATCCGGATACCCAGAATGTATGAGGCATCACCCAGGTCTTTCATGGAGAACCTGTGTGACAAGAACCCCTTGACAGATTGTAGCATAGGAATGTCATTTCCTATTAAGAGAATGTCATCCACGTATAAAACGAGGAATACTACTGTTCTCGCTACAAATCTACAATAGATGCATGGTTCATCTGGATTTTTGATAAAGCCAAATTCTTTGACCGTCTCATCAAAACAGATGTTCCAACTCCGCGATGCCTGCTTGAGTCCATAAATGGACTTGAGCAACTTGCACACCTTTCCGCTGCTCCCACCCTGAATGAAACCCTCTGGCTGGTCCATATAGACACACTCCTCTAAATGACCATTTAGAAAAGCTGTCTTTACGTCCATCTGCCAAATCTCATAATCGTGGAAAGCAGCGATGGCAAGAAGGATCCGATTGGATTTCAGCATAGCTACTGGAGAAAAGGTTTCGTCATAGTCCAAACCAGGTCGCTGACGAAAACCCTTTGCTACCAGTCTAGCTTTATAGGTCTCAACCTGTCCATCTACACCAATCTTCCTTTTGAAGATCCACTTGCATCCTACGGGTTTTACCCTGTCTGGAGCAATGTCCAACGTCCATACTTTGTTGGTGTATATGGACTCCATCTCGGTCCGCATTGCATCCAGCCATTTTACCGAGTCGACGCTCTGAATGGCTTGCTGGAAGCTAGTAGGCTCATTACAATCTATGATGCAGTCCTCTCTATCCCCGTCAATGAGAAAACCGTAGTACCTTTCGGGCGGATGAGACTGCCTACTACTCCTGCGGAGTGGCGTAGGAATGTCCTGTTCTTTTGAACCTTCTGGTTCCACTAAGCTTTCAGTAATAGTTTGTGGTTCTGGAATTTCTTCCAGTTCTATTGCGCTCCCACTTATTTCTTTTTCTAAAAATTGATGTTCCAGAAAATGGGCATTACGAGAAACAAGGACTTTTTGTTCCTCTGCGTAATAGAAAAGATACCCCGTGGAGTTCTTTGGGTATCCCACAAACTTGCACAGTACTGAGCGTGCCTCGAGCTTGTCTGTATGCTGCTTTTTGACATAAGCTGGACATCCCCAAATCTTCAAGTATTGAAGATAGGGTTTCTTCCCACTCCATAACTCATATGGTGTGGTAGGCACAGTCTTAGTGGGAACACGGTTCAAAAGATATGCAGCTGTTTCTAGCGCATATCCCCAGAACGATCGCGGTAACTCAGCGTTACTCATCATGGACCGTACCATATCCAATAGGGTTCGGTTCCGTCTCTCCGATACACCGTTATGTTGCGGAGTGTATGGAGGAGTAAGCTGAGAGAGAATTCCATTCTCTTTTAAGTAATTCAGGAATTCGGCACTTAAGTATTCTCCTCCTCGATCCGATCTTAGGATCTTGATACTTTTGCATGTTTGTTTTTCTACTTCATTCTTATATTCCTGGAACTTATCAAAAGCTTCGGATTTATGCTTCATTAAGAAGACATGTCCGAATCTTGAGAAATCATCCGTAAAAGTAATGAAGTAAGAAAAACCGCTTCGCGCATGTGTAGACATTGGACCGCACACGTCACTGTGTACAAGTCCCAAGAGCTCGCTCGCTCTTTCTCTGTGTCCAGAAAACGGAGTCTTTGTCATCTTTCCTTTGAGACAGGATTGACAAGTTGCATACGATTGATATTCGAACGGATCTAAATATCCTTCAGTATGTAACTTAGTCAATCTTCTCTCATTGATGTGACCCAGTCTACAATGCCATAAGAAAGTTTTATTAATTTCTGGAGACTTTCTTTTGTGTGTATTCTGGATATTGAAAACCTGTGGTTAGTTTAAAACGTATATACCGTTGTTCAATGTACCTGACCCAATCAAAACTTGATTAAGGTGAATGTTCACTACATTACTTACAAATGCAAATTCATAACCTTCTTTAGATAATAAAGATACAGAAATGATATTACAGGTTGCATTTGGTACATAATAACAACTACGCAAAACCAAAAAGTGTCCATCTGATAATCCCAGGTGATAGTCCCCCACGGCCTCAGCATCCATGCTAGCACCGTTCGCAACTCTGAGGGTCATGTCACCTGCCTTCAAAACTCTACGCTTTCTCAACGCCTGCAAAGAATTACAGATATGAGATCCTGATCCGGTATCCAATACCCAGGATGTAGAGTTTATTGATAGACAGTTTTCAATAACATACACACCTGAAGCTAAAGCTGCAACTCGCTTCAAATCTTGTGTTCTGGCTTTCCAAGCCTTGCAATCCTGTTTCCAGTGACCACTTTTGTGACAATAGAAGCATTCTTCCTTCCCCACCAGCTTCCCCGCTACTTTTGTTGCTTTACCCTTTCCCTTCGTATCCACTTTACCGACACCGCCCCTTGGTTTGGCGGGGGCTTTCTTCTTCTTGCACTTGGCTTTCGCCCTGGACCTAGAAGTGGAAGATCCTCCTACAAACAAAGTGGATGTCTCCCTACCCTTCTGTAGGGTGCCCTCAGCAGTCCTCAACATGTTCAGAAGTTCGGCAAGTTCAACCTCCTTTCCTTGCATGTTGAAGTTAAGAACGAACTGGGCGTAAGTGGAAGGAAGGGACTGGAGAATCAAATCAGTATAGAGTTCATTCTCCAACGTGGTCCCAAGGTCCGCGAGCTCCTCTATGTAGCCGATCATCTTAAGCACGTGGTCCGCTACCGATGATCCGACGGCCAACCTTGCCGAAAAAAGCTTCTTCGACACTTCGTATCTAGCGATACGAGACTGCTCTCCATACAGTTCTTTTGTATGGAGAAATATGGACTCTAGGTCCATATTCTCGTGCCTCCTCTGATGTTCGTTGTCCATCGAGGCTAGTACGAGGCATCTGGCCCTCGCGCAATCTATCTCCCATGTCTTACGGATTTCTACATCCGCGACGCTGGAGGTGGGACCTGGGACATGGGGAGCTTTGGTGGTAAGTACATACCCCAACTTGTCATAAGTGATAGCCATCTTGACATTCCTGAGCCAATCTTTGTAGTTTGGCCCTGTCAGTTTATTTTTATCTAGTAATAACTTAAGTACGGTCATCTTGAATGGTCGCTGCAATTAGGAGAGAGAAAAGAAACACTTTAGCATGATGCTCTTGCAAGTTTAGAGTGGTTTTTAGTTTGTCTAAACTGGATGGCTCCCACTGTCTCTCGAATCCCTTCTCAAACCGTAAAGAAAGGATTAGTCAGGATTACTCTCACCGTACAATACTTGCTTAACCGTTCAGCCAGGCCAGTGTCGGTACTTCGAGGGAGGTTTTCCAACGCTTTCGCGAAGTTCCTTAATTAAGTAACCTCTTTTCCCTGTGGGCGTAGCCCCGCTAACACCTTTCTAGACACCTACTAAGTTTATAGCATTGATCGTTAAGTGAGAGTTTTCCCGAGGAGTAGCATATACTCACAGTAGGATCGGGATCCAAATATCATCGCGTGATAAAACCGAAGGAATCCTACCAGAATCATCACACTCCAAATGGTATGCAACGCTAGCAAGTTTCAGTACTTATGAAACTCCCGATGTGGATTTTTGCCCCATGCTCTTATGACCTTGGCGTGAGGTCAAAATGTCATAAGTCACATGTCAAGTTCTTCCCATCATTATCCTGGTTAATTTGAACCCACCCATACCTACCCTTGACGTAGGCCAAAACGGCAGTACGACTGTCTCAAATCAACGCATTCTATCTATGCAACGGATAAATATCCGGCAGCTACCAATCACTATGCCTTGGCGTGAGGTCAAAATACATAGCTTGAATACTACCGAATATTTAACCGAAATGATGGAGGGCTACGGATGGTTTTGGCGAAACCGTGAACGTAGTGAACTTGATATAATCGATGGAATGAGATAGCTTTTAAAAGGAGTGGTTCAAGCTCCGCGTTTAAAAGTTTAGTTTTGAAAAGAACCGAGTGGTTTTCAAAGTGTTCCAATCGACTTTTACTTGGTTTATTTTCTTGCATTAGTTCTTTTAATGCATCCCATCATTTAATCCTACCATTGCAGAAAACAACCAAAATATGACGTACGCTTATACCATTCGCATTCACCACGGGGCCCCGTCATCACCCGTTAGGTTACTTAACTAACGACAGAGCGGGGGCTGGGCTAGCGCGGCTGTAAAACATAAGCAACGCCTAAATAGTTATTATATATAAATATATAGCAATGATAGACATTACAGATCACAGATGAATACATTGGATATACTAGGAATCCGCAATGCGTTCGAGCCTGCAACGTAAAGCGGATTACACGGTCGCGGTGAATAGCCAATACCCCACCCAAGACCCCTACGGGTGCGGCAAACTACCCGCCAAGCACCCGAAGCGAAGCAACCTCCCTCACCACCGTGAGTAGGCCACTCGGCACTTCGAGATACCCGGTAGTTTGTGCACCCCCTCCGTGGGTCTATCCTAGGAGCAAAAACAGTAAAAAGAATTATACAATGACGGCTACAACCCCGACCCGGTTGTGCGGCCATACAAATAATATTATTACATCAATTTACATGTTACAAATGAATGAAAGAAAAATAACGCTCATCTCAAATCCACCCCGGCTATTCACCCGCGACAATCCAATCCATTCATATCCACAAACCAATAACAATCACAGATCACAGAGATGTATAACCCCGACTAATCGACTTATAGCGATTAGCCGACGTTCAATACATACAAGCATCACAGATATAACCGATATAGTTAAAGTATAGTGAAGTTCCGGAAAAATACGGATTTATAGGCCCCCAAAAGTAAATTTTAGTTCTGGAAAATCTGGGCACATATAACATATCCTAAAAATCACAAAACCAACACAGAAACACACTGCACCAAAATCGAGGCAGAGAGGAGACAAGACGGCCGCGGATGCGCGGCGCAATAGCTTCCTATTGCCGCAGATCCGCGGCCATTTGGTCTACTCTCTGTCTCGTTTTTGGTGGTGTTCTTAACAAAACCCTGAGATAATTTTTGGTATATAACAAATTTTATTTTGACCAGAAAAAAAATTAACAGAAACTTAGGGTTTTGCGAGTTTGGTTTTTCGATTTTCCGGTTTCGAAACTTCGTTACACTTAACTACTTAGCTAGTTTATGTTTAGTTAGGCTCTGATACCACTGTAAGTCTACCTTGCCCACCCCGGTGCTTACGGGGAGGCGGAAAACATAATAAAAATTGGATTTTTATCAACTATAGGCAACATGGACCATGCTTTAAGGATCTTTGCTAAACATAAACTTGCTAAAGCTAACTACAAAGTAGCTAAGTGATGGAAAGGTTATACCTTGAGCTCAAAGTCCTTCTCTCCTTGCTCCTTGAAATGGTAGAAAGAGGTCACCTTGCTTGTCTTCTCCCGTCAAAGAAGGATCCACCCGAAAGCCTCGACCTTTAGCTTCAACTCCAAGCTAGGAGTAACTAGAGTGCAAGAAATGCAAAGACTTGACCCTAGAAGAGAGTAGAGAAGATCAAGTGAGGGTTTTTCTCAAGCTTTTTGTTTCTCAACACATGAGAGGGAGAGAGCTTGAGGGAGAGGAAGAGCAAGAGAGAGAAAGGATATGAGAGAATGAATTATTAGTGAGCCATTCTCACTAATATGTGTGAATGATTTTAATTGAATAATTAGCTTGAAAATTGTCATGGTAAATCATGACATGACCATTATCATTTCAATTTTGCAAAGATCAAAGAGCATCTTCCAAAAGAAATGATGATGGTCAAAGTGTCAACCTAGGTCAACAAGTCAATGAAGTCAAAAGGTCAACAACAACAACCATGCACAATTATTAAGCTAATTATCAATTAACTATAATACACACATAAGCAATAGGGTTAATAAAATGACAATAGCCATTAACCCTAAACAAGGTCCTCTCCCCAATCTCAAGCAACTGTGCATACGCACCCGCATTCGTGATCCGAGGAACACGAATACACTGAGAAAAACCAATCTCAAATCATATACTAGGATCCGGCTTAAACCAAAGCCCGCTAGTATAAACTGTCCGGACAGCAAACGTGCACAAGTGCGCGGATGCGAACGAACCCTGTCGCAAAACCATGCGACCTCTACTCATTTTGCCTAAAGGCGAATAGCTCTCTGTGTGGGACTGTAAAGACTCGACACTACGCTGGCAGTGGGTTTAACCACAGACCGCAAGCGGCACTAGCTGTACGTAACGGTCCCCAGGTAGATGTCGATAAGAAGACTGACGAGGTGAACCCCATCTGCACTCCTACTGAGCCTGTATGTGACAGTCTCCGTACAGTCCGGTCTGTTCGTCTGATACATCGCATGGCGGGCCTAGGGGGCGGTGAACGTCAGTCCCCTAATAGCGGTACAAGTCGTGTCGGAGTGTAGCCCAGAACACCCTGAGATAATACTGGAAACCTACCAGTATATCTCGCTTGCCCTGGCCAGGGACTACTCGTGTAATGGCTCTCCTGGACACAGCGCGATGTCAACCCCCAATACCGAGAGAGACGAATCCTGTCTAACCGTCACTGCCTCCAAGTGCTTCGGGACTGCACCCAAAAACTACCTATTTGCACGACTCCTTTGAGTCGTGGTAGGGTAGTAATCAAAGTGCAGTGGGAACACACTCGAGGCGAAGTGACAGTGTCAAGTCAGCGGACTAAGCTGTACTCATGTCACCTGGGAACTGATAACTGACGATAGGTATAATACCAACCAACAGTTCCCGACGAGTCCTGTCCAGTGTACTCGTAACCCAACGAGCACCCGTACACTATCTCAAGTACGACGTACTGACGGCTGTGGGACAGACCGTCTCCCTCACTGGGATGAGAAGCGCATACGCTAGTCTACTCCGGAGTATCGATGCCCTGTCTCGATAGTCCAACGACCAGGGACCTGTATAAGGATGTGCTTATAGATTACCCAGCTCCCACGAGTGAGAGCGCCATCACAACGCTGGTAATCAAGCAAAGATCCTAAGGGCTCTACTAATATGTATACCAGCAATATGCTAAAAGAAACACATGCACATATTAAAGCAGAGACAAACCAAGTAGCATACTACCATTTCGAGCAAGATTGTATATACAACTGTGAATATCCCAAGCTTCCATTAAGTAATATACAAACTAGTATGATACAGTAATGGCCTCTAGGGCATATACACTAACAGATGCAAAGCAAAAGTAATCGACTATAGTGAAGTTATTGCCCTGACGCAAACTTCTGTCCAAGTGGTCACTCCCGGTGAAGGGATCTCGGCCCTTGCCTCGTCGACTGAGGTGATGGATATTCATAACCGAATACCACTGTGAAAAACAAAAGAGAACGTCCTTAAAATAACAGCTTTTTGAAAAGTGTTCCAACAACATCAGAATAGGTTTGTTTAGCTTGCATTGATCCGAATCAACGCCGTCCCATCAATTGATCACACCAATAAAGAACGAAAATAATGATGTACGTATATGCCATCCGCATTCGCCACTGGGTCCCGTCATCACCCGTTAGGTTACTTAACTAACGACAGAGCGGGGACTGGACTAGCGCGGATGCAAAACATATACAACATCTACTAGTATATATATCAATATATAATATTCGCTCAAGGCATGATAAAATGCAACATCACAGAAATGTAATAAGCATCACAGAACAATACAGATATCTGGGATCCCCGGGTTTCACAGAGCCGCTACTGAAACCCGACGTTCCCCTGGTCGTGTGGATAGCCTGTGCAATGAAATCCTAGACCCCTACGGGCGCGGCAAATCACCCGCCAAAACCTAAAGCGAGGCATCCCCCTTGAGCAATGTGAATGGACCATCCAGCACTTCACGGAATCCAGTAACTTGGGCACCCCTCCTTGGGTCAACCTGTACCCCCTACGAGTGCGGCGAATAGCCCGCCAATTCTAGAGTGAAGCCCCCTCCGTCTCAAAGCCATGAGATGCGGGCCCGTTGCACTCTAGAACCCGGCTATCCGTGCACCCCTCCGCGGGGTAATCCTAGTACAGAAAGTAAAATATACATACAACGGGTATATCGACCTCAGCCCGGTCGTGCCCCAAAAGAATAATATACAAACAGGCAGTGACGGCAGTCCACATGTCGGACGCTCGCCCCGCAATATCAAATGTACATATACAACCAAACTGTACTGCCATTGCATCCAGGCTATCCACCACAACAATCCGCAACATCACAGCACAACACAAAACATCAATGTGAATTCGAGGCCAAAATGCGCGGGTTTGGCTGCGGTTCCGCGGTGGAACAGTGCCATCAAGCTACCAACTTTTCACAGAATGCATAAACAACCCTGCACGTATTTTTACAATGTATCAAATAATTTTTAGAGCACTGGAAAAATTCGACAGAAACTTGACATGGAAACGCGGTTTTTGGAAAATCCGTTCGATCGAACTTGTAAACACGTTAGAGCAAGCTAGACTAGGTTAATGGCGAGGCTCTGATAGCAATGTAAGTGCACGGCAGTGCCCCGGCCGTCTGAACGAGGCCAAAATGCGGAATATAAAAAACTTTTCTTTAAATAGAAACCGGCGCTACCGCGGACTTTAAACCCGAATCGGGCCATTAATCTAATGCTAGCTAACTAGAGAGAGGGTGGAGAGATATACCGAGCGATCCGTGGCCTTCGGTCTTCTCGTCGTCATCCCGATCTCCCCGCGGATTCTCCGGTCTTCATCTCCTCGTCGGAAGGGCACCACATCGCCGGGTTCTTTTACGGGCTCCCACCTTTGGACCGAAGCAACTCGGGCACGAAGTTGGCGAGCCGACGTGTCCAAGGTTGCTGTAGACTATCCGTAGATTACTATGTCTCATGGGGTTGTTTGAAATTGCCATTTGGAAGTAGGAAGGAGATGAAGTGAATTTTGTGATGGCTAAAGAATTTTTCTAGAGAACTTTTGCAAGCAAAATGAGAACCCAATCCCACACCAAAAAATGGACAGTCCCCCTACCAAGAATGGCCAGCCCACCAAGAATGGCCAGCCATAACCTCAAGAATGAGAAGAGGGAGTGAGCCAAATAATGCAAGAGAGAGAAAAAGAATGGGTGATGATGAAGAGTCATGATCACACCAAAAAGTCTCAACCTACTCCCATCACATAAAGTAAGCCATCATGAACTAAAGAAGTCAAAAGAAGTAAGAACCATCATGAAGCTATCATCACAAAAAGTCTTCTCCATAATAAAATGCACAATTTCATATAACCCCCTCCACACCAATTTTCAGCCAAAGAAAGAAACAAAGGAAAATGGCCGAGATGGAATGCAAACTGGCAACTTCAAAAAACTGATCCCGTAATAAATTACAGGAAAACCCCGCGACTGTATATACATACCCGCATTTTTATTCCGACCGAATACAAATGCAATGAGACAAAATCTATACTGTATAATACTAGGACCCGGCTTAAACTAAAGCCCGCTAGTATTATCCGTCCGATCATGATCCGTTCAATACCGCACGTATATGATTGAACCCTGCCATATCTCCATACGGCCTCTACAGCGTTTCGCCCGAAACTTGAGAAACTGTCTGTGGGGGACTCTAAAGACTCATCAATACTTTGGCTGTGGATTTAACCACTAACACGTCAGAGGTATTAGCCATACGTAACGGGCTACCAGATATTGACCAAAAGGGACGTCGATGAGCGAACTCATCCTGACACCCTACTGAGCCTGTCAGTGACAATATCCGTATAGTCCGGTCCGTTCGTCTTTGAGCATCGCATGGCGGACCTAGGGGGTTGGTAAAAGTCAGACCCCTAAAAGCGGTACAAGTCGTGTCGGAGTGTAGCCCAGAACACCCTGAGATACTACTGGAATACCTACCAGTAAGTCTCCTGCCTTGGCCAAGGACTTCGTGTAATGGCTCTCCTAGACACAGCGCGACCTCACCCCCAATACCGGGAGAGACGAACCCCTGCAGATCCGCTCACTGCCTCCATGTGGCTTGGGACTGTACCCAACTAAAACCTGTTTACACGACTCCTTTGAGCCGCGGTAGGGTAGTAATCAAAGTACAGTGGGAACTCACACGAGAAAAATGACGATCCCAGGTCGATGAACTAACCTGTACACATGTCACTAGGAAACTGCTATCTGACGTCAGGTATAAGACCAACTAGCATGTTCCCGGCGAGTCCTGTCCGGTGTACTCATAACCCAATGAGCACCTGTATACATCTTAGGTGAACCATCTGACACCAGTGGCTTGTGAGACCGGCCGCCGCCCCTCGTCGGGGTCTCGACTGTATACACTAGTCTACTCTGGAGTATCGATGCCCTGTCTCGAAAACTCCCACGACTAGGGACCTTTTAAGGATGTGCTTATAGACCTCAGCTCCCACGTATATGATCGCCATCATACTGCTGGCCGTCAAGCAAGAATCCTAAGGGCTCTATCAACGCGTAATAGTGACCTATAAGGTCACCCAAAGCAGTACACGATGATAAAGATAAACCAGATAGCATACTATCATCTTGAGTAAGACTGTTCTACCGGCATAGGTCATCCCTCAATCATTGCAATCACGTGCCTATGATCCAATAATTGACTCTGAGGACACTATCTCCAACAACAACATGATAAATATATACCTAATGATAAAAAGGCATCCCCAAGCGGGAGCTAGCTCTTCATCAAACGACGGCCACAACCACGCAAGCATATAATATACAACGCCGAAGGGCGAGGATCAAAACTCAAAATGAAACTCAAAACAGCATGAAATCCATAATAATACAACGCGCGACTCTAAGGTCGAAAGAATAAACATTACTGGTCTGCTACGTCAATAAAATATACATGTCTGGTCGATGGAGTTTTACTAGATACAACTGAAATAATAAATATACAAGGGTAGTCCTGATGCAAAAGAACCCACCTACCAAAGCAATCACCCGGAAGGGACAGTGTGCCAGCAAAACTGCAACAAAACCTGTATGGAAAGACCTGCAAGAAACTATGGCACAACGGGGGTGAGTTGCCAACTCGTGAGTAGAAAACATCTACGAGTAGAAATCGCATGCATGACGCTATCCTAGGTCATATCAAGTAATATCCTCAAATAAACATCCTGGTCCCTCTACGTATAAGTGTAATACTGCATGCTCATGTCAATACCTCAGGTAGCAATATATCATATGTATGAGGTATGATCAATGTAATCATCATGAAATCAGTGTCAACTATATCATGAAGTCTATATGTATTTGGATATCATCCAACTATGTAATCAAAGCCTGTATGCATGTGGATCTCATCCACGTGTCAACCAATGACATAACAACATCATGCATGTAAAAGTCATAGAAGCATATCCATGAAAGTATGAGGATATAAATCAACGTGTGTCCCTCGCGACATATAAAAATCATGGAACCTGAGTGCCCAGCATCGACACTCGAAAACATCATGAAACCTGTGCCCTGCATCGGCACGTAAATCCTCATATATCTTAGGCTCCGTATCATCTGCGGGATCGGCCCGTGGGCTCTGGCAGTACGGGTCGGCCTATATCCATCTCGTGACTCCGGTCGGTATCCTCTGGATAACCGCCAGGTCCAAATGCTATCACCGGTAGGCAGTCTGCCCCTGCCAAGCTCATCATCCTCCATGAAATCACTCTCGTCCCGGGGTGCCATACCTGGTCCACCATGTACCCAAGACGGTTCCTACGTCTCCTCGAACCGGGTCTCGAAATCCATCTCATAACCGAGAAAACATCATGGTGGACAAAACTCATCATATCAAGGAAAACCACATTTTTCTCTTTAAAATAACACATCAGTTTATAAAACTTTCACATGCGGTTTCCAAATCCATAAAATCTCTTGAAAATCCGAAATCCAATCATCAATAGCAAGTAAATAGTGAATAATAATATGCATGCGGTAGCAAGTAATAACTGCAATGTCTAATCTAGCATATAAAGACGAGTACGCTAATACCATGTCGAACTATCAGTTAACAAGCTATGTCAATGAGTAATATTCTCTAAAGTGTACATGACATGGCAATTACCGATGATGATGTGTGTGAGCCGGCAAGTAAGTGTATGCGGAACATACGCATCATCGATAATGGTGCTGGCGTCCTGACAGCATGATCTCAATAATGGCATATGTACAAGCATGCAATGCGATGAAATATCATGAATATACAGAAAGTGATGTAGTAACAGCAACACTGAAAATATACCTACCCAATATACGGTGTTAGTTATATATATGCCTTAGAGGCCATTACTGTACATGTGATGTATACTGTAGTGGATGCTTGGACATATATAGGGAGGACTTTCTTGCTCGACATGATAGTATGCTATCTAGTTGCTCTTTATCTTAACATGTACTCTGATTGTCTCTATGTTACATGTTGATAAAGCCCTTAGGATGAGTACTTGACTATCAGGACTATGATGCAGATCATACTAGTGGGGACAGAGTAGTCACCAA
Organism: Agapanthus africanus; assembly: GCA_030015575.1. Taxonomy (NCBI): domain Eukaryota; kingdom Viridiplantae; phylum Streptophyta; class Magnoliopsida; order Asparagales; family Amaryllidaceae; genus Agapanthus; species Agapanthus africanus. The sequence continues at coordinate 893,639,276 of JASDDO010000019.1, forward strand.
GTACATCCTTCAAATGTTCCTAGTCGTGGCTATATCGAAACAGGGCATCGATATACCAGAGTAGACTAGCGTATGCGCTTCTTGACCCATATGATGGGCGATGGATGATCCCATATCCATTGGTGTTTGACATCAGAGAAGGTATACGGGTGCTCAGTGGAGACTGGGTACACTGGACGGACTCGCCGAGAACTCCCAGATGGTATTATACCTCACGTCAGATGGCAGTTCTCTAGTGACACTGGTACAGGTTAGTCTGTAGACCCGAGATCGTCATAGAGTCTTATGTGATTCCTACTGTACTTTGATTTCCATCATACCACGTCCAAGAGGGTGTGCAAAAAGGTGGCTTTTGGGTACAGTCCCGAATCACATAGAGGCAATGAGCGATAGGAGGGGTTTCATCTCTCCTGGTATAGGGAGTTGATGTTGCGCTGTGTTCGATTGACTATAACTGGAAATCCCTGGTCAGGGTTGCTGAGATTTACTGGTAAGTATTATCAGTAGTTTCTCGAACTGTTATAGACCTCATATCGACACGACTTATCAAGCTACTGGGGTCTGACGTTTACCACCCCTAGGCGAGATATGCGACATATCAGACGAAGAGACCGGACTGTACGGGAGTGTTTCTGATTGGATTCACAGGAGAATGCACAGGCTTGCTTGTTGATCTTCTGATCGCTCAATACCTGGGTAGCTGTTACGTTTAGCTGACCGCTTGCAGCTTGTGGGTGTTTGATATGATCATCACCTGCTACCGGCGTATTGACGATTCTTTTCTCGCGATATATGATATCGGCCGGCGATATATGATATCGGCCGGCGATATTTGATATCGGCCGGCGATATTTGATATCAGCCGGGTCATCGGATTAAGTGTTGATTCGATGAATCGATACATGATATATTAGTCGGTTATATTCGATATAGCCGGATTGTCGGATCAAGTGTTGATTCCATAATTTAATGTATAATTATATATGTGATATATTACATTACATTATCTAATATTGGCTCGCTTTATTATTTCATTTTCTCATCGGATAATATATTGATATATTTGCGATATATGTTAATTGTATTATTTTCTTTTGTTACAAAATTATATTATATATGTGATATATAATATTGTAATAAGTTATGATTACAAATGCAACATGATTAGTGGAGATTAAACATGGTTAGGGTTTGATTTGGGTTAATCTTTTCTAGAAGCTTTTGTTTTGTTTCTTGCAAAGATATTATGTGTTGATATTTTTGGAGATATTTTCTTAACCCAACCCACACCCTTTACCCTAGTTAAATCTCTACAATGGTTAAGTCTTTCTTGACTTAACCATGGTTGCAATTGTAATGATAATAACAATTCATTATTCATCACAAAAGAATTTGATCATTCTTCTTCTTCTTCCTTGAGGTCTTGAAAAGCTTTCTAGGTTTTTCTTTTGTGATGGACTAGTGTGAGATTATGAAAACAAAAGAGAGTTAAATTCCAACTTCATCATCCTCATCTATTCTAGCCACTTAAATTAGGGTGTTCTCTTCTCTAATACTTGATTAGAGAAGTGAGAGCTTGAGTTAAAGAAACTTCAAGGTAGATCATCTTCGAGAAGGAAGACTTCAAGCAAGAATGGATCATTCGGATTGTGGAACCTCTCTTGAGTCCAGGAGATCATGGTTCGCGGCGAAGGGACTACTACTCGGAGCTTATGAAGCGAAGGAGCGGACTACAAAGGTTGTAATCTCTCTCTCTTAGTTGTAAAGATCTTTACTTGCATGTTTAACCCTAATTATCTAGTAAAGATCCTCGCTTTGGGTTGTTCGGCACGTCTAAATTTTAAATTGGGCATGGTTGATGCCTTGTAGAACCTTATGACAGTGCCTAGTAACCATACAGTGGTATCAGAGCCAAGCTAGAACATAAGGCGACGTGTATGCAAAGTTAAAAGTCCGATCGAACCCCGAAACGTCAAATTTTGCCCCCTCTCTGGAAATTTTTTAAAATGTTGATTTTTTTCTGTATTAAAAATACTCAGAAAAATAAGCAGGGAATTCTAAGAATTACTGTGGAAAACGAGCCACTAATCCCATTAAAGCGCCGCGGAACCGCGGCAATACCATGCCTTGCGCGGCAGTTCCGCGGCCGTATAGGGGATTTAGGGTTAGCTTTTTGCACAGTAACATCCGTAGGTATTTCTACATGCTTCTGGGAATTTTTAATATTACTAAAGTGTTGAGTTTTCTGGAGATCTTTTGTATTCGTTGATTCGATCCTAAAGTTTAATTTCGTTGAGTTTTCCGGATAATTTAGAACGTGTTAAAAAGTTCGAACGGATATCAATAACTCACTTTTTCCCCTGTCGGAAAATTTCCAAGTGTTGGATTTTTTCCTTAATTAAAGAACATTCATAGTCGTGCAAGTAACGCGGTGGACCCTCTAGAAGAACACAAACCTTAACTCAGTTATGTGACCGTCTGAACCGCCTCTAAACCTTAGGGTTTGGGGCAGTACGGCGTTGCCACATGTGAGGCGTTGGTTTGACCCTTCTACGGATGGACCATTAGTACTGTGGTATGCGATGGATACTTTTTGAACTTCACTCAAGTGTTGAGCTATTTGGGAAATGTTGGGTGTTTGATCATTCGATCAGAAATTTTAACTTTGTCTATTTATCTGGAATGTGATACAATGTTTGGAATCCACAAGTAGTTATGAGATAACCAATTTGAATGTTATACGTCTAGAAGTTTAGTCTCATTTGATCGGTTGCCACGGGATTTTGATGTGATCAAAATTCCATCGCAATCACGTAGCGTACGCGGATACTCGCCGGGTAAACTTAATAGATAGCCACGCCCCATAGCCCCGACCAAGTGACTGTAGGAGAACCCCGTCGCCAAAAGCATCCGTTCGGGTGCTCGCGGCAGCGGTGTTCCGCCTTAGTGCACTTCGTCGACGGCATCCGGGGGTGCGGCCGTCTATTAAAGTTTTCGACGAGCACTCGATCAGTATGTCGGGAATCTTGTTGAATTGCCCGACTAGATATTGAAAAGTGTTTTCGAGATCGAGACTAAAATGCAGGGTTTATAATTATTAGGCATGCGATGTCTAAGGAATTCATTTGGTTAGGCATGAGATGTCTAAAGAGGTTGCGGATTCCAACTGTTGTAGTTTTACACTTTCTTTTCTGTGACCATAAGCGTAATATGTAGTGTATCGCCGGTTTCGTTGCTATACATCAACGACAATTGGGATACGCATATTTACTTACGTTGATGATATGAGATATTATGTGTTGCTGGGACATATTATATTGGATCGTCGTGTTTTGAATAGCCGGGGGTTTTATGTGAGATGAGAGTTTTTCCTTTTCATTCATGTAAAATTCATTGTATGTAATATTCTTTTATTGGGGCACTTTCGGGATGAGGATGATGTCACCATTGTATATTATTTACTTTTCCGCATTAGGATAAACCCAAGGCGAGGAGCACAAGTAACCGGGTTCTAGGGTCCAGTGGGAGACCATCTCGAGGAGTCGAGACCGGGTCTCCTAACTCTAGAACTGGCGGGATTACTTGCCACTCTCGTAGGGGTCTTGGGATGTGGGTTTGGCTATTCATCGCGACCGTGGAATCCGTGTTTTATATAGGCTCGTATTAAAACACGGACCTCCTAGTATATCCAATACTTCATATATGTTCTTCTGCTGCAATATTCTGTGATAAGATCATATTACTGCCTGAGACGAATGTTTATATTATATATATGAGATATATGTTATATTGCAGATTTCATTTCAAATGTGATGCTTGTGAAGCATAATAAAATGGGACTTCATTAATGAGATTAATGAAATAAAAGAAACCTAAAGAAGTTGTAGAAACTTGTCTCAAAAACTGGTAGCTCTAGTTCTTGCTTTGCATAGCGGTGTTCCTTGTAGAACATCCAGTATCTTATTCGATAAAGAAAGAGCCGAGATCCATTCACCGGGAGTGACCTCTTTAGCGAAACTAGCAAATGCTACAAACTCGGTTTTTCTTTTGATTGTTTTTATAGTTTTTGCTTTGCATAGTGATATTTGTGAAATATCATGCACCTTATTCGATGAGGAAAGAGCCGAGATCCCTTCACCGGGAGTGACCTCTTTAGCAAAACTAGAAAAGGCCTCAAAAACATTCCATTCAAAATTACTCGATTCTACAACGATATCAAGTTCATTACGCAAAGGGTTTTCTTAAAAACCTATCGTAGCCCTCCGTCATTTCAGATAAGTACTTCGTAGTATTCGTACTACGTTTGTTGGCTTTCGTCAAGGCATAGTGTGCGGTAGCTATTTATGCTTATCTGTATAAGCATATAATGCGATTGAGTTAGGGTAGTCGTGCGACTTTGTTGGCTTTCTTCAAGGGTCGTACGGGTGGGTTTAATTCAATCGGGAAATGATGGGTTGAACTTGACTAGTAGCCTATGGTTTGTTGGCTTTCATCAAGATCATAGGATGCTAGGGGTAAAATATTATTGGGAATTTCAAGAGTTGAAATCTGCAATGAGATTGCATACCTTCTATGAGATAGTTGGATCCCGATACCCGCTGCGAGTAAGAGTTACTCCTGGGAGAGTTTTACACATTACAATTAGCCGATCGAGTAGGTGTCTAGAAAGGTGTTAATGGGGTTACGCCCCTGGGAAAACGAGGTTTATTTTAATTAGGTCCGTGCGAAAGCACGGTGAACCTCCCTCAAAGTACCGGCACTGGCATGGCTGAAAGATTGGCGAACTTGTAGGGTGTAATTAATCTCGGCTAGTCTTTCCTTTTAGGGTTTGAAGGAAGATTTGACTAAAACAGTGGGAGCCATCCTGATTAGATAAATTGATAACCAATCTAAGCTTGTAAAAGCACACGCTGAGTGTTTTCTTCTATCTCTCTCCAGGTAGCGACCATGTCACGCCTTAATCAAGATAATAACATGGATGTATTGACCGAACACGCTTGTTATACTGCGCTAAGGAACGTTGGTCCCGCTCCAACTTATAATTGTTATAAGACGGAGTAAGAAATAGGGGATTACCAGAATTCCCGTGCCGCCCAAACGAAAAAAGTGCATGCCGATGCATCATCATCGGGTATGTTCATTACCGAAAACTGTTTCTCAATATCCTTTACGTTCTAGGTATGAGATACCGGATCAGGATCCCGCAAATGTAATTTGTTACATGGGCTATAGAAAGGTAGAGAACTAAGAACGGGTGATAAGTTTCAAGAGTTGGAAATGATGCAAGTGTTGCAGCCAAGTCTGTTGGCAGTTATCACCCTGTATTACCAGAATACATTGATTCTGAACGAATGTTATTAGATACCGAACCTGATATACAACATCATATCAGTCTCTTTATTAGTAAAGAAGGATATAATTTTGTATTGATGGATAATGTTTTGAACATTTCCTATATCAAGAGTTGATCAGTTCAGGCACGTTATCTAAAAGCATAGACGTTCTAAATCAAACCACAGTTCTTAATGTACAGAACACACACAAGAGGAAGAGTTCAGAAATGAACGAATCCTTCTTGAGGCATTGTAGACTAGGTCATATCAATGCGACCCAACTAGCTGAAGTTACATAAAGATGCATATTTAAATTAGTTTGGATTTACATCTTGTAAAAACTTGCCAGTCATGTCACAAAGATAAGATGACCACAGCTCCGTTTAAGAAACAGAGAAAGAGTTAGTGAACTCTTTGGGATTGATACATGCTGATGTATGAAAGTCCCCTGTCTACATATGCCAGGACCGGTTCTTTGTACTTCATTAAATTCACTGATTATCTCTCAAGATCCGGACATATGTTCCTGTTGAAACACAAGTCTGAAACTTTTGAGAAATTCAATGAATATAAGTTAGAAGTAGAGAACCAAAAATGGGTATAAGTATTATGTCCTTTGTTGTGATCAGGGAAGAGAATACTTGAGCACGAAATTCCTGGACTGTTCTAAAGGAGAATGAGATTTTCTCTCAGCATTACTCCTCAGTATACACCACAGCACGTCGGTGTATCGAGGCGGAGCAATCGCACCCTATGTGATATGGTGTGCTCTATGATGAGTACTACTGAGTAGCCTATTTTCTTTTGGGGTTATGCACTTGAGAAGTTGCATACCTATTGAATAGGGTTCCAACCAAATCAGATGCCTACCACTCCATATATGATATGGTATGGGAAGAGCCCATCTCTTAAAGATGTTAAGATTTGGGGTTGTCCGGCCTATGTTTAAAAGCAAAATATGGACAAGCTCGAGGCAAGGTCAGTTCTATGGAAGTTTGTTGGATATCCCAAGCATTCGCAAGGGAATATCTTCTACCAAACTGGGGAACAAAAGGTGTTTTTGTTTCTCAGCATGCCACCTTTGTGAAAGGGAATTTCTTGTGAAGAAATTAGTGGTCATGAGGTAGAACTGGAAGTAGTTCCAGCTATACAAACTGCAGCTGATGATTTGGTAAACCCGGAGGATTCAATAGTTTCTAACGAACCTCAGCCTATCCGCCGATCTGGTAGGGTTCCTCATCCACCTAAGAGATACTTCGGTTTCTCTATGACAGTGGGAGAGAGGATTGCATCATGAGATGATGACCCAACTAGTTTCGAGCAGGCCATCAGGAGTGGGGACTGTGTGAGAATGGCTGGATGCTTAGCGATCTGAGATGGAATCCTTATACACCAACAAAGTATGGACTTTGGTTGCTTTATCTGAAGGGTTAAATCCCTATCAGAAGCAAGTATATCTTGAGAAGATTACTTAGTGTACATGGAAAAGTTGAGACTTTCAAAGCTATGCTTAAGTCCATCCAGATCCTACTTGCCACGGCTACATACCATAACTACGATATCTGGCGGTTGGGTGTCATGACTGCTTTTCAAAATGATGATTTGGAAGAGAGCGTCTATAAGTACACAGCCAGAGGGCTTCGTAGAAAGTGGGAGCAGCGGAAACGTGTGCAAGATGTTTTATGGGATAAATCAAGCATCGCGGAGTTGGAACGTCTTTTTTGATGTGGTAGTCAAAGAGTTTGACTTCATCAAAATGGTAGATGAACCCTGTATATACAAAAAGGTAGTAGAGAGTATGGTAATGATCCTCGTATTGTACGTGGATGACATACTCTTGATAGGGAAGGAGTTTCCTATGCTACGCTTGGTCAATCTCCTCTTATCACAAAGATTCTCCATATAGGATCAAGGTGATACCTCCTAAATCCTAGATTATGGATCTATGAGATAGATCTAATTGGATGTTAGGATTCTCACTAGTTGTAGTGAGATGGTATCAATCGATCCTTGGGGGAATCACTGGAAAGGCTCCAGGGTGATAAGGACGACTGAATGTCAGTCGCAGGCATTGTCTTAACCCTCAGTGGAGGGACGGTATGTTGGAAGAGTTCCAAGCTAGACACTGTGACTTACTAGACGATTAAAGGCTAGATACATCGTTACCAAGGATGCTACCAAAGAGGCAGTCTGGATATATATAAGTTCATAAGATGAACTTCGTTCCTACCATTGTGTGACAATGGAGTTGTGGTTTTTGCCAAGGAACCCCCGGTCCCATCTGATATCCAGACATATTCTTAGGCAGTATCGCCTGATCATACAGATGGTTGATCTCCAGGGAGATCGAGGTTAGGAGAGTAGACACAGAGGACAACAGCGCGGATCCGCTCACAAAGGCCTTTTTTCCCAGTAGAGACTTTTATGGGATGGTTGAGTATGAGATACTTCAACCACAGCTGATTGTTGGGTATGCGATACCACAACAGATGGCCCTAGTGCAAGTGGGAGATTGTTAGTTATATATATGCCCTAGAGGCCATTACTATACATGCGATGTATATTGTAGTGGATGCTTGGACATATATAGGGAGGACTTTCTTGCTCGACATGATAGTATGCTATCTAGTTGCTCTTTATCTTAACATGTACTCTGATTGTCTCTATGTTACATGTTGATAAAGCCCTTAGAATGAGTACTTGACTACCAGGACTATGATGCGGATCATACTAGTGGGGACAGAGTAGTCGCCAAGTACATCCTTCAAATGTTCCTAGTCGTGGGTATTTCGAGATAGGGGATCGATATACCAGAGTAGACTAGCGTATGCGCTTCTTGACCCATATGATAGGCGATGGATGATCCCATATCCATTGGTGTTTGACATCAGAGAAGGTATATGGGTGCTCAGTGGAGACTAGGTACACTGGACGGACTCACCGAGAACCCCCAGATTGTATTATACCTCACGTCAGATGGCAGTTCTCTGGTGACACCGGTACAGGTTAGTCTGTAGACCCGAGATCGTCATAGAGTCTTGTGTGATTCCCACTGTGCTTTGATTTCCATCATACCACGTCCAAGAGGGCATGCAAAAAGGTGGCTTTTGGGTACAGTCCCGAATCACATGGAGCAATGAGCGATAGGAGGGGTTTCGTCTCTCCCGGTATAGGGAGTAGATGTTGCGTTGTGTTCGATTAACTATAACTGGAAATCCCTGGCCAGGGTTGCTGAGATTTATTGGTAAGTGTTATCAGTAGTTTCTCGAATTGTTATAGACCTCATATCGACACGACTTATCAAGCTACTGGGGTCTGACGTTTACCACCCCTAGGCGAGATATGCGACATATCAGACGAAGAGACCGGACTGTACGAGTGTGTTACTGATTGGATTCACAGGAGAATGCACAGGCTTGCTTGTTGATCTTCTGATCGCTCAATACCTGGGTGGCTGTTACGTTTAGCTGACCGCTTGCAGCTTGTGGGTGTTTAATATGATCATCACCTGCTACCGGCGTATTGACGATTCTTTAGAGTCCTACACAGAGGTTTCTTGACTCAGGCAAAACGGAGTAGGAGCACATATGTGATATGTGCGGGATAGAGAATAATACGATATGAGATACCGTATTCTATTCTCGCGATATATGATATCGGCCGGCGATATTTGATATCAGCCGGGTCATCGAATCAAGTGTTGATTCGATGAATCGGTACATGATATATTAGTCGGTTATATTCGATATAGCCGGATTGTCGGATCAAGTGTTGATTCGATAATTTAATGTATAATTATATATGTGATATATTACATTACATTATCTAATATTGGCTCGCTTTATTATTTCATTTTCTCACCGGATAATACATTGATATATATGCGATATATGTTAATTGTATTATTTTCTTTTGTTACAAAAATATATTATATATGTGATATATAATATTGTAACAAGTTATGATTACAAATGCAACATGATTAGTGGAGATTAAACATGGTTAGGGTTTGAGTTGGGTTAATCTTTTCTAGAAGCTTTTGTTTTGTTTCTTGCAAAGATATTATGTGTTGATATTTTTGGAGATATTTTCTTAACCCAACCCACACCCTTTACCCTAGTTAAATCTCTACAATGGTTAAGTCTTTCTTGACTTAACCATGGTTGCAATTGTAATGATAATAACAATTAATTATTCATCACAAAAGGATTTGATCATTCTTCTTCTTCTTCCTTGAGCTCTTGAAAAACTTTCTAGGTTTTTCTTTTATGATGGACTAGTGTGAGATTATGAAAACAAAAGAGAGTTAAATTCCAACTTCATCATCCTCATCTATTCTAGCCACTTAAATTAGGGTGTTTTCTTCTCTAATACTTGATTAGAGAAGTGAGAGCTTGAGTTAAAAAGAACTTCAAGGTAAATCATCTTCGAGAAGGAAGACTTCAAGCAAGAATGGATCATTCGGGTTGTGGAACCTCTCTTGAGTCCGGGAGATCATGGATCGCGGTGAAGGGACTACTACTCGGAGCTTATGAAGCGAAGGAGCAGACTACAAAGGTTGTAATCCCTCTCTCTTAGTTGTAAAGATGTTTACTTGCATGTTTAACCCTAATTATCTAGTAAAGATCCTCGCTTTGGGTTGTTCGGCACGTCTAAATTTTAAATCGGGCATGGTTGATGCCTTGTAGAACCTTATGACGGTACCAAGTAACCCTACATACGGGTCATACAATTTAGGATATAAACATACTCACGACTCCCCACTTTTGAAAATGAGTACGACTCAAGCCCAGTCAAAAGGGTAAGGGAATCCGCCTAAGTCTGAGTTGATCTATATATATATATATATACCTAGTAGTCGGTGATCTCGCCTCAACAGTATCACGTACGATACAATAAATAATATGGCATCCTCGAGTCAAGAGTGCAGATCTATCCTCATAACTATCTCTCGCACGGTAAATCGATCGTACGGCATCCCAAATCTGGGTACGGGTTAAATATAACATTTATCTCATTACTCATCTGATATTCTTATCATCACATATCGTGAACAGGGGGTATTGATCTAAATCTAGCACACTACTAATATCATCAACATTAATCATGATCTGGCTACTGATCTACAGCCTCATACAATCCGGTGTCATCCATACTTATTATCATATAAGAGTATACATCGCCCAAGCGATCCATTATAAATATCTTAACATATCTTATCTCATATCTCGATTTATAACTCGTCAACTATCATAAATATATCATCAACATAGTATCATCATCCAACGACCCGCTATAACATCATGACATATCTCGGTCACGCATTAAATATCTCACGGCATCATGCCCGATCAGATCGACTCATTCCCAAGTATCATATAACATTCTAGTCATCCAAGCATAAGAATACAAATATAAATATGTCCCCAATACGCACAAGGATATCAATATATGCGAGTATGTGCATGTGCGGGTATGCAAATCTTTACTCTAGGGTTTCGGGACTAAGAAATCGACGAGGGTCCTTTCATCAATTCTCGCTAACACTAACCCCTAATCTTCTAAGCTTTCTTGCCAAGGTTCATGTCACACCCTAACATATAAAAGTATATATATCATACCCCATTCTTTTCTCACAACTTTGCGGGGGTGCTATACGCCATCCACCCGACTTCCCCCGTAGATATAAATCTACTCACCTGCTTCTTGTGTGCCGATGCCGATGTCGCCATCTTCATCTTCAATGTCCCGCCATCACGTGGGTACCTACACATATAATCCAATCTCAAATGCGTATTAAAATCACATCGGAAAACCAATACGACACGCTAAAGGCCTATAGGTTAGAACCTGTGGACCACGCCTTCAATACCACCAACAAATCTCGATATCGTCGTACAAACGTCAAGTGATCGAAGTAAAACACAGATACAACAATTCAGAATTCAAAATACGAGAAACGAAACCCCGAATCAAAACAGCAACTCTTAAAAATGGTCCCAGATTTTACCCTAGGTCAAATCAGCCAATTTTGCATATGCCAAGGGTCTAGTTTACTGGTATAGGAGACATAGAGCAAGCACAAAGCCCAAACTCCATGCTCTGGCCGTAAATTGCGGCTAGAATGATTTTATTTGCGGCCCAAGTGAGGGGGTAGGGGCTAGGGTCTTGGGTGATGCTTCCTAGGTGCCTGCATGTATCACTGTCTTTGCTAATTAATTTTTCAAGTCCCCGAGTGTTAGCAGATTTCCAATTACCATCAAAATTTCACAGTTTTTCGGATATCGGGGTTCTAAATTCGTATTCCGGTTTCAGTCCAAGATACAATCCCTACAGGGGTCATAAGGTCTCTACTAACCTCAATTTCACCTTTGGGTTCAACTCAAACCCTAATCCTTAACTTAAAGTTTTCAAAGTCATCAAACCACACAATATCAATTCTAATTTATCATGGATGCTAAAGGAATGGAAATTCTACACTAATGATGGAATAATTACCTCATTTTGCACTCATGAATCCTCTACAGCGCCAAAACTCAAACTTTCTTGGTCCAAAAGGTTGCTTGAGAGCTTGTGCACACATTTTGTGAAGTGGGAGTGTGGTTTTGGGTTTGTTTTGGTGATGAAGTGAGGTGATTTATGGAGGGGGAGAGAAGGGGTGCTGCCATGATGAAGGAGAAGGAGAAGAAGATGAAGAGAATGAAGTGGAGAGAATAGTCCAAGTCAAAGAAACCCCTCTCACTCTCTCTCTCTCTTGCCCATACCTCCCATACTCTTTTTTTTATTCATTTTCCATTTTCCTTTTTCTTTTCCTTTCTTCTCTTGGCTATAGTAAACCCAAAATAATAACCATACATCCAAAATTCATGTAGGAAAAATGTAACAAGTGTGAAAAAAATGACATGTGCACAAAACACGCTTAATGTCCGGTTAGCGATTTTTTAATCGCGATTAACACAAAATTAGTGTATAATAAATCATAAACTCTCATAATTTGCTTAAATCACATAAAGTACCCTCTTTTTAGTAATTTCCATAATTTTCCAAATTTTTCCTAATTTATCGGTATATAATTATACCGCGTTATTAAAATATTTAATATTTTATTATTTAATCATAAAAATTCCCAAAAACAATATTTTATTTTTTTCTGAAATGTTACAATTGGTTCGAGGGTACATCTCCCCACACCTCTGATATATGTTGTTGTTATTCTTCAACGTCTTCAAAGAGATGACGGGTCCCTACAACCAACAATTCTATGGACCGTAATGTCCTTAAACTAGTTCTGGACCGTAATTTCCTTAAACTAGTTATGGACCGTAACTTCCTTAAACTAAAATGATAGAGCTCAAATGCTCTTTCGTTGGATCAAAAATGATCCCGAACCCCCGTAAAGTAGATCTTAGTCCAACACCGGATTAATGTATCCTTAACAAATATTTAAGTTGATCTTAATCTCAAACAAGCTTAACGATCCTTCAATCAACCCAAACCCTAATCTAAGAACATACGGATTTGGACTAATCCACGCCCTATGGGCGACAACACAAATTAGTCTCCGTATACAATCCACGGGCAACCAAAAATAAAACGCATACACACGACACGAAGTGACCTTCTGGAGCCGGAGAAAGTGGTTACCACGATGCGTTAGTGTAATTAACTGCAGGGGCGCCTGCAGGGAAAAGCATCCCCATAATCAAAAAACCCTCGCAAATGAGGGGGAATCTGACAAAGTCTGCTACAACGGCCGCATCTGTTTAAACCTTCGATACACGGTACCATAAATTAACTTAGCATCTTCGGAGAGGTAGACAGATAAATCCAAATAGCATCTGCCCCCCAAAATTCAGGAAAGACGTCCAAACTTCCCGGTCGCAACTTTCAGCGGTAAATAACAGCTTCTTGGGTTTGGCCGGTTACTACCGACGTTTTGTGCAAGATTTTTCTCGTATCGCTGCACCGCTGACCGAGTTGACCCGGAAGGAAGTTCCATTTCTTTGGACCGAGGCATGCGAGCAAAGTTTTCAGCAGTTGAAGACTCGCTTGACGACTGCACCAGTCTTATCTTTGCCTTCAGGGTCAGGTGGCTTTGTTGTTTATTATGACGCCTCTCGAGTGGGTTTAGGCTGTGTGTTGATGTAGCATGGCAGGGTCGTCGCTTATGCTTCTCGGCGGTTGAAGAAGCACGAGCAGAACTATCCCACTGATGACTTAAAGATAGCCGCGGTGGTCTTTGCACTCAAGATATAGAGGCATTACTTATATGGCGAGTCATGCCAGATATTCACGGACCACAAGAGCTTAAAGTATATCTTTCAGCAGCAGGATCTGAATTTGAAGCAGCGTCGTTGGATGGAGCTCGTGAAGGATTATGACTGTGAGAGATAGTTATGAGGATAGCTTTCAGCAGCAGGATCTGAATTTGAAGCAGCGAACGTTGTGGCAGATGCTTTATGTCGGAGGCCTGGAGGTAGCTTATCTTATTTTAGCACAGTGCAGAGACAGTCTTCCACAGATTGGCATATTCTATGTGACAGCCGAGTACAGTTTGAGTTTACGTCGACAGGAGGACAGCTCGCTTATATCCGCACTCGTCCACAGTTACTTGATCGCATCCAAGAGGCACATTCCGCCGATGCTCACTTGTCCGAGATCATAGAGCAAGTTAGACAGGGTAGAGATTCAGAGTTCGTGATCGATGACCATGGAGTGTTACGATTTGGGGCTTGTCTTTGTGTACTAGATTCTGAGGGACTGAGACGCGAGATCTTAGAGGAGGCGCATCAGTCAGCATATAATATTCATCCGAGTTCCACCAAGATATATCATGACTTGAGATATTTCTACTGGTAGGAAGGGATGAAGAGAGAGATCATGGATTTCGTTTCGAGATGCCTGACTTGCCAGTAAGTCAAGGCCGAGCTCCAGAGGCCGGCAGGAGAGTAACAGCCTTTGCCCATTCCGGAGTGGAAATGGGAGCAGATCTCCATGGATTTCATTATGGATCTACCCAGGTCTAGCAGAGGATATGATTCCATCTGGGTGATTGTGGATCGATTGACGAAGACAGCTTACTTTCTTCCGGTGAAGACGGCTTATGGATATGCGCAGTATGCCTAGATCTACATTGACGAGATTGTGCGATTGCATGGAGTTCCGACCTGCATTGTGTCGAACAGAGGCACCCAGTTTACCAGCCGACTTTGGCAGAAACTTCAAGAGGATCTAGGCACCCGATTGAGTTTCAGTACAGCGTTCCACCCGCAAACTGACGGTCAGTCAGAGCGGACCATACAGACTCTTGAAGATATGCTCCGAGCTTGCGCTCTATATTTCGGTGGCAGTTAGGATCGTCACTTGCCCTTGATAGAGTTCTCATACAATAACAAATTTCAGGAGATGATTCAGATGGCACCCTTCGGGCATTATATGGGAGAAAGTGTCGATCGCCCGTTTGTTGGATATAGCTTAGTGAGAGTAGTATATTGGGACTACAGTAAGTGCATGAAACTACAGAAAAGATCCAGTTGATACGGGACAGGATGAGAGCGGCCCAGAGAAAAAAGAAATCTTATGCTGATCGACGTCGACGCAGACTCGAGTTCGATGTGGGAGATCATGTGTTCCTCCGCGTCTTTCCGATGAAGGGTGTGATGCGTTTCGGTAAAAAGGGGAAGCTCGGTCCCAGATATGTCGGACCTTATAAGATTCTGGAGAGGGTGGTGTTAGTGTATATGCCCTAGGGGCCATTATTGCATCATACTAGCTTGTATATTACTTAATGGAAGCTTAGGATATTCACAGTTATATAACAGTCTTGCTAAACATGGTAGTATGCTACTTGGTTTTATCTATCTTAATATGTATGTACGTATTGATAGAGCCCTTACGATCTTGCTTGACTACCAGCGTTGTGATGGCAGTCATACTAGTGGGGGCTGGGTAGTCTACAAGCACATCCTATTTCAGGTCTCTAGTCGTAGGATTATCGAGACAGGGCATCGATACTCCGGAGTAGACTAGTGTGTACGCTTCTTATCCCAGTTGGGGAGATGATCTGTCCCACAGCCATCAGTACGTCATACTGGAGATAGTATACAGGTGCTCGTTGGGTTACGGGTACACCGGACAGGACTCGCCGGGAACTGTTGGTTGGTATTATACCCGTCGTCAGTTAACAGTTCCCAGGTGACATGAGTACAGCATAGTCCGCAGACTTGACACTGCTACTTCGCCTCGAGTGTGTCCCACTGTTCTTAGATTGCTACCCTACCACGGCTCAAAGGAGTCGTGCAAACAGGTAGCAGTTGGGTGCAGTCCCGAGCACTTGGAGGCAGTGGCGGTTAGACAGGCTTCGTCTCTTGCGGTATTGGGAGTTGATATCGCGCTGTGTCAGAGAGCCATTACACAAAGTCCCTGGTCAGGGCAAGAGAGATTTAGTGGTAGGTTCCAGTAGTTTCTCAATGGTGTAATGGGCTTCGCTCCGACACAACTTATACCGCTTTTAGGGGACTGACGCTTGCCGTCCCCCTAGGCCTGATATGCGATAGTCCTAGACGAATAGACCGGACTGTACGGAGATTGTCACATCAGGCTCAGTAGGAGATCGGATGGGTTTCCTCATCGGCCTTCTTATCGACATCTACGTGGGGACCGTTACGTACAGCTAGTACCGCTTGCGGTCTGTGGTTAAACCCACTGCCAGCGTAGTAGTCGAGTCTTAAGAGTCCCACATAGAGAGTTTCCCTACTCCAGGCGAAACGATATAGAGATCGTATGGTTTTACGACAAGGGTTCGGACGCATACGTGTGTTTACGCACGTACGACGTTCGGACAGTTTTTACCAGCCGGCTTTGGTTTAAGCCGGATTCTAGTATCGAATTATTGGATTTATACAGTCTAAAGTTTTTCCGTGTTTTCACGGATAGGAGGGGCGTTCTCGTAATTTGGCGGGAAGCTTCTAGAAGGATGATGACTTGGGGGTTTAGGTAGCATAAGCATTAAATGATTTAGTGACTCATTAGTGTGATTCATCTATGTCATTAATGCATCATTAAATGGTTAATGACTCATGTAGATGAATCAGTCATATAAATAAATGAAGCATGATGATTAATCATTTTATTTATTTATTTTGATAAATCATTATGCTTCATATATTCAAGAGAGATCATTATCTCATTCTCATTCTTATGCTCACCTTCTCTCTCCTCAAGCTCACTCTTTCTTCAAACCCTAATCCTACCCCTCATGTGTTGAGATCAAGGATTAGATAGACTAATTAATCCATAACCATTCTCTATATCACCTAGGTGCCTTTGATTAGCAACTAAAGAAACCTAGTTACCTCAAGATTAGAGGTGAAGCTTGGAATAGAAGCTCTCGGGTGAATCGTCTATTACGTAGAGGAGGCCGAGGAGGAGGTTGATAACGAAAAGACGAAGGACTTGATTCACTAGGTATAATCACTTCTCATAGTACTTAACAACTCCTATGTATTTGTTAGTTATAGTTTAGCAAAGATTCTTCGGTTAGTCGATGTTAAGTTCAAACAAAATGATTGTTTTTCATATTTCCGCCTCCCCGAAACTCGTGGGGTGTTGTACATCGACTTACAGTGGTATCAGAGCCTCGCTAAACAATAATTAACTTATTAGCAAAGTCGTAAGAATTTCGAACGCAAAACGAACCGGAAAAAACATCGAAATCACCAAGTTTCTGTCGAATTTAAAATGACATCTAAAATTTTTTCAGGGGCCTCTAAAAATATAAGCAGGGAATTTTTAGGTTACTGGAGAAAAATGGGTTCATGAATCGGCCAAACAGCCGCGGAACCGCGGCCGATCCCACCGATCCGCCGCGGATCCGCGGCCGAGTTGAAGCCGATTCAGCCCAATTTTGCCCAGTAATTCTTCTGTGATGTTTTTTGTCTTTTCTGGAATGTTTATTTTCTGCTCAAGTCTCAGGTGAACAGAGAAGTTTTGGAGTAGAATCTAAAGTGTTTGCTCGATCTAAATTATACGATGTTTGCTAATTAGATTATATCTGTAAACTGTATAATGTGTTCGTAAACCTCCCCTAACTGCTAGTATGTCGGTTGGCAGGGGGTTGCATATTTCTGTAATGATTTTACTGTTTGTGGTTATGAACTGTATTGGATTGTTGTGATGATTAGCCGGGGTTTGAGATGGGTTATTACATTCATTCATTCGATGTAATTGTAATATGTTGTAATATTATTTTGCGGGGCACATCCAGGTTGCGGTTGTAGCCACCGTTGTATTATTTCATTTTACTGTTTTTGCCCCTAGGATAGACCCAAGGTGGGGTGCACAAACTACCAGGTACTTAGAAGTGTTTAATGGCCTACTCACGTTGTTGAGGGAGACCGCTTCATTTCGGGTACTTGGCGGGTAGTTTGCCGTACCCGTAGGGGTCTAGGGTGGGGTAATGGCTATTCATCACAACTGTGTAATCCGTCTTTCGTTGCAGGCTCAAAAGAAACGCGGATTGCTTGCATATCCAATAATGTTCATCTGTGATCTGGAATGCCTATTATTGCGTCTGACGAATGTACAATATCTATATATGATAGCTATTTAGACGTCACTTATGTTTTACACCCGCGCTAGCCCAGCCCCCGCTCTGTCGTTAGTTAAGTAACCTAATGGGTGATGATGGGATCCAGTGGCGAATGCGGATGGTATAAGAGGACGTTGTATTTTCGTTGTTTTCTGCAATGATAGGTTAATGATGGGACGCATTATTATTAATGCAAAGAAAATAAACCAAAGTTGAATCGTTGGAACAATTTAAAAGAAACCACTCGGTTATTTTAAAACAGAGGATATTTTTAATTGCGGAGCTTTAACCACTCCTTGTAAAAGCTATCAGGTTCCTTCGGTCATATCAAGTTCACTACGTTCACGGTTTCGCCAAAACCATTCGCAGCCCTCCGTCGTTTCATTTGGGTATTCAGTAGTATTCAAGCTATGTATTTTGACCTAACGCCAAGGCATAGTGTTTGGTAGCTGCTGGGTATTCATTTGTTGCATAAATAGATGATTTAGTTTGGGACAGTCGTATTATCATTTTGGCCGAACGTCAAGGATATGTACGGATGGGTTCAAATTAACAAGATAATGATGGGTAGAACTTGACATGTGACTTATGACATTTTGACCTAACGCCAAGGTCATAAGAGCATGGGGAAAAAAATTTATATCGGGAATTTCTAAATAAACTGAAATTTGCAAAGAGATGCATACCATTTGGAGTTTGATGAATGTTGGTAGGATTCCTTCAGCATTATCATATGATGATATTTGGATCCCGATCCTACTGTGAGTATATGCTACTCATCAGGAGATTCGTCACTTAACGATCAATGCTATAAACCAAGTAGGTGCCGAGAAAGGTGTCAGCGGGGCTACGCCCCCAGAGAAAAGAGGTTGTTTAATTAAGGAACTTCGCGAAAGCGTTGAAAAACCTCCCTCGAAGTACCGACACCGGCCTGGCTGAACGGTTAAGCAAGTATTGTACAGTGAGAATAGTCCTGGCTAGTTCTTCCTTTTTGGTTTGAGGAGGGATTCGAGAAACAGTGGGAGCCATCCAGTTTAGATAAACTAAAAACCACTCTAAACTTGCAAGAGCATCATGCTAAAGTGTTCTCTCTCTCTCTCCCCTAATTGCAGCGACCCAGATAATGACAGGACTTAAGTTACTATTAGAAAAAAATATACTTACAGGGCCAAACTATAAAGATTGGCTGCGGAATGTCAAAATGGCTTTGACCTATGACAGATTGGGGTATGTCCTCACCGCTAAGGCACCTGCAGTCCCAGGTCCCAAATCCAGTAATGCGGATAAGGAAATCCGCAAAACCTGGGAGTTAGATTGTGTCACGCCCCGCTTCCCAGAGTATGCTAGATTGGGCACGTGACATAGCCAACCATGCTACCTGTGGGTTGGAAGTATCCATCAACAGTCACATTACGGCTGTAGAGATATCAAGAACGAAATAAAACTATCTAAAACATGTCCATAATCCAGAATGACAGGAGTCAATAATAAATAAATGCGGAAGCAAATGATCCAATACAAATAACTGAAAAGTATGTCCCATAATGCGGGCTCACTTCAGGAAATAAATGCAGGAAATAAAACTAACTAATACTAACACCTCACAGCTCAGCCTGCTGGCTGAAGTACTCCTGCTCGGACTGCGACAGCGGTACGGAATCTGGGCCATGCAAAACCCAGACGTCAGCGCGTCATGTCAACCAGTAATATAATATGAACAGTGTAATAGGCAATGCAGAAATAAACATGAATAAAGCAATAGTATGAAACCAGCAGTGCAGGGTAGTGTGGAGTGGGTAACTAAACTGTTCTATCAGGTTTTCTATTCTAAAGTCTTTGAAATCAATTTGAGTAATCCTCCATGTAACTCAAAGGATATGTCCCGTTACCCCCCGGGACCACGGATCAGGAATATGTGAACCAATAGTGGTTCTGTCCCGTTACCCCCCGGGACCACGGATCAGGAAAATGTAAGAGTCACGAATGGCTCTGTCCCGTTACCCCCCGGGACCACGGATCAAGTAATACCCTTTTAAGTTACACTTTAGTTTACACTTTTGATTTCCCCATACCCCCATGTGTCAGGTCAGGTATTCAGTAATCAAGAACTAATGCCAACACAGGATCAGGTAACAGCAGGTTTTGTCTGGATAGACAACAGGAATGGTCCATAAGGACCACATGTCGAGTTTGTTGGCATTAGGCACGAGATCAGGTAACAGGTCAGGTCATGGTACATCAGGTCAAGTCAACAGTAAACGGTACCATGTCAGGTGTATCAATATATATCATGTGTAACAAAGTCAAGTCAAGATGTAACAATGTCGTGGGTGTGCTCACAACAGATATATAATCGAACAGGGGATTAACAGCAGGAAATAAGCAATAAATTAAACATCAATAAGCAGTTCATTCAATCACAATAGTGCATTAATATAGTGCAGCCGTTTTATTATATTAACAGGTTTTGAGCACCCTTAGCGGTGCAATAGTTTAAATGATGATGCAATACAGTTATATCAAGCCCTTGAATACAAATGTCCGAATGTGATAGAACTACATAGGTAAGTGTTACCATCTATTAAACGGTAAAATGTGATTAACGAATAAACTTGGTTATTAGGTTTAAACTAGCAAACTGTAGATTTTATGTTAACAGTAAAATGATATATGTCATATTGCAACCAAATGAGAAACGACTATACCAAGTTAAGTTTTACAGGTTTAATGTGTCAAAACATATATAAATGTATAGTATAGCATGTAGCAAGTGATACTTGCCTCGACGGGTCGTGAACCGGGAAAAACGGAACGTAACGTCGGCAGGGAAACACGCGACGGACGCACGGTTCATGGATTGAACCCAAACAACGAACCAAGTAACCACACGGGTCAGAGTACTCTGCTGGATCGTCGGATCACGTCGTCGGCATCGCCGGATTCCGGCCAAACAGTGAACGGTGAATGATCAAGTTTGCGACGAAAAGAAAGGAAAATTAAGGAAGGAAGGAAGGAGGGTGGAGAAGGGAAGGATACTCACTGTGGGTTGAAGGGGGTCACGACGGTCGACGGCGTCGATCGGGCTCCGGCGGTGAACAGTGATCGTGGAGGAGATCTGCCGATCAAGAATTACGTTAACAGAGAAAGGAGAAAAGAAAGGGAGAGAGGAAGAAGGTGATCTCACCGAGGGGTGCTCGCGAGGCCGTAGACAAGAGGACGGGGTCACCGGCGGTGACCCACGGCGATGCAACACGTGTGCAGGGGGGTGCACGGCTACGGCTGGTGCAGGGTGCACGGGGAGAAGGGAGAAGAGGAAGGAATGGTGTAGCGGCTGCGACGAGGGCGAGGAGGCGAGGCTGGTGGTGATGTTTGCATCGGCTTTGGTGCTGCGGTGGTGAGGGAGCCGGAGATTAGGGTTCGCTGCCGATGGGTTCACGTAAGGAAAAAAATATAGGGGAGGGAAAGAGTTTTTAAAATATATGGGAGAGAGAGAGAGAGATTTGAGGGGGAGAGAGAGAGAGATTTGAGAGACGTGAGGTTAGAGAGAGAAAGAGAAATAGAGAGAGAGAGAGAATGGGAATGGAGAGGGGCCCACGGGAGGCAAACAGCCTCGCGATTGGCTGGACAAAGATTTAAGAGGTTAAAGATTTATTTAAAAGATTTAAATAACAGTAAGATTTAGTATATAAACGAAATAATATAAGGTTTTGATTATTTTATTAATTTGGGATTTTGGCGCCAAATGAAACATTTTCAAATCGCGCCCGGGTTGGGTCCAAAAATTCGAAATTCAAATGATAGGATTTTAAGAGGGTTCCAAATTTCAAAATGAAATGTTTTATGATGAAAAAGCATACCCCCAAGTCGGACACCTGTACACGCGCGTAGCCGTCCAAACTCGTCCGTTTCACTGAACGGGACGAGAACTCGATGCACGGACGCTACCACGCGGCTAGGAGTGTCGAGGAGGCCAAGATGGATATTTTTAATTTTAGTTTAGGTGCTAAAATTTGTTATATGCAGAAATGACTTTGCCAGATAAAATTTTACAGTAAGACCCAAACAAGCAAGATAAATGAAATGAGTAATATCTAACACTCAACCAGCAACAGAAAATAGTAGTATTGGGCTCGGGTGTTAACATCCACCTTAATCATAGTTTGATTGGGTCCGGTACACTGGATAACGGTATATATGTCTTAAACCAACTACAAATTTTCAATGTCCAGAACACACTAAAAAGAAAGTCTCCAGATTTAAAGAAAGCTTTCTTATGGCATTGTAGACTGGGTCACATCAATGAGACAAGGTTAACTAAGTTACATAGAGAAGGATATTTGAATTCATTCGAATATCAAACTTATGCCATTTGTCAATCATGTCTCAAAGGAAAGATGACAAAGACTCCATTCACTGGACATGGAGTAAGAGCGAGCAAGCTCTTAGGACTCATACACAACGATGTATGTGGTCCAATGTCTACACATACAAGAGGTGGTTTTTCCTATTTCATTACTTTTACAAATGATTACTCTAGGTACGGATTCATTTTTCTGATGAAACATAAATCCGAGGCTTTTTAGAAATTCTAAGAGTATAAGAATGAAGTAGAAAACCAAACCGGCAAAAGTATCAAGACACTGAGATCTGATCAAGGTGGTGAATACTTAAGTGCCGAGTTCCTAAGTTACCTAAAAGAGAAAGGAATTCTCTCTCAACGTACTCCTCCATACACTCCACAGCATAACGGTATATCGGAGAGACGGAATCGAACCCTATTGGATATGGTACGTTCCATGATGAGTAATGCTGAGTTACCGCGATCTTTCTGGGGTTATGCGCTAGAATCAGCAGCATATCTTTTGAACATAGTTCCTACCAAGACTGTGCCTACCACGCCATATCAGATGTGGAGTGGGAAGAAACCCTATCTACAGTATCTAAAGATATGGGGATGTCCAGCTTTTGTTAAAAAGAAGCATGCGGACAAACTCGAGGCACGATCAGTACAGTATAAGTTTGTGGGATATCCAAAGAACTCTAGGGGGTATTATTTCTATTACACAGAGGAACAAAAGGTTTTTGTTTCTCGTAATGCCCATTTTCTAGAACATCAGTTTTTAGAAAAGGAAACAAGTGGGAGCGAAATAGAACTGGAAGAAATTCCAGAACCACAAACTACTACTAAAAGTTTGGTAAGACCAGTAGTTCAAGAAGAACAGGACATTCCCGCACCCCTCCGCAGGAGTAGTAAGCCGTCTCATCCGCCTGAGAGATGCTACGGTTTTCTCATAGATGGGGATGGAGAAGATTGCGTCATTGATGATGATGAACCTACTAGCTTCCAGCAGGCCATCCAGAGCGGTGACTCAGTACGATGGCTGGATGCAATGCGGATCGAGATGGAGTCCATATACACCAACAAAGTATGGACTTTGGACTTTGCTCCAGATGGGGTAAAACCCATAGGATGCAAATGGATCTTCAAAAAAAAGATTGGTGTAGATAGACAGGTGGAAACCTATAAGGCTCTTGTTGCAAAGGGTTTTCGTCAAAGACCTGGTTTGGACTATGACGAGACTTTTTCTCCAGTGGCTATGCTCAAATCCAATCGGGTCCTTCTTGCTATTGCCGCCTTCCATGATTATGAGATCTGGCAGATGGACGTAAAGACGGCTTTTCTAAATGGTAATTTGGAAGAGTGTGTCTATATGGATCAGCCAGAAGGCTTCAATCAGAGTGGGAGCAGCGGGAAAGTATGCAAGTTGCTTAAGTCCATTTATGGACTAAAGCAGGCATCGCGGAGTTGGAACATCTGTTTTGATGAAACGGTCAAAGAATATGACTTTATCAAAAATCCAGATGAACCATGTATATATAGTAAAATTGTAGCACGAACTGTTGTATTCCTCTTCTTGTACGTGGATCTGTTGTATTCCTCTTCTTGTACGTGGATGACATTCTTTTGATAGGAAATGACATTCCTATGCTACAATCTGTCAAAGGATTCTTGTCACACAGGTTCTCCATGAAAGACCTGGGTGATGCCTCTTACATTCTGGGGATCCGGATCTATCGTGATAGATTCAAGAGGATGTTGGGACTTTCCCAGTCCAGGTATGTCAACACTATACTGAAAAGATTCAGTATGGAAGATTCTAAGCTCGGTAATCTACCGGCTTGTCACGGAATCACCCTATCCAAAGAGATGTCTCCTAAGACTGATTTGGAAAGGGAACGCATGTCTATTATACCCTACGCTTCTGCGGTAGGCTCTATAATGTATGCGATGCTGTGCACCAGACCAGATGTAGCTTACGCACTGAGCATGATAAGCCGGTATCAGTCAGACCAAGGGGAGAAGCACTGGATAGCAGTAAAGAACATTCTCAAGTACCTGAGAAGGACTAAGGAGATGTTCTTGGTTTACGGTGGAAAAGACCTCAAGATCGAGGCCTTTGCTGATTCTGGCTTCCAGAGTGATAAGGATGACTCCAAGTCCATGTCGGGTTATGTCTTTACCCTCAATGGAGGGGCGGTGTGCTGGAAGAGTTCCAAGCAGGACACCTTTGCTGACTCGACGATGGAAGCGGAGTATATTGCTGCTTGCGATGACGCAAAAGAAGCGGTCTGGATGAAGAAGTTCCTAACAGAACTTCAGGTGGTTCCTACCATTGTTGATCCAATACCACTGTATTGCAGCAACAACGGAGCTATAGCTTTAGCGAAGGAACCCAGGTCCTATCAAAAGTCCAGACACATCTTAAGGCGGTATCACCTTATCAGGGAGATCATAGATCGCCAGGAGATCGAGGTCCGGAGAGTTGCTACTGAAGAGAACATTGCCGATCCATTCACAAAGGCCCTACCTCAGATTCAGTTCGAGAGGCTACTCGAGATCATCGGTCTTCGATATGCCAGTACATGGCCCTAGTGCAAGTAGGAGATTGTTAGTGTATATGCCCTAGGGGCCATTATTGCATCATACTAGCTTGTATATTACTTAATGGAAGCTTGGGATATTCACAGTTATATAACAGTCTTGCTAAACATGGTAGTATGCTCCTTGGTTTTATCTATCTTAATATGTGTGTACGTATTGATAGAGCCCTTAGGATCTTGCTTGACTACCAGCGTTGTGATGGCAGTCACACTAGTGGGGGCTGGGTAATCTACAAGCACATCCTTTTTCAGGTCCCTAGTCATAGGATTATCGAGAAAGGGCATCGATACTCCGGAGTAGACTAGTGTATATGCTTCTCATCCCAGCTGGGGAGATGATCTGTCCCACAGCCATCAGTACGTCGTACTGGAGATAGTATACAGGTGCTTGTTGGGTTACGGGTACACCGGACAGGACTCGCCGAGAACTGTTGGTTGGTATTATACCCGTCGTCAGTTAACAGATCGCAGGTGACATGAGTACAGCATAGTCCGCAGACTTGACACTGCTACTTCGCCTCGAGTGTGTCTCACTGTTCTTAGATTGCTACCCTACCACGGCTCAAAGGAGTCGTGCAAACAGGTAGCAGTTGGGTGCAGTCCCGAGCACTTGGAGGCAGTGGCGGTTAGACAGGATTCGTCTCTCCCGGTATTGGGAGTTGATATCGCGCTGTGTCAGAGAGCCATTACGCAAATTCCCTGGCCAGGGCAAGCGAGATTTACAGGTAGGTTCCAGTAGTTTATCAAGGTGTAATGGGCTTCGCTCCGACACGACTTATACCGCTTTTAGGGGACTGACGCTTGCCGCCCCCTAGGCCCAATATGCGATAGTCCTAGACGAACAGACCGGACTGTACGGAGATTGTCACATCAGGCTCAGTAGGAGTTCGGATGGGTTTCCTCATCGGCCTTCTTATCGACATCTACCTGGGGACCGTTACGTATAGCTAGTGCCGCTTGCGGTCTGTGGTTAAACCCACTGCCAGCGTAGTAGTCGAGTCTTTAGAGTCCCACACAGAGAGTTTCTCTACTCCAGGTGAAACGATATAGAGGTCGTATGGTTTTACGACAAGGGTTCGGACGCATACGTGTGTTTACGCACGTACGACGTTCGGACAGTTTTTACTAGCCGGTTTTGGTTTAAGCCGGATTCTAGTATCGGATTATTGGATTTATACAGTCTAAAGTTTTTCCGTGTTCTCACGGATAGGAGGGGCGTTCTCGTAATTTGGCGGGAAGGTTCTAGAAGGATGATGACTTGGGGGTTTAGGTGGCATAAGCATTAAATGATTTAGTGACTCATTAGTGTGATTCATCCATGTCATTAATGCATCATTAAATGGTTAATGACTCATGTAGATGAATCACTCATATGAATAAATGAAGCATGATGATTAATCATTTTATTTATTTATTTTGATAAATCATTATGCTTCATATATTCAAGAGAGATCATTATCTCATTCTCATTCTTATGCTCACCTTCTCTCTCCTCAAGCTCACTCTCTCTTCAAACCCTAATCTTACCCCTCATGTGTTGAGATCAAGTATGAAATAGACTAATTAACCCATAACCATTCTCTATATCACCTAGGTGCCTTTGATTAGCAACTAAAGAAACCTAGTTACCTCAAGATTAGAGGTGAAGCTTGGAATAGAAGCTCTCGGGTGGATCGTCTATTACGTAGAGGAGGCCGAGGAGGAGGTTTATAACGAAAAGACGAAGGACTAGATTCACTAGGTATAATCACTTCTCATAGTAGTTAACAACTCCTGTGTTTTTGTTAGTTATAGTTTAGCAAAGATTCTTCGGTTAGTCGATGTTAAGTTCAAACAAAATGATTGTTTTTCATATTTCCGCCTCCCCGCAACTCGTGGGGTGTTGTACATCGACTTACAGGTGGGTGCTGTAGCTTGTCGTTTAGCACTTCCACCAAATTTTCCCGATGTACATCATGTGTTCCATGTGTCTATACTTCGCAAGTACCTTCACGATCCTTTTCACGCTATCCAGCATCAGACCATACAGTTGGAGCGTGATTTATCCTACACTGAGCAGCCGGTAGTTATTCTAGACTGGCAGGCAAAGAAACTGAGATCAATGGTACTTCCGTCTGTGAAGGTTCTTTGGCGTGGACTAAATAGTGAAGAAACCACTTGGGAGGCCGAGGATGCGATGCAGAAGAAATTTCCGCACCTTTTTGAAGGTACGTGTGCTTAAGTTTTAAATTCGGGGACCGAATTTTCTTAAGGAGGGATATTGTAACATTTCAAAATATTATAGATAATTATTTAGTTTAGTTTATTTAATTTTAGTTTTAAAATATTATTTTAAATTTTAATAAAGAGATTTTTCTCATAATTGGCTAGGATAATTAAGTAAAAGAGTATTTAGTTTGTAACATTAGTTGTAAAGAAGGTTTTAGTGAAAGTGTTAGATTCTTTGTATTATATTATATTGTGTGAGGGTTTATGTGTTAATATGTTGATTATACGATTAGGTTATGGTGAACCTCAAGCATAACACACCTTGGAATGAATCTTATACCCACACCTCCTACTTGCATGAATGCATAACACCTCTTTTTGGTGACACCTCCTACTCTTATCAATTCATACTTTTCCTATTTGGTTCAGTTATATCACTAGTTTATTGAAATTACTTAGTTTAGAAATCTCTCCACCCCACTTAAGAAAAGAACAGCTAAGTCCTTGTATTTCCTCAACTCAAACCCTTAAGCAAGGATCTTGTGTTCTTAATTCAATCCTTCAAGCTAGGCTTATTATGTTCGTGTGCACCTCTTGATGATTTAACTCAGTGGATCCTTCAGTTGGTATAAATCTCAACTTTCAGATCTTATTTTAGTTCTTTTTAGTATAGGTTTTAGGATATCGGTAATATCGTATTTTGTTAAATTTTAACACTGTTTTGTATCTGCTATATTCTTACTAATCTTTAACAAAATCAAATAATACAGTAGCCTTGTAGATTGGATCTAGAGTATACACAAGAAACACGGACCCATTCTAGAAATTTTCGACCGGCGAAAATCCTAATTTTCCCGATCTCGCCGGTTTTTCATGGGAGTTGGTTGTTAAGTTTTTTAGGGTAGCTCTCTGTATGTATTTTAGGGTATTTGGTATAGTTTGATTATGTTATATGTTCTGTATATAAAATCTAGAAGTAAATTGCTTATTTTGGTTATAGTTCTAAATACGATACGGATATTTCGTGTCACGATTTCTGTTTTCCCAGTTACGAACAGAATGGGGTTAACTCAGGTTATTCTAGGTTTTAGATAATTCATGATATTCTCACATAATATGTTTAGCGTGTAAGTCTTTTAGTTTCCACGTTTTCGCCGTATTGGATTTTAGCCGCTTTTATACGAAGATTCTTTTCGATGTTAGGTTCGACCGCGGGGACTTCGGAGGCCGCAAGAAAGGGAAAGGGATTGATGATATCAGAGTACATTCGACGTGTTCCGGTGAGTAGACTAAACATCTACCGGGGTATTTTGTATGGATGGCGTAATACGCCAATAATTAGAAATTTGGTTATAATTGTTTTCCATTCGCATTGTGTATATAATTAAAACTAAAAACTTCATCGTATGCATTCATATCTATAAATCGCCATTGTCTAACACTTGCTAGGACACTGCACTATTTATCGATGAGTCATATTGCACGCGCACATACCTACATGTTATACTGCACCTCATCGGTAATTGACATGTCACGTACCCACTTAGAACTTGCTATGTCACATATGATTCGCTTCATACCATAAGCATCATAAATAGTGGTTGTTTTGCATCATTGTTATTATTGACACCTATCATGTTTCACTTTCAATTGTTATTATTTGTAGCATAAGGTGTATTGGATTATGTGGATTTCTGGTTTTGAGTTTTATGCATTATTAAGTTATATTCGGCTGTTCTTCATGATTGATGTGATATGTCCACCATGAGATATTGTTTTTATGATTTGGTTTTTTTCCGAACCGAATGGGGGGGCTATACGGTTGCGGATTTTTACGTCATCCAGGCTGTGTGGGGGAGTATACAGTCGGATTCATGGTGGACCCGGTCGAGACCGAGGAGCAGGAAAGCCGCATTTGAGGCGGGGAGCCTAACGAAGATACTCGATACCGGAGATAGTTGTAAAACACGGCGGATATCTGGAGGATACCGACCGATGTTGCGGATTGACATGATCGTTCGAGGAATGATGCCTGCTAAAATAGAAGATTTGTGTCGATGTTGGACACGGAAAAAATGAATCTTATTTGGAAATGACCAATATTTTGAAATATTTGATGAGATTTCAGTGCTGTATTATATATTCATTTAGTATATATTCATGCGTCAATGTGCTATCATACATCATGCTTACCTTGTTTGCTTTTAGCTTTTCTTCATACTTACAATATCAACTGTTAAATGTTAGATTTACTCACTGAGTTGGCAACTCACCCCCGTTGTTCCTTAGTTCCTTGCAGGAGACGCGTGGACACATAGCAGCATTGTAGGCACATTTTTCAGCTTTTCTCGCTTGTCTTGCTAGGTGGGTTACATATGTAGTAACCTTCTATTTGGGTATATGTATTTTGGATCTAGTATTACTACATCAGACCCTGTATATTTTGACTTAGAACGAAGAATACTTGTATGTGTTTTGATTCGTTTTGGGTGAGATTGACCAGTTATGCTAGTTTATGCACCTTTATTTTTATGCATGTGATTCTTCGCTTTTGAGCATCGTATTGTTATTGCGTGGGTTGTTCTCCTCCGTTGGATGTTGTTGTGCTCCCAATTAGGGATGCCACTTATTTAAACATTATATAACTGGTTTTGTTAATAATTAAAAAGGGAGGCGCTGTCGAAATTTTAAATGCTAAAATCAGTTGATTAAATTTCATATCTTAAAAATCATTCGACATGCTACCTCATTCTTTTTACTTTAAAGCTGTAAATTTCTTAATTCCGCAATTAGAGTTTTGATCTTGGTTTTCTGGCTTACTCGTATTGTGACGACATCTTTAAATGTCATACAATCTAAGTGTCGGTCATGCACCAAACTCGGGTCGTGACATCACTGTACATATGGATTTATCTTGTGAGCAACAACCCGTTGAAATTCTGGACAGAAAGGTAAAGTCACTTCAGAACAAGGAAGTAAACTTTGTTCGAGCGATGTGGAGAAAAGATTCACCAGGAGAATCAACATAGGAAAGAGAAGAGAACATGCGTGTAAGATACCCTCACTTATTTGTAAATTAGTCCTTAAATAATTGTAAATTTCGAGGACGAAATTTTTATAAGGAGGGTAGAATGTAACGAGTCTGTTTATAATGTACAAAATTTGTTTAAAGTTAAAGTACTAAATGGTGTATTTACAACCCTGAGTATGCAATAAGTGTTTAATTTATTTAAGAACTGCAAGAAAGCACTTATAGCTCATTGGTAAAGCCTTGCACTGCTGTGACATAGCCCATGTGTTCAAATCCCCCCAGCAACATATTATTTTTGCTGATTTTTCCTTTAAACTTTTTGGAAGCCCAAAAGGTTACACGTACAACACACATAAAAATGAAAAGTCTCAGAAATCAAACATGTACATTGAGATATATGAAGCGACACTGACACGTGGCCCCAATCCAAGCACCCTACCCCTTGAAATGGCCGGCGAGATCCCTTTCTGGACCGGCACCGCCGGCCCCCCCGTATGTAATGCTTCCAATTTTTTACCCTAAAATCCTTGGCCTCCCCCCACTACCCGAGTTCTATTTTTTTTCCTGCATATTAACAGAGAATTAAAAATGAGCTTTTAATCCAAGGTTTAATTCATTTTTAGTTCTCATTTTAATTCCCTATATCCTAATTCTATCTTATATATACCACCCCATACCTTAGCCCTATCTATTCTGAAATCCATTATCAAAAACCCTCAAGTTTTTCTAAGTCCAAGAAATATACAAGTGGAGTTAGCCCAAGGTCATCTTCCGGCGATGACTTGGGACAAATCCGGCGACACTGCGACTCCACGATGCTTTCAAACAATTCCTACACCTCCCATCTCTCTTCTCAACTAGTAAGTCCCTCGCACTTCTCATCTCTTCCTATTCTAAAAAGATCTATTTTGAAAACTCGTCGGAAGTGGAGTTATTCCGACTACCGATTTTAAATTTATTAAAAACCCAACTTTTCTTAATAAAAAATTAACCATTTCTTTATATATTGTTTAGCAACCATAAAACAACATTTAGAACAACTTTCAATTCAAAATACAATATTATACAACTTTTATTTCAATTATACGGTTAAATACCACAAACTTTATATTTGACATCTTTCATCATATTAGCTCATATTACCTTTAGAAAACCCACAAGAGGTAATGACCTACCTCATCACAACACTCATCATGACATAGCACGATTGCCTCTTTACAATATTTTGGGATAAATACAATTTTACAATAAAATACCTTAAACTAATAAAACCGTATTCTTTAAAATTGTTTTAATTAAATTCTTTACAATTTAGCCTCTACAACCCACTTTAGGGAACACGATCAGGATGGTGCAGATTATCGCACGTCCTCGGGACTAGTAGAGGGAGATGCAGACCTCCTCACAGAGTATCCGATCTCGATAGAATTTTTAATACAATTTTTAAGAATAATGTGATTTCTATTTAATAATAAATTCCATGTTTTCTAAACAAAACAAAAGAATCACAAATTTCATGAATATACCATCAAGAAACCATACAATTTCAATTTACACTAAAATACCATATACTATTCAATCTAGGTTTATATTCACTAGAATACTTCATATTTAAAAATTACATCCATGAAAACCCCAAATACGATAAATAAATGCTTGAGGTTTATTTTGAAAGTATATTAAAACTATTCTTCATAAAACCCCTTCAAGTTATATTGATTTACATTAAGGACCCTAGTAAATATAGGTTTAAGCGGGACCAATTCTCTTGAGCTTTAACAAGCCGGAGAAAGTGGGTGCTTGTCCATTTAAGGTAGAAAACTAAAACAGGATTATCAATGGTAATTGGCTTGGAAAAAGCCACAAATCCTGCCGTCCATGTGCAGCAATTACCGATAACTCCAAAACCTAATTCAGGAATCAAATTCCGTTTAAGTGTATGACTCAGACAGAGTCTCAGTTTAATCCGAATACAATTCCAATCTACATACAATCCAAATATAACTCCAATACGATATGAATCCATATATACTGGAACTTGAACATGAATACAATCAATATCAACATGACTTGAACTGACCGAACCATGGATATACATTGACTTGAATACATGATTATCCGTTTATATCGTTATTCATTTATATGATCAACTGATATCATAGTTTCGGCAAGTCTTATAATTATAATCAATACAAAATACATTACAGGGTTTTTAAAGGGGTAGACTGGTACGGAATGTGTTAAAAGTGGCACAAGACGGTCACCTTAATACACCTAACATGAATATATGTTGCCGTTGTCCCGTAGGTTTTGACAGGGCCTTATACTCCATATACCATAGTCCACGGGGCAAGTTGGACTCCTCTCGTATACACTGGTATATTCTGTACCAAGCTACAAACAGCTGTGTTAACATAATAATCATACATTATACCAGATATATTCTCTTTACCTGTTCAGTCTATTTCTATCTCACTTTGGGACTTACCGAGCGATTGTTCACTGACGACATTCATTTTCTCTTCTTTCTTTGGAATGTTGTCTGGAGGATTCGACTCTCTGGAGGTAGAGCCCAGCTCAGAAGACTTGGAGCAGTTCGCAGAAGACCCGGAACTTTAGTCACTTGTATATACCTTTACTTTCAGTTCATGCCATTATTTAGGCATTAATTTCCATATTATATTTACTTTTTAGTTGCATTATAAAGAATGTTTAATAAATAAAAAGTTGTTGTTCATTTACAACTCATGTCTTTCTTGTACTTTTACATTATATTGCTTATTTACGCTTAGCGTGTTTACTTCTGAGTAAATACATTGAGTAACCCATCACGTCTCCTTACCGTACTCTGGCAAGCGGGGCGTGACATTGGTATTTTTGGAGAGGTGGGTGGATATGTTCAAATAGCATCTGCGTCCAAATTCAGGCTAGACATCTCAGCCCGGTCTTCGGCAGTAAACAGATCCCGGCACGCCCATGTAGGGTGTTTTTCGTCATCCCATTGAGATGGGAATACGCACCTTTTGTCAGACGTACTACAGACTCCCCCTGCCTTAGGTAGGCCAGGATTTATTGATTGTGGGGATAAGAATCTCCGGCAGCCGCAGACTAAGCTGCCGTTAATTACCCCACGCCTTTGAAGTGAAGAAACTTCCGATTGACGGGTCAACTAGTCATGCAAACTCAATGTGCGGTGCTTGTGTGTATATTTTTGGACGTATTAGGGGCCCCGCAGAGTTTACAGGGGTCCCGCAACCCGTATAGCGGGCTGGGGGTCAAGAGGGCTAGCAGCCCCCTTGTGGGTTGCGGGGCAACGCCTCGTTAGAAATTTTTTCTAAAGAGAGAGGTATTGTTAGTGTGGAGTGTGTTTCCCCCAATCAGAGCAATGCTCTGTTTTGAATTTCAAAATTCAAAAATTGAAGCAACGCTTCAGATTCTGCGCGCTGCGCGCTGCGTGTCAAACGCAGATGGGCTAGCGCCAGGAGCGCAGCGCCCTAGGCGGCGCACCCCCAATCAAGGCAAAGCTCTGTTTTAAAATTCAAAATTTAAAAAGTTGAAGCAACGTTTCAGATCCAGCGCTCTGCGCTGCGCGCCACGTGTTAAACACGGGTGCGCTAGCGCAGTTGTGCTGCGCTCTGCGCTGCGCGCCACGTGTCAAACACGGGAGCGCTAGCGCAGTTACGCTGCACGCCACGTATCAACCGTAGGTGCGGCGCAAGGTGTGCCAACGCTGGAATTAAAAATTCCCCACCGTTAGATCAAAAGATCTACTAATAATAAATTATTAATTAGTCGGAACTAAAATTCTGTTATGGAAAGATTTTTCAATCTTACTGAAACAAGAAAATTATCTTCTGTAAAACAGAAGCCTTAGGATCAAAGATCCAACGGTGGGAAATATTCCCAAATCAATCAGAGAAAGATCTCTTAAAACTGATTCAACAAATCATTTGGCCCTACATAAAGGCCCCTAGACTTCAAGTCTAGAATAGACAAAAAAAGAGAGAGAAAAACTCTCTGCAAACTTTGAGAAAAAGAAGAGCACGCTCTTAGAAAAAAGAAGATTTTTCTTCATTTTCAAGGTAAAGAACTATGTTCTTGAATAACAGAGATGAAATCATCTCGTTAAAAAAAGAAGAACCATCTTCTAAAAAGATCATAGATCTGAAAAAAGACCAAGGTCTTTAATAAAAAGCAAAAGATCAAAAGATCTAATCATAAAAAAATATATAAATATAAAAGAAGTATTTCACTTCATTCACAGATCTTTGATCTATAAAGGCAGAGCCTTTTATGAAAACAAGAACTTTTGTTCTTGAATCTTGAGGTAAAGCCTCCTTTAAGAAGAACATA
The DNA here is from genome assembly GCA_030015575.1 of Agapanthus africanus. Lineage (NCBI taxonomy): Eukaryota > Viridiplantae > Streptophyta > Magnoliopsida > Asparagales > Amaryllidaceae > Agapanthus > Agapanthus africanus. The sequence goes on from JASDDO010000019.1 coordinate 893,673,732, forward strand.
AATTTGTTATTTGATCTTAAATCTGATCAAATGCGCTTTGCGCTATCATAAAGTGCCTTGCACTTATGAAATGCGCTCTTGCGCTCCTTGGATCGGCGCTCAGCGCCAAAACATGCCACGTGTCAACCATAGACACCACTTGCGCTTTGCGCTTTTAAAACAGAGCACTACGCTCATGGAATGGCACTCAGCGCCAAGCGCGCCACGTGTCACTCACTGGCGCGCCCCTAAATCAGCACAAAGCGCTCATAAATTAAAAGCGCAATGCGCTAATAAACTAGCCCTCAGCGCTAAGCGCGACATGTGTCATCTTCGTGTGCGCTACCCGACAGAAGCACAATGCGCTCTTTGACTGGCGCAAAACGCCTGGCGCGCCACGTGGCGCACTGTCAGAACGCACTCTATTCTGATGAATGCTATGCATTCAATACAAGACAAAAAATGTCAGAGCCCGATGCCTAGCATTATTAAAAGGGTCGAGCCCAAATAAAGGCTTAATAACCAGAACAAAAATAAAATGTTAAATATTTTTAATTGGACTTAGCCCAATTCTGGCCATAAGCCCTCAACTTATCTTGAATTGAGCACATCTGCTCTTTCAACCAACTCACCTTGGTTCAAGGGTACATCTCTTCACTCCTTTGATATTTGTCGTTGTAATTTCTCAACGTCTTCAAAGAGATGACGGGTCCCGACAACCACACATTCAATGGACTGTGGGGTCCTTAAACTCATGGACTATGATGTCCTTAACCTCGACCGTGATGTCTTTAAACTAACATCGGACTGTGAGGTCCTTAAACTTACGGACTATGATGTCCTTAACCTCGACCGTGTTCTCTTTAAACTAACATCGGACTGTGAAATTCTTAAACTCACGGACTATGATGTCCTTAACCTCGACCGTGATGTCTTTAAACTAACATCGGACTGTGGGGTCCTTAAACCTACAGACTATGATGTACTTAACCTCGACCGTGATGTCTTTAAATTAACATCGGACTGTGGGGTCCTTAAACTCACGGACTATGATTCCTTAATCTCGACAGTGATATCTTTAAACCAACATTGGACCGAGATGTCCTTAAACTAACATTGGACCGTAATGTCCTTAAACTAATTATCGGCCGCAATATCATTAAACTAAACAATAGAGTCCAATTGCTCTCTTGCCGGATCTAAACGATCCCGTTAAGTTGATCTTAGTCTAAAATTAGACTAACGTATCCTTAACAGACGTTTAAGTTGATTTTAGTCTCAAATGAGCCTAACGTATCCTTAAACCCAACCCCCCAAACCCAAATCTAAGAAAGATACGGATTTGGATTAGTCCACGCCCTACGGGCGATAACTTAAATTAGTCTCCGTATACAATCTACAGGCAACCAAACACAAAACAAACACCCACGACAAAAAGTGACCATATGGAGAAGGAGAAAGTTGTTACCGCGATGCGGTAGCGTAATTAACTACAGGGGCTTGCGCCTGCAGGGAAGAGTGTCCCCACAATCAAAAACCCCTCAAACGAGGGGGAATCTGACGAAGTCTACTACATTGGCCGCATCCGTTTAAACCTTCGATACATGGTGCCATAAATCAACTTGGCATCTTCGGAGAGGTGGACGGATAGCACCAATTAGCATCTGCCCTGAATTTCAGGCAAGACGTTCTCCGCGTCTCCGCCGCGTCTTTCGGAGGGGAATAGATTCTGGCACGCCCGGTGGGACCTTTTTCTCTTTCCACTCCACACTTCTTCTGTCGTGTTCACGAACCAATCGCGGTTTGCTGATGGTTGCCCTTGGGTTTGAGGTACTAAGATTTGGCGTTTTGCTTGGTGCAGAAAGCGAAGGATCAATGGCGTTCACTTGTGCAAAATGTTCTAGCTGCAACTGCAACGTACGCTCCGCCTCATCCGGAGGTATAGCCTACGGGCCTCAAGCGGCTTCGATGTTTACAATGCCGGTGGACCAGGTGACTCAGGCCACCACCAGGTTGTTTTTCGGGACCATGCTCCTGCCAACGAGCTTCACCATTCATGTGCCAACGCCGGAAGCTCCCAAGAAGTCGGTCTTTGATCGGCTTACAACTACTGCGACCCCTTTCAACGGGTCGCCCAGCTCCAGCACCTCGGTCTTCTCCAGATTGGGCCGAAGTTCCTGTGGGCCCATGTTGAAGCCTGCAGTCCCAGAAAAGGTTGTTACGAAGAGGATAGCCATCCCTACTCCTAAAGTCGTCAAGGCTGCTTCTCCTACCAAAGGGTCAGTTTTTACAAGACTGGCTGTTCCGGCTCCCACTACGATTCCCTTCCCTGCTCAGAAGTCTGTTTTTGACCGGTTGGATACCGCTTCTCAACGGACATCAGTCTTCAAGAGGCTGACGCCAGCAACAGCCCCTCACCTGGATAGGAGGCAAGACAAAGCCGTCCCCATCACTGAACCAACCCCAACAGCTCGACACGCTCGACGTCGCCACTGGCGCCGAGTGAGGAAGGCTAGGGGCAACTCCCCCTCTGGGCTAACTCCACCAGCTCCAACGGTAGAAGTCAATACTGCTGTTCCGACCGGGAACAGCTTTGAACTGCTGAACAAGGTGCATAGGAACTCGCCTACCGCCATACTGAAAAGATCTCCTCCACCGGTGGAGACTGTCGCAGAAGCAAAACCGGAACAGCCTCCTCAGCGGCTGTCCTCCAAAGTTTACAAAGTCTGGCAACGTGTCCAAGAGTCAGTGATCGATCAAGACTACCTCCGCCGACAGAAGAAGCTGAAGGTTCAGCCGGAAGGGAACCGTCCCAGTAAGCCGCAAAAGACGACAACCACTTGGGTGCCCGCTACAACGACCCCCTCCACGTCGACTACTCAAAAGAAAAGGAGGCCAGAGAAAGCCCCTGTAAACGTGGCAGACCACAAAAACACCGAGCCCAAACCCCTAAGTCTGGGGGCATGGTGGTACATACTGTTTACATGGCTTCCGAAAAAGAGGAAAGCCGCACTTCGACGGGCCACCGACCGCTCACCCGATCAATAACAAGGGCTCAGGAACAACAACAGCAGAAGCTTAAGGAGATGCTGACTGCAATGGCCGCACTTACCGGGCCAAAAGAAAGCCCGGAGGCGTCATCGGAACAACGTCATGAACATGAGACTGATGCTGAATTCCTTCGAAGAATGCTCGAAAAGAAGGACAAGGAGGCTGCGGAACAAGTGGCCAATATAAAGCAAATAGCTCTTCTATTCCAAGACATGGTGGGTATGATGATCCAGCAGGACCCTCCAGCTGAAGATCCTCCGATTATCCTCGAAGACGACAGAAGAGGAACATCAAATCCACCTCCGGCTCTTTCAGCAGCCGAGGAAACTATTTCCAAGTCCGCCCTGGATGATTATATCGCTCAGCAAATACGAGTTCACCAAGCAAATGAAGCGGCCAGCCAAGTCGTCAAAACTGGTCGACCGTATCCAGGCTGGTATGATCAGATAAAGTACCCGCCGGGCTACACGATCCCCAAATTCCACGTGTACAAAGGGACAGGCAGTCCCCATCAACATGTCACTCAGTTTAGGGCTTTCTGTAGCAATACTGGTGGCGATGACAAGCTTTTGCTTCGCCAATTCGTCGGCAGCTTATCGGAAACGATGTTTGAGTGGTACTCCGAACTCCCAAACGACTCCGTCAAAACTTTCGCAGAAATGGAGTTGTTGTTCACCCAGCGATTCGCAAGTGCCAGTGAACGCACCCCAATAACGGCATTGATCAATGCCATGGTGAAGCCGGGCGATACGTGGGTTCAGTACGCGATCCAATGGTGGAATCTGTGGTCAAAGTGCGAACAGTGCATCGAAGAAGCACCAGCGGTGGGCATGTTCGTGGGCACCCTAGACCCTCATGCAACTATTTCACAGTTTATGATGTTCTTCAAACCGACCACGTTTCAGGCTCTAATCGACAAGCTAGCCCAAATGGACCAGATGGGGCATAGACCGTCTCCTCCGAAGCCGGAGTCGCGAAACGAAAAGGGTAAAAGGAAGGTGACCTTCGTTGCAAATACCCAACAGCAACCCAGTTCCCCAAAACTAACGGATCAACTGGAAGAGAGACGGCGCTATTATAATGAGAAAATGAAGCGTCCTTACTCGTTCCCACGGGACAAAACGAAGAGACTCTTCGAGCTGGCGATGCGCAACCGGCTTATCAATCTGCCGAATCCAAGGCGGCCATTGCAACCCGGCGAAGCGAATAATCCCAATTATTGCCCTTACCACCAAACGGTAAGCCATCCAATCGAAGATTGCTTCGTCTTTAAGGGATGGATCGAGGATCAGTACCAACAAGGCAAGTTTGCATTGTCTGAGAAGTGGAAAGTGAGTCCACCACAACCGCATACTCATAAGAAGATGGACACACCGGGGGCAACGTGCTCTTTTGTTGAAGAAGCTCCATGGGAGGTCGTTCTTTCAGCCAGAACCAAAAGAATGCTGAATGATCTCTAGACATGCTCGGTGATCAGATGGAAGAATCCATTGGAACCTGAGATCATCGAAGGGATGCTGAAGCCGCGCCCAACTCCAAAGATTGGTGGTGATAGCCAAAGTGTTCATACCCAGCCGTCAAAATCTTCGAAAAAGACGAAGAAATACAAGAAGCCCGTGAAGCCTGACAACAAGCGCACGGACCCGCAAAAGCAGATTGACGCGCTGGAAGAATATAACCAGAAGGCGCGGACTCCAATCATGCTCCAAGAGTTCCTTGGCCACATCCTTGAAGACGGAAATGAGGGAGAAGACTCGTCAGATGAATCTGAAGATTACGTGGCAAGTTGCCATATGATCTCTTATTCATCGATAGATGATGAAGAAGCTCCTTGCACCGAGAGACTGGGGGCAGGTCCTGAACCGGAACTTTCAGGGCCGTCAGACGAAATGATCGACGCATTCCTGAACGAAGCTCTTCTGAAAAGTAAAGCTGATCGGGAACGTGAGATGGCTATACTTGAAAAGGCCAAACGCCGACGACTGGACGAAAGAGTCGAGACATTCCCGCCGAATCAGAGGACATCTGTCGCAGATAAAAACAAGTTCAAGACAAGGAAGAGGTTCGCCAAAGCCATATCAATGGGAATGAAGCTTCCACCCTCCGAAGGAAACACTACTAATGAAGCGGAAATACATCCTAGCTACTGCTTATATCACCGAAAGATTGCGCACCCCACAAAAGAGTGCAACGCTTTTAAAAGATGGTGGCAGAGATATGTTGCTCACCGGCAACATTTTAAGCGGATGAAATGCAAAACTCGTCGGGAGCGAAGAAGTGCGACCGAGGAGCTTAGAAGGACCGCCGGCAACTGTCGCGTTGTCAACGCTGGGGGATCGCAAGTCCTCACCTTCGGAAGTGACTCCGACGAAGAGATGACTCTTTGCCCTCTTTTCAAAGAATCTACCTCGGGGAAAGAGGAAGAACCGAAGACCTGCGAAAACATTCAGCTACGCAATCGTACGCTACCCGAAAAAAATCTTGGTCCCTCGAATAGTGGGTCAAACAGGGAAGATAAGGGGAAAGAAAAGGTCCCTGAGGATATCATCCTTGATGACCAAGCCGTTGAAAAGTTGACAGCCAAGGACCCGCCAAAGAAAAGTAAGATGGACTACAACGTCCTGGCATACCTAAGGAAGTTACCTTCGCAGCTCAGCATTCTCGATGCCCTTTAATATCAAAAGAAGCAAGAAATTCATTAATCAAGGCGCTGCAAGAGCCAGAGAAATTCCAAGCTTTCCTCGCTGAAGAGAAGATGAAAGACGAGATGGAAGAAGTACACACGGCCGATATCACCTTCGGCGATGAAGATCTCCTACTTGGAACATGTGAACACAACCGTCCCCTATATGTCTCCGGTTACTGTCATGATATTAAGATAGGCAAAATCCTGGTCGACAATGGGTCCTCCGTCAACCTCCTTAACGTGAAGGTTTTAAAGGAAATCTGCATGAGCGTTCAACACCTCGCTCGCGACAAAATCACCATCTCCGGGTTCGACTCCCAGTCATCACGGACGCTTGGGTCCGTAATACTGACGTTACGCTTTGGGCTGCTTGTCACGGACATCAAGTTCCATGTCATTGACGCCAATACATGCTACAACGCTTTGCTCGGCTGGCCCTGGTTACACGAGTACAACATCATCCCCTCTACACAACATCAGTGTATGAAATACTTCAAGGATGGTCTTGAGTATACTGTAACAGGAAAGATGAACCCATTCTCCATGAACGAAGTCCGAAAGTACGAAGATGCAAAATACTTTTTACCAGATTTCAAGGACACGGAGAGATGTCACAAGCCGAAGAACAAAACTATCCCTACCATTTCGGTCTTCGGGAGTGATACCGAGGAGGAAGAAGAGACAGTTTACTTAGGTCCGCCCCAGTGCAACAAACCAGGACCGTCCGCTCCTATGCTTATCTTCGGCATCGATTCAGAAGATGAGGTCAATGCTATATTCTCTGCTCGGCCTTCAATACAAACATTCGCTGATAAAGAGCGAAGTTTGCAAATTGCCATGGTTCCGCCCAAGCATCATAAAGAACTAGACGCGCTTGATACCTACAGTGTGGAAGAGCTGCAGAAATTCTATATCCCCTCCCAGGCGAGAAGGTGAAAAGGCGATCCTATTCTACCGATCCGGGGAAACCAAAATGGAGAAAGAAGTCTGGCACGGTGCGGATTCTACACTTGACAGGCTCCAGCCCATCCGTTTGCCTAGATATTACACGAACGGACTAAAAAGACTGTTAAGGCGCCAAGGCGTACCTTTCAAACAGACCACTCGGAAAGCTAAGTTCTATGACAGGATCTGGAACGTCCCTGGAACTCAGCAAAAATTGCCCAACGGGAAAATGGAGACGACCGGGCTTAAGTATGTTCAATCCAAGAAATGGGAGCTACTCCGCGACTGCTACGTCGTACATGATTTTGATGAAGAAGGGGATGCTCTATGGGAATATGCTAACCCTGAACCAGAAAGAGCTCCCGACATAAAAATGCCCAGTCTGTCGTTCGAACAACAAATGGACAAGCTTATAAGGGAAGCGGGTCGAAAGGTCCGAGATGACCATAACCGTGAAATGTCCATTTACGAGAAAGCCAGGACGCAGCGCCTCCTTCAACAGGCTGCGGAAAATGAAAATGCTCCTCCTTGTCAGCCCGTTATACAAAAGACCCGATGCAGAGGCAGAAACAAACCAAAGAATGGGAAAGGTGTTTGACAGCGACAAAGCGGGTCCAAGAAGCCACGCGATCAAGAATCAAGCAATCCGGATTCGTCTCTTATAAAGAAGATGAGTCGAGCGTATTCTTTTTCCCAAGACAAGATAAGGAAGATACTTGATCTTGCCATAAAATATCAAATGATTACCCTCCCGGAGTCCAAGCACCCCGAGCAACCAGGCGAAGTCTCTCACCCGGACTATTGCTCTTATCACCGAGCAATAGGACATCCCCTCGAAGACTGCTTCACCTTCAAGAACTGGGTCGAAGACCAATATCAACAGGGCAAGTTCGCGCTATCCAGCAGTTGGAGGGTAAGCCAGCCACAGAAGCATGAACTGAAAGCCACGCATACAGCAAGAGTAGAACCAGATCAACATCGGTCTTGGAAGCGAGCTCGTACTTGTCATATGATAACGGTATCAGAAGAAGAACCCGAGAATATGGATGACCTCCCCTGGTGCTTCGAAAACAATGATGACGAGGTGATCTCGGAGTTTCCGCCAGCGCCGAAAGAGCTGGAAGATGGAATACATACCACTGCAGATGAGCTCAAGAAAATTGATTTGGGGACGGCAAGTGACCATCGGCCGACGTTCGTCAGCGAGTTGCTGTCTGAAGAAAGGGTGGCTATACTAAAGGACATGCTCATGCAGCATAAAGACTGCTTCGCATAGAATTATTCCGAGATACCAGGACTAGATCCAGAGATTGTTGTCCACAAACTGGCCATATCCCCGGATGTCAAGCCAATCAAACAAGCACCGAGAAGAATGCGGCTCGAGCTTGAGATGAGTATCAACGCCGAAGTCAAGAAGCTGATCGACTTTGGCTTCATCCAAGAGGTTCAGTATCCTGACTGGATCGCCAACATCGTCCCGGTAATGAAGAAAAATGGGACAGTGCGCATATGTGTAGACTTTCGGGATCTCAATAAAGCTTGCCCGAAGGACGACTTCACAGTGCCAGTCACCGAACTGATGATAGACAATACGTCCACTCACGAAGTCTTCTCCTTCATGGACGGCTCATCAGGATATAATCAGATAAAGATGCATCCCGAAGACCAGAAGCATACCGCTTTCCGAACCCCTTTGGGTATATTCTGCTACAAGGTGATGCCTTTCGGTCTAAAGAACGCTGGTGCCACCTATCAGAGGGCCATGACGAAGATCTTTGATGACCTCATACATGAAGTCGTCGAATGCTATATCGACGACCTTGTGGTTAAGAGCAAATCATACGAAGAGCATTTAGAGCATCTGAAGACCGTATTTCAACGCCTTCGTAAATACAACTTGAAGAAGAACCCTCTTAAATGCGCGTTCGGAGTCTCCTCGGGCAAATTCCTGGAGTTCATCGTCCGACACCGAGGCATCGAAATAGATCCGTCGAAGATCAAAGCGATCATGGAAATGCATCCGCCAAAGACTCTCAAGCAATTGCGGTCTCTCCAAGGAAAGCTCGCGTATATTCGGCGATTTATAGCCAATCTCTCCGGCAAGTGCCGCCCCTACAGCCACCTAATGAAGAAGGGAACCACGTTCGTCTGGGATCACAAATGCCAAAGCGCGCTGGATGAAATCAAGCAATACCTGCAGAATCCGCCAATGCTGGCTGCTCCGGTCAAGGGAAAACCCCTCATTCTGTATACAACCGCCCATGAAGGTTCCTTAGGCGCATTATAGGCACAAGAGAACGACCAAGGGAAGGAGAGAGCCCTCTACTATTTGAGTTGAGTTCTGCTGGGGGTAGAAAGCAATTATTCTCCCATCGAAAAACACTGCCTGGCATTGATCTTCGCGATAACAAAGCTCAGGCACTATGCATTGGCGCATGAAGTCCGTCTCATATCGAAAGTGGATCCTCTCAAATATTTGATGTCAAAGGCCATATTGACAGAGCGGCTCGCTAAATGGGCCTTTCTCTTGATGGAGTTCTCAATAACTTATCAGCCTCTTAAGGCAGTAAAAGGCCAGGCCATCGCCAACTTCCTCGCTGAGCATCCGATACCTGCCGATTCTCCTTTGAATTGCGAACTGCCAGATGAGCATGCATTTGACACGATTGACGGTAATGGCACCCGGTGGGAACTTTACTTCGATGGAGCATCCTCCATGAAGAAGCGCAAACAAAACACCCCCATAATCAAATCAGGGGTAGGCCTCATCTTCGTAACTCCACAAGGAAGGATAATGCGCTTTGCCTTCTCCTTAACAGAGCCGAGGACAAACAATGAAGCCGAGTAGGAAGCTTTGATAGCAGGTCTCGAGATCGCTATTGACATGGGAATTGAAAACCTCTTCATATACGGAGACTCCCAACTGGTCGTTAGTCAAATAAACGGCGACTACCAAATGTGCAAGCCAGAGTTGGTGAAGTACGGCGAGAGAGTACAACAACTACTGACCCAAATTCCTTCCTACACCTTGGAAAGCATACCGCGCGTGGAAAATAGCAAAAAGGATGCATTAGCTAAGCTCGCTAAAGAATTGGCCGACGAGAACCTCGATGACGTAAAAATCGTGGTACAAAGCCGTCGGGTTCTTGCACCGGCAAAAATATCTCCGGAGTCGTCCGAGGAAAAAGTAGCGATCAAGTAAACGGACCTACAAATAAAAGACCAAGAAACGGTTTTGGATTGGAGAGAAGTCTTTATAGACTACTTCAAATCCCGTCGAACGCCCGAAGATGCGTCCTCAAGACATCAGCTTATGAAACGAGCTCTGTCTTTCGCCTTCGTCAATAATACCCTGTACAAGAGATCATTTGATTCTCTGTGGTTAAGATGCCTGGGACCTGAAGAAGCAAAGAGAGTCGTTCAAGAAACTCACGACGGACTCTGTGGTTCTCACCAAGCCGGGCCGAAGATGAAGCTGAAGATCAAACGGATGGGTTATTATTAGCCCACGATGATTCAAGACTGCCTCGAGTATGCGAAGAAATGCCACTCGTGCCAGATCCATGGCGACTTTATCCACCAGCATCCAAATCCACTACATCCAACGGTGGCTAGCTAGCCGTTCGAAATGTGGGGGACTGACATAATCGGCCCCATCGAACCAGCATCGTCCAGAGGACATCGATTCATTTTGGCGACAACTGATTACTTCTCCAAATGGGCAGAAGCAGTACCGTTGAGGGAAGTGAAGACGGAGGATATACTCCATTTCTTCAAGACGCACGTCATTTATCGATTCGGCACTCCGCGACGGATTATCTCCGATAACGGGCCAGCCTACAGAAGCCACAAAATTAGTCGCTTCGCACAACAACACAACATAGACTGGAGATACTCATCAGTCTATAATCCCCGAGCTAACGGTCTAACTGAGGCTTTCAACAAGACCTTGACAAAGATCGTGAAAAAGACGGTGACATAAAATAAGAAAGACTGGCACGAGAGACTGCATGAAACTCTTTGGGCGTATCGAACTACGTTCAAGACGGCTACGAACACAACTCCATACGCATTGGTATTCGGTACAGAACCGGTACTTCCCATCGAGATAGTGTTACCCTCTCTACGGGTGGCAGTTCATTACGAGCTAACGGACGAAGAGAATGCTCACCTTCGGCTTGAGGAGCTCGATGCCCTTGACGAAACCCGGCTCATAGCGCAACAAAATCTAGAGGCTTATAAAGAAAAGATGACGCGCTCATATGAAAAATTGACCAGGCCAAGGACATTCCGCCAAGGAGAACTCGTGCTAGTGGTCAAAAGACCTATGATCCCTAATCGCGCCAAGCAGGGGAAATTCGAGCCAAACTATGAAGGCCCGTACATCATAGACAAGGTCTACCAGGGTGGAGCCTATCGACTCATGGACATGCATGGCGAAAGGCCCTTCAGGCCAATAAATGGTCGCTTCCTGAAGAAATACTACGCCTAACGAGTCACGGTCTAGGTCAATGATAGATGACGACGACTATGTCCGCTCGCTATCTTCCTAAGCCTAAACTCTGTAAGTAGTAACCGGCTTCCTTAACAATGGACCGAAATGTCCTTAAACTAACAATGGACCGAAACGTCCTTAAACTAACAATGGACCGAAACGTCCTTAAACTAACGACGGACCGAAACGTTCTTAAACTAACAACGGACCACTATGTCCTAAAACTAGCCGTTGACCGATATGTCGATAAACTACGGTGGATTGCAGCATCCCAAAGCTGATACAAAAAGAGAATAAAAAGAAAGAAAGAAAAAAGAAAACGGTATGTCCATAAGCAAAATGGGCACAGATGAAAACCCGAAAGGGCTCCGTGAGTAAAAACAGAAGGGCTACCGACGAGTTTTGTGAAAACCCGAAAGGGCGCAACCTCGTTAGAATAAAAAAAAAGGAAAAAGAAAACGGTATGTCCATAAGCAAAATGGGCACGGATGAAAACCCGAAAGGGCTCTGTGAGTAAAAACAGCAGGGCTACCGGCGAGTTTTGTGAAAACCCGAAAGGGCGCAACCTCGTTAGAATAAAAAAAGGAAAAAAGAAAACGGTATGTCCATAAGCAAAATGGGCACGGATGAAAACCCGAAAGGGCTCCATGAGTAAAAACAGCAGGGCTACCGGCGAGTTTTGCGAAAACCCGAAAGGGCGCAATCTCGTTAAAAGACACTTGCAAGGTCCTCTCGACTTTGTAACGAGAATCAACCTGCGTAAGATCCTTACGACTCACAAGGGAGCAACACACTTAGGGATCCCCACGATCCCTAAAGAGAAATCACACTTGCGAGATCCTCACGACTCGTAAGGAGAACCCTCTTATAAGACACTCACGGCTCATAAGATTTGAAAGTCTTAAGCTACAGGGATCTGAACCTGTTCTCAAGCAGCCCCCACAACCTTCGATACTGCCCTACAAGCGGCTCGATGCTAACCCTTGTATACAATCCACGGGCGCGAATAAACATTTCCCTAACAAAGTCCCATCCGTGACTAGGGATATGCCTACACGGTGAACAGCCCTTGTGAGTCCTCTCGACTTATAAGGAGAAAGCACTCTTGTAAAATCCTTACGACTTATAGGAGAACATGCACTTAGGAATCCTCACGATTCCTAAGGAGAAAAAGCACCTACGAGATCCTCACGACTCGTAGGGAGAAACACTTTTATGAAACCCTTACGGCTCATGAAGTCAAAAGCCTTAGTCGATGGGATCCTAACCCTGTCTACTAAGCCACCTTTGCTCGACATCGACGAAGGAAAATGATGATTCGCTTCTGGAAATATCCCAGTTGTAGCGGTGCTGATGCCGAAATCAGTGTCTAATTCCAAGCATGCAGCGAAAAGCCAGCAAGCCACACATGCATACGAAATAGCCGAAATGACGGGGTAACTTGCAAACAAAATCAGCAAGTAAAAACATATGCATGCAAAATAGCCGAAATGATTGGGCAACTCGCAATAAAAAGCAGCGAGTAAAAATAAAACAGATAGCCGAAATGATTGGGCACCGTGAAAAATAGCCGAAATGATTAGGCAATCGCGACCTTTGCGATATAAAAGCTGAAATGAGAGCATCGCGGAAAGAAATTAAAAAAAATGAAGTTTATGCCCTACAGGTGATATCATATCAATCCCTGTATACAATCCACGGGCGCAAACAAAGAAGGAATCATGCCTTTCCTCCCTAGGTTTCATCAGAAGAAGAAGCCAAATCTCAACGGTTCATAGATGGCCTAGAGATCATCTCAACAACCGTTTCATTATGACAAACACAACATCAAGCAAAGTGGAACAGAGGCAACTCCCAGTTCCATGACTCGGCGGTACACAGATGACCGAGAGTCAAACCCCAACTCTGTGAAATGCGGATAAAGTCAAGAATTCCTGGTTACGTGGAAAGCGGCTTATGTCAATACTGACCCCGTGGGAAACGTCTAGAGCGGATCCTGGTCCTCAGTGAACCCGTGTGAAGCATCCAGAGCGGAGCCTGGTCCTAGCCGAACACGACAGTGAACCCGTGGGAAGCATCCAGAGCAAATTCCTGGCTACGTGAAACGCGGCTTATGTCAATCCTGACCCCGTGGGATACGTCCAGAGCGGATCCTGGTCCTCATAGAGCACGGCAATGACCCCGTGTGAAGCATCCAGAGCGGAGCCTGGTCCTCGCCAAACACGGCAGTGAACCCGTGGGAAGCATCCAGAGCAAATTCCTGGCTACGTGAAACGCGACTTATGTCAATCCTGACCCTGTGGGAAACGTCCAGAGCATATCCTGGTCCTCGCAGAGCACGGCAATGACCCGTGTGAAGCATCCAGAGCGGAGCCTGGTCCTCGCCGAACACGGCAGTGAACCCGTGTGAAGCATCCAGAGCAAATTCCTGGCTACGTGAAACGCGGCTTATGTCAATCCTGACCCTGTGGGAAACGTCCAGAGCGGATCCTGGTCCTCACAGAGCATGGCAATGACCCCATAAGAAGCATCCAGAGCGGAGCCTGGTCCTCACCGAACACGACAGTGAACCCGTGGGAAGCATCCAGAGCAAATTCCTGGTTACGTAGAACGCGGCTTATGTCAATCCTGACCCCATGGGAAACATCCAGAGCGGATCCTGGTCCTCGCAGAGCACGGCAGTGAACCCATGTGAAGCATCCAGAGCGGAGCCTGGTCCTCGCCAAACACGACAGTGAACCCGTGGGAAGCATCCAGAGCAAATTCCTGGCTACGTGAAACGCGGCTTATGTCAATCCTGACCCCGTGGGAAACGTCCAGAGCGGATCCTGGTCCTCGCAGAGCACGGCAATGACCCCATGTGAAGCATCCAGAGTGGAGCCTGGTCCTCGCCGAACATGACAGTGAACCCGTAGGAAGCATCCAGAGCAAATTCCTGGCTACGTGAAACGCGGCTTATGTCAATCCTGACCCTGTGGGAAACATCCAGAGCGGATCCTGGTCCTCGCAGAGCACGGAAATGACCCCGTGTGAAGCATCCAGAGCGGAGCCTGGTCCTCGCCGAACACGGCAGTGAACCCGTGAGAAGCATCCAGAGCAAATTCCTGGCTATGTGAAACGCGGCTTATGTCAATCTTGACCCCGTGGGAAACGTCCAGAGTGGATCCCGGTCCTCGCAGAGCACGGCAATGACCCCGTGTGAAGCATCCAGAGCGGAGCCTGGTCCTCGTCGAACACGGCAGTGAACCCGTGGGAAGCATCCAGAGCAAATTCCTGGTTACGTGAAACGCGTCTTATGTCAATCCTGACCCGTGGGAAACGTCCAGAACGGATCCTGGTCCTCGCAGAGCACAGCAGTGAACCCGTGTGAAGCATCCAGAGCGGAGCCTAGTCCTCGCCGAACACGGCAGTGAACTCGTGGGAAGCATCTAGAGCAAAATTCCTGGTTACGTGGAACGCGGCTTATGTCAATCCTGACCCCATGTGAAGCATCCAGAGCGAAGCCTGGTCCTCGCCGAACACGGCAGTGAACCCGTGGGAAGCATCTGGAGCAAAATTTCTGGTCACGTGGAACGCGGCTTATGTCAATCCTGACCCCATAGGAAACATCCAGAGCGAAGCCTAGTCCTCGCCGAACACGCCAGTGAACCCGTGGGAAGCATCTCGAGCAAAATTCCTGGTCACGTGGAACGCGGATAATGTCAACTCTGACCCCATGGGAAACGTCCAGAGCGGAGCCTGGTCCTCGCAGAACATGGCAGTGAACCCGTGGGAAGCATCCAGAGCAACCCCTGACTCTATGAAATGCAGATAATGGCAATTTCACCCATCACTTGCGAGTCCTCACGACTCGTAAGGGAGCAAATTCTCTTGTGAGATCCTTACGACTTTCAAGAGAAAACACACTTAGGAATCCTCACGATTCTTAAGGAGAAATTACACCTACGGGATCCTCTCGACCGGTAGGGAGAAAATTCTTTATGAGACCCTCACGGCTCATAAAGTTGAAAAGTCTTAGGTAACAGATCCTAACCCTGTTTTCTAAGCCATCACCACCTTACAAAGAGCACAAGATTGACAGCTATATACTATCTACAGACCGCACTTGCTAAAATCACATGGAAAACAACACAGCAAGGAAGAAGAAAGCAGAGAGATGACACAAGACATTACAAAAAATGTGTATCTTTTATTCATGAATTCAATTGGATACAGAATACATCATATGAAAGAATAAAAGAACAAATACATTTTATTCAAAATTACAAATGGTACAAAAAAAAATTATTATTGAGAGGAAAGCGTTTTCAATAATCCAATCAGCCGCTCGCACACTTCCCTCAGCCACTCTCCTTGATCAGCTGTCGCGGCCAACTCCGCTTCGACCTGGGCTCCCTGCTGCAAGTAAGACGAAAGTTGTTCCTCGACGGCCCGCTGAGCTGCTTCACGATCTTGTGCAGCCCGCTCGACGACGTCGAGCTTCTGCCTCAATGTTAACCCATCAGAAATACATTGCAGAAGGCCTTCGAAGATAACTTTCAATAGGGCAGCATTCGCATCAACCTCAGCATGCAGTCGAGCAGGTTCGTTTGAAGTTTCTTTACATTCCTTCTGCTTTAAAGCCACTTCTTGTTCAAGATAGCGGAAGTAAGAAGTGATCTGCTCGATCCACGCAGCCCGTTAAGTGCTCATAGCCAGAATCTCAGGTGCAGGACGCCTAAGCTCAAGCTCATGCAGGCAAGCTTCGATTTCCCGGCAGCGATTAACCCAAGACTCAACGACGCCCTCACCATGAAAGTTCATGAGCATCGCCGGCATAGGGTTAACCTCTGCGGCAAAATCCGCAGCAGATGTGGGAGTCTCCGCATCAAGCTCCTCGATATATTCGCTCAGCATGCGTAGACTGGTCACAGCACCTTTGGATGATAGACGTCTGGAAAAAGGCCCTGCCGGCATTATAATGCGAGACTCGAACGGGGCTGGAGTCGATGCGATTGCTGCAAAATAGATCATAATAAGATGTCGGCTCAGAAAATAAAGAAAATACGCGAAAAGTAGAGTCTACTATACCGGCTGCAACAGGGGGCAGAGCTGGGAGTACTGGTGGCGCAACGACAGCCTCGTCCCCTCCTTCAATTCGTAAGGCTACAAGCAATATAAAGAAAAGTTAGCAGCAATGCGACTGCCCGTTAAAGAAAAGGACGTCGTTTAGAGAAAATACTCACCGACACCAGCAGGTGGACTAATCTCTAACAAGAAGGAGAAGTGTGGGTGCAGCACCTGATACAGGTGATCAAAAAGGACTCCTGCAAAGACACAATAGTGCAACGTCGGTACGTAGGTTATACAGCTTAAAAATAAGACTGATGAGTCACGAATCCGCACCTTCCAACATCTGAGATGGTATGAGAGAGGGTAGAGGAGGTGTCACCGTCAAGGCGGTAGCTGATGGCGCTGCCTCGGGTAGCGCGACATCAGCACTAGCCGCACCTGCATTAGAAACAAGATAAACCCTGTCAGGAAATATTGCAGAATAAAAAGAAAGGCGGTGACCTAAAATCTACCTGATGAGTCGCCAGCCGGAGCCGTGACGAGGGCGTCACTTGATACAACGGCGGCGTCTCCCTCCTCCATCAGGGTGGTCTCACCTCCCGTCGCCTCATCCCCTGACTCCACGAAAGCCGTCGTCACGCTCGCGATGCCAGGAGATGGCAAAGAACCGTAAGCGGGAAGAGCGGTGATCAGAGCGGTGCCCGACTCTTGAGAAAGAGTGGCCATCTCGGGCCCAGCAATTGTACCCGTTTCGCTCGCCGCCACCTCGGGCTCAGTGATTGTAGCCGTCTCATCCACCGCTGCCTTAGGCTCGGCCGT
This sequence comes from Agapanthus africanus, assembly GCA_030015575.1. Classification (NCBI taxonomy): domain Eukaryota; kingdom Viridiplantae; phylum Streptophyta; class Magnoliopsida; order Asparagales; family Amaryllidaceae; genus Agapanthus; species Agapanthus africanus. The sequence goes on from JASDDO010000019.1 coordinate 893,690,759, forward strand.
GGTAGCCGTCTCACCCGCCGCAGCCTCGGTCTCGGCAGTGGTAGCTATCTCGGGTATAGCAATCGTGACTGTCTCGTCGGCCACTACCTTGGGCCCAGCAATTGCGGCCGCATCGCCTATCGCCGCCCCGGGTTCGGTAGTAGCAGCTACCTCCTCCGCCGCTACCTCAGGCTCGGCATTCGCCGCCACTTCTTCGGTAAGCCTCGGCCCTGCAAGATAAGGTATATGAGAACTGATAATTTAAAACTTTGACAACGGAACCTCAAGGCGCATTACCTGGAGTTGATTTACCGTTTTCTTCCCGAGCCACACGTGCCGCCCGTCTGTAAGCAGTAGACAAGGCAACCAGAGACTCCTCTGAAGGAGTAGCAGCAGGGGTAGCGGCGCTCGAACCAGCTCCCGCAGCTAAAACAACACTACGCTCCCTTGCTGCGCGCCTCCGGCGCTTCCTTTCCTCCCGAGCCGTCAAAGTAGACCTTCTAGAAGCCTCCTTCAACAAGACGTCATCGTCCGCATCCAGGGTTACCTCTGGAGCCGTCAAGGCTTCCATCATCGGTCGTTTAAGTAAGGCCTCTTTCGGCAGTGCCGAAGAGGCCGGGACTTCGGTAGCTGATCCGGGAAGAGTTTCCGCATCAGCTTGCGGGATCGGCATTGTGGTCCCTGCGATAAAATAAAGAAAGGGTCAGATTACTCATAAGAAATGGGAGCAGGAACATGGTGAACCGAAATGTACCGATGCCTAAGGATGCTCGAAGTCGTTTCTCTTCCTCAAAAGTCTTGAGAGAGGCAGAAAGAGCTTCTTCGGTGGAAATGCCTGTTAAAGAAGAAAAACGTTAGTCATAACACAATAATAGAAATACGATGCGATAGCGAAAATACAGCTAATGAGTACCTGATCGCGCCAGGATAGCCAACCCCTCTTCGTAGCTGGCCAATTGTTTAGAAGCTGCAATGGCAGCCGCCAGATCAGTGTCGTCTGGCGGCATGAATAAGCCCCCGTTCGTCCCATACTCGCTCAGGCCTTCACCGTAAGGAGCGTGAGGCTCCTGGCCAAGTACAACGTCGATAGAAAAGATCGACTTCTTTTTCTTCTGTGAGAAAGCTCCGGTCGCAGCCAAAACCAGCTTGCGCTTCGTGGGCACTTTGGGATGGCGAGTCCCGATATCCGAGCCCACGCCAGATTCGGGTGAAGCTACAGTTACCATCTCCATGGGAGCGCGGGGCACCGAGGGCACTTCCACCGTCTCCATAGGAGCATGGAGCAATCCACGCGGGGGGCTTAGCACACGTAGAGGCTCAACTGCAGCAACCCCCCTTAGCGGAGGGGGGACAGCTATCCGTTACTTCAAAGGGACGTTGCGATCGCTGGCAGGAGGCGCACTCTTGCGATCAAGCAGCAACCACCTCTCTTCCCTGATGACAGCGCCCATCGCGTGTTGATACCAAGCCCCGTGTACGTTAAGGGCCTTCGGAATGCAGCTCGGCTCGCTAATAAAGAAGTGGGAGCCCATATTCAAGCGCATAAAATGATGCAGCGCACCCCATATTGCCTCTCTGGTGGCAGCAGCTTCTTCTAAAAACGCCTCCAGTGGAACCCCCTGGTTATAGCTCAGCTGCTGGGCAAATGATGGGAGTTGTATCTCATAAAAAGCGCCGCATCATTTGCCTGAATACAAGAAAGCCCGGCCTGATGGAGTATAGATGTAGAATCTCCTGGGCTTTCAACACGGAGGCCCCGTCCTTAAAGGTGTTGCGCAATGCCAGCACCGTCTTGGAAGTTTCCTGACCGATCGTCAGGACTTTGTCCGTAAAAGACATACCATCTCCGACCATGCGTGGACGAAGAAGCAACCCCCTAGCCTCCCTCTGAGACGGATTCACGATAGAAGCGTCAACCAGCCGCATAATTCTCGGGAATTTGTATTTCTCAAAAAACGGAGGTCTTTTATGAATACCAAATACCCCGAGCACGTGCATTTCCATCCACGAAGTAAAGTAGTGCATCGGGAAGTTGGCGGCATGCACCCTCGGTTCAGTTGTATCCGCCGCCATGCTAAGACCATGGTACAGGTGGGCTAACCCGGCAATCCCGATGGCCAATTGTATTCCGGCCACCATTCGATGCGCTGGGTAGAAGACGGACGGCCTCATATAGCGAGGGTGCATAGGGAGCGCAAACCAGCACAACCACAGCCCAAGAAACCCAAGAAAGAAAGCCTCCTCGTCAATACCCGGAGCGGCGATTTCCGACAGAGGAATGATCGCGGCATCGGGAAGATAAAAGCCCTTCTGATCATCTTCCAGTACTGGTCGACGGTCCAAGCCAAAGCCGAAGGGATCGTCGAGCTTGGCAAATTTTTCGCCTCGTTGCGATAGAATCTCCGGGCGAAGAAACCGGGCAATGAAGTCTGCGAAACTGACCCCCCGGCCTCCGGATTCCAAGAAGAGGCTCTCGTACATGTTCAGCACCTTTATCAGACTAGGAAACTGGTGCTGAATGGCGTTCTCCGGTGTTAGGCCCATCACCACCGTCTTGGTGGCAAAAATGTATTCATCCGGAGGAAGCAACTCCTCATAGTGCTCCCCCCTAACCGGCAGACCGGAAATCTCAGCAAATTCTTCTAAGGAGATGGAGACTTCTCTGTCCAGTAGAAGAAAGGTATGGGTTGGGATGTTCCATTGCTCCAAGAACGCCTTAATCCACCATGTCGGAGGAGCAGAATATTGGAACAATGAAGCATAAACCACAGGATATAGGCCGAGCTTCAGCAGTTGCGTTTTCTTCACCGACAAAATGTACCTAGCCCACCGCAAATACCCGGCCGAATGTCGGGGAGTCAACCCGATGTTGTAAGGTTGTCCCCAAGGGCACGACTCGCCCTGGCATATGCGCCGCCCTAAAGTATCCAAAGCTGCCGGCAGCTGCATGGGTATGGCGGCAATCGAAGGTTGAAGAAGACCCTCCGAAGTCCAGTTGACAACCTCCACGGTATAGTTCACCGGGGGTGCATCTGCATACGAAATCGACGAGATCGGATCCGACGGCGTCGCACAAGAGAAGTTTCGACGACCTCTGATTATCTGGTCGTACCACCTACCCTACAAGTGAAGGTTTTTGTGTTCCGGGTCATAGTCTCTGATAAGCGCGAGAACCTCCCGGTCCACAGGTGCCTCAGGGAATCCTCCCTCTGAACGGAAAAATGGGAAAGAGAGATCGGAAGACATGTCACCTGCGAGAAAGAACAGAATTCGATTGTCAGTACTATAATTTAATTTTAAAATTCTGACACTCGGCACTTTAAAATTTGTACCACACTGCAATGCAGTGGAAAGGGGACCAAAGGGGGACCCACAAAATCCAGATGACAATGCATCAATTAATAAAACAGCCTCATCATTGGATGAGACTGAGGAGATCCTCAAAGAAATTCTCATTAAATGAGAAATCCCTTGGGAAAAGGAGAAAATCTCCCTTTGAGAGCAAAGCTCTCTAGCAGAGTGACACTTGTCAAACTCTGGTCATGAGGGAATAAAATTCCTTAAAGAGCCTAGCTCTGTAATGATGATGGAAAATCCATCAAAGATTAATTAAAATTAATTCTTGAGAATTAAAAATTCTGGGATCTTTAAGATCCATGAAAAAACTCTACATATTATCAAAAGAGCAGAACTCTGATTCATGAGCTAAGAAACCCCAAGAAAAGATCTGTTTAGATCTATGGGTTAATGAGAGCAAGGCTCTGTTTATAAAACCCTAAAGGGGTTTTTTTTAGATCAAAGATCTATGAAGAGCAAGGCTCTGTTAATGGGTAAAAACCCTAATTTATTAAAAAAATTAATTTTACCTAAGATTGGAAAGAATTCTGACTCTTGAAAGTTCTTAACTAAAGAGCAAGGCTCTGAATAAAATTCTTAAGAAGAAGATGGAAATCATCTAAAAGACCAAAGGTCCTATTTATAGGCACTGAACCGCCTCTTCAACTTCTGGGTCGATCCAAGGACTCAGATGTTGCCACCGCTGCACTCATGTGTGCGCCACGTGAGTGCAACGGTGTGGGGCATTTGTTTTCCCCAATCAGAGCAATGCTCTGTTTTGAATTTCAAAATTCAAAAGTTGAAGCAACGCTTCAGATTTTGCGCGCTACGCGCCACATGTCAAACGCAGATGGGCAAGCGCCAGGAGCGCTGCGCCCTAGGCGGCGCACCCCCAATCAGAGCAAAGCTCTGTTTTAAAATTCAAAATTTAAAAAGTTGAAGCAACGCTTCAGATCCAGCGCTCTGCGCTGCGTGCCACGTGTCAAACACAGGTGCGCTAGCACAGTTGCGCTGCGCTCTGCAATGCGCGCCACGTCTCAAACACGGGAGCGCTAGCGCAGTTGCGCTGCGCTCTGCGCTGCGCGCCACGTGTCAAACGTAGGTGCGCTAGCGCAAGGTGCGCCAGCGCTGGAATTAAAAATTCCCCACCGTTAGATCAAAAGATCTACTAATAATAAATTATTAAATAGTCAGAACTAAAATTCTGTTATGGAAAGATTTTTCAATCTTATTGAAACAAGAAGATTATCTTCTGTAAAACAGAAGCCTTAGAATCAAAGATCCAACGGTGGGAAATATTTCCAAATCAATCAGAGAAAGATCTCTTAAAACCGATTCAACAAATCATTTGGCCCTATATAAAGGCCCCTAGACTTCAAGTCTAGAATAGACCAAAAAAAGAGAGAAAAACCCTCTGCAAACTTTGAGAAAAAGAAGAGCAGGCTCTTAGAAAAAAGAAGATTTTTCTTCATTTTCAAGGTAAACAACTTTTTTCTTGAATAACAGAGATGAAATCATCTCGTTAAAAAAAGAAGAACCATCTTCTAAAAAGATCATAGATCTGAAAAAAGACCAAGGTCTTCAATAAAAAGCAAAAGATCAAAAGATCTAATCATAAAAAAATATATAAATATAAAAGAAGTATTTCACTTCATTCACAGATCTTTGATCTACAAAGTTAGAGCCTTTTATGAAAACAAGAACTTTTGTTCTTGAATCTTGAGGCAAAGCCTCCTTTAAGAAGAACATAAATTTGTTCTTTGATCTTAAATCTGATCAAATGCGCTTTGCGCTATCAGAAAGTTCCTTGCACTTATGAACTGCGCTCTTGTGCTCCTTGGATCGGCGCTCAGCGCCAAAATATGCCACGTGTCAACCATAGAAACCACTTGCGCTTTGCGCTTTTAAAACAGAGCACTGCGCTCATGAACTGGCGCTCAGCGCCAAGCGCGCCACGTGTCACTCACTGGCGCGTCCCTAAATCAGCGCAAAGCGCTCATAAATTAAAAGCGCAATGCGCTAATAAACTAGCGCTAAGCGTGACACGTGTCTTCTTCGTGAATGCTACCCGACAGAAGCACAATGCGCTCTTTGACAGGCGCAAAGTGCCTGGCGCGCCACGTGGCGCACTGTCAGAACGCACTCTGTTCTGATGAATGCTATGCATTCAATACAAGACAAAAAATGTCAGAGCCTAATGCCTAGCATTATTAAAAGGGCCGAGCCCAAATAAAGGCTTAATAGCCAGAACAAAAATAAAATGTTAAATATTTTTAATTGGACTTAGCCCAATTCTGGCCATAAGCCCTCAACTTATCTTGAATTGAGAACATCTGCTCTTTCAACCAACTCACCTTGGTTCAAGGGTACATCTCTTCACTCCTTTGATATTTGTCGTTGTAATTTCTCAACGTCTTCAAAGAGGTGACAGGTCCCGACAACCACACATTCAATGGACTGTGGGGTCCTTAAACTCATAGACTATGATGTCCTTAACCTCGACCGTGATGTCTTTAAACTAATATCGAACTGTGAGGTCCTTAAACTCACGGAGTATGATGTCCTTAACCTCGACCGTGATGTATTTAAACTAACATCGGACTGTGAGGTCCTTAAACTCACGGACTATGATGTCCTTAACCTCGACCGTGATGTCTTTAAACTAACATCGGACTGTGGGGTCCTTAAACCCACGGACTATGATGTCCTTAACCTCGACCATGATGTATTTAAACTAACATCGGATTGTGGGGTCCTTAAACTCACGGACTATGATGTCCTTAACCTCGACCGTGATGTCTTTAAACTAACATTGGACCGAGATGTCCTTAAACTAATATTGGACCGTAATGTCCTTAAACTAATTATCGACCGCAATGTCATTAAACTAAACAATAGAGTCCAATTGCTCTCTTTTCGGATATAAACGATCCCGTTAAGCTGATCTTAGTCTAAAATTAGAGTAGCGTATCCTTAACAGACGTTTAAGTTGATCTTAGTCTCAAATGAGGCTAACGCATCCTTAAACCCAACCCCCCAAACCCAAATCTAAGAAAGATACGGATTTGGACTAGTCCACGCCCTACGGGAGACAACCTAAATTAGTCTTCATATACAATCCATGGGCAACCAAACACAAAACAAACACCCATGACACGAAGTGACCATATGGAGAAGGAGAAAGTTGTTACCGCGATGCGGTAGCGTAATTAACTGCAGGGGCTTGCGCCTGCAGGGAAGAGCGTCCCCATAATCAAAAACCCCTCAGACGAGAGGGAATCTGACGAAGTCTGCTACATCGGCCGCATCCGTTTAAACCTTCGATACATGGTGCCATAAATCAACTTGGCATCTTCAGAGAGGTGGACGGATAGCACCAATTAGCATCTGTCCTGAATTTCAGGCAAGACGTTCGCCGCGTCTCCGCCGCGTCTTTCGGAGGGGAACATAGTGCATGAAAAAAGATGGGCGTGGAGTGTCCTAAAGACGCATGCGTGGCGTGTGGGCGATGGGCGCTCGCGGGCCACGTGCGAGGCGCGTGGGCGCTGGACGTCAACGTTTCACGTGCTTAGCGCATGGACGTGGGCGCCAGCACCTCATGCGTCCGGCACGTGGGCGCTGGGCGCCAGCACCTCACGTGCAAAGCGCGTGGGCGCTGGGCGCCGGCGCCTCACGTGCAAAGCGCGTGGGCGCTGGGCGCCTGCGGAAAAGAAGGAGGGGGACTTAGCTCCGGGATTAGAAGTTAAACTCCAAGGGACTTTGGAAACTCCCAGAAAAAGGAGGATTTTTATCTTTATGGAGTTAAGGATTTTGAGTGAAGTTAAACTCCAAAAGATTTGGATTTGGAGTTAAACTCCTAAAAGATCTGGATTAGAAATTAAACTCTTTTAATGATTTGGGTCTTGGAGTTGAACTCCCCAAAGATCTTCAGAGGTGATCAAAAAGGACCCCTTTCTTCTCTATTGAGTCCTTGATCTTCTTTTGTGCCTTGGATTTTTCCCAAAGAGGGATGTTTGGATATGGGTCTCCTTCTTCCTCCTCTCTGTTGGCTGGATCTTGGAGGAAAGGGGGGTGGGACTTAAAAATCTCCCCTTTCAGAGATTTGATAGGAGATCTGAGTTCCCCTTCAAGGGTTTTATGGTGAAAAACTGTTTATTTTTGGAAAAAGAAGAGTCAGACTCTTGATTTAATTAAAAAAAAGGGGAAGAAGGTTTAGAACCTTGAGGAAAGATAAGCAGGCATAGAAACCTTAGATTTTGAGGGGAATGAATTCTTTTTTTTATTTCATTTCATTTTCATGTTGCTTTATATAGGCTTACAAATTTACATATAACCCCTTGAGCTTTACAAAATGGCATTTTACCCATCCCATACCTTATGTGCTCATTTCTTTTGCATACGAGCCATGGGCTTTACAAAAAATTGGCTTTATGCCCATTTTTCTTACATTTATTCATAAAAATTATATCAAAATTATTTATTACGTAATTTTCATATTAGCATGGGGAAGCTGGCTGCGGGGCTCAACTTGGGCATGGGCCCACTTGACCTGGGCTTGGGCCCGTTTACTTGGGGTTGACTTTGACTTTGACCTTGACTTGGTCAACCGGGGTGTGATTTTTTACCCTAACAAAGTTCCCCTCATCAATAAATACACACCTCGTATATGAGTTGTGTGCATGAAATTGATGGATCTTGGAGTTGGACTTCGAGGTGGAACATCATTCCGAGAGCATAATCTCGGGGATCGGAGCATAATTCCGAGGATCGGAGCAAAATTCCAGGATTGGAGCATCATTCCGAAGAGCGGAGCATAATTCCGGGGACCGAAGCATAATTTCGAAGAGCGGAGCATAATTCCGACACGTGACAGGTGTATCCTGAGACGAAACTTAGTTCCGTCACAGGGCAGACATTCTGAACGAAGTATAGCTCCAATGCAGAGGTTGATTCAGAGTCGAAGCATAATTCTGACACATAAAACAGATACACCGAGGCGAAGCATGATCTCAACACGGGGTACACTCTGAGACAAAGCATGATTCCAACGCAGAGGTCAATTCCCAGGCGAAGTATAATGCCGACGGGGAAAGCAGGTACTCCGAGGCGAAGCATGATTTCGACACGGGGTACACTCTGAGACGGAACATGATTCCGACGGGGAGGTCATTGGTTGACTTAATTCTAAGAGGGAGCATAATTCCGATGGGGAGGTCATTGGTTGACTTGATTCCGAGACGGTGCATAATTCCGACGGGGAGGTCATTGGTTGACTTGATTCCGAGACGGAGCATAATTCCGACAAGGAGGTCATTGGTTGACTTGATTCCGAGTCGAAACATAATTCTGACGGGGAGGTCATTGTTGCCTTTTTGCGATTTGGACGGTCAATGCTGCCCTTTTTGCGACTTGGAAGGTTGGTGCTTGATTTGACTTGCTCTACTTCTTGCGGTGTCAGGGATTGGATTTGACTTACTCCACTTTCTGCGGTGTCAGTGGTTGAAATTGACTTGCTCCATTTTCTGCGGTGTCGAGATTCGACTTTTTTCCGAGGTGGAGCTTGATTCCGCCAGAGAGGTCGTTGGTTATCTTGCTGACTTGATATGATTTGGGTTGACATCAGCATTTCTACACTGGAATATGGTACCAGGAGCGAATCATCATTTTCCATGAATGAATTTGGGGATTTTGGTTTTGGTTTAGCATCAGTATCGCTACACTGGAATATGGTACCAAGAGCGAATCATCATCTGTCATGAGGGGATTTCCCTCGTTCCCAGTTTAACGACTTAGGGGTCATTTGTTCCCAATTTAACGACTTAGAGGTCATATGTTCCCAGTTTAAAGACTTAAGGGTCTATTGGATCGAAAGTTTTGGAATTTTGGTGTTGGGGTCGGCATCAGCGTTGCTAACACTGAAGCATAGGTGTCAGGAGCAATTCATCATTTGCCTTTGCCTGTTGGGGAGCAATAGCTTAAGAGACAGGTTTAGGCCCCTATCACCTAAGACTTTTCAATTTTATGAGCCGTAAGGGTCCCATAAAAGCATTTTCTCCCTACGAGTCGAAAGGATCTCGTAGGTGTACTTTCTCCTTAGGAGTCATGGGGACTCCCAAGTGTGTTTTTCCTTTGTGAGTCGTAAGGATCCCACGAAGGTGTTTTCATACGAGTCGAGAGGATCTCGTAAGTTTTGTTCTTTTCATGTATCGTGAGGATACATAAGTGGGTCTTCCCAAATGAAGCATAATTCCGATGGCGTAGACCGGCCGCATGACTAGTGATTGCAGTTGGGCATAGGTGTGATGAGAATTATTTGATCCCGTGGATTGTATACGGTAGTCAGTTCGGGGACCAACCGTAGGGCCGAGAGAATTTTGGGACTTTTTTGGCGTCTGCATCACTGCACTGGAATATGGTACCAGGAGCGACTCATCATTCGCCGTTGGGACATTCAGAGATTTGAAATTTTGGTTGGCGTCTGCATCACTGCACTGGAATATGGTACCATGAGCGGCTCATTATTCGCCATTTGGGGATTTGGATTTTGGTTGGCGTCTGCATCGCTGCACTGGAATATGGTACCAGGAGCGACTCATCATTCGCCTCTGGAGGTTTTTTTTTTTACCGCGATTGCTCTATCATTTCATATTTTCTTATCGCGAAGGTCGCGATTACCCTATCATTTAGAGAAGTGTATCTATATGGACTAGCCAAAGGGTTTCATTCAGAGTGGGAGCAGCGGAAAGGTGTGCAAGTTGCTTAAGTCCATCTATGGACTAAAGCAGGCATCGCGGAGTTGGAACATCTGTTTTGATAAGACGGTCAAAGAATTTGGCTTTATCAAAAATCCAGATGAACCATGCATCTATAGTAGATTTGTAGCAAGAACTGTCGTATTCCTCGTTTTATACGTGGATGACATTCTCTTAATAGGAAATGACATTCCTATGCTACAATCTGTCAAAGGGTTCTTATCACACAGGTTCTCCATGAAAGACCTGGGTGATGCCTCTTACATTCTGGGGATCCGGATCTATCGTGACAGATCCAAGAGGATATTAGGACTTTCACAGTCCAGGTACATCGACACCATACTGAGGAGATTCAGTATGGAAGATTTCAAGCGCGGTAATCTACCGGCTTGTCACGGGATCACCCTCTCCAAGGAGATGTCTCCCAAGACTGATTTGGAAAGGGATCGCATGTCTATTATACCCTACGCTTCTGCGGTAGGCTCTATAATGTATGCGATGTTGTGTACCAGACCAGATGTAGCTTATGCACTGAGTGTGGTGAGCCGGTATCAGTCAAACCCTGGGGAGAAGCATTGGATAGCGGTAAAGAACATTTTCAAGTACCTAAGAAGGATTAAGGAGATGTTCTTGGTGTATGGCGGAAAAGACCTCCAGATCGAGATCTTTGCTGACTCCAGCTTCCAGAGTGACAAGGATGATTCCAAATCCATATCGGGTTATGTCTTTACCCTCAATGGAGGGGCGGTGTGTTGGAAGAGTTCCAAACAGGAGACCGTTGCTGACTCGACGATGGAAGCGGAATATATCGCTGCTGCAGATGTCGCAAAAGAAGCCGTCTGGATAAGGAAGTTCTTAACGGAACATCAGGTGGTTCCGTCCATTGTTGATCCAATACCGCTGTATTGCGACAACAACGGGGCTATAGCTTTAGCGAAGGAACCCAGGTCCCATCAGAAGTCCAGACACATCTTGAGGCGGTATCACCTGATCAGGGAGATCGTGGGTCGCCAGGAGATCGAGGTTCGGAGAGTTACTACGGAAGATAACTACCTGTTTGCACGACTCCTTTGAGCCGTGGTAGGGTAGTAATCAAAGTACAGTGGGAACCCACTCGAGGCGAAGTAACAGTGTCAAGTCAACGGACTAAGCTGTACTCATGTCACCTGGGAACTGATAACTGACGATAGGTATAATACCAACCAACAGTTCCCGACGAGTCCTATCCAGTATACTCGTAACCTAACGAGCACCCGCATACTATCTCAAGTACGACGTACTGACGGCTGTAGGACAGACCGTCTCCCAAGCTGGGATGAGAAGCGCATACGCTAGTCTACTCCGGAGTATCGATTCCCTGTCTCGATAGTCCTACGACTAGGGACCTGCATAAGGATGTGCTTGTGGATTACCCAGCCCCCACGAGTGTGACTGCCATCACAACGCTGGTAATCAAGCAAAGATCCTAAGGGCTCCACTAATGTGTAAAGGCGATATGCTAAAAGAAACGCATGCACACATTAAAGCAGAAACAAACCATGTAGCATACTACTATATCGAGCAAGATTGTCAATACAAGGTGAATATCCCAAGCTTCCATCAAATAATATACAAACCAGTATGATACACTAATGGCCTCTAGGGCATATACACTAACAAAAACCTGATCTCAGATCTTCAAAATATTAATGTTGGTGATTGTTAATGGTCAAAATACCATTAACAGAGCTTTAACCTCAATGGTCAAAATACCATTAACAGAAATTAAACTTCTTTAAAAATATAAACAAAGATTAAATTTCTAAAGAGACAGCGCTTCACGTGTTACACGCGTGAGCGCATAAAATCTCTAAGGAGACAGAGCCTGACATGAAACGCACGTGAACGCCCAATAGACGTCCAAAGCTCAGCGCCTCACGTGAAATACACGTGAGCGCCAGAAAAGATTAGTACTTAGCACTATTGTAGTGCCTCACGTGATAACACATGAGTGCCAAGAACTCAGCTCCTCACGTGAAACACATGTAAGCACAACATGTGACTGAGTGCTTAGCACTGCTGGGAGTATTTGCCCAAATTGGTTAAATCTGTGAAGCTTAACCTTCTTCATTGATCTTAGTCCCATATACGACTAATGACCTCTCATCAATGATATCCAAAATGATATTAATCTCATATCTTCTAAGTTAATCTTAGTCTCATATAAGACTAGCGATTCTTAGATCCACCGTGATTTTTTCCCTCAAATACAAAATTTGGTTCAAGGGTACATCTTTCCACGCCTCTGATATATGTTGTTGTAATTCCTCAACACCTTCAGAGAGATGGCGGGTCCCAACAACCAACAATTCCTCTTTTGTCATCTCAAACATGGCGATAATATACCGAAATGTCCTTAAACGAATATTCATCCCAAATATGGGAATGTTGGACCGAAATGTCCATAAACTAAACTTCATCCCAAATATGAGAATGATAGACCAAGATGTCCCTAAACTATAGCGTCGCCCCAAACACGGTGATGATGGACTAAAATGTCCTTAAACTAATATTCGCCTCAAATACGGCGATAATGGACCGTGATGTTCTTAAACTAATATAATTGAGCCTATATGCTCATTTGTTTCTAAGTTGATAGTCTCAAATAGGACTAACGACCCTTAGATAAATCCTAAGTTTCTCATGAACTGATGGACCTCACAAATATAATAAATGTGTTCTAATTTCATTCCCGTTGGCAAACCAAGCTACCAACGTGGACCCCGTCAAGAAAATCCTTGACCCAAACCCAAATCATGAAAATATATGTACGGATTTGGACTAATCCACACCCTACGGACGACGACATAAACTAGTCTCCGTATACAATCCACGAGCAAGCTTAACAAACAAAATAACACACGACATGAAGGGAACTACTGAAGCAGGAGAAAGTGGTTATCGCAACGCGATAACGTAATTAAATGCAGAGGCTTGCCCCTACAGAGAAGAACGTCCCCATAATCAAAAACCCTTTATAAACGAGGGGAAAGAACGCTTCTGGTGCTAAATCATGTACTCACACACATGCATATCTATATCGTTTTAGCACAAGAAAAACTTTTGAAAAACATACACATCATACCTTTACTTCATCTTTTGCTTTTGGTGACACATCTAGCCCATTGCATGCACATACTCACTCATGTCATTACTGCGGTGCATTTGATCATTTTGTTTATTTGTGTCCTTTAAGGAAAATAAATTTATCTAACACGAATATGATGTGGGTTCCAAAAACTAATCCTATTGGATCCAATAAGACTAAGATACCAAAATCAGCTTCCAAACCGTATTTTATAGGTATGGAGAAAACAGTGTCTTAAATGATGGAGGTGGCGATGAGCGCACAACAAAAGAGATATTTGCTTGGCGCATCAACATATAGGGCAACAATCTATTATTTAGAGAAAAAATTGTCCTTGTTTGTTACACCCATACGTTGACTATGTGATTAATTTATTTTATCTTAATTTGATTGTTTGGATTCATTGAGGATTTATTGAAAATTTGGTTTATTTAATTCCTTTGTTGATGTCATTAAAGTTTCATAAATTTTATTGGACTTGGAGATAATGGGTTTTGACGTAATTAGTTTTTGAACTTATTGTTCGTGTATATGTGCTCTAATTTGGTTTGGGTATATAAACATGGGTACTTGAGATTTTTTTGGTTTTAGAAAATTCTTTGTGAAACTTGTTTTCTGAGCTATTTGACTTAGTACCATACGTCTGCCTGTATCTTATTCAGACGTCTGTCACAGCAAACGTCTGAAAGAGACTCAGACAAACGTCTGCCCCATGGTTATGTGTGTGTGTGTGTGTGTGTGTGTGTGTGTGTGTGGTCTCTCTCTCTCATTTACATCAGTCACGCCTCCCCTCTAAAAACCCTAAACTATAACCTTAGCTCTCCTCCACCGAGTTACCTCGGGAAATTGGTGCATCTTGAAGATTTAGTGTGGAATCCCAAGCCCTCTCTCATCACTGATCCCTAATTCCAAGCCCTAATTTCTCCTTTTCTCAAAATTCTCTCAATGGCCCCTAATGTTAGTGATATATGCCCTAGAGGCCATTATTGTATAGTACTGGTTTAGATATTATATTTTGGAAACTTGGGATATACACGGATATAATAACAGTCTTACTCAATATGATAGTATGCTACTTGGTTTGATTATATCTTAATATGTGTATATGTTTCTTTTAACGTATCGCTAATACATATTGATAGAGCCCTTAGGATCTTTACTTGACTACCGGCGTTGTGATGGCAGTCACACTGGTGGGGGCTGGGTAGTCTATAAACACATCCTTATACAGGTCCTTAGTCATAGGATTATCGAGACGGGGTATCGATACTCCAAAATAGACTAGAGTATACGCTTCTCATCCCAGCAGGGGAGATGGTCTGCCTCACAGCCATTAGTACGTCGTATTGGAAATAGTATACAGGTGTTCATTGGGTTATGAGTTACACTGGATAGGACTCATGGGGAACTGCTGGTTGGTATTATACTTATCGTCAGGTAGCAGTTCCCTAGTGACATGAGTACAGCTTAGTCCGTTGACTTGACATCACTATCCATATCGAGTGTCTTCCTACTGTACTTAGATCACTACCCTACCACAGCTCTAAGGAGTCATGCAAACAGGTAGTGGTTGGGTGCAGTCCCGAAGCACTGGGAGGCAGTAGTGGTTAGATAGGATTCGTCTCTCCCGGTATGGAGGTTGATATCGTGCTGTGTTCGGAAAGCCATTTACACAAAGTCCCTGACCAGGGCAAGCGAGATTTACCGGTAGGTACTCCAGTAGTTTCTCAGGGTGTTTTGGGCTCTACTCTGGCATGACTTATTGTGCTATTAGGGGTCTGATGGCTACCGCCCCCTAGGCCCGATATGCGATACTCTTAGACGAATAGACCGGACTGTATGAAGATTGTCACAGATAGGCTCAATAGGAGCTCGGACGAATTTGCTCATCGGCCTTCTTATCGACAGATACTGTTAGTCGGTGTTGCACACTCTTACAACACTTGTGAGGAGGCGGAAGCGATAAACAAAAATTTCTTGCATGCAACACCCACATAAACAAAGATCTTGTGCTTAAACCTTAACTAGCAATACTATCTAGAGATCTAATCTACTAAGATAGTGTTATACCTAATGAACCGGTCTTTCAGGTCTTCTTTTGAATGTGACTCCTAGGCTTCTTGTGGTCGCAAAGAGCTCGGTCTCCGGCCACCTCATAATCCAAGACGATCCACCCGAGAGCTATCAAACAAGCTACAAACTCTTCTCAAGAGTTTAACTAAGAAATCAAGATTGCTAGAAGTGATCACTTAGATGATGTAGAGATCAAGTATTGGATTATAATTTTGCTCTAAGCTTTTAATTCACAACTCATGTGAAGGTTAAAGCAAAGAGGAGGAAGAAGGAGAGAATGAGGAGAGAGAATGTCAAAGTGATGAATGAAAAAATCAAGCATGAAAAAAATGATATGGATCAAATGAAAATAATTGAAGCATGCAATAAAATAATGCACCATGCTTCAATAGTAACTCCAAATGAGTAAAAAAAATGAAAAGAGCCATTCCTTCATCCATGCTTAGACTATTTCAAATTCCACCTCATTTATTTATTTTCACAAAATAAATATGTAATTATGAGGTGTCTCCTTCTAGAAGGTATTCTTGTAACAATTACAAGAATACCCCTCCACCGTATACCATATAAGTATACCCGTATTGGAATTCCGAAAAATACGAATACAAATAATCCAATAATATAATACCGGCATCCGGCTTAAACCAAAACCTACCAGTATTATCCTTCCGATCATTATTCCTGTAACAATTACACGAACATGATCGAAACCCTGCCGTAACAACTTACGGCCTCTACATCTTTTGCCTGAATCAAGGAACCCTCTGTGTGGGACTCTAAAGACTCGACAGTACACTGGCAGTGGGTTTAACCAAAAGCACGTCAGCGGCACTAGCTGGCAGTGGGTTTAACCACAAGCACGTCAGCGGCACTAGCTGTGCGTAACGGCTACCCAGGTACATGACGAAAAGGTGGCCGACGAGCGAACTCATCACAACCCTAACGAGCTGTAAGCAACACTTACTGTAACAACCCTAAACTTTCTGTACAACTTTCTGTACAAATTTTTCAAAAATACAGAAAGGGGTAATTTTTCCTAAGCACAAGTTATAAGTTTGTTTTGCTTTTTAATAGCAAGAAAGAACTTGTAGCTCATTGGTAAGGCCTTGCACTGCTGAACCAAAGTACCAGAATTCAAATCCCATCACCCACATATTATTTTTGATTAAATTTCTTTTAAACTTATAGAATCTCAAAGGTCTACACATGCTAAACCCGTAAACCCAAAAGTCACACTAAAAACAAATGAGCACAAGGGGTAGACCAAACGACGAGCGACACGTGGCGGCGAGAATCGGCCCGACTCGCCGGAATCGGGCCGGCGGCGAGCGTGACTCGGCCGGAGACGCCGGCCGACTCGGAGTCAAATTTGATTTTCTTCTTTTGGCTCGATGTATTTTGGCCACCCCTTAACCCCTGTCATATTTAAATATCCTACACATTAACAAAGTCCTTACAACCTAATTAAAACTATTTTTAATGCAATCTTTTAAATCATTTTTCTATCAAACCCTAACCTTAGAATTTCCCTATAAATACCACACCTAAACACACACCCCTCACTCACAAATTCTGTCCAAACTCTCAAGAAAACTCTCAAGAATTTTTGTGTAAAGTGGAGTTAGCGAAGGGCGAAGCTCCGGCGAACTTCCGACGATGACCCTAGGAGTTCCCGGCGACGAAACGATGCACCGGCACCTCCTATGTCTACCTCTTCCTTTTCTCTATTTTGCAATCTCGTAAGTCCCACCTTTCCCTTCTTTATTCTATTCTTAAAACTAGTATTCCTAAAACCCGACGGAAGGGGAGTTAATCCGACGTCCGATTCGGTTCTTCTTAAAAAACTTCATCTTTTATTAAATACAAACATACCAAATCCTCACATCTTGACTATTAAACATTAAAAAAACATCATGAGTAAGTTTCATAGCAAAATATTTCATATTGCAATTTTTATCGTACTTTTTCAGTAAAATACCATGTAGTTTAGTTTTGACATTAAACATCATATTTCATTGTTATACCTTTAAATAGATCATGAGGTAATGACCTACCTCTTCACAACACTCATATTCAACATAGCACGATACCTTTTGGGAAATATACATTCGGGAAAATACCGTTTTACACAAAACTACCTTTAACTTATAAAAAACCATTTTCCACAAGATTACGTAATTTTAAACAAATCTTTGCAAAGCGCCGCTACAACCCATTTTGGGGAACCCGTTCGGGATGGTGCGGATTATCGCACATCCTTGGACTTAGTAGTGCGAGATGCAGACCTCCGCAAGGAGCATTCGGTCTCGAAAGATTTAAAAATATAAACATCTTAAGAAAATGAGATTTTTAGAAAAATAATAAATTAAATTATTTTTTATAAATATATATATGTATCATCAAAATATCTATTTTTATATAATATAAATATTCCAACTTTTCTATATCAAAAGAATCATTTTACATGAAAATACCATGAAATTCCATACAAGTTCAATACTTTACAACTAAATACCATGTATTATGAAAAATAGGTTTATCTCACTAGAAATTTCACATATATAAAATCCACTTCTATAAAAACTTTAAAGACGATAATAAAATACTTTGGGTGTATTGTGAAAACTATACAAAATTATTTTTATATAAAACCCCCTCAAGTTCTATAAATTACCCTGAGGACCCTAGTAAATATAGGTTTAAGCGGGACCAGTCTCTTGAGCCTCAGGGAGCCGGAGATATGGGTGGTTGCCTATTTAAGGTAGACAACTTAATAAACGGTGTTATCAACATGGTAATCATCTTTGAAAAATACACAAATCCTGCCGCCCATGTGCAGCGGTTACCGATAACACCAAAACCTAATTCAGGACTTCAATTTCTTTTCTAATTGTTCTGACTCGGATTGAGTCACATTATAAATAATATGATTTGAATATGATTCATGTAAAAACTACAATTCAACATGAATTCATGAATCCATATGTTCAATCTATCAATCTATATAACTTGATTGAACCGAACCATGGATATATTCCATTTACATGATTATCCAGTACCTCCATTTCCATTTATATGATATCATGGTTTCGGTAAGTCTTCTATTTACAACACAAGTCATCCATCTATATACAATATACAATTCAAACAATACAACAATACAAACAAAATATCGCGGGGTTTATAAAGGAGTAGACTGGTACAGAATATATTAAAGGTGGCACGAGGTGGTCACTTAAGACGTAATTACATCCATGCCGTTGTTCCATGGTATTATCGACGGAGCCTTGTATTCCATTTGCCTTTAGTCTCTGGCATATAGAGACTCCCCTCGTATACACTGGTCTCTTCTGTACCAAGCTACAAATAACAGCGTTGACAATATAATACAACTTTAAAAGTTATACTCTCTCTCTCTGTCTATTCTACTTCTCCCTTATCTTTGGGACTTACCGAGTGATTGTTCGCTGACGACATTCCTTCTCTTTCTTCTTTGGAATGTTGTCAGGTGGATCGGACGAACTAGAGCATGAGACCATTCAGGAGCATTCAGAGCAGGCCCTTAAGCAGTACACCGAAGACCCAGAGTTGTAGCCACTTGTACCTATTTCATTTTAGTACTTTCCATTTCTGTTATGCCACTGTTTAGGCATTGCTTTCATTCAGATATATTTACTTTTACATGCATTGTACAAAAGAATGTTAATAAATAAATTTGTTGTTCATTACATTTGTCTCTTGTGTATATTTCTTTTATATTGCTTAGTTACTCTTAGCATATTTACTTCTGAGAAAATACGTAGAGGCCTCGTCACGCGCTCTGCCTGTACACTGGGAAGTGGGGAATGACAGGTTTTGTTCGTAGCCCATGAAGGTCAGAGCTGTATGGAACCCTACCATGCAGTTCAGCTCTGCGTGGACAACCTAAACAATATAACACAAGAACCAGCAACTAAAAAATTCTTTACAATTCACATTCCTTGAATCTTATCATATACTTTGAATCTGTCCTAACCCATTTTTTTCATTCAAGGTTATGGATTCCCCAAACAACACTAGCACCAACTTCAACAACACTCCACCACCACTACCAATCACACCTGCCATTCCTGCTCCGATCAACGAGCAGACGGTTCTGCTTGAGGCGATCCGCAGCCTCCTGGAAGGACAGCAGCAGCAGACTGCTATTCTAATGAACCGACCAGAGGCGGAAGCACTTGGGGTGAAGCAATTCAGAGTTTTACACCCCAAATAATTCTCAGGAAAAGAGAGCCCACTGGAAGTTGAGGAATGGATTCAGAGCATCGAAGATGATCTGGCAGCGGCACAAGTGCCAAAGATAGCTTGGGTCTGTGTTGAGAAATTACAGCTCACGGACAATGCACGGGTCTGGTGGAAGGTGGAAGAAAGCCGTCTTGATCAACCCATCGAATGGAAGACTTTCTGCAACATGTTCGACGCAAAGTACTTTCCTGAGACTGCCAGGTTCGACATGGAACAGCAGTTCATCCATCTGCAACAAAGTTCAATGTGGACAAAATCAGTAGATGAGTATGACGCTGAATTCACCATGCTCAGTCGGTAAGATATTTCACAATAATTCGACTCTTCAATATATCACATACTACACAGCTAATACAAGACCGTAACAGGTTTGCGACCCATCTCATACCGACTGCTGAGATCAGAGCTAGAAGATTTCAGCAAGGGTTGGACCCAAAAATCCAAGTTGCATTAGCTACAGGGGATTTCCCAATCCATGATTTGGTTTTGAAGGCTGCCCGAAGATATGAGGCAGTAGTAAAGAGAAAGGGCAGACCTCAACATGCCGGAGTGAAGCGTCCTACCAATCAGATGGCAGGAGGAGCCTCTTCAAGGCCAACTGTTGAACCCAAAAGACTGGAAGAAGCCAATAATCAAAGCCCCGACTTTTGCTTCTATTGCAAGAAGGAAGGACACTTGTGGAAGGACTGTAGGCGTGCAAAAGGCCTATGCTTAGTTTGTGGCGCATCCAATCACGGAATTGGAAACTGTCCTTATAGACGCAACCCAGCTCACACACCCACCAACTACCCGCAGCGGCCAGCTATCCAGGCTCCTGCACCTCTTCTTGCACTCCCAGCTCCACCACATGCACAGTCTACTCGCCAATTCCAAGAAGCAATGAGGGACATGCCTCGAGAGCAGAGAAACATGCCCCAAGGACAGAATGTGCCTCCAGCTAGGAGGAATGTACCACGGCGTCAGACTTTCACATTAGCAGCCGTAGAAGCCGAGGCTGTAGGTCAAAGTAACACTGGTAATTCTCTTTCACATTCTCAAATTCTTGTATCACTTTGTTATTCTTCATACACTACCAATCTTTCCTTAAATCTGTTACACTTTCCTTTTACAAATTTCGAGGACGAAATTTTTATAAGGAGGGTAGAATGTAACAACCCTAAACTTCATATACAACTTTCTGTACAAATTTTTCAAAAATACAGAAAGGGGTAATTTTGTCTGAGCACAAGTTATAAGTTTGATTTGCTTTTTAATTGCAAGAAGGAGCTTGTAGCTCATTGGTAAGACCTTGCACTGCTGAACCAAAGCACCAGAATTCAAATCCCATCACCCACATATTATTTTTGATTAAATTTCTTTTAAACTTTTAGAATCTCAAAGGTCTACACATGTTAAACCCGTAAACCTAAAAGTCACACTAAAAACAAACGAGCCCAGGGAGTAGACCAAACGATGAGCGACACGTGGCGGCGAGAATTAGCCCGACTCGCCGGAATCGGGCCGGTGGAGAGCGTGACTCGGCCGGCGACGCCGGCCGACTCGAAGTCAAATTCAATTTTCTTCTTTTGTCTCGGTGTCTTTTGGCCTCCCCTTAACCCCTGTCATGTTTAAATATCCTGCACATTAACAGAGACCTTAAAACCTAATTAAAACTATTTTAATGCAATCTTTTAATTCATTTTTCTATCAAACCCTAACCTTAGAATTTCCTTATAAATACCATACCTAAACACACACACCTCACTCACAAATTCTGTCCAAACTCTCAAGAAAACTCTCTTGAATTTTTGTGTACAAGTGGAGTTAGCGAAGTGCGAAGCTCCGGCGAACTTCCGACGATGACCCTAGGAGTTCCCGGCGACGAAACGATGCACCGGCACCTCCTACGTCTACCTCTTCCTTTTCTCTATTCCGCAATCCCGTAAATCCCACCTTTCCCTTCTCTATTCTATTCTTAAAACTAGTATTCCTAAAACCCGACGGAAGGGGAGTTAATCCGACGTCCGATTCGGTTCTTCTTAAAAAACTTCATCTTTTCTTAAATACAAACATACCAAATCCTCACATCTTGACTATTAAACATTAAAAAAATATCATAAGTAAGTTTCATAGCAAAATATTTCATATTGCAATTTTTATCGTACTTTTTCAGTAAAATACTATGTAGTTTAGTTTTGACATTAAACATCATATTTCATTGTTATACCTTTAAATAGATCATGAGGTAATGACCTAGCTCTTCACAACACTCATATTCAACATAGCACGATTCCTTTTTGGAAATATACATTAGGGAAAATACCGTTTTACACAAAACTACCTTTAACTTATAAAAAACCATTTTCTACAAGATTACGTATTTTTAAACAAATCTTTGCAAAGCGCCGCTACAACCCATTTTGGGGAACCCGTTCGGGATGGTGGGGATTATCGCACATCCTCGGGCTTAGTAGTACGAGATGCAGACCTCCGCAAGGAGCATTCGGTCTCGAAAGATTTTAAAATACAAACATCTTAAGAAAATGAGATTTTTAGAAAAATAATAAATTAAATTATTTTTTATAAATATATATATATATATATATGTATCATCAAAATATCTATTTTTCATATAATATAAATATTCCAACTTTTCTATATCAAAAGAATCATTTTACATGAAAATACCATGAAATTCCATACAAGATCAATACTTTACAACTAAATACCATGTATTATGAAAAATAGGTTTATCTCACTAGAAATGTCACATATATAAAATCTGCATCTATGAAAACTTTAAAGACGATAATAAAACACTTGGGTGTATTTTGAAAACTATACAAAATTATTTTTATATAAAACCTCCTCAAGTTCTATAAATTACCCTAAGGACCCTAATAAATATAGGTTTAAGCGGGACCTGTCTCTTGAGCCTCAGGGAGCCGGAGATATGGATGCTTGCCTATTTAAGGTAGACAACTTAATAAACGGTGTTATCAATACGGTAATCGTTTTTGAAAAAGACACAAATCCGGCCACCCATATGCAGCGGTTACCTATAACATCAAAACCTAATTCGGGACTTCTATTTCTTTTCTAATTGTTCTGACTCAGACTGAGTCTCATTACAAATAATCTGACTTGAATATGATTCAAGTACAAACTACAATTCAACATGAATCCATATATTCAATATGTTCAATCTATCAATCTATATAACTTGACTGAACCAAACCATGGATATATTCCATTTACATAATTATCCAGTACCTCCATTTCCATTTATACGATATCATGGTTTCAGCAAGTCTTCCATTTACAACACAATTCATCCATCTATATACAATATACAATTCAAACTATTCAACAATACAAACAACACATCTCGGGGTTTATAAAGGGGTAGACCGGTACAGAATATGTTAAAGGTGGCACGAGGTGGTCACTTAAGACATAATTACATCCATGTCGTTGTTCCGTGGTATTATCGACGGAGCCTTGTATTCCATTTGCCTTTATTCTCTGGCATATAGAGACTCCCCTCGTATACACTGTCCTCTTCTGTACCAAGCTACAAATAACAGTGTTGATAATATAATACAACTTTAAAAGTTACACACTCTCTCTCTCTCTGTCTATTCTACTTCTCCCTTATCTTTGGGACTTACCGAGCGATTGTTCGCTGTCGACATTCCTTCTCTTTTTTCTTTGGAATGTTGTCAGGTGGATCGGACGCACTAGAGCACGAGACCATTCAGGAGCATTCGGAGCAGGCCCTTGAGCAGTACACCGAAGACCCAGAGCTGTAGCCACTTGTACCTATTTCATTTCAGTACTTTCCATTTCTGTTATGCTACTGTTTAGGCATTACTTTCATTCAGATGTATTTACTTTTCCATGCATTGTACAAAAGACTGTTAATAAATAAAGTTGTTGTTCATTACATTTGTCTCTTGTGTATATTTCTTTTATATTTCTTAGTTACGCTTAGCGTATTTACTTCTGAGTAAATACGTAGCGGCCTCGTCGCGCCCTCTGCCCGTACACTGGGAAGTGGGGCGTGACACTTACCGTACAGTCCGGTCTCTTCGTCTGATACGTCGCATATGAAGTCTAGGGGTAGTAAATGTCAGACCCCAGTAACTTTATAAGTCATGCTGATTTACGGGCCATAACGGTTCGAGAAACTACTGATGACTCTTATCAGTAAATCTCAAGAACCCTGGCCAGGGATTTGCTGTTATGGACGATCAAGTATAGCACGACATCAACTCCCTATACCGGGAGAGACGAAACCCCTCCTATCGCTCACTTCATCCATGTGATTCAGGACTGTACCCAAAATCCACCTGTTTGCACGACTCAGTAGAGCCGTGGTAGGGAAGAAATCAAAGCACGGTGGGAATCACACAAGACACTATGACGATCTCGGGTCTACAGACTAACCTGTACAAGTGTCACCAGAGAACTGCTATCTGACAATAGGTATATATACCATCTAGGAGTTCTCGGCGAGTCCTGTTCGGTGTACCCATTCTTCAATGAGCACCTGTGTACAATCTTTGATGTCAAACACCAATGGTTGTGGGATCAACCATCGCCCCCAGGGTCAAGAAACGTACATACTAGTCTACTCTGGTATTATCGATGCCCTGTCTCGATATACCCTCGACTAGGAACTATTAAAGGATATGCTTATAGACTGCCCAGGCCCCACTAGTATGATCTACATCATAATCTCGGTAGTCAAGCATAATTCTAAGGGCTTCATCAACATGTATATAAAGATATGAAATACAACACATCACACGTTAAGATGAAGATAAACTAGATAGCATACTATTATTTCGAGCAAAGATTGTTTCTGTACATATACATGCCTAGCATCCTATACAATACAGGCCTCTGGGGCATACATATCTAACAATCTCCCACTTGCACTAAGGCCTGTAGTTGGTACAATAAGTACCCACTGTCTATACTAGAACCAGTTGCCGGTGTACCGCATGCCCAACATCTCGAACAGTTTCTCAAACTGGACTTGAGGAATGGCCTTGGAAAATGGATCTGCTGTGTTGTCTTTTGTGTCTACTCTCCATATCTCGATGCCCTGGCGATCCACTATCTTCCTGATGAGGTGATACCACCTCAAGATATGTCTGGATTTCTGATGGGACCTCGGTTCCTTTGCCAAAGCCATGGCTCCATTGTTATCGCAATACAGAGGTATTGGATTAGCAATGGATGGAACCACCTGAAGTTCAGAAATGAACTTCCTCATCCAGACGGCCTCTTTTGCGGCATCATTAGCAGCAATATACTCAGCTTCCATCGTGGAGTCAGCGACGGTATCTTGCTTGGAACTCTTCCAACATACCGCCCCTCTATTTAGGGTAAATACAAATCCTGAGATGGACTTACTATCATCCTTGTCGCTCTGGAAGCTGGAGTCGGTAAAGCCCTCCATTTGGAGATCTCCGTTACCACACACCAAGAACATGTCTTTAGTTATTCTCAAGTACTTCAGAATGTTCTTCACAGCAGTCCAGTGTTTCTCCCCTGAATTAGATTGATACCTGCTTACTGCACTCAGTGCATAAGCTACATCTAGGCAAGTACATAACATCGCATACATTATAGATCCTACCGCCGAAGCGTAGGGTATAATGCTCATGCGAGCCCTCTCTTCATCAGTCTTTGGAAACATCTCTTTGGAGAGGGTGATCCTATGACAAGAGGGTAAATTACCTCGTTTGGAATCTTCCATACTAAAGCTCTTTAATATGGTGTCAATTATCTCGATTGGGACAATCCCAATAATTTTTTAGATCTATCTCTATAGATCTTAATCCCCAGAATGTATGAGGCATCACCTAGGTCTTTCATCAAGAACCTCTGCGATTGACCGATTGTAGCATAGGAACATCATTTCCTATCAAGAGAATGTCGTCCACGTAAAATACGAGGAATGTAACAGTACTCTCTACAATCCTTTTATAAATACATGGTTCATCTACATTTTTGATAAAACCAAACTCTTTGATTGTATCATCAAAGCAGATGTTCCAACTCTGTGATGCCTGCTTTAATCCATAAATGGATTTAAGCAACCTGCAAACTTTTCGGCTGCTCCCACTATAAATGAAGCCTTCTGGCTGATCCATAAAAACGCATTCTTCTAAATCACCATTTAGAAATATCGTTTTAACATCCATCTGCCAGATCTCATAATCATAGTGAGCAGCTATAGCAAGCAGGATCCGAATGGATTTGAGCATCGCGACTGGTGAAAAGGTTTCATCATAGTCCAAGCCTGGTCTTTGACAAAATCCTTTTACATCCAGTCTAGCTTTATAGGTCTTCATATGACCATCCACACCGATCTTTCTCTTAAAGATACATTTGGACCCTATGGGTTTTTCTCCAAAATGTGCAACCTCCAAAGTCCATACATTGTTGGTGTGCATGGATTCCATTTCGGATCTCATGGCATCCAGCCACTTCACTGAGTCACCACTCGTGATAGCTTGCTGAAAACTAGAAGCATCATCATCATACATGATGCAATCTTCTCTATCACCATCAATTAGAAAACCGTAGTATCTATCAGGTGGGCGAGAAGTCCTACTAGATCTACGGAGTAGCTGAGGTTCGTCAGGTTCTATTGAAACCTTAGGTTCAACCAAATCATCGGTAATTGTTTGTGTATCTGAAATTTCTTCCAGTTCTACCGCATTGCCAACAGTATCATTTGTAAAAAATTCATTTTCTAAAAATGTGGCATACTGAGAAACAAACACCCTTTGTTCCTCCTTGTCATAGAAAAGATATTCATACGAGTGTTTTGGATATCCCACAAATTTACACAAAACCTATCGTGTCTCGAGTTTGTCCGGATTCTGCTTTTTCACATAAGCCGGACAACCCCATATCCTAACTCTTTTAAGAGATGGTCTCTTCCCATACCATATCTCATATGGAATGGTAAACACGGTTTTGGTCGGAACCCAATTCAATAGATAAATCGTAGTCTCTAATGCGTGCCCCCAGAATGATATTGGTAACTCAGCATCACTCATCATAGATCGTACCATATCTAATAGGGTACGATTCCTCCTTTCCAACACACTGTTGTGCTGTGGTGTGTACGGAGGAGTGAGCTGAGAGAGAATCCCATTCTCTTTTAGGAAATTTAGAAACTCTGAGCTTATATACTCACCTCCTCAATCTGATCGAAGTTTCTTGATACTCAAACCTGTTTGTTTTTCTACTTCAGATTTATACTCCTTGAACTTTTCGAAGGCTTCGGACTTATGTTTCAACAAGAACACGTGTCTGAATCTCGAGAAATCATCAGTAAAATTTATGAAGTACGAAAAACCATCTCTCACATGTGTAGTCATTGGTCCACATACATCACTATGTATGAGGCCTAAGAGTTCAGTAGCTCTCTCTCCGTATCCAGTAAACGGAGTTTTGGTCATGTTACCTTTGATACAAGACTGGCAAGTCGCATAAGATTTATATTCAAACGGGTTTAAATATCCATCTTTATGTAGCTTGGTTAGTCTTGTTTCGTTAATATGACCAAGTCTACAATGCCAAATGAAAACTCCATTTATGTCTGAAACCTTTCTTTTGTTTGTGTGTTGTATATTGAAAACTGTATGTTGGTTTAGAACGTATATCCCATTATTTAATGTACCAGACCCAATCAATTCTTGAATAAGGTTAATGTTCATAACATTAGATTGTAATACAAAATTATATCCAGTATTGTCCAACAACGATACAGATATAATATTACATAACATCGAAGATACAAAAAAACATGGGTTCAAAACCAATATACAACCCGACAGCTAACCAAGGTGATACTCTCCCACTGCTGTAGTATGTACAGAGGAACCATTCCCAACTCGGAGGGTGTGATCACCTTTCTTCAAAAACCCACTATTTCTCAGCCCCTGCACACAATTGCCGATGTGAGATCCTGACCCGATATCTAATACTCAGGAAGTAGAGTTAATTGAAAAACGGTTTTCCATTATAAACACACCTGAAGTGGAAACATCAGCATGCTTCTTCTTCTTAAGGCCAGCCAGGTATCCAACGCAGTTTCTCTTCCAGTGCCCAGTCTTGTGGCAGTGGAAGCATTCCCCTCGTCCTATCGCAGCAGCCCCTATCATGTCCTTTCCTGGTGCCTTTTTCACTCCTCCTCTCGGCTTAATGGGATTCTTCTTCTTCTTTCCCTTGGCCTTGGCTTTCGGGACGGAAGAGGAAGATGGCCCAGTAATTAGAGCGAGAGTTTTCACTACCTTTAGCGTGCTCTCTGCACTCCTCAACATATTGAGGAGTTCAGATAATGACTTCTCCATGTTGTGCATGTTGAAGTTTACAATGAACTGAGCAAAGGCAGGGGGAAGGGACTGTAAAACAATATCAATATACTGTTCGTTCTCCATGGTCCAACCCAGGTCCTCTAGTTTTTCGATAAGTCTAATCATTTTCAATACATGGTCACCTACAGACGTGCCAGCAGCCATCCGCATCTAAAATAACTTTCGAGAGGCCTCGTATCGGAGAGTAAGAGATTGCTCTCCATGAAACTCCTTTGTATGGAGAAAGATGGATTGTACATCCATCTTCTCATGCTTCTTCTGATGTTCATTATTCATAGAAGCAAGCGCGAGGCACTTGGCTATTGCACAGTCTATATCCCATGTCTTGCGGATTTCTTTATCCGCAACTGAAGAATCAGGGCCTGGGCTAGGAGGGGCTGGAGTAGTCAGGACGTATCCGACCTTATCATAGGTCAGGGCAATATTTACGTTCCTCGGCCAATCTTTGTAATTCGGTCCCGTGAGTTTATTCTTGTCTAATAAAAGCTTAAGTCCCGTCATAGGTATCTGCCATTAGGAGAGAGAAAAGAAGATACTCAGCGATTGCTCTTGCATGATTAGATTGGTTATTAATCTTATCTAATCGATGTCCCACTGCTTTTATCAAATTTTCTTTCAAAGCTTAAAAATAAAATTAGCCAGGATTAATTGCAATCTACAAGTTCGCTAACCGGTCGGCCAGGCCAGTGTCGGTACTCCGAGGGAGGTTCCCCGTGCTTTCGCACGGACCTAATTTAAATAAACCTCGTTTTCCTAGAGGCGTAACCCCGTTGACACCTTTCTAGACACCTACTGGATTAACTAATTGTAAAGTGCAAAACTCTCTCAGGAGTAACTTTTACTCACAGTGGGATCGGGATCCAACTATCAAATAGAAGGTATGCAATCTCATTGAAAATTTCAACTCTTGAAATTCCCGATATGATTTTTACCCCTAGTGTCTTATGACCTTAACTATGGTCAACAAATCATAAGCACTAGTCAAGTACTACCCACCATTTCGTGATTGATTTAGACCCACCCGCATGACCCTTAACTATGGTCAATAAAGTCATTCAAATGTCCTAATCGATCGCATCAAATGCTTTGTAGGAAGACATCACTTAGCTACCGTACACTACGCCTTAACTATAGTCAACAAACGTGGCACGAATACTGAGTACTCTGCTTCCTAAAATGGCGGAGGGCAACGGATGGTTTTTATGAAAACCCTTAATGTTTTGAATTTGATATCGTTGTAGAATCTAGTGAAAGGAGTGGTTTAAGCTCCAGTTTTAAAATTCGAATGGTTTTGTAGTATCTTTCTAATTTTGCTAAAGAGGTCACTTCCGGTAAAGGGATCTCGGCTCTTTCCTTATCGAATAAGGTGCTGGATATTTATGAATACCACGATGCAAAGCAAAAGATAGATCGACTATAAAAAGCAATCGAGTGCTTTGTAATATTTGCTAGTTTCGCTAAACGGGTCACTCCCGGTGAAGGGATCTCAGCCCTTTCCTCATGTGCTGGATATTCATCAAGGAATACCACTATGCAAAGCAAAAACTAGAGTTACCCATTTTAAAAAGTTTGATTCTACAATATCTTTAGATTTCTTTTTCTTAACATTAATCACATTAATGTTGTCCCATCATTTACGTTTCCTAAACATCACAGAATAGAAACGAAAATAGAACGTACGCTTATGCTATCCGCATTCGCCACGGGGCCCCATCATGCACCATTGGGTTACTTAACTAACGGCAGAGTGGGGGCTGGACTAGCGCGGGTGCAAAACATAAGCAACATTTATTACATATCTTATATATAAATAGCCATATGTCGCACGCATTTATAAACATTCCAGATCACAGATGAATACATTGGATATACTAGGAATTCCGTATTTCATTTAAGCCCTTAATGAAAGACGGGTTCCACGATCGTGATGAATAGCCAAACCCCTCCCTAGACCCCTACGGGTGCAGAAAACTACCCGCCAAATTCCCGAAGTGAAGCAATCTCCCTCAACAAAGTGAGTAGGCCACTCGGCACTTCGAGAACCCGGTAGTTTGTGCACCCCACCTTGGGTCTATCCTAGGAGCAAA
This sequence comes from Agapanthus africanus, assembly GCA_030015575.1. Lineage (NCBI taxonomy): Eukaryota > Viridiplantae > Streptophyta > Magnoliopsida > Asparagales > Amaryllidaceae > Agapanthus > Agapanthus africanus. The sequence goes on from JASDDO010000019.1 coordinate 893,720,781, forward strand.
AACAGTAAAAAGAAGTTATACAACGGTGGCTACAAGCTCAATCCGGATGTGCCCTGCAAAATAATATTATATTGCTTTTTACAAATTACATGAATGAAAGAAAAACGCTCTTCTCACATTCCTGGCCATTCATCACGACGATCCAATATATTCATATACGCATACCATTACATGATATCAATACTGATATGTGCAACCCCGACTAATCGTCAAATAGCAATTAGTCGATGTTTCCAAACACACATACACATCACTAAGCTTGTAAAGTAGCCGCAACATTAGAATTCCGCACAAGATTAGCAAACTAAATCATTTTCCAACACTTGAAAAAATCCAGTGAGCTAGTGTTCAAAAACCGATCGTTTTGCGTCAATCCGGGAGTCGAAACGAACTCGAAACCCACCCGAACATCGCGGAGGCAAAGAAAATCAAATTAACGGTCGAATGGGGGGCCTCGGAAGGGTACCTACCCTCGGGGGCCACCTCGAGGTGGCCCCAAGGGGTTGGCAGACCCGAGAGCACCCTGTTGGGGTGCTCTCGGGTCACCCACTCCTAAGGCCACCTCGAGGTGGTCTTGGGGGGTCCGGCCTCTGGTCCCCCCCGAGGTATCCTTGGGGTGCAGGTGCTCTACCCCACAGCTTCTCGGTTAAAACCGTGAGTCCGCGGGGTGTGCAAACAACTCAAAACTTCGATATTTAAAACTGTTTTTACGGCAGTTTTTGCACGAGAAAAACGGCGGAATTCTAACGTTGCTATAAGATATTTAAGGTTTAAGATAGGCTTTGATACCATGTTAGTTGGTGTTTCACACTCTCACAACACTTGTGAGGAGACGAAAGCGATAAACAAAAATTTCTTGCATGCAACACCCACATAAACCAAGATCTTGTGCTTAAACCTTAACTTGCAAAACTATCTAGAAATCTAATCTACTAAGATAGTGTTATACCTAATGAACCGGTCCTTTGGGTTTTCTTTTGAATGTGACTCCTATGCTCCTTTTAGTCGCAAAGAGCTCGATCTCCGGCCACCTCAAGATCCAAGACGATCCACCCGAGAGCTATCGAAAAAGCTACAAACTCTTCTCAAGAGTTTAACTAAGAGATCAAGATTGCCAGAGGTGATCACTTAGATGATGTATAGATCAAGTATTGGATGATAATTTTGCTCTAAGTTTTTGATTCACAACTCATATGAAGGTTAAAGCAAAGAGGAGGAAGAAGGAGAGAATGAGGAGAGAGAATTTCAAGGTGATGAATGAAAAAATCAAGCATGGAAAAAATGATATGGCTCAAATGAAAATAATTGAAGCATGCAATAAAATAATGCACCATGCTTCAATGGTAACTCCAAATGAATAAAAAAAATGAAAGAAGCCATTCCTTCATCCATGCTTAGACTATTTCAAATTCCACCTCATTTATTTATTTTCATAAAATAAATATGTAATTATGAGGTGTCTCCTTCTAGAAGGTATTCTTGTAACAATTACAAGAATACCCCTCCACCGTATACCGTATAAGTATACCCGTATCCGAATTCCGAAAAATACGAATACAAATAATCCAATAATATAATACCGGCATCCGTCTTAAACCAAAGCCTACCAGTATTATCCTTCCGATCATTATTCCTGTAACAATTACACGAACATGATCGAAACCCTGCCGTAATAACTTACGGCCTCTACATCTTTTACCTGAACCAGGGAACCCTCTGTGTGGGACTCTAAAGACTCGACAGTATACTGGCAGTGGGTTTAACTACAAGCACGTCAGCGGCACTAGCTGTGCGTAACGGCTACCCCTGTACATAACAAAAAGGTGGCCGACGAGCGAACTCATGACAGCCCTAACGAGCCTGTAAGCAACACTTACCGTACAGTCCGGTCTCTTCGTCCGATACGTCGCATATGAAGTCTAAGGGTGGTAAATATCAGACCCCAGTAACTTTATAAGTCATGCTGATTTACGGCCCATAACGGTTCGAGAAACTAATGATAACTCTTATCAGTAAATCTCGAGAACCCTGGCCAGGGATTTGCTGTTATGGCCGATCAAGTATAGCGCGACATCAACTCCCTATACCGGGAGAGACGAAACCCCTCCTATCGCTCACTACCTCCATGTGATTCGGAACTGTATCCAAAATCCACCTATTTGCATGACTCAGTAGAGCCGTGATAGGGAGGAAATCAAAGAACAGTGGGAATCACACAAGACACTATGACGATCTCGGGTCTACAGACTAACCTGTACAAGTGTCACCAAAGAACTGCAATCTGACAATAGGTATATATACTATCTAGGAGTTCTCAGCGAGTCCTGTTCGGTGTACCCATTCTCCAATGAGCACCTGTGTACAATCTTTGATGTCAAACACCAATGGTTGTGGGATCAACCATCGTCCCCATGGTCAAGAAACGTACACACTAGTCTACTCTGGTAAAGGATATGCTTATAGACTGCCCAGACCCCACTAGTATGATCTACATCATAATCCCGATAGTCAATCATAATCCTAAGGGCTTCATCAACATGTATATAAAGATATGAAATACAACACATCACACGTTAAGATGAAGATAAACAAGATAGCATACTATCATTTCGAGCAAAGATTGTTTCTGTACATATACATGCCTAGCATCCTATACAATGCAGGCATCTAGGGCATACATATCTAACAGATACCTGGGTAGCCGTTACGTGTAGCTAGTACCGCTGACGTGCTTGTGGTTAAACCCGCTGCCGGCGTACTGTCGAGTCTTTAGAGTCCCATACAGAAGGTTTTCCTGCTTCGGGCAAAGGATGTAGAGACCATATGGTTTTACGGCAGGGCTTCAATCACATACGTGTACTTGTACACGGATGATGTTCAGGCAGATAATACTAGTGGGCTTTGGTTTAAGCCGGATCCTAGTATTATATTATTGGATTGTTTTCGTCTCAGTGTATTCGTATTTTTCGAAATACGGATACGGGTATGTATATACGGTGGGGGTTATTTTTGTAATTTTCTCAAAAATGCTTCTAGAAGGAGACACCTCATTATTTGGTATTATATATTTTTGTAAAATAGATTAATGAGGTGGATTTGGAGAGACATACTTGGCATGGGTGAAGTATGGGTATTTTGATTAGTTTATTCATTTGGTCTCACTAATGAAGCATGGGTGATATATTGTATTGAGTTTTATTCCATGATTCAATAAGTGAGAAAAGATATTATCCATTCTTCACACTTAGCCAAAAACAACCCTAGCTCATTTGCTTCTCTCCATTCTTTCTCCAAGTTTCCTCTCCTTCTTCCTCAAAGATCCTTACCCTCACATGTGTTGTGAAACAAAAGACCTAGTGATATAAAACAATCCATTAGACTCCCTACTTCATCTAGGCTACTTAGATTAGCAAACTAAGTACCCTAGTTATCTCGGTTTAGAGGTAGGAGCTCAAAGTACATACTCTCGGGTGGATCGTCTTTGACGCGAGGAGGTCGAAGATCAAGCGTGATCCGTACATTCTTCAAGGAGCTCAAGAAGAGGAGGACGAGATCAAGAACCGAAGGACTTGAAACTAGAAGGTATAACTTTCTACATAGTAGTTAGAACCTCCAAGTTGTTTTGCTAGCTAGGGTTTATGGTCCATCTTGAAAGATTAGTCGATGTTGCTTGCCATAAAATCGTTGTTTTTAAAATTCCGCCTCTCTACAACCCTGTAGAGTGTGCAACATCGACTTTCATCTAAGATCTCTATCGGTAGCGAAAGCTCAAAGAAAAGGAGTTGAGTTGAAGGATCTTCTTCTGGTGCACGTTTTGACAACTGATTGTTTCTAAGTGTTTCTTATGAGAGGTTATTCTCTTCGATTCATGCCCAAAAGGTAATCTCAGGTTTTGGAATTACTTTGATAGATTATAGTGAGTATCATCTTTAAAGTTTATTCAAAACCCAAGGTTGGATTGACTTTGCCTCGATTGATGAACCATTCTTCCCTAACCTTGTAAGGTACTTCTTCGCCAATCTCTCTGTTTCACACACCAATGGAATCATCTTAAGTTCTTTTGTGCTTGGAAAGAAAATTGCAGTTGATGAAGCTCTTCTCCAAAGGCTTCTTGGAGTTTCATCCGGTGGAGCTATTTTCCACCTTTTCAACCTTGAGAATATCATTTCTATCCTGTTGATTGGAATCCGGTATCCGCAACCAATTTTCTTCATATTAAGTCGGTTCACCCTTTCTACGCTGCTACCGCTAAGTTGAAATTTGAAGTCAAAGTCGTTGTCAATACTCTCCGGAAGGTGGTTCTTTGCAAGCCGGGATATAGGGGTGCTTTTAGGGGATGTCACAAGCTCTTGACCTTCCTTTTTGGCACTGCGTCAAAATAATCTCCCTAACCTCATTTTGGAAGTAATTTCGTCGGCGGGCAACTTTGGACCCTCTAAAAACCTCCCTTTTGGAATGGTTTTCATAAGGATCTTCAAGCATTTCAAAGTTCTATTGGAAGGACAACAGTTACGCACCGTGGATGCACCACTCGATATCCGCACCATAAATCTGATGAAATCCATGGCCGAGCATGCGATGAGACAGGGTGGTGTAGAAGAGGATGAGGAAGCAAAAGATGCTCCGGATCAATCCATGCATGATCCTAATGTTATAAGTATAGTTGAGTGTTTCAATACTTTGGAGCGAGAGGTGAGGTATGTGAGGGCTCAGCAAGAAACTTTGGCCGAAAACGTGGATGCTATGAGAAGAGAGACCTGCGAGTCCCACGAGTATATGATGATATATTTGGGAGAGCAATTTGGGAACATCAATGCTAGATTTAAGGATTTCCAAAGCGGCAAAGGCAAGAGTTTAAAAGACAAGAGTTCCAAGGTTGTTAATGGTGATAATCTCAATTGGGATACCGTGGAGAGTAACGACGATGGTGGTGATGAAGCTTAGTGTGGAGATGAAAGATGAGATCTTCTTTTTGTTTCTTTTTGCTATAGTTTTTGTTTTGTGTTGGATGGAAAACGGATATGGCTTTTTGTTGGTTTGATTAGTGTTTAGTTTTTTTTGTATCCTCTTGTAGCAAGAGATGCTAGTTCTAAAAGAAGGTTAATTATGAACCGATGGTATTGTGGTTTATGTATTGAATGATCTAGTTTCTTTTAATGAATATCATGCCATGTTGGTTTTATGGTTAAATTCATTGTTTTGAGAGAAGCGTCTTAATAGATTTGATGATTCCCTTATCATTTCCCATAATTTCTTTGAAAATCCATATTGTTTGTAGGCCACAACTTGAGCACTTTAAACTCTATAATTATTGCCTTTTTTATGCATAGAATTTGTATTGGGATATATATATATATATATATATATATATATATATATATATTGATGAATGAATATCGATGGTATGATGGACTATATTATGCACTTGAGCTCGAATGGTTACTTTTTCAAAGTGTATAAGATATAGGGATTGTGATCCGTGTGCGTGAACGGAAATGGAGAAAACATTGCACAAGAATGGTATATCTAAACTTCTTTTAATTCTCTTGTTGCATATATGATACTTTGTTTATGAGCTCAAATAAATTTCATATATAATTACTTTTTGTATCATTTTGCAAAATGGCCTCCGCAACTCTCGTTAGGGGAACCCAATTGTGAATTTATTGTTTATAATATATCCTAGAATCCAGCGGAGTATGTTTAGGGCCTTCATGGGTTTGACGACACAAAATATGAGGAAACCCTATTTTGCCTATATCTTTATCTCATCTTTGCAACCATATGATATTAGAACTTGTGTATATATTTTGCATATGGTTTGTTGCATGTATCTATTGCTTTTTGCTTATTCCTTACACATGCTTGTTGATATGAGCCATATACTTGTCTTGAAATTTATTCAAATGTTTAACTTTACTCTTACTCACATCAACTCTTATTAATCTTCTATATATACATTTAGGGAGAATTATTCAAATATTTAACTTACATGGGTAAGCATATGTTTAGAGAGAGTAATTCAAACGTTTTACTTCTTAGGACATCATTTTTTATTATATGTCAAAAAGGGGGAGAGTAATAGGTCTTATCAATATATTGAAATTATTCAAACGTTTAACTTTAATATGTTGGGTTTTTTTATCGATTATTGAAGTTATTCAAACATTTAACTTTCAATATATCGATCACATCATCAAAAAAGTGGAGATTGATGATTTATGGATTTTCATAATCCTACATTTCGTTTTGATGGTGTTACACAATATTAATAGATATATACATGTGTTTCATATTGCATATTTCATAAAACTTTATATGAGCTTGGTCATATTTGAGAAATATTTCAGGATATCAACTGACACAAGCCTATCATGGAGGATGGAGAATTTTGATTTAAAATGGTAAATTTATTGAAAGTAGGATGATAATGGACTAGAATTTCTTAATGATCACATTCAAGTTTCAAGAAGATAAGGAGTCTAAGTTCAAAAGAATTCAAGAAATCGAAAATTCATGAGCTCGTGTCAAGATATTGGAAGATTCAAGAATCGGCAAAAGAACGATATCGACCTAAAAAACAATGTAAGTACTCATGACTATGGAAAACATCATATTAAGCTCTTGCACACACTCTTCGTATTATTTGTAAAACTCTTGGTGAAAAACTTGCATTGGTTTTCGTTTAAAATTATTTTCAAAACCAAGTTCATAGTTGTCTGAAAAATCCTTCTTCGGACATTAGTCCCATTATACTTCAGACGTCAGTCCTGTTTTTCTAAACATGCACAAATGTTAGATATCAGATTTTTTATAATAGAACAAACGTCTGAAGCCTTGGGAAACAAACATCTGGTTGCTCCCTGTATTTTCATTACTTTAAAACTTTTGACATAATAAACATCTGTCGATGCTTCTTCAGACGTCTGGTTGTTCTCTGTGTTTTCATTGTCTTAAAACTTTTGACAAAACAAACGTCTGTCAATAATTCTTCAAACGTCTGGTTGTTCTCTGTGTTTTCATTGTCTTAAAACTTTTGAGGGAACAAACGTCTAAACCTATTGGGCACAAACGTAATTTCCTTTTCTTTTCTTTGTGTGAGAACTCTTGAGTGCAAGGATGCCTTTGTAAGAAGAAAGAAGATTATCGTGTAAAGAGAAGAGTCACTCATGTGTTGAGTGAGGTGTTATAGTCTCGGTGGAGACGTGTAGTTTTTGGATAAGACATGAGTTAAATGGAACGGGCTTGAGGGCCTAAAGAAAGAGAACTAAAGACCGAGACGTTATCGGGGCACCGGACCTCTCTAAAAGACTTTGTGTTTGCAATTGTATTTGGAATTTCTCTTTCACTCTTGCTTTATTTTATTATTTATGATAGAAATTGCATTCTAAATTACCTTGCTCTCTTTATGCTTATTGTGCTATATTTGATGCTTTTTGCCAATCCCTTGCTCTTGAGTTGATAATTGTGTTTGGTTGTTTAGCAAGTGGAATAGATTTTTTTAATTTGGGGATATTGCTAGTATAATCCTATTCACCCCTTCCCCTCGCCCCTCTAGGATTATTTCAGTCATTGTATTTATCTAGATTCACTCATTTAATAAGATTCATGTATTTAAGTCTAATTCTTTGAACCTTTTTGGAGATGTGAGAGAGTGAGAATAGGTGTGAATGCTCCTGCATTATTCTCCCTGGGTTGAAAAGCTAACTTTACCGGGTCAATTAACTCATCTTCAAGATGATAAAGAGAGAGATCTGACACATTGAATGTTGTCGAGACACATACTCGGCTGGAATTTCAACTCGGTAAGCATTCTTTCCAATCATGTTAAGTATCTTGAATGGACCGTCGGATCTTGGCTTAAGCTTTCCATAAAGACCACGAGGGAAGAGTTCCTTGCGTAGATGAATCCACACTAAGTCACCTTCCTTGAAATCCATCGGCTTGCGATGCATGTTCACCGCTTCTTGATATTTCTCGTTATGCTTGGTTATACGGGATCGAATTTGCTTGTGTAGCTTCTTGAATTGTTCGGCTCGAGATTCGGTTTCGCTACTGAACTAATGAGTGGTAGGTAGGCCGAACAAGTCTATGGGACTGATAGGATTTTAACCGTATACAATTTCGAACAGAGTTAAGCCGGTAGTTCGGCTAACCGAACGGTTTTAAGAAAACCCGACTTGCGCTAATACAAGGTCCCATTGCCGAATATTCTTACCAACCAAGCTCCTCAAAAGATTGCCTAAGCTGTGATTAACAACTTCAGTTTGTCCTTCAGTTTGCGGATGATGAGATGAGCTGAATTGTAGTGGAGTGCTAAGCTTTCTCCACAATGTTTGCCAAAAATGGCCCATAAACTTTGGGTCATGATCGGGAGTCATTGTCTTCGGGATACCATGAAGCTTGACAATTTCCCGCAAGTAAAGATCGGCGACATATGAGGTGTCAAGTGTCTTAATGCAAGCAACAAAGTGCGCCATCATAGAGAATCGGTCGACGACCACCATAATAGAGTCTTTGTTTCGTTGGGTTCGGGGTAATCCCAAAATGAAATCCAAACTCACATCTTCCCAAGGAGAAGTTGGCACCGATAACAGTCTATAGAGACTAGTATTCTATGAGTGACACTTGGTCGTGTGATACGTTCGACAACGCTCGATGAAATTACTAACATCGCGGTAAGTGCAGTCAGAAGAATTGCTCTTGACAACGAGCTAAGGTCTTGTCTCTTCCAAAATGTCGTTGAGTCCTCCTTCATGAATTTTTTTGATGATTGCTAGCACTCTGGAATACATTATAATTTTTCTTGATTAGAAAGAAATCACACAAAGAGAAATTGTTAAAGGGTCTGATGGAACATTCTTCCCAAATTTGACCAAAAGTAGGGGTTTACTTTATAAAGTTCTAAAAGAACTTCAAAACCTAAAACTTTCACTTGCATAGTGTCGAGCAAGGAATGTCGTCGGCTTAATGTGTCGGCCACTTAATTTGTGACTCCAGCTTTATGCTTGATACAAAAAGTGTAACCTTGAAGGAACTCAACCCATTTTGCATGTCGAGAATTAAGTTTGTGTTGGCTGTTGATGTACTTCAGAGCCTCATGGTTGGAAAAGAAAACGAACTCTTAAGATATTAGATAATGACGCCAATGACCAAAGGCTCAAACTATAGCATAGAATTCTTTGTCATAAGTGGAATAATTCTTGCGGGGATTATTCAAATTTTCACTGAAAAAGGCGATTGGTTTACCATCTTGATTGAGCACCGCACCGATTCCTACATTTTAGGCATCGCAATCGACTTCGAACACTTGGTTAAAGTTAGGGAGTGAAAGAACGGGAGCCTCGGTCATCTTCTTCTTTATGAGCTCAAAGCTCTTTTGATCATCGTCAGGCCATTTGAAAGTACCTCCTTTTAAGCATTAGGTAATAGGAGCGATGATTGAACTAAATCCTTTTATGAAACGCCAATAAAAAGAAGCAAGGCCATGAAAACTTCGGATGTCATGGATAGTTTTTTGTGTCGGCAAAGAAGTGATAGATTCAATCTTCGATGGATTAGCTGAGATGCCTTCGACCGAGACAACATAGCCGAGAAAGATCAAGTTATTTGTCAAAAACTCGCATTTCTTTAAATTTGCATATAGCTTTTCTTTTCGAAGTAATTCAAAAACTGACCGAATATGCTTCATATGTTCGGCCTGATTGTTGTTGTAAACGAGAACGTCGTCAAAATAGGCAACAACAAATCGGCCCATAAAGGATTTGAAGAGGTGGTTCATAAGTCACATGAAAGTGCTCGGTGCATTAGAAAGTTCGAATGGCATAACTATCCATTCATAAAGACCATCTTTTGTTTTAAAAGCTATCTTCCATTCGTCGCCGGGCCTCATCCGGATTTGGTGATAACCACTTCGGAGATCAATTTTTGAGAATATTTTTGCGCCGTGAAGTTGATCAAGTAAGTCATCTAGCCAAGATATAGGAAACCGATATTTGATGGTGATTTTGTATACGGATCGGTTTTCCATGCACATGCGCCATGATCCATCCTTCTTTTGGTACTAAAAGAACGGGAACAACACATGGGCTCATGATTTCCCGTACCAACCCTTTTGCCATGAGTTCATCAACTTACTATTGTAGCTCTTAATTTCACTGGGATTCATTTGATAAGCCGCTTTGTTTGGAAGCACGCCGCCTGGTACAAGATCAATACAATGTTGTATCTCTCTCATAGGGGGTAATCCGAATGGAATCTCGTCGAGAATAATATCATGAAACTCTTGAATAAGAGGCTTTAACATCATTGGAATCTCATGCTCGTTGTTTTCCTCAACTACTACCAAGGCAAAGGCTTCCTCGGAATCCTCTAAAGCTTTGCTAAATTCACTTTTGGAAGTGAAATTGTTACCTCCTTTGTCTTTCGGTTTTGTATCAACCTCCATCTTCATTGGTCCTAAGATGAAGTGCACACCAACCTTTATAATCAAATAGGTGTTCTTGAATCCATCGTGAATGACCTTTCGGTCAAATTGCCATGGACGACCGAGAAGAATGTGGCACGCATCCATCGAGATCACATCACATAAAACTTCATCTCGATATTTAGTGCTAATAGAGAATTGCACCAAAAATTTCTTTGTCGCTCTCAACTCATTACCATTACAAAGCCAAGAGAGCCTGTAAGGATGTGGATGATTCTCCGTCTTCATATTAAACTTTTCACCATAGTAACAGTGACCACATTTTCACAACTTCTTCCGTCAAAAATAACATCACACAACTTGCCATGTGAAGTATATCGTGTGTGGAAAATTTTGTTGCTAAGCCACAAGCTCTCTTCAATAAGATTTGGGATTTGCGTTCAGGTTCCGACGAGTAACGAAAGCTTTGCCATGATCTTCATATATTATTTCTTCCTCAGGCTCTTCATCAAAGACAGGAGAAGAGTTTTCCAAAGGTTCATCTTCGGCTAATATGATCATTTTCTTGTTAAGACACTAAAAAGCGAAGTACCCAAATCCTTGACGCTTATAGCACCGATGAGGAGTGGAACTAGTTGGTAGATTTGATAGGGTCAACTGAGATAGGACGCTCCGCAAAAGCCTTCGGGGTGCGAGTTTTAGACGTTTGCAATCCCGTATCCCGATAAGGAGTGTTGCCTCGGCTGAGGGGCCGATTTCCGCCAAAACTAGTCGGCCTTCGTTTCTCTCTCTGAGTTGCTTCTCCATCTTCTTAGAGAGTTTGAACACATCATTATATGTCCAATATGGTTGTAGTTGCACCACATCATGGATATCTGGTCGAAGTCCTCCGAGAAAGCGAGTAATCAATTGTTCTTCGATTTCAAATAAACCGCATTGCAACATGAGATGATCAAGCTCTTCAGCGTATTCTTATACCGAAAGTCCATCCTGCTTAAAATGATGGAGCTTGAGATAAGTTTCCTGCAAATAATTCATGGGCAAGAACTTCTTTTTGAGCTCCTTCTTCATTTTCTTCCATGAATAGATTTTTGGCTTGTCTAAATGACGGCACCAATTTTTGAGTTGTTCCCACCAAATAGATGTTGTCATGGCCCACTTCCCAATAGACGGAAACGGTGATGTGGCAAGCCCGCAACGTATTTACTATAAGAATATGTTAAGCATCTATAAGCAACATAACAATGACACAAGAATAGACAAGTGAAAATAAAATCCAACCACTTTATATATTTATATTCTCAACTTTACAGAGTGTTCACCACCGAAAATAGAGACGAACCGGGATGGATCGTCTTGCCTGAATTTGGGAGCATATGCTATTTGGATTTATCCGTCCACCTCTCTGAAGATGCCAAGTTGATTTATGGCACCGCATATCGAAGGTTTGGACGGATGCGGCCGTTGTAGCAGACTTCGTCAGATTCCCCCTCGTTTTGTGAGGGGTTTTTGATTGTGGGGACGCTCTTCCCTGCAGGCGCAAGCCTCTTCAGTTAATTATGTTACCGCATGGCGATAACCACTTTCTCCTGCTCCGGAAGTTCACTTCGTGTCGGGTGTGTTTGTTTTAATTTTGGTTGCCCGTGGATTGTATACGGAGACTGATTTATGTTGTCGCCCGTAGGGCATGGATTAGTCCAAATCCGTATTTCTTAGATTTGGGGTTTTTATTTAAGGGCCGTTAATCCATTTTGGGATTAATATCGACTTAAACGTATGTGATCATTTGGGGGCTCGGTTGGTTTTTTGTTAAGAATACGTTAGTCCAATTTGAGGCTAAGATCTACTTAACAGGGTGTCAGGATCATTTTTTGTTTTAAATCCAATAAGAGAGCATTTGGGCTCTGTTGTCTTAGTTTAGGGGCATTTCGGTCTATTGTTGCTATTTTTGAGGTGAATATCAGTTAAAGCACATTTTGGTCCGTTAATTACCATTTTGGAGGTGAGGTTTTAGTTTAAAGACGTCCCGGTCCGTTGATCGCTATTTTGGAGGTGAGATTTTAGTTTAAGGACGTTTCGGTCTCTCTTTAGAGGTGAGAGTTTAGTTTAAGGACGTCTCGGTCCGTTGTTGCCATTTTGGAGGCGACAGTTAGTTTAAGGACGTTTCAGTCCGTTGTCCATCTTGCGTGCACGTGTGTTTGTTACGTTACGGGATGAGCAAAGATGATATGGGATGCATCCAGTTTGGGATGTGGTTTGATTTGGGATATGCACGTCGGTTTGGGAAGTGCACCAAAAAGTAGTTAGTTATCGGGACTCGACACCTCTCTGAAGACGTTGAGGAATTATAACGACATGTATCAGAGGTGTAGAGAGATGTACCCTTGAACCAATTCTCATAATTGAGGGAAAAGGGATTAATGGTAAACCCAGGAATCATTAGTCGTATTTTAAGACTAAGATTTCCTTAAGGGAATGCGGGACGAATATCGTTTTAGGATATCATCCGTTAGAAGATCGATAGTCGTATTTGGGACTAAGATCAGTTTGAGCACATGGGCTCGGTTGATCTGAATTAGAGAGTTTCTACTCTCAAGAGACCTAACCAACTTGGGCATGGTCCACTCAGTTTTCTTTTTATTTGAAAAAGAGTGCTAAGCACTTGTTTGGGCTCAGTCCCCTTTTATTTTTCAAAAAGTGCTGAGCACTTATGTAAATTCTGACGCTCGCATATAATCATGTGGGCTTTTAATCATGGGGATTGCCCGATAAGTGTTAAAAACTTTACCCCTTTTTGTCTTTATATGGATGTTAAGCACTCTGTATGGCACCCACGTGCGAAGCACATGAGGAGCTAAGCACTAGGCGCTGCCTAGTGGGTGCCAAGCACTTTTATTCTGTGATGCCTACATGAGGGTCACGTGAGGCACTGGGCACTGAGCGCCGCTCAATGAGTGCTAAGCACTCCTGTAGCGCCCACATGAGGGGCACGTGGGGCGTTGGGCGCTCAGCGCCGTCCACTGAGTGCTAAGCACTCCTGAGTTCTTTTGTAGCACCCATGTGAGAGGTACGTGGGGCACTGGGCGCTGAGCGCCGCCTACTGAGTGCTAAGCACTCCTGAGTTCTTTTGTACCGCCCACGTGAGAGGCACGTGGGGCGCTGGGTGTTGAGCACTGCCCACTGAGTGCTAAGCACTCCTGAGCTCTTTTGTAGTGCCCACGTGAGAGGCACGTGGGGCGGTGGGCGCTGAGCGCCGCCCACTGAGTGCTAAGCACTCCTGAGCTTTCTCTCTCTCTTTTTGAATGATCCACAGGATCTTTATATACTTTTATTTACCTAAAATTTCCAAGAAGAGAGTTCTTCTTCCTCGGGAATTTAATTCTCTGTTCTTTCGAAGGTTTTTCTTTTTTTTAAGCTTATGGGGGGTTCCTCCTCTTTAGAATTGAAGTCTTGGATCCTTTATATAGTAGGGGCAGTTTGTTGGTTAGCTCCGAAGAAATCTCTTATTAAGAGAACCCAAATGATTTGGGGATTTTACCCACCGTTGGATTTTTGATCCAAGAACTTCTGTTTTACAGAAAATATTTTCTTGTTTTTAACAAGATTAGGGAAATATTTACAGAATTTATTCTGTAGATCGGTAATTCTTTAATCACCATTGGATTTTTAATCCAACGGTACTCTGTTTTACAGAAAGCAATCTTTCTTGTTTAGAAAGATTTAAGGAATATTCCTTCTAAACAGAATTTAATTCTGCATCCTGATGATTTATTGTCTCTGTTGGATCTTTAATCCAATGGCTCTGCTTAACAGAGAGTAGAATTTAATTCTACTGGGCGCCGGCGCTCACGTGTTGTGTACGTGGGCGCTGCTTAAGATTTTTGTGTGCTTTGCACACGGGCGCTGCTCATATAAGAGTTTTTAACTCTGGCGCTGGCGCCCTCGTGGAAGGCACGTGAGACGTTGCCTCTTGAGTTTTGAAAAGAGCTTTGCTATTTTATTGTGGGAAACAAATACCCTCCCCCCCCCCCGTTGTGCTCACGTGGCTCACACGTGAGTGCAGCGGTGGCACCTTTTCCACCGTTTGATCTTCTTAGAAGTTGGACTGTCTTCCTGTGCCTATAAGTAGGGCCTTTGGCCCTTGAGGTGACTAATGTTCATCTTCCCTAACCTTCTTCTTTCTCTAAGAATTTAATTCTCTTTCCAGAGCTCAGAGCTCTGTCCAAGGAAACTCTTTTAGAGTCAAAATTCTGTCAAAATTTGGTAAGAATTATGAACAAACTCTTGAAGGAATCTCTTCATGTTCTAGGATTTTAACCCATTAACAGAGCTTTGCTCTTCCTTTACAAAGATCTCTTAGTGTTATAATATTTTTTTTCTTGCAGATCTTGAAGATCTTTGGGGTTTTATCCCGTTGGAAAGCTTTGCTTTTGAGGGTTCTGGGATGTTATCCCATTGTCCTACAGAGCTTGGCTCTGAAAAATTTTGGGAATTTTATTCCCTCTCTAATTTTCTTAACAGAATTGAAATCTGTTTGCAAAACACAGTTCTCGAGGGAGTTTAACTCCCGAGTCCAATGATATTTTCTCATTAAATGATAATCCTTTTGGATTCTATTTTTAATGAGTGACTGCCCCATCATTGATGGGGCGTCACCTTGATTTTGTGGGGCCCCTGTCCCCACCTTTTTTTCTTTTTTTTGAACTGTGGTGCAGTACAATTTTAAGTGACAAAGAATGTTAAGGCCTTAATCATTGCGTCAATAGCTGACTTCTCCCTTTTTGTGCAGGTACTATGGCTTCTGATTCCACTTTTCCCTTCGTACGTTCGAAAAGCACTTTTGCCGACACGCCCGTAGATCGAGAAGTCTTCGCGCTTATTAAGGATCATGACCCAAAGCAAAAATCTCTTTATCTATGGGTGTCATGGTATAGTCAGATTATCCGTGGTCGGCGCAGTTTTTCTTGTGCAGCACCTTCGGAGCCAATCCCAGCGATTCATTACGCTGACCCGCCTCAAGTGACTTACGTCGTAGAAAAGGTCAACTGGACCTTGGAAGGTCGCCTTCAGCCTTTCATAGCATCGATACCCGTACAGCCACCGATGGCCTTGGACATTTTAGGACGACGTATATGCCAAGGAGAGTCGCGTCTTTGAGGGCAAGTTTACGTGATAGGATTGACTCTCCATCATTCGGCCAGCTATCTACAGTGGGTCTGGTATATCCTGTCGGCCAAAAAGTCACTGCTATTAAAGACCGGGTTGTACCCCGCAATTTACGCGTCCCTCTTTCACTACCACGGTCCTCATGTGTGGTGGATCAAGTCCTTTTTGGAACAATGGAACATCCCAACCCATACCTTTCTCTTATCAGATTGGGAGGTTTCAATTTCATTAGAAGAGTTCGCAGAGATCTCCGATTTACCCGTCAGAGGGGAGCACTATGAGGAGATACTTTCCCCTGATGAGTACATCTTTGCCACTAAGTCAGTGGTAATGGGCCTTACCCCGGAGAACGCCGTTCAACATCAGTTCCCCAGCTTAATCAAGATGTTGAACATGTATGAGAATTTATTCCTGGAGTCTGGTGGGCACGGGGTTAGCTTCACCGATTTTATCGCCCGCTTTCTTCGTCCGGAAGTTCTGTCTAAACAGGCTGCGAAATTCGCCAAACTCAACGACCCGTTCGGATTCGGTTTGGATAATTTGCCAACGGCGGAGGCGGATCTAAAGAATATCTTTATTCCAGACACTCCAGTCGTCCCCTTTGCAGAGATCACTGCCCCGGGTGTTGACGAAGAGACGTTCTTTTTGGAGTTCATTGGCCTATGGCTGAGTTGGTTCGCGCTTACGTCGCACCCCTGCTACATGAGGCCATCTGTTTTTTATCCGTCTCATCGCATCGTTGCAGGGACACGCGTGGTCGTTGGGATTGCAGGGTTGGCTCATCTATTCCACGGTCTGAGTTTAGCAGCTGACACTACTCAGCCGAGGGTAAAACCCGTGTATCTCCCATTGCATTACTTCACATCATGGGTCGAGATGCACGTGCTGGGTGCCTTTGGTGTTCATACACGACCATGATTCTACGAAAGCTACAACTTCCCCCGGGTCATGCATCTAATTGACGCTTCTACTCCAGACCCGTCACAGCGAGAGGCTCGGCGATTACTCCTTCGACCATGCATGGTTGGGGACAGTATGACCTTTGTCGATAGAGTCATGACTATCTGCAAAGAATCCACCAAGATGGTCCAACCGATGCACGATACTTTTAAGGATGGGGCTTCTGCGTTGAGGGCCCGGGAGGTCATGCACCTGTACTCTATCAGGCCAGGCTTCTTAGTGTTTAGACAGAATGCCTCGGTGTTGTTCATGAGGTACAACCCACACCACTTCGCTCAACAATTGGGTTAATGAGGTACAACCGGTGTTTTTAGTCGAGCCGGTTGCTATGTAGGAGGGTATTCGTAGCACGATGCATCATTTTATGTGATTAAATATGGGGTCCCATTTCTTGGTCAGCGAGCTAAGCTATGTGCTGAAAGCTTCGAATGCTCACGTGGCGTGGTACCAGCATGCGACGTGTGCTGTTGTCAGGGAGGAGAGGTGGATGTTACTCGATCACAAGGATGCCGTCCCAGCCGGCAATCCAGCGTTCCCTTTGAAGCGACAAGCAGCCGTTCGCCCTTCTTTAATAGAAATCACTACGGCTATAGTCCCCCGAGCTTTTCCTGACAAGCTTCGGCCGGATGTTCCCGCGACTGCGGTAGCCACGGCGTCCCCGGAATCAGGCATTGGTTCGGAGATCAGGACCCGCCATCCGAAGAGGCTTGTCAAGTGAAAGCTTTTATCGTCGGCTGTTGGTGTCAGTTCGCAGAAGAAAAAGAAATCTCTATTCTCTGCTGATGTCGTATTCGGCCAGGAGCCCCATGCTCCATACGGTGAGGGCTTGTGCAAATATGGCACTAATGAGGGTTTGTTTGACATGCCTGCAACTAATACTGATCTTCAGGCTGCTCTCGCAGCTTCCGAGCGACTGGATCGCGAGGAAGCAGCGTTGGTCTCTATTGCATAGTCGGGTATACTTCATTTACATTCTTCGCATCTATCATGTTCTCCGCCGAACACAGAGACGCGACCGCGTAGGTCCGTCTTGCCTGAATTTCGAGGGTAGATGCTAATTGGTGCTATCCGTCCACCTCTCCGAAGATGCCAAGTTGATTTATGGCACTATGTATCGAAGGTTTAGACGGATGCGGCCGATGTAGCAGACTTCGTCAGATTCCCCCTCGTTTGAAGGGGTTTTGATTGTAGGGATGCTCTTCCCTTCAGGCACAAATTCCTGCAGTTAGTTACGCTACCGCATCGCGGTAACTACTTTCTCCTTCTCCAGATGGTCACTTCATGTCGTGGGTGTTTGTTTTGTTTTTGGTTGCCCATGGATTGTATATGGAGACTAATTTATGTTGTCGCTCGTAGGGCGTGGATTAGTCCAAATCCGTATTTTCTTATATTTGGGTTTGGGTTGGATTTAAGGATACGTTAGTCTCATTTGAGACTAAGATTGACTTAAACGTTTGTTAAGGATACATTAGTCTAATTTTTAGACTAAGATCAACTTAACGGTTTGTTAAGGATACGTTATTCTAATTTTAAACTAATATCAACTTAACGGGATCATTTAGATCCAAGAAAAGAGCATCTGGGCTCTATTGTTTTAGTTTAGGGACTTTGCGGTCCAGTTTAAAGACATCATAGTCTGTAAAGTTTAAGGACATCGTAGTCCATGAGTTTAAGGACCCCACGGTCCGTAATAGTTTAGAGACGTCATATTCTGTAAAGTTTAAGGACATCATAGTCCATGAGTTTAAGGACCCCATAGTCCAAGGTTAAAGACGTCATAGTCCATGGGTTTAAGGACCCCACAGTCCAGGGAATGTCTGGTTGTTGGGACCCGTCACCTCTCTGAAGATATTGAAGGATTACAACGATAAATATCAGAGGAGTGAAGAGATGTACCCTTGAACCAATATTGGTTGGGGGATCTGTAGTTGGATTGATTTAAGGATCGTTAATTAAGATCAACTTAAATGTTTGTTAAGGATACGTTAGTCAAATATTAGACTAAGATCTACATAACAGGATCGTTTAGATCTGACAAAAGAGCATTTGGGCTCTATTGTTTAGTTTAGGGACATTGCGGTCCATTATTAGTGTAAGGACATTACGGTCCATAATTAGTTTAAGGACATTACAGTCCAAGGTTAAGGACATCATAGTCCATGGGTTTAAGGACCCCACAGTCCAAGGTTAAGGACATCATAGTCCATGGGTTTAAGGACTCCACGGTCCGTAGTATGTTTGGTTATCGGGACCCGTCACCTCTCTGAAGACGTTGAAGGATTACAACGACAAATATCAAAGGAGTGAAGAGATGTACCCTTGAACCAATGTTGATTGAAAAGCTTCTGGGTTTCGCTTTGAATGTCATATGAGATGATCAATTTTGGAAGACAAGAGTGTACTTGAGGTTCAGTCAAAAGAAAGGGGTACTGTCTCTAGAAAACTTGGCTAGCTCAAGCTAAGATTGACTTGGATATAGTGTTAAACACTAGAGTACACTCAGCTATCACGTGCTCCCACGTGATGCGCTCAGAATAGTGTTAAACACTAGTGATGCAGCGCACAAAATAGTGTTAAACACTAAAAAAAAGAGGCGCTCACGTGGGGTCACGTGAGACGCTTGAGTATTGGGACCAAACTTCCTTTATTTTGTTCTCAGAATATGTAAGTAAGTGTTAAACACTTAGCCTTCATGGCCATCACGTGTGGGCACGTGATGGGTACCCATGCACTGGATATCGAAAGGATTTGCTAGGGGTCACATGGGGACACGTGAGAGCGCCCAAAATCTATTCTGACTTGGCTTTGTTCTCTTTATTTTGAGGGATTTATCCAAGGGTCTTGTGGGAGCACGTGACCCCATCTTATCCATTCTTTTTTTGACCATTGAAGGGAGGGTCACGTGTTGACACGTGATCAGGTTGGGTACTGATTTCTTTTACGTGCATGGAGAGTTAGATCCCTTGTTTAAGAATTAAATTCTTTTATAGGGTTAAACCCCAATTTTATTTAGAGAAATTAAATTCCTATGTATTCGAAAGAATTAAATTCTTTAAACTCAATTCTCCCTCTAAGTTTTGGATCTGCATGGCAGAATCTTCCCGATGAGAATTAAATTCTCAACTTATGGGAAGATCTGCTTCTGCAGATCTTCAACCATGAAGAAGAACTAAGTTCTTATATTAAGGATTAAACCCTATTTTTGTTGAAGGAATTAAATTCCTATGTGCTTTGTAGGAGAATAAAATTCTCTGAACTTAGGTCCTTACCTAAGTTTTAGATCTGCATGGCAGAATCTCCCCGATGAGATAGATCTGCTTCTGCAGATTTTCAACCAAAGGAAGAACTAAGTTCCTATTCAGAAGAGTTAAACTTTTAGATTGAGAATTAAATTCTCTTTTTATTTTGTGGGAGCTTATAGGATGATCTCTTACCTAGGATTTCTTTCTTTTCTAAAGAAACCTTTTTTTTCTCTCTGGAGAATTCAATTCTCTTTTCTTTTGTATTCTCTCTCTGTTGTTGTATCTCCTCTTTTTTCCTCTTCTCTTCTTAGCTCCTATTTATACGAGAAAGAAAAGAATCAGTTTGTTTAGTCCATCTTTCATTGAAAGATTTTTATTGATTTTGTAACCAATATGATCTTTTAGATCACTCGGTGAATTTTATTCCCCATTGGATTTTTAATCCAAAAGATATTTTATTTGTTGTTCCTGGCGGATTTTAGGAAAATATTTCCTTGTATAGAATATTTCTATAAATTGGTGATTTTTAATCACCATTGGATTTTTAATCCAACGGTGCTCCACTTTATAGAGCGCAATCTTTTTTGTTTGGAAAGATCTTCGGAAATATTTTTCCAATTAAGGCTTTTGATTCCTTTTAATCAGAATTTAATTCTATTAGTTCAGAGGGTTTAGGAGTCTATCACGTGTTGGCACGTGACCTCACTGATTAAGCAATTAATTAGAATTTGATTCTATTAGTTTAGAGGGCTCAGGAACCCATCACGTGTTAGCACGTGACCCCATCAATTAGGCTTTCAGGCACGGATAGACTCTGCTCATAAAAGGTCATGTGTCTGCACGTGAGGCCCGGTCACGTGTTGGCACGTGACCCCACCAATTAGGCTTTCAGGCGCAAGTAGACTTTGCTCATAAAAGGTCACGTGTCTGCACGTGAGGCCTGGTCACGTGTAAGCACGTGATGCCTGCTTTTTTAGGATTCTCCCCCTTTTTTGCAAGGGGACAAGTAGCTCTTGGCCGAAAATTTTGGCGGGAACAAATGCCCCCCACTACTTTGCCCACGTAAGCATGTACGTGGGTGAAGTAGTGAAGAGTTATGCATGGCCATAGAATTGAGGGCTTAGGAGACAAGTTTAGGGTCCTTGTAGCCTAAGACTTTTTCATCTTCATGAGCCGTAAGGGTCTCAAGAAGGTTTTTTCTCCCTACAAGTCGAGAGGATCTCATAGGTGCATATTCTCCCTAGAAATCATAAGGATTTCTAAGTGTTCATCGCCTCCGTGAGTCGTAAGGATCTCACTCGGGCATTTTTCCTTACGAATCGTGAGGACCCGTAAGTAGCTTCTTTATTTCATTGGCGAATGTGGCTTTGGGAAATGTGGCCTGCAGATGGTCTATCTTGACCTCCTTGTAAAGCAGTAATGGCTTAGGAAACAGGTTTAGATCTGCCGTCTAATACTTTTCAACTTTATGAGCCGTGAGGGTCTCATAAAGACTTTTCTCCCTACGAGTCGAGGGGATCCCGTAGGTGTAATTTCTCCTTAGGAATCGGGAGGATTCCTAAGTGTGCTTTCTCTTGAGAGTCGTAAGGATCTCACAAGAGAATTTTCTTCCTTACAAGTCGAGAGGACTCGTAAGTGATTGATGAGTTGACCTGCTCTCGAGTCAAAGCATTGCTTCGACGGGGAGGTCGAGGGTTGACTTTGGCCGTTTTCCACGGGGTCAGGATTGACTTTAGCCGTGTCCCATGGGGTCAGGGGTTGACTTTGGCCATATGGGGTCAAGATTGACTTTAGCCATACGGGGTCAGGATTGACTTTAGTCATACGGGGTCAGGATTGAGTTTGGCCATACGGGGTCAGGGGTTGACTTTCGGTTGTCTGTGCACCGCCGAGTCCTGGAACTGGGAACTTTGCCGCGGCTCCGCTTTGCTGACGTTGCACCTGTTGTAACGAGACAAATGTCGAGGTAGTCTCTAGGTTATCTGTGAACCGTCGAGATCTGGATCTAGGGACTTTGCCATGGCTCCGTTGGTTGATGTCGCGTTTGCATCCTGCTGGAATGAGGGGGAACGCCGTTGATGATCTCTAGGCTGTAGATATGGTCGTCGAAACTTGGAACTAGAGACTCTGCCATGGCTCCGTTTTGCTGACGTCGTATATTCCTGCAGAGACACTGATTTCTCTGCGGGTCGACGCGAATCGAGATGCTCTCGTCAAGGACGCTGATTTCCCTGAATCGAGGTTTTTGCCAAGGACACTGATTTCCTCGGAGTTGAGACGAATCGAGAGATTCCTGCAAAGACACTGATTTCCTTGCGGGTCGACACGAATCGAGATGCTCTCGTCAAGGATGCTGATTTCCCTGAATCGAGATTTTTGCCAAGGATACTGATTTCCTCGAAGTTGTGACGAATTGAGAGATTCCTGCAAAGACACTGATTTCCTTGCGGGTCGACGTGAATCAAGATGCTCTCGTCAAGGACGCCGATTTCCCTGAATCGAGGTTTTTGCCAAGGACGCTGATTTCCCTGGGGGTTGAGACAAATCGAGGTATTCCTGCAAAGACACTGATTTCTCTGCAGGTCGACGCGAATCAAGATGCTCTCGCCAAGGACGTTGATTTCCCTGAATCGAGATTTTTGCCAAGGACGCTGATTTCCCTGGGGGTTGAGACGAATCGAGGTATTCCTGCAAAAACACTGATTTCTCTGCGGATCGACGCGAATCGAGGGGCTCTCGTCAAGGACGCTGATTTCCCTGAATCGAGATTTTTGCCAAGGACGCTGATTTCCCTGGGAGTTGAAACGAATCGAGGTATTCCTGCAAAGACATTGATTTCTCTGCGGGTCGACGCGAATCGAGATTCTCTTATCAAGGACGCTGATTTCCCTGAATCGAGGTTTTTGCCAAGGACACTGATTTCCTCGGGTTGAGACGAGTCGAGGTATTCCTGCAAAGACACCGATTTCTCTGCGGGTCGACGCGAATTGAGATGCTCTCGTCAAGGACGCTGATTTCCCTGAATCGAGGTTTTTGCCAAGGACACTGATTTCCTCGGAGTTGAGACAAATCGAGAGATTCCTGTAAAGACACTGATTTCCTAGCGGGTCGACGTGAATCAAGATGCTCTCTTCAAGGACGCTGATTTCCCTGAATCGAGATTTTTGCCAAGGACGCTGATTTCCCTGGGGGTTGAGACGAATCGAGGTATTCCTGCAAAGACACTGATTTCTCTGCAGGTCGACGTGAATCCAGATGCTCTCGCCAAGGACGTTGATTTCCCTGAATCGAGATTTTTGCCAAGGACGCTGATTTTCCTGGGGGTTGAAACGAATCGAAGTATTCCTGTAAATACGCTGATTTCTCTGCGGGTCGACGCGAATCGAGATGCTCTCGTCAAGGACGTTGATTTCCCTGAATCGAGATTTTTACCAAGGATGCTGATTTCCCTGGGGGTTAAGACAAATCGAGGTATTCCTGCAAAGATACTGATTTTCTTACGGGTCGACGCGAATCGAGATGCACTCGCCAAGAACGTTGATTTCCCTGAATCAAGGTATTTTCCAAGGACGCTGATTTCCCTGGGGTTTGGTTGACTTATTTCCGAGACGGAGCGTTGATCCGGCAGGGAGGTCATTGGTTGACTCTAGGTTGTCTGTAGACCGTAGAGTCTTGGAATTAGGGACTTTGCCATGGCTCCGCTTTGTTGACATCGCGTCCAAATCCTGCTGGAATGAGAAGGAACGTCGTTGTTGGTCTTCTGGGATGCAGATGTTGCCATCGAGACTTGACTCTCCCTTTGACAAGGTCTGGTAGGAAAATGTGGTTCTCTTTCGTTTATGCCCATGGATTGTGTACAGGGGTCAGTATGGACTTACCTGCAGGGCAAAAATTTCATTATTTCATATATATTTTTTTGTTTTCTTTCCGCGTTGCTCTATCATTTCAGCATTTTGTATCGCGAAAGTCGTGATTGCCCAATCATTTCGGCTATTTTTCGCGGTGCCCAATCATTTCGGCTGTTTTTTTTACTCGCTATTTTTTATTGCAAGTTGCCCAATCATTTCGGCTATTTTTGTATGCATATATTTTTACTCGCTGATTTTTATTGCGAGTTGCCCAAACATTTCAGATATTTCATATGCATTTTTTCGAGTATGGAACTCAAGGTCTGATACTAATCTTGCATCAGTATCGCAGCGACTGGAATACTGCTAGGAGCGAATCATCATTTGACGTGAAAGGGCTTGGAACTTGATACCGATTTAGGCATCAGCATCGCTACAACTGGGATATTGCCAGGAGCGAATCATCATCTGCCTTGAAAAGACTTGGAATTTGATTCTGATTTAAGCATCAGCATCGTTACAACTGGGATATTGCCAGGAACGAATCATCATCTGCCTTTGTCGATTTAAACAAATATGGCTTAGCAAACAGGGTTAGAATCCTGTCGACTAAGGCTTTTGACTTTATGATCCGTAAGGGTCTCATAAAGGTGTTTCTCCCTAGGATCCCGTAGGTGCGTTTTCTCTTTAAAAATCATGAGGATTTTTAAGTGTATGTTCTCTTATAAGTCGTAAGAATCTTATAAGAGTGTTTTCTCCTTATAAGTCGAGAGGACGTACAAGGGTTTGTTCACCGTGCGAGCATATCCCTAGTCGCTAGTGGGACTTTGTTAAGAAAATGTTTATTCGTGCCCATGAATTGTATACAAAGGTCAGCATTGAACCGCTTGTAAGGCAGAATCGGGGTGTATGATGGCTTAAGAACAGGTTCAGATCCCTGTAGCTTAAGGCTTTTTGAATCCTATGAGCCGTGAGAGTCTCAAAGGGAGAATTCTCCTTACGAGTCGTGAGGATCTCGTAAGTGCGTTTTCTCCTTAGGAATCGTAGGGATTCCTAAGTGTGTTGCTCTCTTGTGAGTCGTAAGGATCTCACGCAAGTATTTTCTCCTTACAAGGTCGAGAGGACCTTGCAAGTGTCTTTTAACGAGATTGCGCCCTTTCAGATTTTCACAAACTCGCCGGTAGCCCTGCTGTTTTTACTCACGGAGACCTTTCGGGTTTTCATCCGTGACCATCTCGCTTATGGACATACCGGTTTATTTTTCGAGTCTGCGCCCTTTCGGGTTTTCACAAACATCGCCGGTAGTCCTGCTGTTTTTACACACGGCGCCCTTTCGAGTTTTCATCCGTGCCCATTTTGCTTGTGGACATACCATTTTTTTTGTCGGCCTTGGGATGCTGCGGTCCGTTGTAGTTTATAGACGTCTCGGTCAATTGCAAGTTTTAGGACATTGCGGTCCATCGTTAGTTTAGGGACGTTTCGGTCCGTTGCAAGTTTTAAGACATTGCGGTCCATCGTTAGTTTATGGACATTTCGGTCCGTTGCTAGTTTAGGGACATTTTGGTCCGTATCTAGTTTTAGGACATTACGGTCCATTGTTGCCATATTTGAGGCAAATTTCTAGTTTACGGACTTTTCGGTCCATAGTAACTTTGAGGCGAAATTTCGCCGTATGCTCTATGAACAAGTAGGTTTCCCCTTGATAGACCTTGTCACATAATCCAAGGATTTTGGTATTGCTCCTACCCCAGCTCCTCTACGTTATCTCCTAACGCCGAGTGAGCTTCTTTATTACTTAGAGACAAATGAGAGATCATGTGGCAACTCGCCACATAATCTTCGAGTTCCTCTGACAAGTCGTCTCCCTCATCATTGTCGTTATCTTCACTTTCAAGGATGTGATTGAGAAACTATTGAAGCGTGACTGGGGTTCGTGCCTTCTGGTTGTATTCCTTCAACGCATCAATATGCTTTTGCAGATCCGTGCGCTTGTCGTTAGACTGCGCAGGCTTTTTTGTCTTCTTCTTTTTCTTCGAAGACTTTGACGGCTGGGCCTGGGTGTTTTGCCCATTGCTACTAACTCTCGGCGTTGGGCGCGGTTTTAGGATTCCCTCAATGATCTCAGGCTCTAGCGGGCTTTTCCACCTGATTTCCGGGCATGTGTGAAGATCCTTCAGCATTCTTTTCGTCTTGACTGAAAGAGCGACCTCCCATGGAGCTTCTTCTATAAAAGAGCACGATGCCCCCGGTGTGTCCACCCCTTTAGGAGTATGCTGTTGTGGCGGATTCACCTTCCAGTTTTCAGATAGCGCGAACTTGCCCTGTTGGTATTGGTCTTCAACCCAGTTTTTGAAGACGTAGCAGTCTTCGATCGGATGGCCCAATACTCGGTGGTAGGGGTAGTAATTAGGATCGTTGACGTCGTTTGGTCACGGTGGATGTCTCGACTCCGGTAGAGTGATGAGCCCATTGCGCACTGCCAGTTCAAACAGTTTCCTTGTTTTATTCCGGGGAAACGAGTAAGGACGTCTCAACTTCTCATCGAGAGATTGCCGCTTGTTGCTTTGGTGAACAACCAGTCTCGGGCCACTCGGTTGCTGTTGAGCATTGGCGACGAAGATAGCTTTCCCTTTACCCCTTTTATTTCGAAGCTCCGTTTTCGACGAGGACGGCTTATGTCCCATCTGGTCCATTTAGGTCAGCTTGTCAATTAAGGTCTGGAAGGTGGTCGGCTTGAAGAACATCATGAACTGGGACATGGTCGCCTGCGGATCAAGAGTACCCACAAACATGCCTACCGCAGGAGCTTCTTCGATGCGTTGTTCACACTTCGACCATAGATTCCGCCACCGTATTGCATACTGCACCCATGTTTCGCCTGGCTTCACTCTGGCGTTAATTAATGTGGTGATTGGGGTGCGTTCGCTGGCACTTGCGAAACGCTGGGTGAATAACAGCTCTATCTCCGTGAATATTTTGACGGAGTCGTTTGGAAGCTCCGAATACCATTTGAAGGTCATCTCCGCCAAGCTGCCAACGAATTGGCAAAGCAGCAGCTTATCGTCACCTCCGGTGTTGCCGCATAGAGCCCTAAATTGAGCCACGTGCTGGTGTGGATTCCCCGTCCCCTTATATACATGGAATTTAGGGATCGTATATCCCAGCGGGTACTTTATTTGGTCGTACCAACCCGGATAGGGTCGTCCAGTCTTAACAATTTGCCCAGCCGCTTCATTCGCCTGATGAACTCGTATCTGCTAAGCGATATAGTCATCCAGGGCGGCTTGGGAGATGGTCTCCTCCTTGGCTGCTGAACAAGCTAGAAGAGGGTTCGATGTCTCCCCTCTATCGTCCTCAAGGATAATCGGAGGGTCTTCATCCGGAGGATTCGGTTGTATCATCATCCCGACCATGTCTTGGAAGAGAAGCGTCATTCGTTTTATATTGGCCGCTTGTTCCGCTGCTTCTCTGTCCTTCTTTTCGAGAATTCTGCGGAGGAAGTCAACATCGGTTTCCTGTTCATGACGCTGCTCCGATAACGCCTCCATGCTTTCTTTTGGCCCAGTGAGTGCAGCCATTTGCGTTAGCATTTTCTGAAGCTTCTGTTGCTGCTCCTGGGCTTTTGTCACAGATCGCGTAAGCGGTCGATGACCCGTAGAGATACGGCTATCCTCTTTCCTGGATGCCATAAAAACAGTATGGACCACTATGCCCCCCGACTTGGGGCGTTTGGGTTCAGTAGTCTTGCGATTCATCGCAGACTCAGGGATTTTCTCCGGCCTTCTCCTTTTGTGGGCGGTCGAAGTTGGTGGGGCCGTTGCAGTGGGCACCCGAGTAGATGACGTCTCCTGCGATATGACAGGGTGGTCTTTTTCTTGCCGAACCTTTATCTTTTTCTGTCGGCGGGAGTAATCTGGATCAATCATCGAGTCTTGGACTTGACGCCGGACCTTGTAAACTTTAGAGGACAGTCGCTGAGGGGGCTGCTCTGGCTTCGCCTTTGTGATCTTTTCAACAGGAGGAGGAGAATTTTTTAGCATGGCAGTTGGCAAATTCCTGCGCACCCTGTTAAGTAGTTCAAAGTTGTTCCTAGTTAGAACAGCAGCATCAATTTCCACCGTTGGAGCCGGCGGAGTCAATCCAGAAGGGGAATTGCCCCCAGCCTTCCTTACTCGGCGCCAGTGGCGACGTCGAGCATGTCAAACCGACGGTACTGGCTCAGCTATAGGGGTGGCTTGATCGTGCCTCCTGTTCTGGTCAGGTGCTGTTATTAGCGCCAGCCTATTGAAAACGGACGTTCGCTGAGTGGGAATAGCCAACCTGTCGAAGGCAGACTTTCAAGCAGGAGCAGTCTTGGTGACTTCGTTTGGAGCGAGAGCCGAAACAGTCAGTCTTGCAAAGACCAACTCCTTAGTAGGGGAAGCCGCTTTAGCGGCTTCAGGAGCAGGAATGGCTATCCTCTTCGGGATAACCCTTTCCGGTATCGCAGGCTTCTTCACAGGCCCATTGGAGCTTCGGCCCAATCTGTTAAAGACTGAGGCGCTTGGTTTGGGTAACCCATTAAGAGGGGCCGCAGTAGTGGTAAGCCGATCAAAGACCGACTTCTTCTGAGCTTCTTGCGATGGTACAAAGGCGTTGAAGCTCATCGGCGGGAGCATGGTCCTGAAGAATAGCTCTGTGGTGGTTTGCATCACCTGGTCCACCGGCATTGTAAAAACGGAGGCCGCCTGAAGCCCGTAGTTCTCTCCTCCAGCAGGGACGGAGTGAAAGTTATTGCCGTTGTTGCAGCTTGTGCAGTTGAAAGCCATTTGATCTTCTGTTTTCTGCACGAAGCAAGATACCAAATCTTAGTATTTAAAATCCAACGGCAACCATGTCAAACCGCGACTTGTTCACGAAACACGACACACGAAGTGTGGAGTGGAAAGAGGAAGAGGTCCCACCGGGCGTGCCAGAATCTGTTCTCCGCCGAACACAGAGACGCGACCGCGTAGGTCCGTCTTGCCAGAATTTCGAGGGCAGATGCTAATTGGTGCTATCCGTCTACCTCTCCGAAGATACCAAGTTGATTTATGGCACCATGTATCGAAGGTTTAGACGGATGCGGCCGATGTAGCAGACTTCGTCGGATTCCCCCTCGTTTGAAGGGTTTTTGATTGTGGGGACGCTCTTCCCTGCAGGCGCAAGCCCCTACAGTTAATTACGCTACCGCATAGCGGTAACCACTTTCTCCTTCTCCAGATGGTCACTTCATGTCGTGGGTGTTTGTTTTGTTTTTGGTTGCCCGTGGATTGTATACGGAGACTAATTTATGTTGTCGCTCGTAGGGCGTGGATTAGTCCAAATCCGTATTTTCTTAGAATTGGGTTTGGGTTGGATTTAAGGATATGTTAGTCTCATTTGAGACTAAGATCGACTTAAACGTTTGTTAAGGATACGTTAGTCTAATTTTTAGACTAAGATCAACTTAACAGTTTGTTAAGAATACGTTAGTCTAATTTTAGACTAAGATCAACTTAACGGGATCATTTAGATCCAACAAAAGAGCATCTGGGCTCTATTGTTTTAGTTTAGGGACTTTACGGTCCAGTTTAAAGACATCATAGTCTGTAAAGTTTAAGGACATCATAGTCCATGAGTTTAAGGACCCCACAGTCTATAATAGTTTAGAGACGTCATAGTCTGTAAAGTTTAAGGACATCATAGTCCATGAGTTTAAGGACACCACAGTCCAAGGTTAAGGACATCATAGTCCATGGGTTTAAGGACCCCACAGTCCAGGGAATGTCTGGTTGTCGGGACCCGTCACCTCTTTGAATACGTTGAAGGATTACAAAGACAAATATCAGAGGAGTGAAGAGATGTACCCTTGAACCAATATTGATTGGGGGATCTGTAGTTGAATTGATTTAAGGATCGTTAATTAAGATCAACTTAAATGTTTGTTAAGGATACGTTAGTCAAATTTTAGACTAAGATCTACTTAACAGGATCGTTTAGATCCGACAAAAGAGCATTTGGGCTTTGTTGTTTAGTTTAGGGACATTGCGGTCCATTATTAGTTTAAGGACATTACGGTCCATAATTAGTTTAAGGACATTACGGTCCAAGGTTAAGGATATCATAGTCTATGGGTTTAAGGACCCCACAGTCCAAGGGTAAGGACATCATAGTCCATGGGTTTAAGGACTCCACAGTCCGTAGTATGTTTGGTTATCGGGACCCGTCACCTCTCTGAAGACGTTAAAGGATTACAACGACAAATATCAAAGGAGTGAAGAGATGTACCCTTGAACCAATGTTGATTGAAAGGCTTCTGGGTTTCGCTTTGAATGTCATATGAGATGACCAATTTTGGAAGACAAGAGTGTACTTGAGATTCAGTCAAAAGAAAAGGGTATTGCCTCTGGAAAACTTAGCTAGCTCAAGCTAAGATTGACTTGGATATAGTGTTAAACACTAGAGTACGCTCAACTATCATGTGTTCCCACGTGATGTGCTCAGAATAGTGTTAAACACTAGTAATGCAGCGCACAAAATAGTGTTAAACACTAAAAAAAAGAGGCGCTCACGTGGGGTCACGTGAGATGCTTGAGTATTAGGCCCAAACTTCCTTTATTTTGTTCTCAGAATATGCAAGTAAGTGTTAAACACTTAGCCTTCATAGCCA
The DNA here is from genome assembly GCA_030015575.1 of Agapanthus africanus. Lineage (NCBI taxonomy): Eukaryota > Viridiplantae > Streptophyta > Magnoliopsida > Asparagales > Amaryllidaceae > Agapanthus > Agapanthus africanus. Next base: position 893,751,093 of record JASDDO010000019.1, read on the forward strand.
TCACGTGTGGGCACGTGATGGGTACCCATGCACTGGATATCGAAAGGATTTGCTAGGGGTCACGTGGCGACACATGAGAGCGCACAAAATCTATTCTGAGTTGGCTTTGTTCTCTTTATTTTGAGGGATTTATCCAAGGGTCGCGTGGGAGCATGTGACCCCATCTCATCCATTCTTTTTTTGACCATTGAGGGGAGGGTTACTGTCACACCCCGAAAGAGCACGTGACTGGCCCTTGAACCATATGAAGTCTATAGGACTCCATCTGATCCAAGTAAGCCAAAAGCCCAGAAATCTAATACCATTTTAAGAATAAATAAACAACAAGCAATATACTATACAACGCCGGATGGCGAGGATCAAAATTTAAAAGAAACCTAGATAAGCATGAAAACTGTAACACTACTAAGCGCGACTCTAAGGTCGAAATAATACATCACTAGTGTCTGAGTCTGAAACAATATACAAGTTTTTGGTTGATGGAATTTCTAGATACAATGAATAATACAAGTATAACGGCGGTTCTGATACAAAGAACCCACCTACCAAGCAAATTACCCGCAAAGGAAAACAGTGTGCCAGAAGTGCCGCTATGGAACCTGTACGGCAAGCCCTGCAAGAACTGTGGCACAACGGGGTGAGTTGCCAACTCGTGAATAGAAAATATCTACAAGCAGAAATCGAATGCAAGACATAATCCTAAGTCAATACAATCAGTATATTACATAACCCTCAAGAGTAAGTCTGAAGCATGAAAATGTGGCAGTATAACATCTAATCATGTAGGTAGTGCCAAGTACTCGTGCCAGTGCCTCAGATAATAACATGTCATAATGTAAGGTATGTCTGCATGAAGTAAACATGATGAAGTATCAAATGGATGTCAATACACATATACTAGCGTCCCATTCCACTAATATTGGTGTAAGGGTATATATATAACAGCGCCCTCGTACCCTATTAAATATACAAATGAAGTATGATCAATGTAGTCAAGGTCTGTATGTAATCAATGTCTGTATAAACGTGGAACCCGTCCACCCGTCACCCAATGACAATAAAAGTCATGCATGCAAATATGAGGATATAATCAAAATCATGGAAATCATCATGAAACACATGCCTAGCATCGACACGTAAATCCTCATCTATCGGGCTCCGTCAGTCCGGATCAGCCCACGGGCTATGTCTGCGGAATCGGCCCTCGGCCCCGGCAGTACGCCATATCCATCCATCGACTCTGGTCAGTATCCTCTGGATAACCGCCAGGTCCAACCAATCACCGGTAGGTAGTAGTCCCTCTGCCAGGCTCACCGTCTACTACACAGCGAAACCGTTCTCGTCCCGGGATACCATACCGGTGTAGGGTTCCTAGGCACGCTAATGAGGTCTCACAAGGCATCAACCATGCCAATTTCAAATTTTACGGGTGCCGAGAAACCCTAATACGGATCGTTAACTAGAATTTTAGGCGACAAAGCAACTAGTTAACAACTTAACTACGAGTAAACGGAAATACAACCTTTGTAGATCCGGTCCTCCACCTCCATAGCTCCGCAATGAAGTCTCCTCGCTGTCCAAATGGAAACCGGGGCTCTAGCGTCGGCTTCATCGGAGAAAAAGCGGGCTAGGTCATCGACGACGATGCCGAAGATGATCTACGTCGAGGCATCACTAGATCAAGCTCCGACTTCACCAAGTCAAGAAAACTCGTGAAGGAAACACCCTATACTACTTGGCAAGAGGTAGAGGATGAAGAAATAGGAGGTGGGTTCACTTTAGAATTGGATTTCTCACTCTTTTCATCAAGTTGCCATTGATGAGGAAAGCTTTTTCTTCAAGAAGAAGATGAAGAAGAAGAAGATAATATTATGATAAGTTAATTAAAAGGAATAATAAAAATGAATACTTATCATATCATAACCTTAGTTAGGTGTAGAGAATAGACCATGGTTAGTTATGATGGTTAGGGTTAAGCAAGAGACAAGAATGGTGGATTAGGTCAAAGCTTCATGAAGCTTCAACAAAACAACAAATAAAGCCACCATTCTTTTCTTATCATTTCCAAAATGAATAAACAAATAAAAGAATGAATAAGCAAAACCCTAATCATCATTTTAACCATGGTTTAGTTCTTTACACTTAACCAAATAAGCATGTATCATCAAACATGATACAATCATGTGCACAAAAGTATATCACATATACAACTTGCACAATTCAAGTGAGAAAATCCATTTAAAGTGAACCAATACTAGTTAATGCAAAGTAATATATCAAATATATAATTATGCATTAAATCATTAAATCAACACTTGATTCAATGATCCGGTCATATCGCATATAACCGACTAGTATTCAATGTATCGGCTTATCGAATCATCCCTCGATTCGATAACTAGGTTATATCGCATATAACCATTCGATACATTCATCGCGAGAATAGAATACGGTATCACATACACGCATTATTCTCGGTCCCGCACATATCTCATATGCGCTCCTATTTCGTTTCGCTTGAGCCAGGAAACCTCTGTGTAGGACTCTAAAGAGTAGTCAATACGCCGGCAGCAGATGATGATCATATCAAACACCCACAAGCCGCAACCGGTCTGCTAAACGTAACGGCCACCCGGGTATTGAGCGATCAGAAGATCGACGAGCAAGCCCGCTCACACTCCTGTGAATCCAACCAGTAACACTTACCATACAGTCCGGTCTGATCGTCTGATATGTCGCATATCTCGCCTAGGGATGGTAAACGTCAGACCCCAATAGCTTGATAAGTCGTGTCGATATGAGGTCTATAACAATTCGAGAAACTACTGGTAACACTTACCAGTAAATCTCAGCAACCCTGGCCAGGGATTTCCGGTTATAGCCAATCGAACACAGCGCAACATCAACCCCCTATACCGGGAGAGACGAATCCCCTCCTATCGCTCATTGCCTCCATGTGACTCGGGACTGTACCCAAAAACCACCATTTTGCATGCCCTCTTGGACGTGGTAAGATGGAAATCAAAGCACAGTGGGAACCACACAAGACTCTATGACGATCTCGGGTCAACATACTACTCTGTACCAGTGTCACCAGAGAACTGCCATCTGACGTAAGGTATAATACCATCTGGGAGTTCTCGGCGAGTCCGTCCAGTGTACCCAGTCTTCACTGAGCACCCGTATATCATCTCTGATGTCAAACACCAATGGATATGGGATCATCCATCGCCCATCTGTATGGGTCGAGAAGGTATACGCTAGTCTACTCTGGTATATCGATGCCCCGTCTCGATATACCCACGACTAGGAACTTTGAAGGATGTACTTATGGACTACCATGTCCTCACTAGTATGATCCGCATCATAGTCCAGGTAGTCAAGTACACATCCTAAGGGCTTTACCAACATGTAACAGAGAGACAATTGGTGTACACGTTAAGCTAAAGAGCAACCAGATAGCATACTATCATGTCGAGCAAGAAAGTCCTCCCTATATATGTCCAAGCATCCACTACAATATACATCCTATGTATATTAATGGCCTCTAGGGCATACATATAACTAACAACCGGGTCCACCATGTACCCGTAATCGGCCTCATCCAACTCCTCGATTCGGGTTCACACATATCACTCTCGCACCGAGAAAACACATGGTGGACGCACCGAAATATCATATCAAGGGAAACCGGGTTTTTTAATAATTAACTATTTTCTTTGAAATATCCACGGTTCCCCAAATCCAGAAATAAACATGGAAACAACATATCTCAATGCGTAATCTAAGCAAGTATGAAGGTATCAAAGTATGTGTACAAGTATGAGTATGTGACATATAAAGGAAATGCAAGTATAACAGTATATCATGCAACACGGAATAATAGTATGCACATACAAGGTCATATCCTGATGCAATAATGCTACTGTGTAGTGACCTGGCAATTATCGATGATGAAGTGTGTGAGCCGACAAGCAAGTGTATGTGGAACATACGCATCATCGATAATGGTGCTAGTGTCCTAGCAACATGATAGTAATATAACAATAAACATATGCAAAGCAATGTGAGTAGCATGAATATGTGGAAATAGAATAATCAACGCAACAGGAAAGAATCTACACCCACATGTATATGTCATGCAGTTCTGCCATCTGAAATAAGAATGACTCGGGTCCAGTTAACATCTACTATGCAAACTACAGATCTAAGTATCAAGTCAATCGGGAGGGGTATGGAAACCACCTAAATCTGAGTCGATATACGAATATATATATACACTAGTCGGTGATCTTGCCTCAATAGTATCACGTACGACACGGTATATCATTTAACATCCTCGAGTCATGAGAGCGGATCTAACATCAATAGAAAGCTCGTACGGTAAATCGTCGTACGGCATCCCAATACCTGGGTACGGGTCTGTATCACATTCCTCTCATCAAATATCAGGTATCATTATCATCATATCACATAATCTGGGGTACAGATCTAAGTCTAGTACAAATCAATACCATCTATATAAGTATGAAAGCGGGGGTAAAACACATGCCCAACGGCCCGCTAAGATCACATGTCGTACCGCAAGTACAAATCACATCACATCGCCGATCTCACGGCACAATGCCCAAAATCATCGACTCATCTCCAATGTCATCTAATATCATTATCAACACTGTGTAAGTATAGTGAATATGCAAGGGTGCGCGTGTGGTGTAAACCTATTCTAGGGTTCGTGACTATGAACTATACTAGTTTATTGCTAACCCTAAGCTAACCATACTACACCTAACACAATATCCATGACACACTATAACTATCAAACATAATATATAGTATACCAACTATGGACTGTGAGGGTGCTATACGCCATCCACCCGACTTCCCCCAGTAGATATAATCTACTCACTTTGCGTCTTTATTTGTCGACGTCTCCACGCGCTTTACTTGTCGTCCCGAAGTCTTCATGGGGTACCTACACATCAAAGTATCGTATATGCGTATTAAAACCAAATCCAAACTAACACGGCACACGAAACCCAAAACGATACGATAAGGGGCCTATAAGTTAGAACCTATGGGCACGCCTTCAAAACCATCAACAAATACTCGATATCGTCGTATAAACGCCAATTAGTCGAGGTAAATCACAATACACAATTCAGAACTAAAAATACGGAATACGGAAACACGAATCCAAAACAGCAACTTAGGAAATAGGCTACAGATTTCACCATAGGTCAAATTAGACAAATCTAGATATTCCAGGGGCCTAGTCTACACATGTAGGAGCTACAGAACCAGAACGAGGCAAAATGGTGGGGTCCAGGCCGCAATTTGCGGCCAAACAGGATAAATCTGCGGCCGGGTCTAGGAGTTAGGGGCTAGGGTCTTGGGGTTAGCTTCCAGGGTGCCTGCACATGTCACTGTCCATTCAATACTATTTTCAGAGACTCGGGTTGATAGCAGATCTCAAATAACCTTCACAGATTCCACAATCTTTCCGATATCGGTTTCTAAATCCGTATTCCGGGCCTTAAGTCTCAGGTTGGGGTCTCAATTCATGCACTAAGGTGTTGGTATAGCCTTTACTGAACTCAATTTCATATTACAACTCATAATTTCCTCAAACCCTAACTAGGTTTTCTTTAAGTCCACAAAATCAACAATATCGGTTCAATCTAAACATGGGGGTATAAGTAATGCTAAAACTAAGCTAATAGTCCAGAAAATACCTCATTTGGCAACTCAAGAATTTTCTTGAGTTGCCCTTAGTGGCCAAAATCCTTGCTTCCTTGGTCCAATGTGTAGATCCTGAGCTTGTGCACACTTTTAATGAAATGAGAGTGGGGTTTTGGAGTTGTTTTCATGGTGATTTGAGGCATTGAAGTTGGAGGAAGGGGGAGGAAGCAGGAGCAGCAGCAGCCATAAAAGGGAGAGGGAGGGAAAATGAATGAGGAATGAAGGAAATGGCCAAGTCTTGGTCAACACATCTCACCCTCTCATTCTCTCACTTACCCATACCCAATATAATAATCCTTTCCCATTTCTTTTCTTTTCTTTTTCTCTCAAAATCCTTCTCCCAAGAATAGTAAACCCAAAGTGAGAAACCATGATAGAAAATGCATAAGTGTAGGAAAAAGATGTGTGCTTGTTTTGCACAAAATTACTAAAAAACCGATTAGCGAATTTTAATCGCGATTAGCACTAAATTAGCATATAACTAACCAATTAAACTTAGAAATGGCATAATTCTCTAATTTACCCTATTTTAGAATTTCCTTAATTTTTCCCTATTTATTTGTATTTAATTATACCGAATTATTAAAATATTCAATAAAATAATATTAAATTATAAATATTCCCTAAAAATAATATTTCTATTATTTCGAAATGTTACAATCTACCCCTCTTAAATAAATTCGGTCCCCGGATTTAAATTTAAACCCCCAACACTAAAATGTTTCAGCAAAATCCAAATTGTCAGGGCTCCGAAAACATCAATACATAGCGAATATCATCGAAGTGTACTGCTCTACTAGAAATCAATCCACAAAATGTATACAAGAATATCCGGTGCGTCTGGTGCGCACGGAAACAAAATCCATGTATGTGTCAAACAGGTGAACAAAACAACATCTAGGTGTAACTGGTGCACGAAACATCTGTCGTAGGCAACGTGTGTGCCTGACAGCAAAATCAGGCGCATTTGACATGCACGAAGAATTCGATTTAGTGCATCTGGCGTGCACCAAGATCGTAAATCAAAACCAAATCATAAGTACCGTCGTCGGTAGTGCCTTCTTCAAGGTCGAGAAGGAGTCGGTGCATCCAATGCTAGCAGCGCAAGATATCTACTTGCGTCTTGCTCACGGTCTGGCGTCCTCTGACTCTGGGTCCTTATCTTCTCTGCGGGTTACCTACCTCGCAGTCAATCGGCTCATCGGCCCTGTCAGGTGTGCTAACGGGGACGATTCCGTTCTGGCACTTCTCTGGTCATCTCTCGGTCAATCCTCACGACCACTCGTAAAGCAGTATGTCACTGGCGTCGGCCTCTGGCTCTCTGAATGCACATCACGCATCTGATCCTGGGTGCAAACATCATTGCAGCAATGTCCTGGAAGGAATCCTGCTCAAGGTCTCTTCCGATCTTGCCTATGCCGAACTATACGGATGCTGTCTCTCTTGCATAATCTCTTCTCACTCGATGGACATCTGTGTCCTCAGCACAACATTTTCTCGGAAATTGGTCACATTCTAATGCCTCTGTAAGCATATCAGGTCTCTAGTCTCGATAGGAAGTAATGACAGCTCGTCAGCGTCTCGCACGAACCTCTGGTTCCACTTGTCTCTATCATCGTCCCCTATGGCGTCACGCCATGCTATCTACGCACTGCACTGTTCTCGGCCACAGTCAATCCGAAGTCTCTCGCACGGACTCGAAATCGCGTACTCTGTAGCTTCACCATTCTATAGAAGATGTCTGGCCGAACAGTTCCTCGGGAACGCGTCCCAACCATCGGAGGAATACTCAATACTCGTTCGTCCTTGATCAATTCGCAACGCATCTGGGTAAGGTCCTTTATCCGAACCTGGTCAACTACTTTGTCGACGATGCCGAACTCTGGCCTACTAAGTGTGCGCAATATGACCACTCCTGGGTCTAGGTCTTCTTGTATCGTATTCCAGAAAGGTCCTGTCTAGGTTTCTCTCTCAAATCTCATTCCTGCCGAATTGCCCGGAAGTCATTATCCATTGCTGAAGCTAATTCTTATTCCGGAAAGGCTGCGTACTTATCGCGCCTCTTTCTGGAAGATATATCCATATACAACGCCTCTGGGTGCGTATCACATCTCTGATGTCAGCGGAGTGGGACGTCATCTCGTCGAAATCTCTTGCGAACTCTTTTCTTTACTCTGCTTCAATGTCAACTGATTCGGACTCGTCTCATAGTGGCTGCATGGACTGTGCTCCAATAGCTATACTCGTATCTGGAGTCTCCCAAGCAAAGCATCCCATCACATGATATCCGAATGATGTCGAAACATTCGATCGACTCGTCAGAACCTTATAACCCCCCAAGAGATCAACATCTCGAGTACAGTTTAATAGTATCGAGTACATGCCACAGCGTCGGTGGTCCAGCCGTAGAAGGGCAAACCCAAGCCTCACTAATGGCGCCGCGGAACTGCCGCAAACCCTAAGGTTCAAAGGCTTTCACACGGTCATTAAGTCGAGTTAGGGTTTCATTCTTCTAGAGGGTCCATAGAATCACCTGCATGTCTTCCCGTATACTTTAAACTTGGAAAATGGGCTCCTGACATTCGATCGTCTCTATCGACTCTCAACGAACCTGCGTGAAGTCGTCTCTAGCTGGAAACAATCTATCTGATGACCTCGCATCGGTAAACGAACGAACCACATGTCCTAGTCATTCATCCTCAGGTGACTAGCGACCGTCCATCATATCTCTAAGTATATGCTCATGCTGCAGTAGCTCCAACCATCCGGCGATATCTCGTCATTTGCAGCAGCAACTGGCTCATTCACCTGTACGCCGAACAACGCCTCATTCCTCCAGGAAAGGCGATACATTGGCGGTCATCTCCGAATCGGTCTGCTCTAGATCTGAGTAAGACTCTCCACACTGGAAATCTTCAACTCAACTGGGCCCGCTCCGGCGCATAAATCGGACGAATCACCTTCGTCTCTCAAATCGGGTAGACTAGCTATCATCTGTCTCATATCTGCCTGGAAGCTCCGGCAATCTCAGCCCGTAAGCTCCGGAAGCGACATCCTGTCAATCTCAGCAACAGCTGGTCCATCTGTCTGCACGGTAGGCGACATCATAATCTCTGAGGTATGCTGTATATCAACAGTCCTCTCTCAACTGGCAGCTCTAACAATGGCCCGATTATCCGGTGCAAGACCAAGCACTCGCCTCCACTAGAGGTCACAGTCACCAATACTAACTCGAGACGTTCCCATGTCACCAGAAAACACAATGGTCGGCCCTCGTACCATACGAGCTCGCACCGACCGTAACCCTAGCAGCAGCCCAAACTGCGCTCAAACATGGCGACAGGAACCTCAATCGAGTATCGAAGAGAGCAGATCAATGGCAAGAAGGAGAACAACAGATCCAAAGTGGATACATGATCATAAGAAGGAACAGCATCAAAGAAGGTATGATCATGAAGCTAGTAGTATCGAGGATCTCAAATGGATGTATAATCATGGATATGAAGAGAATCACTGATCTCGAAAATATGTACATCCTAAGGTTCCTTAAGCGGAGTGGCGTGTCGTAAGTATGCCGCGGAACATACCCACGGTACGTCACTCTACTTTAGTCACCTATTCCATCAACCAAGGGTCATCCTACGCGACGAAAGTTCGGGTCTAATACCCCCTCGACTAAGTCTAAGTTCCGTAAGGTCAAGCCTAAGTTCCGTATATATATAGACGCCCTAGGCTCCACATAGTCAAACTTAGACTCGAACCAAGGTCAACCTAGCGCTCTGATACCAACTTTGTCACGCCCCGAAAGAGCACGTGACTGGCCCTTGAACCATATGAAGTCTATAGGACTCCATCTGATCCAAGTAAGCCAAAAGCCCAGAAATCTAATACCATTTTAAGAATAAATAAACAACAAGCAATATACTATACAACGCCGGATGGAGAGGATCAAAATTTAAAAGAAACCCAGATAAGCATGAAAACTGTAACACTACTAAGCGCGACTCTAAGGTCGAAATAATACATCACTAGTGTCTGAGTCTGAAACAATATACAAGTTTTTGGTTGATGGAATTTCTAGATACAATGAATAATACAAGTACAACGGCGGTTCTGATACAAAGAACCCACCTACCAAGAAAATCACCCGCAAAGGAAAACAGTGTGCCAGAAGTGCCGCTATGGAACCTGTACGGCAAGCCCTGTAAGAACTGTGGCACAACGGGGGTGAGTTGCCAACTCGTGAATAGAAAATATCTACAAGCAGAAATCGAATGCAAGACATAATCCTAAGTCAATACAATCAGTATATAATATAACCCTCAAGAGTAAGTCTGAAGCATGAAAATGTGGCAGTATAATATCTAATCATGTAGGTAGTGCCAAGTACTCGTGCCAGTGCCTCAGATAATAACATGTCATAATGTAAGGTATGTCTGCATGAAGTAAACATGATGAAGTATCAAATGGATGTCAATACACATATACTAGCGTCCCATTCCACTAATATTGGTGTAAGGGTATATATATAACAGCGCCCTCGTACCCTGTTATATATACAAATGAAGTATGATCAATGTAATCAAGGTCTGTATGTAATCAATGTCTGTATAAACGTGGAACCCGTCCACCCGTCACCCAATGACAATAAACGTCATGCATGCAAATATGAGGATATAATCAAAATCATGGAAATCATCATGAAACCCGTGCCTAGCATCGACACGTAAATCCTCATCTATCGGGCTCCGTCAGTCCGGATCAGCCCACGGCCTATGTCTGCGAAATCGGCCCTCGGCCCCGGCAGTACGCCCATATCCATCCATCGACTCTGGTCAGTATCCTCTGGATAACCGCCAGGTCCAACCAATCACCGGTAAGTAGTAGTCCCTCTGCCAGGCTCACCGTCTACTACACAGCGAAACCGTTCTCGCCCTGGGGTACCATACCGGGTCCACCATGTACCCGTAATCGGCCTCATCCAACTCCTCGATTCGGGTTCACCCATATCACTCTCGCACCAAAAAAACACATGGTGGACGCACCGAAATATTATATCAAGGGAAACCGGGTTTTTAAATAATTAACTATTTTCTTTGAAATATCCACGGTTCCCCAAATCCAGAAATAAACATGGAAACAACATATCTCAATGCGTAATCTAAGCAAGTATGAAGGTATCAAAGTATGTGTACAAGTATGAGTATGTGACATATAAAGGAAATGCAAGTATAACAGTATATCATGCAACACGGAAATAATAGTATGCACATACAAGGTCATATCCTGATGCAATAATGCTACTGTGTAGTGACCTGGCAATTATCGATGATGAAGTGTGTGAGCCGGCAAGCAAGTGTACGTGGAACATACGCATCATCGATAATGGTACTAGTGTCCTAGCAACATGATAGTAATATAACAATAAACATATGCAAAGCAATGTGAATAGCATGAATATGCGGAAATAGAATAATCAACGCAACAGGAAAGAATCTACACCCACATGTATATGTCATGCAGTTCTGCCATCTGAAATAAGAATGACTCGGGTCCAGTTAACATCTACTATGCAAACTACAGATCTAAGTATCAAGTCAATCGGGAGGGGTATGGAAACCACCTAAATCTGAGTCGATATACGAATATATATATACACTAGTCGGTGATCTCGCCTCAATAGTATCACGTACGACACGGTATATCATTTAACATCCTCGAGTCATGAGAGCGGATCTAACATCAATAGAAAGCTCGTACGGTAAATCGTCGTACGGCATCCCAATAGCTGGGTACGGGTCTGTATCACATTCCTCTCATCAAATATCAGGTATCATTATCATCATATCACATAATCTGGGGTACAGATCTAAGTCTAGTACAAATCAATACCATCTATATAAGTATGAAAGCGGGGGTAAAACACATGCCCAACGGCTCGCTAAGATCACATGTCGTACCGCAAGTACAAATCACATCACATCGCCGATCTCACGGCACAATGCCCAAAATCATCGACTCATCTCCAATGTCATCTAATATCATTATCAACACTGTGTAAGTATAGTGAATATGCAAGGGTGCGCGTGTGGTGTAAACCTATTCTAGGGTTCGTGACTATGAACTATACTAGTTTATTGCTAACCTTAAGCTAACCATACTACACCTAACACAATATCAATGACACACTATAACTATCAAACATAATATATAGTATACCAACTACGGACTGCGGGGGTGCTATACGCCATCCACCCGACTTCCCCCAGTAGATATAATCTACTCACCTTGCGTCTTTATTTGTCGACGTCTCCACGCGCTTTACTTGTCGTCCCGAAGTCTTCATGGGGTAGCTACACATCAAAGTATCGTATATGTGTATTAAAACCGAATCCAAGCTAACACGGCACACGAAACCCAAAACGATACGATAAGGGGCCTATAGGTTAGAACCTATGGGCACGCTTTCAAAACCATCAACAAATACTCGATATCGTCGTATAAACGCCAATTAGTCGAGGTAAATCACAATACACAATTCAGAACTAAAAATACGGAATACGGAAACACGAATCCAAAACGGCAACTTAGGAAATAGGCTCCAGATTTCACCATAGGTCAAATTAGACAAATCTAGATATTCCAGGGGCCTAGTCTACACATGTAGGAGCAACAGAACCAGAACGAGGCAAAATGGTGAGGTCCAGGCCGCAATTTGCGGCCAAACAGGATAAATCTGCGGCCGGGTCTAGGAGTTAGGGGCTAGGGTCTTGGGGTTAGCTTCCAGGGTGCCTGCACATGTCACTGTCCATTCAATACTATTTTCAGAGACTCGGGTTGATAGCAGATCTCAAATAACCTTCACAGATTCCACAATCTTTCAGATATCGGTTTCTAAATCCGTATTCCGGGCCTTAAGTCTCAGGTTGGGGTCTCAATTCATGCACTAGGGTGTTGGTGTAGCCTCTACTGAACTCAATTTCATATTACAACTCATAATTTCCTCAAACCCTAACTAGGTTTTCTTTAAGTCCACAAAATCAACAATATCGGTTCAATCTAAACATGGAGGTATAAGTAATGCTAAAACTAAGCTAATAGTCCAGAAAATACCTCATTTGGCAACTCAAGAATTTTCTTGAGTTGCCCTTAGTGGCCAAAATCCTTGCTTCCTTGGTCCAATGTGTAGATCTTGAGCTTGTGCACACTTTTAATGAAATGAGAGTGGGGTTTTGGAGTTGTTTTCATGGTGATTTGAGGCATTGAAGTTGGAGGAAGGGGGAGGAAGCAGGAGCAGCAGCAGCCATAAGAGGGAGAGGGAGGGAAAATGAATGAGGAATGAAGGGAATGGCCAAGTCTTGGTCAACACATCTCACCCTCTCATTCTCTCACTTGCCCATACCCAATATAATAATCCTTTCCCATTTCTTTTCTTTTCTTTTTCTCTCAAAATCCTTCTCCCAAGAATAGTAAACCCAAAGTGAGAAACCATGATAGAAAATGCACAAGTGTAGGAAAAAGATGTATGCATGTTTTGCACAAAATTACTAAAAAACCGATTAGCGATTTTTAATCGCGATTAGCACTAAATTAGCATATAACTAACCAATTAAACTTAGAAATGGCATAATTCTCTAATTTACCCTATTTTAGAATTTCCTTAATTTTTCCCTATTTATTTGTATTTAATTATACCGAATTATTAAAATATTCAATAAAATAATATTAAATTATAAATATTCCCTAAAAATAATATTTCTATTATTTCGAAATGTTACAGTTACGTGTTACCACGTGATCAGGTTGGGTACTGATTTCTTTTACGTGCATGGAAAGTTAGATCTCTTGTTTAAGAATTAAATTCTCTTATAGGGTTAAACCCTAATTTTGTTTAGAGAAATTAAATTCCTATATGTTCGAAAGAATTAAATTCTTTAAACTCAATTCTCCCTCTAAGTTTTGGATCTGCATGGCAGAATCTTCCCGATGAGAATTAAATTCTCAACTTATGGGGAGATCTGCTTCTGCGGATCTTCTACCATAAAGAAGAACTAAGTTCTTATATTAAGGGTTAAACCCTATCTTTGTTGAAGGAATTAAATTCCTTTGTGCTTTGTGGGAGAATAAAATTCTCTGAACTTAGGTCCTCCCCTAAGTTTTAGATCTGCATGGCAGAATCTCCCCGATGAGAATTAAATTCTCAACTTATGGGGAGATCTGCTTCTGCAGATTTTCAACCAAAGGAAGAACTAAGTTCCTATTCAGAAGAGTTAAACTTTTAGATTGAGAATTAAATTCTCTTATTTTGTGGGAGCTTAGAGGATGATCTCTTACCTAGGATTTCTTTCTTTTCTAAAGAAACTTTTTTTTCTCTCTGGAGAATTCAATTCTCTTTTCTTTTGTATTCTCTCTCTGTTGTTGTATCTTCACTTTTTTCCTCTTCTCTTCTTGGCTCCTATTTATAGGAGAAAGAAAAGAATCAGTTTGTTTAGTCCATCTTTCATTGAAAGATTTTTATTGATTTTGTAACCAACATGATATTTTAGATCACTCGGTGAATTTTATTCACCATTGGATTTTTAATCCAAAAGATATTTTATTTGTTGTTCCTGGCAGATTTTAGGAAAATATTTCCTTTTATAGAATCTTTCTATAAATTGGTGATTTTTAATCACCATTGGATTTTTAATCCAACGGTGCTCCACTTTACAGAGCCCGATCTTTTTTGTTTGGAAAGATCTAGGGAAATATTTTCCAATTAAGGCTTTTGATTCCTTTTAATCAGAATTTAATTCTATTGGTTCAGAGGGTTTAGGAGTCTATCACGTGTTGGCACGTGACCTCACTGATTAAGCAATTAATTAGAAGTTAATTCTATTAGTTCAGAGGGCTCAGGAACCCATCACGTGTTGGCACATGACCCCATCAATTCGGCTTTCAGGCGCGGATAGACTCTGCTTATAAAAGGTCACGTGTCTGCACGTGAGGCCCGGTCACGCGTTGGCACATGACCCTACCATTAGGCTTTCGGGCGCAGGTAGACTTTGCTCATAAAAGGTCACGTGTCTGCACGTGAGGCCTGGTCACGTGTGAGTACGTGATGCTTACTTTTTTTAGGATTCTCCCCCTTTTTCGTAAAGGGACAAGTAGCTCTTGGCCGAAAATTTTAGCGGGAACATATCCCTTCTCCCGCTTATTATGCTTTATTAATACTCTCTTCTTTAACAGGTATTTCTGCCGAAGAGGCTCTTGCGGCTTCCCTTAAGACGTTTGAGGAGAAAGAAAGGCTTCGTGCTACCATGGATCTTAGTATAATTCGTTTCACTACACCTTTACTCTTTTAGTTCCTTCTATTCATGGTCTGACTCTTCTCTTCATCTTGCTGCAGGGACTACCAAAACCCAGGTTGTTCCAACTGTAATTCCAATCCCAGGTGGTGACGCAGAAAAGCTTCCAGAGCCACCAACTACGACCGAGGCCATCCCGAAGCCACCACAGGAGGTGTTGTTGAAGCAGCCGATGATGGACGTCGTAGCGGCTCCGGAGGCAGAGCTCGGTTCGGACGACGACGACCCCCTGTCGAAAATTTTAAGGAGGTCGGTTCTCACGGCTCAGGCTGAGAGGAAGCGCAAAAAGCATGCGGTGAGGGAACGCGACGCTGTCTTGGCCGCGGGTGCAGGCTCAAGCAATGTTCCGCCTGCTGACATTCCTTCGGTGGACGTTCCTTCTGCCCTGTCTACTGCCCATAAACAGGTTGCGCGTGTAGCTCGTGAAGAGAGTGAACGACTACTTCAAGGTAGAACAACGCGCGGTCCTTAATAACAGCTCCTCCCCTGTCTATTTATTTAACATACGCATTTTTTATTAACAGGACCAAATTTGGATGACGGCGTGACAGGTGAAGCGTCGGCAAATAAAGAGCATGAAGCGTCCAATCTTTCTCTGGACTCTGGGACCGTTCCAACTGCCTCTCTTTCCCCCTGTAGATCTTTGATATCGGTGGGTGACGCAAGTGTTACGACAGCCCTTGTCGAATCAGATGATAAAGCTGTGGGCGTTGAATCTGCTCTCCCAATGGAAACCGAAGAAGACGTCACAGTTGGTGATGCTTTGGGCATGGATTCAGTTTCTGACTTGTCAGGTATTCCTTGGGTTATCATCTTTGAGTTTTATTTCTCTTTTTTTTTTAAAATCCTGCTAAGTGTTTCTTATGATATTTCCTTTGTCTTAAGCATAGGCGCCATAAACCCTGAAGTTGTACTAGCCGAAGAATTACTATTGGCCGCTGCCTTGACTGTCACGCCCCGCTTCCCAGTATACGGGCAGATGATTTGACGAGGCCGCTACGTATTTACTCTGAAGTAAACACGCTAAGCGTATCTAAGCAATATAAAATGTAATGTACACAAGAGACAGGATGTAAATGAACAGCAACTTTATTTATTAATATTCTTTTTACAATACATCTGAAAAGGAAATACATGGAATGGAAAGCAATGCCTAAACAGTGGCATAACAGAAATGGAAAATACAGAATGTAAATGTGTACAAGGAATATAAAGCTCTGGGTCGAAAGCTAGCTGGTCCAAATCCTCGCCGGTGGGCTCGATCTCCAGTGAGTCCGAATCACCTGACGACATTCCAAAGAAAAGAAAGAGAATGTCTTCAGCGAACAAATCGCTCGATAAGTCCTGTAAATAGACAAGAATAGAATAGACAGAATGGAGAGTATATTGTTATAATGTTGTATTTAATGTTAACGCTGTTATTTGTAGCTTGGTACAGAAGAGGCCAGTGTATACGAGAGGAGTCCAACTTTCCCCGTGGACTAAGGAATAAGGAGCACAAGGAACCGTTCAGCCACGGTACAACGGCAATTGAATTCAGGTTAGGTGTATTATGGTTACAGTCTCGTACCACTTCTAACACCTTCTGTACCAGTCTACCCCTTATAAATCCTACGATGTCTTGATGGTATTATTTATATTGTATGAATTGTATATTGTATATAGATAAATGACTTGCCGAAACCATGATATCAGTAATGGAACGGATATAATGGATGATCATGTAAATGGAATATATCCATGGTTCGGGTCATTCAATATAGATTGAATAGATTGAACAGATTGAATACATAGATTCACGTTAAATTGTAGTTTGATACTTGAATCATATTCAAGTCAGATTGATTATATTGAGACTCAGTCTAAGTCGGCCAATTAGAAAAGAAATTGAACTCCTGAATTATGTTTTGGTGCTATCGGTAACTGCTGCACATGGACGGCAGGATTTGTGTCTTTTTCAAAGACAATTACCGTGTTGATAATACCTTTTGTTAAGTTGTCTACCTTAAATAGGAAAGCACCCATATCTCCGGCTCCCTGAGGCTCAAGAGACTGGTCCCGCTTAAACCTATGTTTACTAGGGTCCTTATTGTAATTTAGTATAACTTGAGGGGGTTTTATGTAAAAATAGTTTTGTTATATTTTCAAAATACACCTCAAGTATTTTATTATCGTCTTTAGAGTTTTCATGGATGTATATTTTATCAATGTGACATTTCTAGTAAATAAAACCTAATTTCATAATATATGGTATTTATTTGTAATATTGGATTTGTATGGTATTTTCTTGTAAATGAGATATTTTTCTTGAATTTTAGAAATGTGGAATATTATAAATATTAAAAATAGATATTTTGATATTAATTACATATATATATATATATTTATTAAAAATATAAGTTTTATTTATAATAGAAATCACATTTTCTAAAGAAAATTGTATTTTAAATCTTTCGAGATCGTATGCTCCTTGCGGAGGTCTGCATCTCACTCTACTAAGCCCAAGGATGTGCGATAATCTGCACCATCCCGAACGGGTTCCCCAAATGGGTTGTAGAGGCGCAATTGCAAAGATTTATTAAAATACACTTCTTATAGAAAAAGGTTTTATAAGTTGAAGGTAGTTATATGTAAAGTCGTGTTTTCCCAAATCTATGTTCTCAAATTCAATCGTGCTATGTTATATATGAGTGTTGTGAGGAGATAGGTCATTACCTCGTGAGTTATCTAAACGTATAAAGATATTATAGAGTTTATGTCGGAAACTAATGTTTGTGGTATTTTAACGTAAAATTGCGATAAAAGATGCATATAACAATCTTTTGTGATGAAACTTGTTAAAGATATTTATTAATATTTAATGAACAATATATGATGATATGAAGATATCTTGATTAAGAAAAATTGTAGCTTTTAAAGAAAACCGAATCGGAAGTCAGACTAACTCTGCTTTCATCGGGTTTTAGTTTTGAATGTTTTTAGAATAGAGAAAAGAAGGAGAAGTAGGACTTAATGGATGATTGGCTAGAGGAGAGAAAGAGGAAGAGGAGGTAGTTGTTGGTGCGTCGTTTCGTCGTCGGAAACTCCTCGGATTGCCGTCGGAAGTTCGTCGGAGTTTCGCCCTTTTGCTAACTCCACTTGCACACAAAAGACTTGGGAATTTTCTTGAGAGTTTGGGCAGGGATTTGGGAGTGAGGAGGGGTGATTTAAGGGTGGTATTTATAGAAAAAATTAGGGTTTTAAGGTAGTGAAAGGGTGTATTAAAATTGTAATAAAAAATGGATTAAATGTGAGTTTTATGGTGCTCTGTAAATGTACAGCAAAAACAAATAATACAGGGGTTATGGGGGAGTCCAAGAGTTGCCAGAGTTGAAGAAAATATGGGTTTAGACCGAGTTGGACCGACGGCGCCGGCCGAGTCAACGAGTTCTCCGGCCCGAGTTGGGCGAGTCGGGGCTCATCTTGGTGCCACGTGTCCCTGACGCTTGGTCTAGCCTCGTGGATATGTTTGTTTAGGCTGTGACTCTTGGTTTTACAGGTTGTGCACGTGTAGACTATTGGTCTTCTAAAAGATTAAAAGAATTTTAAATAAAAAGAATGTGTGGCTGATGGGATTTGAACTCTGATGCTATGGTTCAGCAGTGCAAGGTATTACCAAAAAGCTGCAAAAACCTTCTTACTGTTCAAAAGTAAATCAAACTTATAACTTGTGCCTAGGCTCAAGTACCCCTTTCTGTATTTTTGAAGGAAAAAAATGTACAGAAAGTTTAGGGTTGTTACATTGACTGTCACGGTTCCTTCTGTGCCTCCCCAAGTTTTGGAAGGTAAAGGTTTCTCATTTACTTGCTTTATTGCAGATACCAATTTTCTCTGCCTTGACCATATATTGTCGCAATCTTGCAGGAGTTCTCTTTGACCACGTATACCAAGTGTTACACCCGCACTTTTTCTTCCAATCGGAAGATGTTCCCTCTTCCAGCAGTGGTCAGTATATTCTTTGTTTAGTGTTTCTATTTTTCATGAGTAAACTTTCTGCTGATAAGCATTCCTTATATTGACCCCAGTATCACAGTTCAAAAGAGGAAGCGAAGGAATGGCCAAGCCTCCGGAGCTCCCTGTTTTGCCACCTTCAACAGCTGGTATGGTAGATTTCGTCCGACAGGTGTCTTCTTTGTCTTTGTCTTTCAAGTTGAAATCTGAACGTAATTTATTTTGCGATTACACTGACTTCAGCTCCTTTTGAGTCCCGCATTCCCATGCCCACAGGGTCCTTCGCTAAATGTCCATCTTCTAGGGGCGCGGTGACTAGCCGGTGAATGTTAAGCGAATTTATCGAGGATCTTGACGCCATGGTTCTTACTTCTTCTATGGATTTTGCCGACGAAGTCAATCTAATGCTGGCGACGCTCTTGAATTTCAACACTGAAGACCTCGTCGGTTCTTGGGTTGATTATTGCAGGAAGATCGAGGCTTGTCTATATGAGATTGAGCTTAAGCGCCTCGCTCCTGAGGTGTTAACTTTGAAATCTCAGCGAATCGCGTGGATCGAGCAGAGTATCGCTTTCATTCAATATTTTGAACAAGAGGGGACTCTGAATCAAAAGGCGCATGAGACGGCTTCCGGTGAATCCGTCCAATTGCGCGCCCAAATTGAAGCGAATGCCGCGCAGCTGAAAGCTATTTTTGAAAACCTCCAACGATGTATTTCTGACAGGTTGGCACTAAGGCAGAAACTTGACTTCACTGAGCGGGTCACGCAAAGTTGCGAAACTGCCAAACGGGAAATTGCTGAGAAGCTTTCATCCTGCTTGCAACAACGAGCTCAAATCGAAGCGGAGCTGGCCGCCGTAGGTGAATGCGAGGAGGAATTGCAGGGAGCGTGTGATCGGGTCGTCTGGCTGTTGAAAGTGCCTCCTTCTTAATCATTGTGATTGTATTTTCCTTTTTACATTGGTTGTATCTCTTAAACATTTTGATTCAGGAATAAGAAAATACCTTCTCTTTTATGCGCTTATCCATGTCTTGATGCCTTAATGTGGCGGTAATTAGTTTATTTACTCATTTCGGAGTTTGTTATTTATGCGCTCGTTTTGGAGCCAGTAGAATAACTCATTTCGGAGTTTCTAGTTTATGGACTCATTTCAGAGTTTGTAGTTTATTCACTCATTCCGGAGTCTCTAGTTTATAGACTCATTTCGGAATTTGTAGTTTATTCACTCATTCCGGAGTCTCTAATTTATGGACTCATTTCGTAGTTTATTTAGTTTACCTCCCTTGGGCTTATAGGAAAACTTGTCCTAACGTTATAGTTAACTCATGTTCTTTACGACAGAGGTCCGTTAGGTTTTGTGGTACTAGGGTTTTAGCCCATGGTACCGTCGCATTGGCTGATGAGTTCCCCGATATGCAGACTTTACGCTGCTGTTCGAGTAGCCCCGCGACTGTCGTGTCTCTGATCCCTTCGGGAGATGGACAAGACGTCTTCAAGTAATTTTCTTAGGCAGTTTGTCCATCGGAAGAGCAAGCGTTAGAAATTTTGCCATGTCGCTTTTTACTTGAGATTAGGCTCAGTTTGGGAGCCCCAATGAGTCATAACCACTCCGCACTGGTGTGGGATGGTCTACGATAGCCTTGCGGGTTTTATTTGAGTTGCCGTCAAGACCCTGAAGCTAGGAATTTGGCCTTCGCTTCCTTTTGATTTGGCTATTTTGGAGCCTTTGTTGACATTGCGTCTGCTGTAACAAGAAAAATGTCGGAGTAGTCTTTACGTTGTTTTGTGAACCGTCAAGACTTGGAGCTAGGAATTTTGCCATGGCTCTATTTTGTTTCGACCCTGAGGTCTTTTGTTGACGTCGCGTCTGCATCCTACTGGAGTGAGAAGGAACATCGTTGTTAACACTGCGTCTGCTGTAACGAGAATCATGTCGAGGTAGTCTTTAGGTTATTTTTTGAACCGTCAAGACTTGGAGCTAGGAATTTTTCCATGGCTCCGTTTTGTTTCGACCCTAGGGTTTTTTGTTGACGTCGCGTCTGCATCCTGCTGGAGTGAGAAGGAACGTCGTTGTTAACATTGCGTTTGCTGTAACGAGAAGCGTGTTGAGGTATTCTTTAGGTTGTTTTGTGAACCATCAAGAC
This sequence comes from Agapanthus africanus, assembly GCA_030015575.1. Lineage (NCBI taxonomy): Eukaryota > Viridiplantae > Streptophyta > Magnoliopsida > Asparagales > Amaryllidaceae > Agapanthus > Agapanthus africanus. The sequence continues at coordinate 893,772,317 of JASDDO010000019.1, forward strand.
TTGGCTCTCCCTTTAACGGAGTCTGGTAGGAAAATATATTTCCCTTTTCGTTTGTGCCCATGGATTGTATACAGGGGTTGATGTGGACTCACCTGTAGGGCAACTGTTTCATTTCATTTTATTTCTTTCCGCGATGCTCTAACATTTCAGCTTTTTATATCGCGAAAGTCGTGATTGCCCAATCATTTTGGCTTCTTATCGCGGTGCCCAATCAATTTAGCTATTCTTTCTTTTTACTCGATGCTTTTTATTGCGAGTTGCCCAAACATTTCGGTTGTTTTTATATGCATATATTTTGCTCGTTGATTTTCATTGCGAGTTGCCCCATCATTTTGGCTATTTCATATGCATTTTTTGCTCGCTGATTTTTTGTTGCGAGTATGGAACTTGAGACCTGATACCAATTTTGGCATCAGCATCGCTACGACTGGAATATTGCCATGAGCGAATCATCATTTTCCTTGAAAAGACTTAGAATTTGATACATGTTCAGGCATCAGCATCGCTGTGACTGGAATATTGTCAGGAGCGAATCATCATTTGTCGTGAGAGCACTTAGAATTTGATATTGATTTAGGCATCAGCATCGCTATGACTGGAATATTGCCAGAAGCGAATCATCATTTGCCTTTACTGATTTGAACAAATATGGCTTAGTAGACAGGGTTAGGATCCTGTCGACTAAGACTTTTCGACTTTATGGGCCGTAAGGGTCTCATAAAGTTATTTCTCCCTACGAGTCGTAAGGATCTCATAGGCGTATTTTCTCCTTAGGAATCATAGGGATTTCTAAATGTGTGTTCTCTTATAAGTCGTAAGGACCTTACAAGAGTGTTTTCTCCTTATAAGTCGAGAGGACTTACAAGTGTCGTTCACTATATGAGGACACTCCTCGTGATTGGTGGAACTTGGTGGGGGAAACATTTATTTATGCCCGTGGATTGTATACAAGGGCCAATATCGGACCGCCTGTAAGGAAACTTAAGGAATACGACGGCTTAAGGACAGGTATGGATCCCTGTAACTTAAGACTTTGAATCCTATTAGCCGTCAGGGTCTCATAGGGGGGGTTCTCCTTACGAGTCGAGAGGATCTCGTAAGTGAAAATTTTACGAGATTGCGCCCTTTCAGGTTTTCACAAGCTCGCTGGTAGCCCTGCTATTTTTACTCACGGCGCCCTTTCGGATTTTCATCCATACCCATTTCGCTTGTGGATGTACCATTTTTTTAACAACGAGATTGTGCCCTTTCAGGTTTTCACAATCTCACCGGTAGCCCTTCTGTTTTTACTCACGGCGTCCTTTCGGGTTTTCATCCGTGCCCATTTCGCTTGTGGACGTTCCGTTTTTTTTTATTTGGGTTGCAGTCTTTGCCATTGGAGCTTTGATTGCAACATAGATCCTAAGAGAAGATATCACAGTATTTAGGGCGATGCGCCATATTTGAGGCGGAGTACTAGTTTAGGGACATTTCAGTCATTGCCAGTTTAAGAACGTAGTGGTCCATTATCATCATTTTTTGAGGTGAAGCTTTTCCGAATACCACTTAGAGTTTTGACTCAGGAAGATAGCGAGCGGACACGAGCATCATCATCTATCATTGACCTAAGTCGTGACTCATCATGCGTCGTATTTCTTGAGGAATCGGCCGTTTATTGGCCGGAAAGGTCTTTCTCCATGCATATCCATGAGCAAATAGGCCCCACCTTGATAGACCTTGTCTATGATGTACGGGCCTTCATAGTTTGCCTCAAATTTCCCTCGTTTTGCATGATTGGGGATCATAAGTCTTTTAACGACTAGTATGAGTTCGCCTTGGCGGAATGTTCTCGGCCTAGTCAGTTTTCGTATGAGCGCGTCATCCTTGCCTTGTAAGATTCTAGGTTTTGCTGGGCCATGAGGCGAGTTTCATCGAGGGCATCGAGCTCTTCAAGCCAAAGATGGGCATTCTCATCATCTGTTAGCTCGTATCGAACCTCTACTCGGAGAGAAGAGAGTTATATTTCCAAAGGGAGTACCTCTTCAGTGCTGAATATCAACGCGTATGGTATTGTATTCGTAGCCATTTTGAATGTCGTTCGGTATGCCAAGAGAGCTTCGTGCAGTCTCTCGTGCCAATCCTTTTTTGTTTCTGGACACCGTTTTCTTTATAATCTTGGTCAAGGTCTTGTTGAAAGTTTCAGCTAGACCATTGGCTCGAGGATTATAGACAGAGGAGTATCTCCAGTCTATATTATGCTGCTCTGCGAAGCGGCTGATTTTATGGCTCCTGTAAACTGGTCCATTATCCGAGATTATCCGCGCGGAGCGCCGAACCGGTAAATGACGTGTCTTGAAGAAATGGAGAATATTCTCCGTCTTCACTTCCCTTAGTGGTACCGCTTCCGCCCACTTAGAAAAGTAGTCAGTCGTTGCCAGTATGTATCGGTGTCCTTTGGATGATGCGGGCTCAATGGGGCCGATTATATCGGTTCCCCATATTTCGAATGGCCGGCTAGCTACTGTTGGGTGTAGCGGATTTGGATGCTGGTGAATGAAGTCCCCGTGAATTTGGCACGAATGACACTGCTTCACATATTCGAGGCAGTCCTGAATCATTGTGGGCCAGTAGTAACCCATTCTTTTAATCTTCAGCTTCTTCTTTGGTCCGGCTTGATGAGAATCGCAGAGTCCATCGTGGGTTTCTTGGACGACTCTCTTTGCTTCTTCTGGTCCCAAGCATCTCAGCCACAGACAATAAAATGATCTCTTATATAGAGTATCATTGACGAAAGTGAAAGACAAAGCCTATTTCATGAGTTGATGTCTTGATGACGCATTTTTGGGCGTTCGATGGGATTTGAAGTAGTCTATGAAGACTTCCCTCCAATCCTTGAACTTTTCTTTGTCTTTTGTTTGGAGGACCGCTTGTTTGGTCGTCTCTTTTCCTTCAAATGGCTCCATTGAATCCTCTGAAGATATTTCTGCTGGTGCGAGAACCCGACGGCTTTGCACAACGATCCTTACGTCATCGAGATCTTCGTCAGTCAGCTCCTTAGCAAGCTTGGCTAATGCATCTGCCTTGCTATTTTTCGCGCGCGGTATGCTTTCCAGGATGTAGGAGGAGATTTGCGTCAGCAGTTGCTGCACTCTCCTGCCATATTTTATCAACTCTGGTTTGCACGTCTGATAGTCGTCGTTTACTTAGCTAACGACTAGCTGGGAGTCTCCATATATGATGAGTTTTTTGACTCCCATATCGACAGCGATCTCAAGACCCGCTATCAAAGCTTCATATTCAGTCTCGTTGTTTGTTCTTAGCTCCGTTAAGGAAATGGCGAAACGCATTATCCCCCCTTGCGGAGTCACGAAGATGAAGCCCACCCCAGCTTTAATTATAGAGGTGTTATGCTTCCGCTTCTTCATGGAAGATGCTCCATCGAAGTAGAGTTCCCATTGGACATTATTTTCTTCCTTCTCCCCTTCGATTGTGTCGAACGCGTGTTCGTCTGGCAATTTGCAATTTAAGGGAGAATCAGCTGGTATCGGATGCTCAGCGAGAAAGCCGGCGATGGCCTGGACTTTCACTGCTTTGAGGGGTCGATATGTTATTGAGAACTCCATCAAGAGGAGGGCCCATTTGGCAAGCCTTCCTGCTAGTAAATATTTGAGAGGATCAACTTTTGATATAAGATGGACTTCATGTGCTAAGGCATGGTGCCTGAACTTCAGTATCACGAAGATCAGTGCCAGATAATACTTTTCATTGGGGGAGTAGTTGTTTTCTGCCCCCAGGAGAACTCGACTCAAACAGTAGAGAGCTCTCTCCTTTTCCTGATCGTTCTCCTGTGCTCATAGCGCGCCTAGATAGCCTTCAAAGGCCGTTGTGTACAGGATGAGGGGCTTTCCTTTGACCGGAGCGGTCAGTACCGGCGGGTTCTGCAGGTATTGCTTGATTTCGTCCAGTGCACTTTGGAATTTATGATCCCAAACGAACGGAGTCCCCTTCTTCATTAGATGGTTGAAGGGGCGGCATTTGCCGGAGAGGTTGGCTATGAACCGCCGGATATATGCGAGCTTTCCTTGGAGAGACCACAGTTGTTTGAGAGTTCTTGGCATGGGCATTTCCATAATCGCCTTGATCTTTGATCGGTCTATTTTGATGCATCGGTGTCGTATGATGAATCTTAGGAATTTGCCTGAGGAGACTCCAAACGCGTATTTCAAAGGATTCATCTTTAGATTGTATTTTCGAAGATGCTGGAACACTATGTTCAGATGTTCCCAGTGCTCCTCGTACGATTTGCTTTTCACCACAAGATCATCAATATAGCATTCGACAATCTCATGTATGAGGTCATCGAAGATCTTCGTCTTGGCCGTCTGGTAGGTAGCGCCTGCGTTCTTTAAACCGAAGGGCATCACCTTGTAGCAGAATATACCTAGCGGAGTTCGGAAGGCGATGTGCTTTTGGTCTTCAGGATACATTTTTATTTGATTGTAGCCTGATGATCCATCCATGAAGGAGAAGACCTCATGAGTGGACGTGTTATCGATCATCGGCTCGGTAAAAGGTACTGGGAAGTCATCCTTCGGACAAGCTTTGTTAAGATCCCGAAAGTCTACGCAGATGCGCACCGTCCCATTTTTCTTCATCACTGGAACGATATTGGCGATCCAGTCGGGATATTGAACTTCTTGGATGAAACTAGAGTCAATTAGTTTCTTGACTTCGGCATTGATACTCATCTCGAGTTCGAGCCACATTCTTCTTGGCGCCTGTTTGACTGGCTTAACGTCCGGCGATATAGCCAGTTTATGTACCGCTATTTCTGGATCTAGTCCCGGCATCTCGGAATATATCCATGTGAAGCAGTCTTTATATTGCATGAGTACATTTTTTAAAGTAGCTACCTGCTTTTTAGATAGCAGCTCACTGATGAACGTTGGCCTTGGATCGTTTTCCGTCCCCAAGTTGATTTTTCTCAGGTTGTCTGCGTAGTGTGTATCCCATCTTCCAGCTCTTTTAGTGCTGGTGGAAACTCTGAGATCACCTCATCCTCGTCTTTATTTGCGAAGCACCTGAAGTAGTCATCTATATTCTTGTGCTCTCCCCTCTTTGAGAGTGTTATCATATCGCAAGTACGAGTTTGCTTCCATTCATGGTGTTGAACTGGTCCCGCCTTCACGATATAGGTTCTCTTTGGCTCATGCTTTTGCGGTGGGGTCACCCTCCAGCTGTCGGATAAAGCAAACATTCCCTGTTGATATTGGTCTTCGACCCAGTCTTTGAAGGTGAAGCGGTCTTCAAAGGGATGACCTATTGCTTGGTGATAGGAACAATAATCCGGATGATGGACCTCTTTTATTTGTTCGGGATGCCGAGACTCCGGGAGCGTCATCATCTGATGCTTGATGACAAGGTTGAATATTTTTCTTGTCTTGTCTTGAGGGAAAGAGTATTCCTGACCCATCTTCTTGATGAAAGACGGATCCCAACTGATTTTTTCTTGATTGCGTGGCTTCTTGGATCCACTTCGCTATTCTAGAACGTCATTCTCGTTCTCCACCATATTTTTTCCTCTGTATCAGGCTTTTTCCTTGTCGCGAGAACGTACAGCGGGCTGAGGGTGAAAGGCATCGTAATTTTCCTTTTCCGCAGACTGCTAACTGAGACGCTGAGTCCTGGCCTTTTCGTAAATAGCCATTTCGCGGTTGTGATCATCCCGAACCTTTTGACCGGCTTCCTTTATTAGCTTGTCAACTTGCTCTTCGAACAACAGACTTGACGTTCTTATAGCGGGATTTTGCTTCGTTTCAACGTCATAGCTATCTGGAAAAGCATTCCCTTCTTCACCGGAGTTATTTATAACGCAGCAGCCATGGAATCGCTCCCGTTTCTTGGACCGAATGTATCTAAGCTCAGCCATCTCCATCCTCCCGTTGGGTATCTTTCGCTGAGTCCCGGGAACGTCCCAGATCTTATTGTAGAGCTAGGCTTGTCGAGCGGTTTGTTTGAAGGGTACGCCTTGGCATCTTAATAGCCTTTTCAATCCCTCTGCGTAATATCTGGGTAGACGGATTGGTTGAAGTCTGTCAAGTGCAAACTCGGTACCATGCCAGACTTCTTTCTCCATTCTGGTCTTCGTAGATTGATAGAAGAGAATCACATTTTCACCTCTTCGTCTGGGAGGAACGTAGAAAGTTTGCAGCTCTTGTACACTGTATGTATCGAGTGCATCAAGTTCTTTGTAATGTCGCGGCGGAACTATGGTGATTTGCAAGCTCTGATCAGCTCCAGTAATGTTTGTGCTGACGGGCTAGTGGAAAATACGGCGTTAGTCCCGTCCTCAGAGTCACTGCCAAAGACCAAAATAGGAGTAGATGATCTGGGCTTATTGCATTGGGGTTTCCCCGAGTAGACTATCTCTTCATCTTCCTCGGTATCGCTCCCAAAGATCGGGATAGTGGCGACGGCTTTTTGTTTATTCTCCGTCATATGACATCTTTCCGTGTCTTTGAAGTCTGGTATGAAGTACTTTGCGTCTTCATATTTTCGGACTTCATTTACGGAGAATGGATTTAGCTCCCCTGTAACTGTGTACTCGAGGCCGTCTTTGAAATACTTCATACACTGGTGTTGTGTAGAAAGGATGACGTTGTACTCGTGTAACCAAGGCCGGCCGAGCAGAGCGTTATAGGAAGTCTTGGCATCGATGACATGAAATTTAATGTCAGTGACGAGAAGCACAACGCGTAATGTCAATATTACGGACCCGAGCATCCGTGATGACTGTGAGTCGAACCCGGAGATGGTAATTTTGTCCCGAGCCAGGTGCTGAACGTTCATGCAAATCTCCTTCAGCACCTTCACGTTAAGAAGGTTGACAGAGGACCCGTTGTCAACCATAATCTTTCTTATCTTGATGTCGTGGCAGTACCCAGTGACATATAGAGGACGGTTGTGCTCGCACGTGCCGAGGAGGAGATCTTCATCGCCGGATGTGATGTCAGCTATATGAACATCTTCCAGCTCGTTCTTCATCTTTTCTTCTGCAAGGAAAGCTTGGAATTGATCGGGCTCCTGTAATGCCCTGATCAAAGAATCTCTTGCTTCTTTGGACAGGAAGAGAGCATCCAGTATGCTCAGTTGTGAGGGTATCTTCCTCAAATGTGCCAGGACATTGTAATCCACCTTGTTTTTCTTAGGCGGGTCCTTGGCTGCGAGCTCTTTGACGAATCTATCATCGAGGGAAATTTCCTCAGGGACTTTTTCCTTCCCCTTGTCTCTTTTGCTCGAACCTTTGTTTATAGGCCCGAGGTTCTTTTCAGGCAACGTACGGTTACACAGCTGAATGTTCTCGGAGTTCTTCTCCACTTCTTCTTTTCCAGAGGTGGATTCTTTGAAGAGATGGGCGAGAGTTATTTCTTCCTCAGAATCACTCCCGAATGTGAGAACTTGAGATTTTCTTTTTGTCGAACTGGTATCAACCATATGATAGTTGCCAGTCGTTCCTTCATGCTCATCTGTCGCGCTTCTTTGCTGTCGATGAGACTTGCGCTTCATCCGCTTGAAGTGTTGTCGGTGGGCAACGTATCCTTACCACCACTTTTTGAAGGTATTGCACTCTTTGGTGGGGTGTGTGACCCTTCGATGGTATAAGCAGTAGTTCGGATGTATATCCGTTTCGTCAAGGCATATGATCCCGGGAGTGTTTTCCACAAGAGGGGGCAGCTTCATTCCTATTGACAGGGCTTTGACGAACCGCTTCTCTGTTTTGATCATGCTCTTGTTTGTAGAAGGTGTGCTTTGGCTTGGTTGGAGTGCTTTACGACTCATCCTTACCGCGGCTTCTTCAGCCTGATGCCGACACTTGGCCTTTTCGTATATGGCCGTTTCACGTTCTCGGTTAGCTTTGCTCTTTTGAAGGGCTTCATTTAGCAGCCTGTCAATTGGGTCTTCTAATAGTTCCGGGAATTTTGGCTCCGGTCCTGCCCCCAGTTCCTCTGTGTTGTTTTTAACGCTGAGGGAGCTTCTTTGCCATTTGAGGACAAGTGAGAAACCATGTGGCAACTCGCCACATAGTCTTGGGTTCTCCCTGATAGGCGATGTTCCTCATCATCGTCACTATCTCCATTCTCAAGTATATGGTTGAGAAACTCTTCGAGGGTGACTGAGGTCCGCGCCTTCTGGTTTACTCCTCTAGCACGTCAATATACTTTTGCAGGTCCGTGCGCTGGTCGTCAGGCTGTACGATCTTCTTGGTCTTCTTCTTTTCCTTCAAAGACTTTGAAGGCTTGACCTGGGTGTTTTGCCCATCGTTAGCAGTTTTCAGTGTGGGACGCGGTTTCAGCATCCCCTCAATGATCTCGAACTCCAGCGGGCTTTTCCACCTGATCGCCGGACATACTTGAAGATCCTTCAGCATTCTTTTAGTTTTAGCTGAAAGGATAGCTTCCTATGGAGCTTCTTCCACAAACGAACATGATGCCCCCGGCCTATCCACCTTTTTAGGAGCGTTCCTCTGTGGTGGGTTCACCCTCCAGTTCTCTGACAGTGCAAATTTCTCTTAACGGTACTGGTACTCGACCCAGTTCTTGAATATGTAGCAATCCTCAATGGGGTGGCTCACCATTCGGTGATAGGAGCAATAGTTGGGATTGTTGATGTCACCGGGCTACGGTGGACGTTTTGGGTCCGGCAGAGTGATGAGTTTGTTGCGTACTGCTAGTTCGAACGGTCTCCTCGTTTTATCACAGGGAAATGAGTAAGCTCATCCTAGCTTCTCTTCTAAGGATTGGCACGGGCGCAAGTTGTTTTGGAGAGCAACCGGTTTCGGGTCACTCGGTTGTTATTGAGTGTTGGCAACGAAGGCCGCTTTCCTTTTACCCTTTACATTCCGATGGTCCATTTTTGAAGAGGAAGGTCCGTGGCCCATTTGGTCCATTTGGGCCAACTTGTCGATCAGAGCCTGGAAGGTGGTCGGCTTAAAGAACGTCATGAACTGGGACACAGTCGCCTGAGGATCTAGAGTCCCTATGAATATGCCCATGGTAGGAGCTTCTTCGATGAGTTGTTCGCATTTTGACCATAGGTTCTGCCAACGGATTGCGTATTGAACCCAGGTCTCTCCTGGCTTCACCCTGGCATTGATTAATGTCGTGATCGGGGTGCGCTCGCTTGCGCTGGCAAACCGCTGTGTGAATAGCAATTCCATTTCCATGAATGTTTTGACGGAGTCATTTGGGAGTTCCGAGTACCATTCAAACGCCGCTCCTGACAGGCTGCCAATGAACTGGCGAAGCAGCAATTTGTCATCGCCTCCAGTATTGCCACACAAAGCTCTGAACCGAGCAACATACTGATGAGGATTGCCTATCCCTTTGTACACATAGAACTTGGGGATTGTATATCCTGGCGGGTACTTGATTTGATCGTACCAACCCGGATACGGTCGCCCGGTTCTGACGACTTGGCCAGCCGCTTCGCTTGCCTAATGAGCTCGTATTTGTTGAGCTATGTAATCATCAAGGGCAGCTTTGGATATCGTTTCCTCCCTGGCTTTCGATAAGGCTGGAAGGGGGTTTGATGTTTCCCCTCTGTCGCCCTCGATAATTATAGGCGGGTCTTCAACTGGAGGTTCTGGATGAATCATCATCCCAACCATGTCTTGGAACAGGAGCGTTATCTGTTTTATATTAGCAACATGTTCCGCGGCCTCCTTATCCTTTCTTTCCAGTACCCTTCGCAGGAACTCTGTATCGGTCTCATGTTCCTGGCGCTATTCAGACGCTACTTCCGGGCTTTCTTTATGTCCGGTGAGTGCTGCTATTTTCGTCAGCATCTCTTGGAGCTTTTGTTGTTACTCCTGAGCCTTTGTTAACGATCGAGTTTGCGGTCGATGACCCATGAAAGCACGGCTTTTCTCTTTCCCGGAAGCCATGTAAACCGTGTGTATGATCATAACCCCAGAATTAGGGCGTTTGGATCCATCACCTTTGGGATTTTCCGCCGGTGGTGGGAAATTCTCCGGCCTTCTCTTTTTGTGGGAGGTCGAATTGAAGGAGCCATTGTAGCAGGCGCCTGTGTGAAAGAAGTCCCTCACTGTATGCTGAAGGGATGATTTTCCTCTTGTCGAACCTTCATTTTCTCCGGTTGACGAGAGTGATCTTTGTTGATCACAGAGTCCTGGACTTTCCGCCAGACCCTGTGGATTTGGGAGGACAGCCGCTGAGGGGGCTGCTCCGGCTTTGCCTGCGTCATGTTTTCAGCAAGAAGTGGAGAATTCTTCAGCTCTGCGGTTGGAGAGTTCTTTCGCACCCTCCTAAGCAGTTCAAAGCTATTCCCGGTTGGAACAGCAGCGTTAACTTCCACCATTGGAGCTGGTCGGGTGAATCGGGAAGGGGGGTTTCCCCCAGCTCTTCTCTCCCGGCGCCAGTGACAACGTCGAGCGTGCCTTGTAGATGGGACCACCTCAGTTATGGAAGCGGCTCTGTCGTGCCCCCTGCTTTGTTTAGGGGCTGCTGCTGGTGCCAGCCTGTCAAAGACCGATGTCCGATGAGAGGGAACGGCCAATCTTTCGAAGGCCGACTTTCTGGTAGGGGAAGCTCTTTCGATGACTTCGCCTGTTGCAGGAGTAGGCAGGACTATCCGTTTTGGAATAGTCCCTTCAGGTATCGTGAGCCCCTTTGCGGACCCACTTGAGCTTTGACCCAGCCTGTTGAAGACTGAAGTGGCAGACTTGTACGACCCGTTAAGAGGGGCCGTGGTGGTTGCAAGTCAATCGAAGACCGACTTCTTGGGAGCTTCGTGTGGTGGCACCGGAGCACTGAAGCTCGTTGGCGGGAGCATGGTCCTAAAGAATAATCCAGTGGTAGCTTGATTCATCTGCCCCACCGGCATTGAAAAGATGGAGGCCGCATTGGGCCCGTATGTCACTCCTCTAGTTGGGGCGGAGCGGGAGTTGCTATTTCAGTTTGTGCAGCTTGAAGCCATTGATCTTTTTTTCTTCTTCTGCATAAGAGCAAGACAACAAATCTTAGTACCTCGAATCCAAGGGCAACCATAGCAAACCGCGATTTTTGTTCGCGAAACACGACACACGAAGTGTGGAGTGGAAAAAGGAAAAGGTCCCACCGGGCGTGCCAGAATCTGTTCACCGCCGAAAACAGAGACGAACTGGGATAGATCGTCTTGCCTGAATTTGAGAGCATATGCTATTTGGATGTATCTGTCCACCTCTCCGAAGATACCAAGTTGATTTATGGCACCATATATCGGAGGTTTGGATGAATGCGGCCGTTGTAGCAGACTTCATCAGATTCCCCCTCGTTTTGCGAGGGGTTTTTGATTGTGGGTACGCTCTTCCCTGCAGGCACTAACCCCTGTAATTAATTACATTACCGCATTGCGATAACCACTTTCTCCTACTCCAGAAGTTCACTTCGTGTCGTATGTGTTTGTTTTATTTTTGGTTGCCCATGGATTGTATACGGAGACTAATTTATGTTGTCGCCCGTAAGGCGTGGATTAGTCCAAATCCGCATTTCTTAGATTTGGGATTTTTATTTAAGGACCGTTAATCTAATTTGGGATTAAGATCGACTTAAACGTATGTGAGCATTTGGAGGCTCGGTTGGTTTTTTGTTAAAGATACGTTAGTCTAATTTGAGACTAAGATCTACTTAACAAGGTGTTGGGATCATTTTTTGTTTCAGATCCAACAAGATAGCATTTGGGCTCTGTTGTCTTAGTTTAGGGACATTTCGGTCTATTGTCGCCATTTTTTAGGCGAATATTAGTTTAAGGACATTTCGGTCCATTGATTACCATTTTGGAGGTGAGGTTTTAGTTTAAAAACGTCTCGGTCTGTTGATCACCATTTTGGAGGTGAGATTTTAGTTTAAGGACGTCTCGATCCGTTGATTGCCACTTTAGATGTTAGAGTTTAGTTTAAGGACGTCTCGGTCCGCTGTTGCCATTTTGGAGGCGACAGTTAGTTTAAGGACGTTTCGGTCCGTTGTCCATCTTGCGTGCATATGTGTTTGTTACGTGACGGAATGAGCAACGATGATATGGGATGTATCCAGTTTGGGATGTGGTTTGATTTGGGATGTGCACATCAATTTAGGAAGTGCACCAAAAAGTAGTTGGTTGTCGGGACCCGCCACCTCTCTGAAGACGTTGAGAAATTACACGACATGTATCAGAGGTGTAGAGAGATGTACCCTTGAACCAATTCCCGTAATTGAGGGAAAAGAGATTAATGGTAAACCCAGGAATCATTAGTCGTATTTTAAGACTAAGATTTTCTCAAGGGAATATGGGACAAATATCGTTTTGGGATATCATCAGTTGGAAGATCGACAGTCGTATTTGGGACTAAAATCAGTTTTAGAACATGGGCTCGGTTGATCTGAATTAGGGAGTTTCTACTCTCAAGGGACCCAACTAACTTGGGCTTGGTCCACTCAGTTTTCTTTTTATTTGAAAAAGAGTGCTAAGCACTTGTTTGGGCTCAGTGCATGTTCACACCATAATATTGTATTATTATATTCCCCATTCTTATTCGTTTTATAAATAAATAGGTGCTTTTGACGCATGTCTGCTACATATTACAGGTTACAGGTTCTTAGACAGAAAACAGTGAAAACGATGAAAAGACGATGCAAAAGTGGACTTTGACCAACAAACAGAAGACTCTTGATCAAGCCTACATCAAAGATAAAATTCACAAAGTACAAGGCAATGCAAGGTCCAAGATTACAAAGCGAACGGTTAAAAGTCCACCGCAATTATTCACTGGAGATCTGGAAGAAACATAGAAGCTATTTTAATAAAAGAACCAAATAATAAGGAAGCCCAAATACAGAAGAGCCAACAAAGGAAATTTCAAGGCCCAATACTTCCTTTTAAAGAGACAGAGACATAAAATTTTACCAAAACTTGGAGTCTACTTTGAGTAGGTCTTCCTAAGGATATTTTGGTAAATGTAGACGTGCGAATCAATTGTAACCTAGGGTTTCCTATCCTCTATAAATAGGAACTCTAAATCATTGTAAAGGCTATGCCTCCATATGCTTCTTTTTATCAATAAAATTTAGATTTCTTTTGGAGAGCATCGATGCCTCTTTTCATTTCAGAAATTCAGATCTGACAAGTCTTGTGTTGATATTTGGAGAGAGCCATCTGTAAACTAAGTAGGTAATTTCAATTCTTGCCCTAGGTAATTTTTCATTCTCTGCCCCTACATTAAATTTAATTCCTTGCCCTAGTTAGATAGTTAGATCTTTAATTCAATTGCCCTAGATTAATTTAGTTTTTAGATTTAATTAATTCATTCACACCGTTTGGAATTAACTCGTAAGAGCAATTAGGAAATTCACAACATCCTTGTGGACCAACCCGTACTCACCGACTAGCTACATGTGACGCCGTTCTTGATTGCGGTAATAGAAAGTTTTTGAGATCAATCAAATGGCGCCGTTGCCGGGGATGACGTGTTATTTCCTTTTTGCGATTTCTGGTTAATCTAAAATTGAAAAATCATAAAAAAACTGAAAAATCAAAAAAATATAAAAATTTATCATTTTGTTATTTTGTGAAGGGTATCTTTGTTTGAATTTTGCAGGATCTACAATCAAGTTTGGATCTGGAAATCTCCAGAGATCAAAACAGCAAATATCAAATCTAAACAAATAGAGAAATATCATAACAGACAGCAGAAGAAATTTGGAGGATCGAGTCAACAAGTCAACCGCGGCGATCTCAAAAAAAAACTGCCGAGGAGACGAACCCGCGGCGGATCCGCGGTCGCAAAGTGCAACTCGCGGCGGTTCCGCGGTGGAGGCGACAGATCGGTTCCCCAACAAAGGGCAGAAGCACGGTAGTAAAAAAAACTGTAAGTCTTCTGATCTCCTCCTCTGCAAATCTCTAATATCTCCTCTGAAAAATCTCCTGCAGAATTCTTTGCGCTTAAAAATCTTCCCCCTTCCAATAACAAATCTTGTGCAGGATTCTTTGTGCCGCGCATAAAATAAAAATCATTGATTGAAAGTGATTTACTGTTTTTGCATATCTTTAATCGGAGTTTAAGGGGCTTTTGACCAATTCAGATTGGGTGGGGATTTCATCACCCTTCCCAGGACCCCAGAAATCACATAAGGCATTTGCATTGACCACTTTTAATTAAAAAATACTAGACTCGGCCCTAAGGACTTCGAGCTCAATAGGACAGAAGACTAGTTATAGGCATCGACCGTTTATCCTAAGCTGACTTTGCAATGTCTAGGAAAGTGTGTCAAACGCTAGTGGTTATTAATTAGGCCCACTACTGTGGTTCCTTCCCACTTACCTGGCACTTACCTGGCCGCAATTGGCGGTGAAGAGGCGGTTTGAGGTCCTATCTCTAACCCTTTGGAACAGTTAGGAGCTGTCTAGCTGACCTAGGTAACCCTAGATCTAGGCCTGATTGTGCATTTTTGGTTGATCAAAAATGTGTCTTAGCCCTTTATTAAAAAAAAAATTTTGCAAACAGTTCCAAATAAAAAAAAGGGAAAAAGAAAAAAAAATCTTTTATAAAAACTTGCAACTTGTCGCAAATAAATCCTTGCACCACCCAACCTTCTTTCTTTTCCCCTTTCTTCTATCATGGGTACCCCACGTCATAAATCATTTTCCGAACTTTGGTATTCCGAACCTAATTTTGCCTCGTACGTCAATTGTTTCGATCGATTTAAAGACGATCCCTCCGTGCCTAAAATTTCTTTGAAAGATCAAATAGAAGCGTCTAGGAGAAACAGTTCGACTTTACAACCCACTTTGTGTCAACCTTGTCAACCTTCACCGCCTTCGTACGTTGACACCACTTTTCCAAGTCCTGCTGTAACACCTAAACCAATGTCCATTGCTGAGCATATTGCTCAATCTCGTAGCCGATCTTTCACCCCTCTCCACTCATCTAGTTCTAGGAATCAACAAGTCCATCCACCTTTTTATCCACATGTTGATCCTACTCCTGTCCAACCATCCACTTTCTACCAGTCCTACCCGACTTTCCTACCTTCACTAGACACTGTTTTTACACAGCCTTTTGGGAGTTTCACGTATCCACACAACTTTGAATCTTTTACCGAAATCCCTTTACAACCCATGTCTAGTTTGGAACAGTCATTGGAAGCTTATATTGCAGCAACAAACAAAATGACTAGGAATGTGGAAGCGTCCATGGCCGCCCTTATGCAACCTGCTGAACCGGTAGTTAGTTTCCAACTAGCTTCAAATTTTTCAATGTATAAGGAGGCGGTTGGACAGAGTGAGAATTTGAGAGGAGCGAGTGAGTTCTACACATTTCCAAATCAAACCTACCCATACTCAATTCCAGCCCACAACTCCGGTTTTCCATCGATTGTCCTAAATAGTTCACTAGTTGAAAATAAAGACGAGTTATGTGACTTTGTAGTTCTTGATTTGCCAGATTGTGAAGAACCCCTTTCGAGTGAAACCACACCTAATCTGTTTGACCTTTACACCTCCAATCTAGAACCGAAAGTGATAAATATCCATGCTTTTGATGAGGTATCAGAAAATATTGATTTTCACTTGATTGAGAATTTAGACACCGGGAATATTTTGGATGATGAACCCGTAGATTTGATTGATATTTTATGTCCAGTTCACCATCCCGAGTCATTAAATGTTTCTCCCGAACTTCATATGCGTCTTGATTTTGATGATAATGGCATGGATAAGCAAAATTTTGAGCTGAATATTGAGGAGAATTATGAGGATAGTATTGAGGAGAGTATTGAGGATAATATTGAGGTTGAACCATTTTTATTTGATATGTCGGATTTTCCAATTCATCCTCCTAAACCTTTAACTGTTATATCACTCTCCCTCCTTTCCATCGTTCCGACCACGCACAAGATCACGCTTGACGACTGTGAGTTTGAAAAATTTCCCTTTGAATATGACACAGTTCTCACAACCGATGACACTTATGGGTGTTTCACTTTTTCGGACAATGTTGAAATCTCACCGCCCGAGTTTGAGTCCTTTGAATTTTCAGATGAGTTAGTTGAACCATCAGACTCGGTTGCTTACAGTCGTTTCGAACCATTGTTGGAATCTTTCAAGTTCGAGACAGTTTACTACGGTGAGAATGAGACTATCCCTAATTCACTCCCTTTCGTCATTCCTATCATTCCGACCGTGCAAGAGATCGTTACGCTTTCATCTCCAATACCAAGTTCGGCGTACCCATGCCTTCTTGCGAATCTTGAGAGATTTGACCCCATTTCTCGACGGTTTGATAGGTTAGCACAATCGCTTTTAACACATCGGTCATCACAAATTGCGCTAATTTATTCACTCGATTTACACTCTCAAGATCGTACTCCACTTCTTTCTCTTTTCCGCCATTCTTCTCCCCCACCGAGACCGTATCTCGTTTCTACCTCCATACGGTCTCGTGTGCTTCTCATCTATTTTCTTTCCACTCCATTCTTTCACCAACTCGACCATTACCACGATAAGATTTTTGAATGGTTGGTGCTAACCTTTGGCTTATGTAAGGCCTTGCTTAGTTTGGGGAGAACCTTGTTGTATATATGTATATATATTTTTGTTTTCTTTTTCTATAAAAAAAATTCAAAACATTAAAAAAAATATATAAAAATTGTAAATAAATAAACAAGGGAGTGCCGACATTCTCTACCCTCTTGGTGTAGCATGACAGTGAGGACACTGTCAAGTTTAAGTTTGGGGTATGCTCGGTAAGTCTTCTTCCTTCGCATTCATATGTACATTTTTGCATTTGCATAATTATTTTAAAATCCATAAAAATTGAAAAATTTCAAAAGTTATAAAAATTATTGTATTAAATTTTGGCTTATTTGACTAGAATTTGACAGATAGGTTAACTAGTTAGGAACAACTAGATCTTAGACGTAGTAAATTAAAAACCCTAAAGATAACCTTCCTTAAAGGATAGCGGTAGAAAGTATATATCTTTGTAGTTTATTTAGAAATAGGCAAATTTTGGGTTCACTTCTTGGGCTAAGTCGAAACAAAGGAAAAGTATTGATGTTCTTATTAGAGTATAAGTTTGAAAAATAATTCCTAGCTTAAGTCTAGATTCTGAAAATATATACCCTACTAATTGCACAATCACGCACCTTAAAACTTGGAATAGTAGAAGAGACCTTGAAGTGCTCTTGTCTAAAGTCCTTAGTACGAAGAAAATGAAATAAAAAAAATACAAGTGTGAATAAAGAAAAAAAAATGAACACTGGTTTTTGTGATTACTTAAGGCTGCAAAAATAGAAAAACATTTAGCAAGGGTGCTTCATCACCTAGTGCCTTAGACCAACTGGTTTGGGAGTCACTGCTAAAAAGCCTTGGGTGTTGCAAGACTAGAAATTACGCTTTAAAGTGCAAACGCATTTTGTAATCGGTCGTTAGTACCTCAAGAAGTATTAACGGTCGCATGAAGGATGTGTAAGCAAAATTCAATTAAAAATTCACCAACTAATAAATACTTTGGACAACGGACAAGGGTATGATTGCTTGATTTGAATTTCCAAGTGTAGGGGTGATATATACACACACGTAGGGGTATGTGATTAGGATTTAGATAAGAGAGAGGAATGAAGAATAGAACTTGTATCTTTAATAGAGTTGATAAAAATTCCTAAGTGGAGATGGAACCCTAGAAGGAAAACATAAGAAATGCCGAAAGCTAAGTAGGTCTACAGAACATATATAATCTTAAGTTAGATGATGAGGAAGTGTGAAGAATATGAGTGGATAATTTACAAGTCGAAGATAATAGAATTCCTTGTTAGAAAACCTAATTGGAGAACAAAAGTTGAAAAGCCGAATTGATGGGATTTTGTGGGTAGTATCCGCTGAAAACCCTCAGGAGACAACACTCCTCCTACTAGGGACACCTAGAGGTTTAACGACTTGTTGCACGAGCTCAGTGCAATCGCGTTTCCCTGCGAAAGTGCGGTTAAGTTTTTGTAGAGAATAAAAAATAAGTTTGCTCGAGAACGAGCAAAAGATAAGTTTGGGGGTATTTGTTCACACCATAATATTGTATTATTATATTCCCCATTCTTATTCGTTTTATAAATAAATAGGTGCTTTTGACGCATGTCTGCTACATATTACAGGTTACAGGTTCTTAGACAGAAAACAGTGAAAACGATGAAAAGACGATGCAAAAGTGGACTTTGACCAACAAACAGAAGACTCTTGATCAAGCCTACATCAAAGATAAAATTCACAAAGTACAAGGCAATGCAAGGTCCAAGATTACAAAGCGAACGGTTAAAAGTCCACCGCAATTATTCACTGGAGATCTGGAAGAAACATAGAAGCTATTTTAATAAAAGAACCAAATAATAAGGAAGCCCAAATACAGAAGAGCCAACAAAGGAAATTTCAAGGCCCAATACTTCCTTTTAAAGAGACAGAAACATAAAATTTTACCAAAGCTTGGAGTCTACTTTGAGTAGGTCTTCCTAAGGATATTTTGGTAAATGTAGACGTGCGAATCAATTGTAACCTAGGGTTTCCTATCCTCTATAAATAGGAACTCTAAATCATTGTAAAGGTTATGCCTCCCTATGCTTCTTTTTATCAATAAAATTTAGATTTCTTTTGGAGAGCATCGATGCCTCTTTTCATTTCAGAAATTCAGATCTGACAAGTCTTGTGTTGATGTTTGGAGAGAGCCATCTGTAAACTAAGTAGGTAATTTCAATTCTTGCCCTATGTAATTTTTCATTCTCTGCCCCTACATTAAATTTAATTCCTTGCCCTAATTAGATAGTTAGATCTTTAATTCAATTGTCCTAGATTAATTTAGTTTTTAGATTTAATTAATTCATTCACACCGTTTGGAATTAACTCGTAAGAGCGATTAGGAAATTCACAACATCCCTGTGGACCGACCCGTACTCACCGGCTAACTACATGCGACGCCGTTCTTGATTGCAGTAATAGAAAGTTTTTGAGATCAATCAGTGCCCCTTTTTTTTTGCAAAAAGTGCTGAGCACTTATGTAAATTCTGACGCTCGCATATAATCATGTGGGCTTTTAGTCATGCGGATTTCCCAATAAATGTTAAACACTTTACCCCTTTTGTCTTTATATGAAGTGCTAAGCACTCTTTATGGCGCCCACGTGCGAAGCACGTAAGGAGTTAGGCGCTAGGCGCTGCCTAGTGGGTGCCAATCACTTTTATTCTGTGGCGCCCACGTAAGGGTCACATGAGGCACTGGGCGTTGAGCGCCGCTCAATGAGTGCTAGGCACTCCTGTAGCGCCCACGTGAGGAGCACGTGGGGCGTTGGGTCCCACTGAATGCTAAGCACTCTTGAGTTCTTTTGTAGCGCCCACGTGAGAGGCACGTGGGGCGCTGGGCGCTGAGTGTCGTCCACTGAGTGCTAAGCACTCCTGAGTTCTTTTGTAGCGCCCATGTGAGAGGCACATGGGGCGCTGGGTGCTGAGCGTCGCCCATTGAGTGCTAAGCACTCCTGAGCTTTTTTGTAGCGCCCACGTGAGAGGCACGTGGAGCGCTGGGTGCTGAGCACCACCCACTGAGTGCTAAGCACTCCTGAGCTCTCTTTCTCTCTCTCTTCTTTGAATGATCCACAGGATCTTTATCTACTTTTATTTACCTAAAATTTCCAAGAAGAGAGTTCTTCCTCGAGAATTTAATTCTCTATTCTTTCGAAACTTTCTCTGTTTTTTTAAGCTTATGAGGGGTTCCTCCTCTTTAGACTTGAAGTCTTGGGTCCTTTATATAGTAGGGGCAGTTTGTTCGTTAGCTCCGAAGAAATCTCTCATTAAGATATCCCAAATGATTTGAGGATTTTACCCACCGTTGGATCTTTGATCCAAGGACTTCTGTTTTACAGAAAATATTTACTTGTTTTTAACAAGATTAGGGAAATATTTACATAAGTTATTCTGTAGATCGGTGATTTTTTAATCACCATTGGATTTTTAATCCAACGGTACTCTGTTTTACAGAAGGCAATCTTTCTTGTTTAGAAAGATTTGAGGAATATTTCCTCTAAACAGAATTTAATTTTGCATCCTGATAATTTATCGTCTCTGTTGGATCTTTGATCCAACGGCTCTGCTTAACAGAGAGTAGAATTTAATTCGACTGGGCGCCGGCGCTCACGTGTTGTGCACGTGGGCTCCGCTTAAGATTTTTGTGTGCTTTGCACACGGGCGCTGCTCATATAAGGGTTTTTAACTCTGGCGCCGGCGCCCTCGTGGAAGGCACGTGAAGCGCTGCCTCTTGAGTTTTGAACAGAGTTTTGCTCTTTTATTGGGGGGAACACAGAGTTTAACTGATACAAGAAGTCTGAACTTAAAAAGAAAGTGTTTAAACATGTAATTTACTGAAAAAGAAAAGCGGGAAAGAAAACTACTGATCTGCTTCATGTGTGAACTGGTTGTAATTCTCTACAATCACTTCCATCTTCTTTAATCATAAGTCACCTGACGAACATTTCAAAAAACAAAAGATAGGTGGAATTCCCGTCAACGAACTTGCGCTCGGTAAGTCCCAATAGAGATGTGTAATATATAAATTGAGTGCAAGATGACATATAATATAGTATAAGTAGAAATTGTAATATGTGAACAAATATGATAATATATATGGCAACTATGTCAGCATGGCAAACAAGTATAATATGGCCATGAAGTGTAGGTATAGTGAACATGAAGTGTAGGTATAGTGAACATGAAGTGGATGTCCGTGTCCTAAGAGGTCTCTATAAGATAATATATCCTAACGTCGGTTCAAGTGTGAATATCAACCAATCTCAAGAGTATTCTCGAACCCAAGGCTATCGTCCAGGGGCAAGGAATCACGGGCCTAAAATAATGGGACTTCAATTGTTATTGAAGTATTCCAAACCCGACAGGCTATCATCCAGGGGCTTGGAAACACGGGCCCTCATTCATGAATTCGTGATGTACCGTTTCAGCCCAGTACCACAACATTATTTGTACCGTTTCAGCCCGCTACCACAGTAATGTTATTTTAGTAATGGGACTCCTGAGATTCTGTTGGATTCATACTCAAACTACCCAACACCCCGCGTATATTAGTCTGTGATTAAAGTTACAAGTCTTGCCCAAATCTATGAATACATAAGAGAGTGCAATTCAACTATCGAGTTGAGTTCAAGTATTCAAGTCAATTGTTCAAGTGTTCATGTCAAGTCATTACGTATTCATGGTTCGGATCAAGTCGAGTCAAGTCTACTTATTGGATTCAAATATTCATGATTGAGTCGTGTCAAGATCAAGTCAATTCTAGCATGTAATAGTTTAATCACATGTCATATAGATAAAAATAAATAAGCAATCACAAAACATGATATGAGATAAGTATACAAGTAACGTCCAAAAATAATGTTGTAAATAAGTGTTGTGTACGACTGATCAATAAAGTCAATCAATTTCGGAATATAAACAGAAATATAGATATATGTGATGTGCACACGTGAGTTCCAGTCTCGCTTAAATATGACTACCGGTTTGGGAGATATACTCGTTTTCGTATCGTCGAGCAAAACAAATCAGAATCTGTTCAGCACTGTCATATATTTTTAAAACGCAGTTTGAGTTTATTTTCATCAGTTTTCAGGTTACGAAGATTAATAGAAAATTGTAGGTCTTTCGATTTATTTATCCAAAACACCAAGATTCGCGCTATTTGGATTTCTGAACCTCTAGTTATGATCATTTTAATATCAGCGTTTAAAACAGAAATTCAGATTTCTGGACAGCAATTATATATTATATTGTAAAGCCTATATCGAGTTGTTTCATGCGTTTATAAGTAATCTAATATACAGGAAATTATAGCTCTATTAATTTTGTATCTACACATCTAAATTTTATCATGAACAGATATCCGGTGTTCGAGTTATGTCTTATTTAAAAACAGTGTGCGAATCAGGACAAACTCTATCCAGATTCGTCGCTTAATATTGTAACGCAGTTTTCTATATTTTACGTCTATTTTCAGTAAAAACCTAAAACTAAGAAAATCTAGATCTTTCGATGTACATATTCAAAATATCTTAAAACACTTAATTTAGATCAACAATTACAGAGTTATAGTCTCTCGAAAAAGACCCTTATTGGCAGTTTCTAGTTTTAAAAATAGTGAATAAAAACTACGTAACTTCTAAACCGTTATTCGGTTTGATATGAAATTTTTACTGTAGATTTGGAATTCTATTTATTATTTTATACTAATGTTCGAAGAATTTTCAGAAGTGAAAATTAATTTATAAAAATTATTTTAAAAATAAAGGTTTTGTAAGATCGTATTTGAAAATGATAAATCTATGGTATTTATTTATAACTTTGTTTTCTGTTATGCAAAAATAAATATAAACAATTAAAATTTCAGCAATAAATAACATAAACTAACATATATGAAGCAAACATATGATCCGGTCATGATTAACCGTCTAAAACAATAATACTTAACATGTTATCAACCATTGCATGCATATTTTATAACTAAACATATATGCTTTATTTCAACCATTTTTTAATTTAACAAAAAAAACTTTATTCTGAAACTAACTAGTTATCTCAAGATTCGGCCATGATGGAGGTATGGTAAGGAGATGAATTTCAAGTAATGAAAAGGAAGAGAAGAGGGGACTTACAGGTTGTGTGAGTCGGTATAATAAGCAGCTCACCGTTTAGATAAAATTCTCAACCGGATCTTTGAAACTTGATTGAACCGGTGCTTCTCCAAGCTCAAGGGAAAAGATGTTTTATTTTATTTTATTTTTAGAATTGATCAAAAGGAAATGGCTAAGAAGAGATGAAGAGATATTTGTATTAAAAAAATTGAAACTCTTCATAATAATTTTACTTAATTATAATCTATAATCATCCTAATTATGTTGGGAATTAAAAGAAAAATGAAATGAAAGATCTTGTTTGTAGGTTATGAGAAGGATAAAAATTGATTAAAAAAATAATTGTAAGAATGAGGATTTGAACATGTGACTTATGGAATAACAATGCAAGAACTTAACGAATGAGCTATAAGGTTGTTCATGTATATATTTAACAAGAATTAAATATATGTCGTACCTTGAAAAGAAAGTGGACTTAGAAAAAGAAAAAAAGAAATCAAATGGATTTGTCTTAGCTTAGGTTTGGGCTTTGAAAAATTATAAAATAGATAAAATAGATGAAGTGATAAAATAATATATTTATTAGAAAACAAAATATACCAAAAATAAATAATTGTAATATTTTATTAAACAAATGATACGCGAAAGCATAAGAATTTATGATCATTACAGATGTGTTCTTTTTAAGTTTCATAGCCACAATTTTTACCTTGTGATCATCATGTACATCTTTATATTCAAAGATTCACTCGATAGTATTGAACCAGTCTAAGAACAAATCCGGTTGAATTCGTCCTTCGAACTCGGGAACATCAACCTTTATTTCAAAACTTTCATGCCGATTATCCTTCCGTTTATATCGTCGGTGGGACGAGGCCCCTTCATCACTTAAGGTTCGATTATCTTGTTCTCGCCGAAGGTTTTTATTTGATCCTATATCGACGATTTGAGAGAATCTCTTCATAACTCAGTACTTGGTTAGGAGGTCGATGGAAGGGATTGACCTCTTCTTCATCTTCTGAAACTTGTTCTCTTGACGCATGATCGGAATAATGCGATGGAGCCTCAAAGCGCCGAATACGCTCTTGAAGCTGCTGATTTTGCCTTCGCATTTCATCCATCTCGATGTCGCGGAGATCTTGTTCACGAGTAGACGTAGCGTTGACATTGGGTCTTCTTCTTTGACGACCAGTTATGATCACCAAGAGCACTGATACCAACTGAAGCCGGAGCGGCGAGGGAGTGCGGAAAGTTATGAACTGGAACTCGAATAGGGAGTAGGATTGATTGTCGTCTTTAGAATCAAACTAAAATAATCGTCGATGTTATCTACAAATATATAGAATTGTACCACAAAATCGAAGACCTGTCTCTCTCTTCAAAGGAATTACACCAAGATAATAAATATTACTCTCCCTCTCTCTTCGAGTCATACGTCAAACTAGATAAAAATATTACTTCCTCCGTTCCTTTTTACTTGTCATTTTGGAAAGAAAAAAATGTCCCATTTTACCTGACGTTTTTGAAATAACGAAAAAATCATTAATGATAAAAATATCAAAAAATCATACAATACCAAAAATAGCCCAGAAAATTAATTGCTGATATTAAAAAAGCGATGATGCTTTCCATAATAGTTGATGGCAGAAATGCTATGAATTTTTTAGTGGTGATATGGCAGTAGGCTAATTGCTGATATTAAGAAAGTCATAATACTTTCCTTAATCAGTGTGCATTTCTTAAAATATCAAGTAAAAAGAGACGGAGGGAGTATTAATTATAGATAAAAAAACCGAAAAGTCATTGCATTTATCTAGATTCACTCATTTAATAAAATTCATGCATTTAAGTCTAATTCCTTGAACTGGAGGAGTGAAAGAGTGAGAATAGGTATGGAGGAGTGAAAGAGTGGGAATAGGTATGAATGTTTCTGCATTATTCAATGTGCAGTAGGAATAGAGGCATGTCAGTCAAAATAATTTCTATAATGTTAAATGTCTTAATAAACAACAAGTTATTTTTCTTTTTTCTGAAAGCACCTATAATCCTTGTTATTAGTACGAGTCTATGACCATTTGGTAAGCAAAGATAGAACTTAAAAGTCATTGAATTTGATATATAGTGTTTCCCTCTATATTTCCTTAATTTTCTAATTTTGTTTTCACTGCCATTGGGGGGAGAAACAAGCTTTTGTGGACAAAAACAAAAACGTCTCATTTCAAACTCCCTCCACTCTCTACAATGCAATGCCTTTTCTTATACAAGTACACCAAGATGAGATTGTGTAACAGTTGCCTATAAATAGCATTCAAATCGCATACACATATGACCTTGCAAATGATTTAGATCCACCGAAGCCATTGCAGCTTAAATGTCAAGTCGATGATGGAACTCTCTACCCAAATCTATATGCTGAAACAATAACTGGTCCAAAATTAAAATAAAAAGCATCAATCCATTCTCTCTCTTCTTTTTTTCTTCTTCTTTTAATGTCCAAAATCACCATATACAACTTTATAGGCAAATAGAGCATTTCCATCAAAATAGATGGATATATATAATACAAGTAACACACCCACTCCTATAAACACAAAAAAATTGACTGCAAATGCCAAAAATAAAAACAAAACAACTAATCAGTAAACATAGTTGAGTTTTTACTATGCACGGTTGATAACATTCTGACTGAAGTTACAAGTTTTTGTAACCTGGGGGAAGGAATACAACTGAGAGTAGGGTGATGAAACCCATTTTGTGATTCCTCTTCTATAGAAATATCTCTGGCATCAGCTTCTCTACTCCTTGAAGTTGAAGCATCATCTTTGATCGAGTCACCAATTTCGGGTGAAAACTGGCAGTAGGCTGAATGGACTTGCCGGTGAATTCCATCCATCCTCCCACATTTCTCATCTTCTTCATCCATATCAATAAGATCCTGAAGACACCGATAAAAAACCAAGAATAGAAATTAAAAATTATATAATATAAACAAATAAACAACAAAACAGGTCTTCATGAAACACCTGAAGTCAGCTACATAACCGCTTTTTTACAGTTGAGCCCAGGATAGGCCACCTCTGTTAATTTCAAATATCATTTTTAACCGCTTCCATAAATGTATGTTTAGGTATACCTCAAGTCCTTGTTGCTCGATTAAGCACAATTGAATCACTCATCATAGGCACATTTATTCTCCTTAACTGTGCCAATTGCTGTATCATTTTATCCTCTATGAGAGCTACCTCTAGATTCTTACATATACACTCGTTCCTTATCTAATAGAGCATTACCACTGATCCCTCCCGTTGTTCTCAAAATCCCGTTTTGTTTTTTGGGATAACATAGAATCAAACATTGGTGGAAAAAGTAAAAGATATCTGTATCTGTTATATTATTAACAAAACAACTTTTATAAAAACAAAATCAGGAATTATAGCACTGTTCATTTTCCCATGTGTAGTTGTCCAGCACATGTCCCGTTGATAAAATTGTAGCATGAAATCAACTTGTATATTTTTGATGGAGTGGGTAAAGAGAATTGGCTTAAATGCAATAGATCAGAGATTGAAACATCAAAGGGAAGAAAAGGAATGGCTAACAAGATGGCTCACTAAATCCCATTACCGACATATATATTATGATAGCATAAACCCTGTAAATGACGATCCTTATATAAGAATCAAAATAGAGATCAAGCAACAATCCTAGTAGTCTAGCATTCCACATTATTATAATACACCATTAATCATGTAAATGAGGATCCTGCTATATATCAAAAGAGAATCATTATAGTGATCAAGCGACAATCCTGATATAGCATCCAACATATATTTTATGATAATAGCATTAATCCTGTCAATGAAAATCTCAAAAGAGAATTATAATAGCAATCAAGCAAGCAATCCTAGTAGACAGACATTATAAATCAACCAACCTGTGCAGAAAATTTCTTAAAAACAGGATAAAAACGCTGTCTGCAGTACTCATTGAAGAGGAGGGTGCATATCAGAAGCGGGATGACGAAGCCAGCGGCAACTGTTGATTTCTTTGTCCCAAAAACACCCAGGGCTATTATTTGCGCCAACACCAAGGAAAAAACAGTTGTGTTGTGTGCAAGGGGCCACATTTGTCCTCCTGACTCGTACTTTGGAACGTACACGTTAAGGATCTATAAAGGTATAAGAAAGAAGAAACAGTCAAAAGATTTATACAAATACTACATAAAGTCTGAAAAGACCAATAATACATTGAACCATGGTTGTCGTAAGCTCATATTGGGTTCCTTAAATTAATTTCAAATAGCTCATAATTAACAAAAAAATAAGGACTGATACATTTCAAAATAACCAACAGTTAATAATGGGTAATAGTGTATAGTCCAATCATCCAATATAATGGGTAATTAAGGCTCACAATTGAAGCAATTTAGGTGGACATTAGAAATAAGCTTCACAGGTTCTACTTGGAACATCAGAGAACCACTAAGCAAATGGAGAAAGCCGATACGATCATATGAAAGAAAAGGGAAACCCATAACACTGCTTCAAATAACAGTCATATTGGCTGATGTATCATATCGAGACCCTTCACGGTACAATAAAACTGATATAATTCTACTGATATGTTAATAGGCCCGATATTCAATATCAGATGATATATTGACTGTCTATGATATAGGTAACACCTATCCAATATATTTCTGATATCCTCCTATATCCAATATTTAAAACCTTTCCCTGTAAATAATAAAATTTAAGCAGCTCTCATGCATCAACTCCGCTTAAATATCAGACCGACTGCAAAGAACTATTAGGCCCAATAGTCCACATAGGAAAAATATCATGATGCAAAACCTTGAACCTATTTATAGCAGCTCCAATTAATTTAGAAGTACCTAATTACATGGTACGAGAGTACAATCTCGGTCTGAGGAATAAAATACCATAATCTCTCTCTCCCTGCCTTGATGAGATGAAGAGGAAATTGCCCCTTGTCGATCATGCGGACACTCATCATTTGTCCAACCAGCAGGATATTAATGTATCTGATGCACTTAACAAGAGTTTTTGCTGTTTACACATGGCACCAGGATCGACTAATCCAGCTACAGACTCTAGCATCCCCTCCAGTATTCTCCCATAAGTCTGCAGCGACCTAAATCCGTCATTCTCCTTTCAATTCTCCTACGGTTACATTATATGACCTCTACACTCCATGTCCACAGTTATTCCCTTCGTGCATCTTCCATATAATCCTCCTTACAATCTGCCCATGCAATCTCCCTCAATCCCCTCAACATTCACCTCTATTTGAACCACATATCCAACTCTGGATCCACATATCTTCACTGTAAATCCCTTCAATCGGTATTACTACCCACCAATGTTGTAAAACAAGGGCATCTGTTATCTATTTGATTGGTCAGCGCATAACACAAACACAAACGAATTATACACCCTATAGTATAAATACTCAAAAAAAGGGGATTATTCATATATAACTCCTAAAAATCAGGAAAAATTTTAAGGTGGTGTGAAAAAGGTAAAGTGGGCCTTTATTAAGAGGATAATATATTTGCACAGAGTATCACAATTAGGCTATGTATAGTGTATATATGCCTAATTGAATGGCGGTTCATCCGCAAATTTCGCATAGGGCCAATCATGATGCCATTAACATGTCTAAAACTATAAGACGCAATTTCAAGGTGAATAGATCACTCATATGGAGAATTATCTACCTGGCATGTGATAAAATTGACCTCTAAATGAATGGGAACCATGGTTCAAGAACTCGGTTTCGGTCATTTCATTTTTGACAAGTTTCGGTTAATTTCGATGGTTTCGTTCTAAGTTTCGGTATCGGTTTAATATTATTTTATATAATAAATATGCGTTATATATATTTTTGTATAAATATAAATATATTTATATAGAGCATATACATTTTTTATAAATATTTGTTGAAAAGGTCATATGGTTGTTGATAAGAGAAAAAAAAGAAAAACGAGAAAAACAGAAAAAATGAAAAGTAGAAAAGGATGATAAATGCATAATAAACATATTTTATATCCATTTATATACTTAAACTAGTCAATAACCTAGCCTAATTAGACTATTTAAGCAACATGCAAAATCCAATACCCTTTAATTTAAAGCCCAATACCCAAAAACCTTTAATTGTAACTCCATACCCAAATTTAATTAACCCATAACTCAAAACCCTTTAATAAGTAATCTAAAACTCAAACCAAACCCAATTACCCACAGCCCAAACCCAATAACCCAATACATATAATCAACCCTGAACAAGGAAAGCCCTAATTCCCATTCCCATTCCTTTGACGAACCACCGCAACCCCTCAGATCTGCTCGAGATGGCCAGATCTGCTCGCAGTGACGAGATCCACTCGATTTTTCCCCGAGATCCACTCAATTCTGTATGGATCTACTTGATCTTCTCTTTTCTTCCTCCCCTAAGCTTTGATTATGCTCTTAAAGGTAATTTTATTACTTGTTTTGGGTTGAAGTTGAAGTTCACTTCTATTTTTCTGGAATTTTTGCTTCAAAACTTGAGTATGGCATGGTGTTGGCCGAAACCGTTTTTAGGGGTTAGTTTCGGATCGGTCTCCTCTGAAACGGCCGAAACTTTATGGTTTCGGCCGATTTCTCTAACCTTGATGGGAACAACAATTTAGAAGAGTGCTTAATGCACACCACATTGCATGGCATGTTGCAAAACCTCTAAATAGTGAAAATGCTCGATATCATCATCTTAGCACGGCTCCTCCCACCTATGAATCACGGAAACGGGTACGAATATCCAATACGATACCATACGGATACACGGAAACGCAATTTTTCAGAAACCTAAGATACGGGATACGTTTTTATATTGAATTTTTCTAACTATATATATGTGTGTTTATTTTTAATATATATATATATATAAACAAATAGAAGAGTAAGATTGCATCACATATATTTCATTAATACTTTAGCATGCTATTCTAAGAAAACAATTGGAGCATTCTCATTTAACATGTTCTATATCAAAAGGCTTTAATTTCAAATAACAATTTGATCTAATTCTCTCAGACAACATTCAATTACTTCCAATTGAACAGTTAAAATAGGGTATCATAACATTAAACCGTAAATTTAGTTATAAACCAGAGAGCTAATTCAAACCGATCAGGGGAGGCTCTGGCGAGGTCTCAAATTGATCACCGATGGGGTCTCAAATACAAGGACGCATAACCAGTCCTAGAATTTGTCGATACTTTAAAAACCCTAGGGTTACGCTTGATACATGGAATCGAAGATTACCGGGAATTCTTGCATTTCCGGAAATGGAATGATGGGGCATCTAATTCCAAAGAATCTTGCATTTGCGTGCTTGGTATACTTTAATCGTTCCCGGTAATATATGTATATGCAACCATCAATCGGCGGCCGGACCGGAAGGTCGGTGGATAGCGGCAAGGCCGGCAACAAACAGCCGATCAGCAAGTGGCCGGCGACGAACGGCCGATCGACAGCGGGCCGGCCGGCGACGAACTACTGCCATCGGCGGCCCGACCGGCAAACGTACTACTGTCGGCCAGCAGCGAACGTCCAATCAGCGTATGACCGACGATGGGCAGCGGGGCCGACCGAACGGCGTGTGGCGAGGGAGGCCGAAGGGGGATGGTCATAGCTCATTCACGTTAAGCGGGAATATTTCGTGATAATCTAGGATAGACATGTTTTTAGCGGATAAGATTACCATGATATGGGGTCATTTGATTACCATGGTAATCTTATATTTCCAGGAATATCTTACACACCTAAACAAGCATGGTAATATTTCATAGTAATCTAGGATTACCACCTAGATTACCTTCTACCAAACGCACCTTAGAGGTATCAGAGTTAAAGGTAGAGGTAAAATTAATTGGGGTCAAATATTAGTCTCGAATTAAAAAAAATAACCATCATGAACCGAGCGATATATCAGATTCGCAAATCGAGAAGTATCCCGAAGTTTCCAAATATTTTTTGATTTATTTAAATTGAAAATAGGGGATTCGCGTTTTTGAGTCGCGTTTCCGAGAGTTTCTGAGTATCGGTATCCGATATACATTTGGGGACGATTCGTGAGGCTATTTGGAGTATTTGTGCTTCATAGCCTCCCACACCGGTTCAAAATGATCACAATGACCCAAAACGCTTACAGTTCCAGAAAAAAGGACACATTACAAGCTGATATCCAGAGCGAGTCCTTGGGATTAAAGAAGATGACAATGTAGTTATTGTAGAGCTTGCAGATTTTGGTAATGACAAATCTTTAAGAATATTTAGAAACAATTATTCATAAAGGATGGTGTTCTTGTTCATTAATTTTATCGTTGTCGCTATTAATAAGGAATTGTGACCATTCATCTGATACAGGGCCATCTTTAATAACACTGCCAACAAACACAAACCGGCATTTTAGTGTTTGGGAATACACCCTATGGTGTTTGGTTAGATCTTGTGTATAGGGTTTAAAATTCGGGCCGACTTATAATAATTGGTCTTATTTCCATAAAACTACAAAACTATTAATGTTTGGCAACAAACTAACAAAATTTTTCAAGACTCAAGATAACTACCATGACATGTTTGTAATTTTTCTGAAGAGTAGCATGACTAACAGTGTCACGTCACTACTAATCATCACCGCGTCTTTTACGTTGCCACATCACCCTAAAAAATTAGAAAACCAAAATTACCCATCTTTTCTTCATCCACTAATCTTAACCCTAGCCCTAACCCAACTCCTCCACCCGCCATTGGCACCACCGCTCACTCCTATTCAGGAGGGCGCCGCTGCCTCCATTGCCGCATTCATCCTTCCCAAACAAACACACAAAACCTAATTCTAAAAACTAACCCTAACACTAATCACCATCTTCTCCCTACTCCACCTCCAACCCATCCCCATCTCCACATCCTGATCTACACCCCTACACCCCCATCTCCGCCCTATCTTCAACATCATCTTCATTAAACCCTAGTCATAACCTCTCCTTCATCTTCATCATATCTCCATCTTCATCATGTTCACCTTCACGCCCTCCTTTCTTGTCGTTGTCATCGGTGACCTCCACCAACCTTAAATCCGCCTACTTTCTCGAAGCTGCTGCAACGACCTCTCCCACCTTCCCTGCCAGCAACCTCCCCTACCTGCCGTTAAAGGTTTGTTTATTTAATAATTAATTATTTTAAGTCACTAATAATATAAGTGATGATCAATTAATTTAATTAATTATATTTAAAAAGGATAAAATGGTCATAGTTAATTATGTTAAGGTTGATGAACGTTAACCGTTAATCATGACAATTTTATGTAGTCTTCATAGTTTTTGGCCAAACCTAAAAATATATATTAGTTTTATGGAAATAAGCCTAAAAGTTGCCGCGGTCTCTTCTAGCCCGACATTACGTATCTCTTAGACATGTAAAGAGATAGGATACGGATCAGATATATCCATATCCAATTTCTATTTTCGGATACAATTGTGGATATATGGATAGTTGTCGGAAATAAAAACTACTAACCATGTCCACTAAAAATCGGATATTATAAAAACCATATCCGTTGAAATCGGATATAAATACTATTCGGATAGATATAAAAAAGCCATGATTTATAATTGTAACTAATAAAAATTCAATTAGATCAATCAATATTTTATATTTGGATCAATGTTGTAAAACATGTACTCGGTTTCCATTCGTTCGACCAGCGGATAGTGTATAATCGGATTACTTGATTAATCGTTTTACGAAAATTATACGGTCATTAATATTTTAATTGTTTTACAATAATTAGTTGAAGTTGAACTATATTGCCAGAGACGGGCTCAAAATCAAAGTTGACTAAAGATTTTTGGAAAGGGATCCCGGGTTGGAAAGATGAGGGAAGAGGAGCTTTGGTTTTAGGTTGCAGTGATTGGGAGGGAGATTGTCTTAACTTGATTACAATGGAGATGACGAGTCACGGTTTGGGAATGGTGTGTCAAGGATAATAGATTATTAGGTTAATTAATTAGGGAGTTCATAGGTTTTGGTTCATGGGTTGGAATAAGGAGTTCATGAGTACTAAGCATTATGTTAATTAATTGAAAACTGGGCTAGCTTTGGGTTTTAATGATTTTAGACCTGATTTTGCATGAGAAGCATCATGGACCATGTAATCGGTCTGACTAACGATTAATGAACCAAGTAATCGCCGTTTAAACCGAATAATCGTTATAACTAAATAATTCCCCAAGTAGTTGATTTCTCATTTATTCAAGGACCAAATACGATTACTTGGCTGTGTAATCGATCAAGTAATCCGGTTTTTACAACAGTGATTTGGATAAAAACATCATGAAAAGGTATAGAATCCTAATTAAAGATTTTCTTTTTTTGCATGTTAATCAAACATTTAGAATCCAATTTAAAAAATTTGTATCTTTTTCTAGAGAAAATCTAGTAAAGGGATCTGGGTATTACATAAATAGATTGTGCTTGCAAATAATTACTAAAACCCACTTTAAATTATTAGTAATAGCTATTGGACGATGGATACTGAGTTTGGTATGAATCTTGGATACCTGAATCCCAATTTTATACAATTCTTCATATTGGAATCCGGATCCGGAGTTTCTAAAATGTTGTTCGAATCCAAATCCGGTCTGATATTGATTTTAAGCGTTCATATCTGGTATTTTTTGGATTCGGAAACGGTTCCGGATCGGATTATCCGGCTCCGTTTACATCCTAATATCTCTACTTGAATCTGAGTTTTCTTCATTAAGGAATAAATTGCAGCTTTAAAGAAAACACCTATTTAGTAGATACTGCCTAGTGGTCATCAAAGTCAGCTGCTCAGCTAAGGCAACAAAGCACAAGTGTGATTTTAAAGGTTGAACCAAAATTTTATACATTCATTCTGTTCATTGTGCCGGTGGTATAATACCACCTGTGCTAATTGGGTTTTGCTACTTGAGTGAATTTTCTGAAGGGTTTTCTCCCTTTCTCTTCTTGCAAGTATACATTCTCAAGGCCATTTCTCTTTTATTTTTCCTAATGTCCTTGGTGTAAGATTAATTGTGGACAGTATTAAGGACTTTCTTGGTTGCACAAATAGGGTGTTACTCGACTATGAATCACATTTACAGTAAAGAAGGTTTGGTTTGACTTCTTGTTATCTTTAATATTTTTTTATTTATTTCTGTGGATATAGGGTGAGAATAAGAATCTCAACCTTTTTGGGTCATGTCTTATGTTATATGCACACAACATTACCTTGAATATATATTATTATTTTTCATGAGTTTTATTGGGATTAATTTGCTTCTAAAAATTGGATGACTAAAGCCAAGTTTTCACCACAAGTCCCCCGTATCATAATTATACTAAACTTTGCACTCAACTTTTTCTCTTTCTTTTCTCCCAGTTATATTTCACTTTAGAAACTTAGGCTGCTCATCTTTATGGCGCTACAACATAATTTTGCTATTCTAAGTGGTCAATTTAATAGAGAATTTTTGTAGTCAAACTTTTTATTGGTGTGTCTTGAAAAGAGAATCTTCTCTATCGGATTATGTTTTAAACTTGAGACTAAATTGGATGTTTGATGACTCTCTTGTATGTTCCACTTCCATCATCTACAAGTACCATGGGCCACAAGGATTCTTTCGGTGTCTTAAAAATAGGATTTATAAAAACACCATGGTCACCTTTACATGGACATGAGAACTATTTTACAACATTCTTAGTTGCTTATATTGGACTCCTGGTTACAAGCTAACTCACTTTCATGCATGCTACAGAAATTCAGTATCTCTTTTTACCCTAAGTTCACATTATCAACCATTACAGAAATACACCCTATTAAGTAACCGTTCGGTGCCTGCCTGGTAAACCTCAAGGTAGTAGTGATGCAATGCCGCTACTACTCACGACCAGCATAGATACAAATCAGTTTCCATAAAATCAAGATTAATGTAATACCATTAATCGTAGACCACTGACCATAAGTGTACTAAAAAATAATGTATTAATCTCCTTTTAAAACCTCATGACTCCGTCATGGAGGGAATGGAAGGCGAAAACAAGTATACAAACTAAAGTTTAAACCACACCATCCCTCCATCTTATTTCGATATGCTAAAAGTCTGTACCCAATAGCATTTTCCAAAGAATTTTCATACAATAAATAGAGTTCTCAAACAGTATGTGGGATGATAAAAAAAAGGTACTTATCCTACTCCGAAACAGGGTAGAAGTGAAAAGTTCAGTCAAATAATTTCTGAGCTATGACATGTTGCTACACACTAAATCACTTGCCTAATTATGTTAACCAAGAACAGATATAGATCCCTTTTTCAAAGCAATTGTTTTAATCTAAATGCACTATTTTTGTAAGAAAAAAGCATTATAAAAAAAATGAAAAAAATACTCAACATGCATGATGCTTCAAGTAATAGTTTATTCTAGATACATCATAAAATCTAATGTCAAACTAGAGAGTACATACTCGTTTTTTCAGATAAATGAAGTGCTCACCTGATTGCGGTACACAACATAACCAAGCAAGAAGTACACCAGCAAAAAAGGTATTATTAAAGGTGCCAATATTGCACAGGTAAAACCTAGTAGCCCAAGTAAGAGAACCCTTGGAACTTCAGTGTGATAAGGAAATGATAGGACAGAATCCGGGTCATCCTTTTTTCTGAACACACATCTTCTTATTAAGTTCCATATGAGAGGGAAAAGCTGAATTATTTCAGTGGATAAACTTGCCCATCCAGAGGTCAGAACATAAGTAATGAAAAAGGTAGCCTGCATCCATCAGGAAACAGATGATTAAATATAGATACAAGTAAATAGATAAGGAAAAGATGTTCTCAATTGCAAAAAGAATAAGGTCATACTGAAATATGATTATTCATGGTCAAGTAACAAGAATATTAAGCACACACTAAGATTTTAATTGATAGCCATAACAGATTCCTGAAGCAGCTAAATAGAGTAAGTATAGTATTGTACCATCCTTTATTGCAATATATGGCACTCACCTGAATGGGCACAGCTTTGGCAAGCTCTGTAGGAATTTGTCTCGGACTAGATATGGTGTTCAGCTGATTGATAATAGATCCAGACAAAACATTGACAAAGAACACATTCCAGATATTAAAACATAAAACCTTATAGCAAGCACTTCTTTTCCTACCACTGAGAGAGATGGGTCCTTCCACAGAAGAAAAAAGCATCATCACCGGAGGGACAAGATAAAGAAATAGCATCAAGATGACACTAGGTAGGTATCCTGTTACTAGACGGCTAATATATTTCCTGTACATGACAGAACAAGTAAGCCGGAGGAACTGTAATCATCCAAATATCTTTACAATGTTGGTAAAACTATGATTTAATCATTAATAGAAGTATTAAAAGCAAGAGAATTAACTAAACAGTAATTAGGCAATGTAAAGTGGGAAGACTAGCATACTCTTCGTACTTTCATAATCGCAACAGGCGAATTTTCCCCGTATTTAATGCAAATAATGGCAACATCAACAAACTTCAAGGATCAATCCTAAACATCCCATATTGAAGTAACGGGACCAACAATGAAGATTTTCAAAAGGTTCACACCAAAACAGTGCATATACAAGCGGAATTCTTCCTTGTTCTTGTTATTATGATTACGTGAGTCTCTTTTGGAGCTATTTTAACGAAGGTCTGAGACACTGTTAACAGAAACAAAATAAAATAAATAGTATACAGAGTGATGTGATGGCTGCTTTTTTAACTTAAAGAAAGCAAGGGACCTAGGACAACTGAAAGGAGAAGAAAGATTTGAATAGCCAACCCAAAGAAACAGGATAAACTTTTCTGCTCTTGTTGGAGACAGTGTCACCTTACCAATTTCGAGTAATTATTCGAAATAATATCTACTTCTCTTATATGTGTGTATTTAGGGCACCAGTCACGGGACTGAAAAAGAGGTGGTCAAAATAAGCAAATGCTTTTAAGGGCCTTAATATCAGTTTAATTATTTAGTACCAACTGCCATAAAAGAATGCCTGACTGACAGACGTAGCCACTAACTTCAGTGGTAATTTAAAAATAAACACGGGACAACAAAAGAGTTGAATATAGGGGAATCTCTGAGGCAATGATAACTTAATAATAACTTATTTAACTTCCACGAAACCTTATTTTCTTAGTGAGGCCAACCAAATTGACATCAAATCCTGTTAGAAATGAGAGGGGACAATGACCAAAACTTATATATCATACTAGATGGATCACGAAACCTAAGCATTATAATACAATTGGGGCTTCTATATATACAAATTAAATTTCAATCTAAATGTCCATTAATTCTGAGTGTTTGTAATACGATTGGGGCTTCTATTCTCCTCCCATCAAAAAGTTACAACCACATCTTGACTATTTCTCAAATAAAGGAAAATGAAAAGAGAGCATCATGAATCCGATGTTTCTGAGGAGCGTCAACCTTCTCTCTGCAGTACAAAATATTTTCACAGAATTGATGCTTGGTTGCGCAAGCATAAACTGTATAACAAAAAGATTTACTATTTTCCAACTAGCCATCTCATTTAATGCAAGGCCTATCTATTCATATTTTGGCAGAAGGCTGAATTTGGACAATGATTTTGTGGAACCTTGGGCACCATAGCCATGATGGAAAAGGGCTCATTCAATTAGGATGAGCAAAAGTAGAATTTGTAGCACAAGTACAATATTTTAACATCAAAAAATATGGGCAGATATATTCTCCTCAGGGGGAAAAAGGGGGGGAACTGCTTTTTCATACTGAATACCAGCCAAGTGTTGTTAATTAAAATGCATCTTGGACAACAGTGTGAGAAGGAAAATAAAAGAAAAGAATGTCACAGAATACTTACTTCTTCAATATACCCTTTAAGAATGGAAAATTCAGCTGCAATTGCTCCAGTTGAGTGAGCCCTTGAACAAATGTGACTGGGATCAGAAACAAAAACATAAAAACAATGCTGCCCAGAAGAGTGGCTATTCGGCGAAACCAAAGCTGTCTATATGGTATCCAAAGATTTGACCAATAAACATCATGAGGTTCTGGAGCTAAATCAGTAACCCAAGACATAGGGTTTGATGATTGAAGAACTTCTGAAGCAACAATTGCAGCGTAACGAGTTTTGAAAAATACAAAAGCAGAAGCGCATTCCTGTTTAAGGTGAAAAACTATATGAATAAGAAGAAAGATGGGGAAAAGTCGTATTTGTGACATATAAATACACATGCAAATGGACAACCTGGTCCTTTTCCATGGAAAATGCACCCAGAAAGAACAATTTAAACACAAGAAGGTTGTTCTAGGAAACTGCTCCTATCTGGCATGCATAAAATGACCAATGTCCACATCTCAGGTTTGTCTGCGTAATCATGCCTTTGCTTTGTCGCTTTGTTTCTTTCGTAATTATCAATGGAATTTCTTTTGCTTCTTTTTTGCAATGTAGATTGAGTTAACTTAGAGGTATTTGACATATAGTGACTCTACTATTTGTTTTGTTTACATATATTGCAAATAGATAAATTTAAATAGAAAAGAAAAATTAAAACTCGAATCCGAGACAACCTCCTTCCTTCGACCTACATGATTCCACATAAATTATTCAAGTTACAGTTTGATAAATGAAGTATCTACTAATATCTGTAAGCGCCCAAATAAAGTAAAATTTTATAGAAAAAAATTTAGAAACAAATGTAATGGTCATACGATTAATGATTTAGATTAGATTAATTATTCAAAAAAATAACATGTTGCTTACTTTTGTTTTATCGATAAATGATTCATATCAACCAGGTAACAGTATGTGCTAGTACCAACCAGAGATCGGTTCATCAGATAAAATAGAGTGGATAATAATATTGATACACAAATACTACTATATACTTAAGCACATGGCACTTTTTTTCAGTTAAATATGCCAATAAACTTTGTATTTTTCAAAAAAAAAATATTGCTTTTACTTTAAAAATGAAATGGATATCATGCTTGAGGGGAATAATGGGGAAAATATTTATGAAGGAAAAAGAGAAAAGAAGAAACAAATATATAAAAAGGTGTAACATGCTAAAAATATGAGAGCAAGGGATTTGAGGGAAAATGGAGGGGGTGAGATCCCTATAACTTCATGATTTGCCTAGCGGGGAATCGTAGCTGGGGCCCACCCCTGAAAAATGTTGCGACTGGACTTGTCACAGCTGTCCAATTTAAGATAGGTTGAGTGGTGAAGATCCGTATTTGATACTTTGTGTGGAATGTGGATTCTACCTGAACAGTGTCCCAATAGTTACTTCCAGCTTCCAACAGCCCGTCACACTAATACT
This sequence comes from Agapanthus africanus, assembly GCA_030015575.1. Lineage (NCBI taxonomy): Eukaryota > Viridiplantae > Streptophyta > Magnoliopsida > Asparagales > Amaryllidaceae > Agapanthus > Agapanthus africanus. The sequence goes on from JASDDO010000019.1 coordinate 893,811,416, forward strand.
TTTACAACAGGTGGCACACGAACATCCCCTTAATGGAAACTACATGCAGAATTTAGTAGCATCTTCAATGTCGTACCTTATTTCTTCCTACATGACCTCCGCCCCATCACCTTGCAAAATCAGAATTTGTTCTTCTTGCTTTTTTCAATCGAGGGCTAATCAATTGGTAATTCTGTAGATTTTCCACCCATGTTATTAGTTTTCCACTGAACCCTAGCACTTACAATCCCTCAGAACCTCACATCAAAACAGTTCCTCCCACCAATCTTGCATAGGTCCATATATGTATGGTAAATCCTCTACAAACATATTTTTCATTCTTCTTAATTATCCACAGGAGTGCACCATAGGTTGAGCCTTGAGAGCCCAACGCTTATAGATCATAATAGCTAACTGAATGAAACATTTACAATACTGAAAACTTGTTGTAGCTGCTTTAAAAAAAATCACCAGCTCATGGATTAGTTCTAGCAGATATAACTAATCTCTGGTTCCAATGCCTTGCCAGTCTGCCACATGTCCATAACTTCAACAGAATCTGTATTTCACCAATAATCATGACAACTCAGCCACTAATTGAGGACCACACTACAGTAACACATCTTCTATACCTCTTTCTCCTCTACTTAGATTATTTCTTATTACCTAGTTCTTCTGATCATACATCACAATCAGGTACTCGTAGTTATGCCCAAAAAATTAAAATTGTTTTCAATTATTTCACTATAAAACTAAACGGATTGTTAAAATCAAGTACCCTTGGCTTTTTTATGACACTTTCATCCACCTAACTAGGGACTTCCATTCACACTTTACCCTATCTCAACTCTCAAGCATGCCCACTCAATCACTATCTTAATTGAAAATTCATGAATACTTCCCTAGTAATTAATTGTTACCCATATAGCCCACATCGTATGCCGATTTTCCTAACCGCTCTTTATAATGGCATAAACTTATATGATTCATCAGCTCATCAATTAGTTCAACGTTGGAACAAACCAGCTATTCCATATTAGACTTGGTTCCAAAGCTTGTTGGGGCCAAAATTTACGCCCCGGATGACCAAGTCAAAATCAAAGTCAACCCCAAGCCAAACGGGTCCAAGCTCAGGCCAAGTGGGCCCATGCCCAAGTCAAGCCTGAACATGAAGCGGCTGGCCTCCTCCATGCCAAGAAGAAAATTATGTAATAAATAAGTTTGATATAATTTTCATGCATAAATGTAAAATAAATGGGCAAAAAGCCAAAATTTTGTAAAGCCCGTGGCTCATGCAAAAAGAAATAAGCACATGAGGCATGGGATGGGGAAAATGCCATTATGTAAAACCCAATGGGCTATGTGTAAATTTGCAAGCCTATAGAAGGCAACATGATGATGAAATGGAAAAAGATTTTTCATTCCCCTCAAAATCTAGGGTTTCTGTGTCTACTCCTTCCTCAAGGTTCTAAACCTTCTTTCCCTTTTTCGAATTGAATCAAGAGTTTAACTCTTCCTTATCTAAAAAGAAATAGTTTTTCACCATAAAACCCTTGAAAGGGAGTCGGATCTTCTATCAAATCCCCAAAATGGATGATTTTTAAGTCTCACTCCCTTTTCTCCAAGATCCAGCCAATAGAGAGGAGGAAGGAGACGCATCTCCAAAAATCCCATTTTGAGGAAGATCCGAGATTTAGGAGAGGATCCAAGGCTCAAGAAAAAAAGGGGTCCCCCTTCATCATCCTCGAAAATCTCTTAGGAGTTTAACTCCACACACACACACATATATATATATATAATAATAATAAATCTTTCTTTTTGAGAGTACAACTCCCAGTGCAGGGGCCAAGCCCCTTTGTCCCTTTTTTTAGAAGTTTAACTCCAAAAGTCAATTGGGAGTACAACTCCCAGTATAGGGCTAAGCCCCCTTTTCCCGCCGGTACGTGAAGCGCCGGCGCCCCGCGCGACCGGCACGTAAGGCGCCGGCGCTCACACGTCCTTTGAACGTTATTCACCTTTTCTTTTTTTTATATATACACTCCACAACACTTTCCCCGTTAGAAAAAATTTCTCACGGGGCGCTGCCCCGCACCCTGCAAAGAGGCTGCTAGCCTTCTTAGCCCCTAGCCCACTATCCGGGTAACGGGACCCCCGTAAACTCTGTGAGGCCCCCGATATACCCAAGACCCCTCAAAACACAACACACGCACAATGCACATTGAGTTCGCATGACTAGTTTGATCCGTCAATCAGAGTTTCTCGTCCCAAAGAAGAGGGGTAATTAACGGCAGCTTAGTCCGCGGCTGCCGGAAATTCGAATCCCCACAATCAATAAACCCCCGCCTACCCTAGACAGGGGGAATCTGTAGTACGCCTGACAAGCGACGCGTATTTCCATCTCAATGGGGTGACGAAAAACACCCTACAGATTCTGACACGTCCGGTGGGACCCTTCTCTCCTCCCATATTTCGGGTTAAACGTTTATGCGAACTCAATCAACATACATATTGATATTTATACTAAAATACCAGAATCTGTAGGGTGTTTTTCGTCATCCCATTGAGATGAGAATACGCGTCGCTTGTCAGGCGTACTACAGATTCTCCCTGCCTAGGATAGACGAGGGTTTATTGATTGTGGGGATCCGAATCTCTGGCAGCCGTGGACTAAGCTGCCATTAATTACCGATCGCCTTTGGGACGAAGGAACCTCCGATTGACGGGTCAAACTGGTCATGCGAACTCAATGTGCAGACATATCGATATTTATACTAAAATAATGCTCTTTCATGCAGGATCTCAAGCGATCAAGACTCAACAATGTCTCCAAGGACAAGCTCAGCTCTCGACACAACTCATATCTCCTACACGATGAAGATGGACGCCAGGACGGTCCTCCCGACCAGTCTCGGGCGATAATGGTAGGAGCCGCTTCTACCATTTGGCTCTATTATGTTAGTGTCAGCTAACGTCATCCCAGCTCCTCAAACTCCAGTAACAGACAGACCGGCCTCGAAAGGCAGGAGGCCAAATGTGGTGATCTCGAGGGCACCACTACCCAAACGCAAGTCGGTATTTGAACTTTCCTTGGCCCCAGCTGGGGGCAAGGCCATCAACACCAACAAAGCAACAAGGCACCTCGGGCAAGCTCCAGTTGTGCTTCTGATAACTGCTCAATCGAGTATCTTCTCTAAACTTCCCGTCAATCGGCTCACGATGGCTTCCTAGATGACGGATGCCCATCAAGCCCTCAAAATCAAGAAGTTAAAACAGAAAAGGCTCAGATACAGAGCCAACAAAAGGTCTAGGGCTCCTGCTAGGCTGAACTTCATGAGGTTCCAAGAACAGGCTTACCCCGCAACAACAGCTGAATCGGTTGTAAAGCTCGCCAACTCTTTTGAACCACTGAAATTGGTCCAGAAGAATGCCATGACCTCAAGAGTAAAGAAAGCCGCGATCCGAACAGCGCCACCCAAGAACCCAGTCAGACCAACCGTCTTCAGTCGCATATCCTTTCCAGAAGAGGAAGGGCCACGACGATGGTTCGAAAAATCAGCCGCCAAAGATAAAAAGATGGTCGGATATGTGGTCCACACTGTCTACATGGTAGACACGCGCAGCAAAAGCAAGGACGGAGCCATCACATGTGTGAATGTGGTTGCCACTTTTCAAGACCAGCATCCTCTGGAAGGTAATGAAAGCCCTTCCAGTTAAGCTGATAAGCAGAGAGATCCCTCAGTTCATGAGGAGTCGGGCTCGAAAAGCGAAGAGGAGCCAATCTTCCGTCCCAAGACCGCAGAGCAGCAACTTCTCCAAAAGCTCCAGAAGCAACTCAGAAGCAAAGACAAGGAGATGGCCAAGGTCTACTCAAAAATTGACGACTTGATAAACGTTGTCTTACAGCTCACGGCCCAAGTTGCCTTCAGCCGCCCGATCAAACGCAAAGCTCTGCTCATGAATCGGGAAACTGTGTCCCGAGGCAGCCGACGCCTATTCCCTCAAATCCAAAGGTGGGCGAACCTCATGAAAGTCAGCCGCATTCTATCTCGGGAAATGTCTTAGCTACCGATGACAGTAACCCGCTAACGCAAGATCGAATCATGAATTTGGTCGCCAATAAAGTCAAAACATTGGTAGCCGAAGCCGGAGAGCAAAAAGATGTCAGCAGTAGCGGGAGACCATATTCTGCTTAGTACGATCTTGTGGAGTTTCCCACTGGCTATATCGACCCTAAATTTGAAAGGTTCGATGGGACGGGAAATGCAAACCGGCACATTGCCCAATTTAAAGCATCATGCGCGAATACTGGGGCAATGATACGCTCCTTCTCCGTCAGTTTGTCAATAGTTGGACCGATGTTGCTTTCGATTAGTATGCAAGCATACCGGATGACTCGATCACGATGTTCGGTCAAATAGAATCCATGTTCAAGCAAAGGTTCATGAGCGTCAGCGATAAAATCACCATTGCCGACCTCGTAAGGACCGAGCCAAAGAACAACGAAAGCAACATGGATTTTATAGTCCGATGGCGCAATTTCTCTGTCAAATGTAAACCGTCGTTGGAGCAAAACCAATCCGTCAGTCTTCTTATAGAAAATATGAACAACTGGATGAAACCTTTCCTGTGCACCGCAGGCCTTAAAACATTCCAAGAGCTGACCAAGAAGGTTCAAATGTTGGAACGCTCAAAGCCCGAGTCCACTCAAGGTCTCCAATTCACAAACAGACCGAAACATCAGAGGGACGACAACCGGAAAAGTGAAAGTTCCAACGGCACCGATTCTCTAAATAAGCAGAGAACGGGAGGAGCAAAGATTAACAAATCTCAAGAGAAAACTTTGGATGAAAGGAGAAATAAGGTCTACTCTTTCAAAAGGGACAACATTCACAAAATATTCAAAAATGCTCTGAAGAATGGCCTGCGGCTACCAGAACCAAAAAGGCTAAGTGAAGCGACCAAGGCTGGTCATCCCAACTTTTGCCCATACCACCGAGTGCTGGGACACACTATTGAAGATTGTTGCATCTTCAAGGATTGGGTCAAGAAACAATACAAGACAGGAGGAATATCATTGTCCCCGGCATGTTGAAAAACGATCGAGTCGCGACCGCCAATTTTATACAAACAGAGACTGAGATATTTGGGGAACCGGCTGCTCTCAATTGTTCACCCTCCCCTGAAAAAGGCAAACCACGGCAACAATCCAAAGGTCCAGCGATTAACGTTGATGATGAGCGATTAACGTTGATGATGAGGGGGTAACAAACAGATGAGCGATCCATACGATCTACATGGTCGGACCTGGAAAACGAACCCTCCTACGCTTCACAGCCATGGTGATGATATGGTTGATGCCGTCCAATATTGGCTCGTTTTAGATAATGATGAGGACCCTCATCATTATCTAAAACGAGCCAATATTGGACGGCATCAACCATATCATCACCATGGCTGTGAAGCGTAGGAGGGTTCGTTTCTCCAGATCCGACCATGTAGACCGCCCTGCTCAAGCTGCTAAGCAAAAGGAGCCCATGGTTCTTAAGGAATCAAGCTCAAGCGATGAGGATAGCCCAGTCATCATCCCCAAAACTACATAACAAGCGTTATTCTAATGGCTTCAAGAGCAATTTCTGGACCGTGATAGGGAGTTAGCCAAGATCCGTTCCAAAGTCAACAATCGGTGAGTGTTGGGGAAAATCTCGCAACCCGAGTCCCTCAAATGCAATCACAACAAAATCAAAATTTTGTTCATGAACCAGAGATTGATGTCCCAAAGCAGCCAACGGCTATTCCCTCTGGTCTAAGAGTGGAATACCTTCATGAAAGTCGAAGGCGGCTAACCCTCAGGAAATTCCTGACGCATGTCTGCGACCAGTTGACACGGGAAAGAATTAAGGGAAAGTCATCAGCAAATTCCGAAACTCTTCAGGACTTACTTAAAAGAGTCCAGACGCTGAAACATACGGGCCCCGAATCTCTTCCAAATTACCAATATAACAAGTCCAAATATCCGGAGAACGACAACCGTAAAAGAAATCTCTTCCAAATTACCAATATAACAAGTCCAAATATCCGGAGAACGACAACCGCAAAAGGGGGCCTCCCAAGGACACTGAATTTTCTAATGTATCTGCCGACCAAAGCAGGCGAGGAGCAGGCAGGCCTAATGCCGACCAACCTCGAAAACCAGTGTTAGGAGGGAAAGGAGAATCACCCCTGAAAGAGAAATTGAATAAGGTCTATTCTTTCAGAAGGGATAGAGTCCGTAAAATATTCAAGGACGCCCTGAGAAACGGTCTACAATTGAAGCAAATATGACTAATGATCTTTTGTACTGCCCGTATCACAGAATGGTGAGACATACCATTGAAAACTGCCCGTATCACAGACCACATGAAGCAAACATGACTGATGATCTTTTGTACTGCCCTTATCACAGAATGGTGAGACATACCATTGAAAACTGCTTTGTTTTCAAGAATTGGGTGGAAAAACAATACAATGAGGGAGTGGTCTTATTGGCCAAAGACGCATTAGCAGAAAACCAAGCTACGATCGTCCGCTCCGTTCGAACGAAGACAAAAACCCTCTGGGGGCAAACGGCTCAATCGCCCGCTCCAGAAAATGACCCAGTTCATCGCAGTTTCTACGGGACACACACGAATGTCTCTCCAAAAGGACAAAGAGAGCATTGAAGCACCGTGAGATCAAAATCCAAGGATTTTTGAATAAGTGCACGGTAAGGACCACCACGTTGTTAAACTGGGAACATTCGACCCCTAAGTCGTTAAACTGGGGATGTAAAAAATGTGTAAATAAATGGGGGAAAGCCGAAATGATGAAGCAACTCGCAATAAAAGTCGGCGAGTAAAATAAAGATGAAAATAAATCCGAAATGATGGGACAACCGTGAATAAATCGCCGAAATGATAGGGCAATCGCGACCTTCGCGATAAGAAAAACTGAAATGATAGAGCAATCACGGTTAAAAAACGGAGAATGATGAGTCGCTCCTGATACCATATTCCAGTGCAGCGATGCAGACGCCAACCAAAATTTCAAATCACTGAATATCCCAACGGCGAATGATGAGTCGCTCCTGATACCATATTCCAGTGCAGCAATACACACGCCAACCAAAATTTCAAATCCCTGAATGTCCCAACAGAGGGTGATGAGTCGCTCCTGGTACCATATTCCAATACAGCGATGCAGACGCCAATAAGTCCCAAAATTCTCCTAGCCCTACAGTTGGTCTCCAAGTTGACTACCGTATACAATCCACGGGTTCAAATAATTCTCATCACCCATACCCCATTGCAATCGCCATTCCCGCGGCCGGTCTCCGCCATCGGAATTATGCTCCATTTAGGAAGACCCACCCATGTGTCCTCCCAATACATGAAGAGAACAAACCTTATGAGATCCTCTCGACTCGTAAGAAAACACCTTCGTGGGATCCTTACGACTCACAAAGGAAAAACACACCGGGGATTCCCCACGACTCCTAAGGAGAAAGTACACCTACGAAATCCTTTCGACTCGTAGAGAGAAAATGCTTTTATGGGACTCTTACGGCTCATAAAATTGAAAAGCCTTAGATGATAGGGGACCTAAACCTGTCTCCTAAGCCATCGCTCCCCAACAGAAAAAAGGCAAATGATGATTCGCTCCTGGTACCATATTCCAGTATAGCGATGCTGATGCTAAACAAAAATCCAAATTCCAAATCCCACGTTGCAATGCCTCGAATTCAAGGGTCCCGCCAAACAAGACAGGAATCGGACAAATCAAACTAAACTCCCATCCGGAAGCGCTTCCAAGCTCAAAAGTCCCGCCGGACAGATTGGAACCTCCCCAAAACAAATCAGGCCAACCAATTCCGATAACGGCCTCTCCATCAAAAACAGTGACACTCTGCGCCGGGGAATCGTCAAACAAACACTCCGCCTCAGGGATAAGTCGACCAGCAACACTGCGTGTCGGGGAAACGTCAACCAGCGACACTCCGTGCCAGGGACACGTCAACCAGTGACACTCCGTGTCGGGGAAACGTCGACCAATGAAACGCCGCCTCGGAGATACGTCGACCAGTGATACGTCAAACAGACACTCCGCCTCAGGGATACATCGACCAACGACGCTCCATGCCGGAGAAACGTCAAACGGACACTCCGCCTTGGGGATACGTCGACCAGCGACACTCCGTCTCGGGAAAACGTCCAACACAGATACTCCGCCTTAAGGATACGTCAACCAGCGACACTCCGTCTTGGAGACACGTCAAGTATCGACCGTCCATGTCGTAAAAAGGGCAGTGCCAGCCTCCCCAAAAGCGGGAACCAAATCAAATCACCTCCACGCAAAAGAAGATTCATCAATTTCATGCACACGACCCATATAGACGGTGTGCATTTATTGATGGGGGATATTTTGTTGAGGCCAAAATTTACACCCCGGTTGACCAAGTCAAAATCAAAGTCAATCCCAAGCCAAACGGGCCCAAGCCCAGGCCAAGTAGGCCCATGCCTAAGTCAAGCCCGAACATGAAGCGGCTGGCCTTCCCCATGCCAAGAAGAAAATTATGTAATATATAAGTTTGATATAATTTTCATGCATGAATGTAAAATAAATGAGCAAAAAGCCAAATTTTTGTAAAGCCCGTGGCTCATATGCAAATAGAAATAAGCACATGAGGCATAGGATGGGTAAAATGCCATTTTGTAAAGCCCAAGAGGCTATGTGTAAATTTGTAAGCCTATATAGGGCAACATGATGATGAAATGGAAAAAGATTTTTCATTCTCCTCAAAATCTAGGGTTTCTGTGCCTCTTTCTCCTTCCTCAAAGTTCTAAACCTTCTTCCCCTTTTTTGAATTGAATCAAGAGTTTAACTCTTCCTTTACTAAAAAGAATTAGTTTTTCACCATAAAACCCTTGAAGGAAAGCTCATATCTTCCATCAAATCCCCAAAAGAGGTGATTTTTAAGTCTCACCCTCTTTTCTCCAAGATCCAGCCAATAGAGAAGAGGAAGAAGGGAACTCATCTCCAAAAACCCAACTTTAGGGAAGATTCGAGACTTAGGAGAGGATCCAAGGCTCAAGGAAGAAGAAAAGGATCCCCTTTCATCATCCTCGAAAATCTCTTAGGAGTTTAACTCTATAAAAAATATATATATAATAATAAATCTTTCTTTTGGAGAGTACAACTTCCAGTGCAGGGGCTAAGCCCCTTTGTTCTTTTTTTAGGAGTTTAACTCCAAAAGTCAATTGAGAGTACAACTCCCAGTATTAGGGGCTAGCCCCTTTTTCCCGCTAGCGCCCAGCACGCCCAACGTCCGCATGCCAGGCACGTGAAGCGCCGGCGCCCGGCGCCCACGTGCTAGGCACGTGAGGCGCAGGCGTCCAACGCCCGCGTGCCAGACACGTTTAGTGTCGGCGCCCACACGTCCTTTGGACACTATTCACCCTTTCTTTTTTATATATACACACTCCACAACACTTACCCCGTTGGAAAAAATTTCTAACGGGGCGATACCCCACATCCGCAAGGGGGCTGACCCACAGCCCGCTATCCGGCTAGCGGGACCTTCGTAAACTCTGCGAGACCCCCGATATATCCAAGATCCCGCAAAACACAACACACGGACACTGCACATTGAGTTCGCATGACCAGCTTGATCCGTCGATCAGAGGTTCCTTCGCCTCAAAGGCGAGGGATAATTAACGGCAGCTTAGTCCGCGGCTGCCGGAGATTCGGATCCCCATAATCAATAAATCCCCGACAACCCTAGACAGGGAAAATCTATAGCACGTCTGACAAACGACGCGTATTCTCATCTCAATGGGGTGACGAAAAACACCCCACAAAGCTCAATATGGATTTGCCTCTGAGTGGACATTGACTATGAGTTACAACTTTTATATTTGCTCAATTCATCCAGATTCTGGTAGTAGATCTTGAAATTGCCTAACAAATTAATGACTTGTCTAAGAACCTCCTAGTAATCTAGTTCTGACGATTTTCTTCATTTTGCTTTGCAAAGTTCTATGTTTCCAGATCTGCATCACATCTTGTATTAACTCAAATCCTCATCTAGAATTATGATAATAACTATAAGAAATTTTACCATCAGGAGATTAATGCCAGGATACTGTATAAATGAGGAACCTTAGTATAATAGAATGAATGCGCCAAGAAAGTTAGAAGTTTGTCAAAATTAAGCTCACAGAAGAGTATAACCTTTAGTTTTGTACTTGAATCTGAATGGTCAAGGTCTGTTTTCTTTGCGCTGATATCAAATCCATTGTGATATAATGGCATTGAATTAGTTGCTCCACCACAGAGACCACATCTATATCTAAGTGGATTGCATTTTTGTTCCACCATAATGGCCTTCAAGCGTACCTTCTTATAAACCTTCTCTGCACTATTCTGTATACAACAAAAGATTAGGTATACCTAAGCAAAACTTGAATCAATGAAAGACAACAATCCAATAAATTTTCAACACATATTCAATGAGGCAGTCCAATCGATTGATTATGAAATAACATAGATAAGCATCTTGAAATCTATGCAGATATCTTGTACACATTTGTATATCTTGTAAACATTTGTTGGGTCCTGTAAGCTGAATGTAATGATTTAAGCATAAATTAAACATTTGTTAGATCGATTACTTGTGATTCAAAAGTTATTTAGATTCATAATTTGATCAGAAGATTCCATTACAAGCTTATTCATCATATGTTCACACAAATGAATCATTTCTAGATTTACAAATCACAAGAAAAAGATCATTATGTCACAAATGACCAAGTCGATGCCGCAAGCAAAAGGCTGATTCTATGTTAGAAACATGTAACCGATGAATTCAATTTCTAAAATCTACAAACCAGCAGAAAATATTGTTTTCTCCATAATTTACTCGAATATATTATTACCATTACTATAAATCTCCATAATGGGAGTACGTGATTCTCCTAAGAACAGTCATACAAACCAAGTCAATTATCTGAAAAATAAGCATCCTAAGAACAGTCATACAAACCAAGTCAATTATCTGAAAAATAAGCAAACAGCTAAAAGAGGTAAGATATTAGTTATTCTTACAAGCAAGGTTCAAAATCACGGCCTCAGACAGCCATTTTCGGGATCGGAATCGGCCGTCTTCGATAAGAATATTAAGTTTTATATTGTTTGACAAACAGAACTTTAAAATTTTAGTAAAACTTTTAAATAAATAGTAAAGGTGACGTAGATAATTTGAAAAAATCTCTACTAATTTCTAGAGCGGTTGTTTTAGTAGTTGGTAAAATAAACTAGAAACTTTTGATATATTTTCGGAAATTAATGATGTCAAATGAACCATAATAATCAATACCGATTAATAAATCCATTTTCCCATTAATAAACACACTAACCCATTGGTAAACTAACACTAAAACCCCACTAAGCAAATGGTAAACCCAATGATACCCGATCCGGAAAGTGACAATCCGACACCGATATTAATACCGAGATTTTAAACTTTGCTTGTCTCGGATTGGAATATCAAATTTTATATCATTGATAAAAAGAATTTTTAAATTTTACTGAATAAATAGTAAAGGTGACCATAAATAATTTGACGAACTCTTTAGTAATGTCTAGGGTGGTTGTTTTAGTACCTGATAAAAATAATTACTTTTGATATATTTTCAGTGATTAATGATGTCAAAGAACCATAATAACCAATAACCTAGTAATAAACACCTTAGCCAATGAATGAAACCATTAACCAATAAGTAAACTTACACTAAAACCACCCACTAATCAAATGGTAAAGCTAATAATATTACTCAATATTGGACAGAGTCGATATTGGAACTCAGATGGTCGTTTTGGGATCGGAATCGGTCGGTCTCGGATTGGGATCGGCCAAGATTTCAAACCATAGTTGCAAGGCATAAATGTTCGAAGATTTAATTTGAAGCAAACTAGCAAACAAAAATAATAATAAGTGACAAACTATAAATGTACACACATATTGCAGCATGTACCAAAAATTTTTACACTTCTCTAACTTAACTTGTAAAGCATTGTGTCGAATATCGTATTAGTTTTTCGTAAAACTAAAAGGTAGAGTAAGGGCATGTTTGGCTATCTTAGATTAAGATCTGTCAGATTGCATTGGGGATAAGAATGTCCCTGAAAGCACCTATGTTTCTTTAAGTAAAAAATTCTTGGGGTTTTCATGCCGAATGCATGTTTGGTGGTATGGGATAAAATTTTATCTTCATAATTTTGCTACATATATTGGGAATCAAAATTTAAAACATAGATTGTGTAAATATTAGGATTAGATGATAAGACAGAAATAAAGAGAAAGATAATGAAACGTTCAAGTTTCAACAAGAAAAAGTACACCAAAAAAAAAAAGCAAACTTAGAATTAAAAAATTAGCTTTGAGCTAAATTTTCATCTAGAGGAATGGAGTAATTGACACTTTTAAAGCATTTATTCCTACAGATTTCCTCATAAAGAACTAGTCCAAACAAATTATTCAGCAAGATTGGTCCAATCCGGAGTACATATAGAATATAGGCTTTTAATCGGTGGAAGGTCTGTATCGAAACAAGGCCTAAATCCATAATTTACTTGTATCTTATGTTTAATATCTACAATGTTCTTAAAGCAGGAAAAAAAAAGTGGAGCTGTTAGATAGGCTTACCACTAAAGGGCTTGCAAACCGCTATGCTGACACTTAAGCAATTAGATGGATGCTTTCTTAAACACTAAATCTACCCATCTGTTGAGCAATATATTTTCCAAAATTTACAGCATGGTATCATTTTCGAGTTCATAATTACAGGGTTTGGTGCTTCAGCCATAAGTGTGTCACCAGCGCGGATGGTTTTCGCGGAAAAGATGCTTTAAGGGAAGCTGTTATGCTACAATCTATATTGATATTGTGCGGAATAAATAATTAACATGAAAATCTATTTCATGTATCTATGTATCTGAAGTAATAATTAAGCCATCTAAATATTTATTGGTAGTAATTAACATGTTTGAGAGTTGATTTTTTGCAAAACAAAGTCGTAAAATAAGCCGATTTTGTCATGTATGTTCTAATTTAGAAGCTACTCAAAATATAGGCAAAATGTTCGAGGTCAATTGTCGCCCCATGATTGTGATCGTATGACCTAGCCCAAGTGATGGGTTCCATCCCAATAAACCCCAATGACATATTGTTCAACTGTCTTTCCCTTTAAAATGCGGCCGACGGCAGCAACTTTACTACTATTGACCGCAACTTTATATAACTCCAAAATATATATCACTTAAATTAATGCCTCTAAAAACTTAATTTAATTTCAAGCAGAAAGAAGAAAACATGAGAAACTAAATGAAATTTTTAGTCTTTTAGCTCTGTATAGATGAACTTGAAAGGCCAAAATATACACCATGAAGGGCCTGAATGAAATTACAGCAAAAAATAAGTGGCAAGAGTTAAATCTGTAGTCTTTTAGTTGTGTATATATAATCTAGAGGGGCCAAATGCAAATATCCTTAAAGAATAAGGGGAGGAGGCTAAATTTCCACGCAAAGCAACAAGAAGGAGCTCCATCTGGCTCCCCATACAACTTTTATATATATAATGTCCGCTGAATGCACTGGGTTTTTCACATATTGAAAAGGTGGAATCAATACAATTTGACTCCTCATCTCATGTTGCACTATCTATGCAATAGTAGTTCAATACATTTCCATAGCTCACAACCTATTATCATTTTCAAATTCATAAACCACCAAAGTTGATGCTTCACCATGAGTACGCAATGATTGGGAAAGATTGATTGGTTGATATGTGATGAATATAATTAAAAAACAAGGTAATCCCTAGCAATCTAGCATATGATCTGAAATATAAATGAATCCTACTTACATACGCTCATCTTAATATGAAAGTTTGACCATACTTGTGATAAATTGATACTCCTCAAATATAAACAATATTTAAATTAATATTGTTGCTCCCTTGATGGATAAAATGATGGAGAACCTATTGAGATACTTTGGAATTTGGACATGTACAACGAAGACCGACAAATTCACTAATTAGGAGAAGTAACAACTAACAACATTGTAGTTGATGCCACGATGAAGGTTGGGGAAAAACCCCAAAAAAAAACAAGGATAGGGAAAGATTAAAAAGTTATTAGATTAAAAGGTTACAGTAATTGCAATATAACCTATGAGACGACCTAGAACTAGAGGTGTCAGTTTCTGACCCGTGGGTTGACAGGTGAAACTGTGAAACACAGGCCTAAGGTCAAAAATCTGTTACCCGGTATAAAATTACCCGTACCCAACCCACCCATTTAGAAGTACCACTAGGCGACCCAAACCACAAGTTCGTGGGTTTTACCCGGCCATATCGATGAGACTTTTCATTCATTTTAATAGTCATGAAAGTAAATTTTCTTATAAAACTAGTTATGATACTGAGTGGTTTTTGGCTTTTGAGAATGTATATATGAATTTAATTCTTATCTTTAATTATGATAATTACTATACTCAAACTCCGAAAGTCTAATCACAAGTTTTTCCATTTAAATTGCAAAACCAATATTCAAAATAAACATAAGAAAACAACTAAATAAGGCACTCTCTCTTTCTTCGCGCCAGGGACAATATAATATTCTTTTACTCCTTTAAGTAGTTTTGTTGTATCTTCATTTTTCTCAATTCCTAGAAATTTTTTGTTTTGCCGGAAAAAACACAGCATGAGACAAAAAAACTGAAAAGGGTTTCAAATCTTTCTATTAATTTGTGGCATGTAACACTTTCTGTATGCAATTAATGGAAAGCTAATAGTGCTTAGTCTGCCAATTTAACACAAAATCTATAGCCTTTTAAAATGTTGGGGAGTAGAAAATAATCAATAAGATGAGATTGGAGATCGTTGCAAGTTGCAACACATAATTAATATTTGTTTAAAAAAAATTTGCATTTTAGGATCCATTCACTCGTCTATAGATGACCCATTATCCATGGAAGGGTAACCATGAACCCAGCTACCAAATATGGGTCGGGTAATGGGCACAAAATCTAGCACCCATTAACTCCAAGTACGTTGGCACGTACCCGTTTTACCCACCACCAGCAATGATCCGCCCACGGGTTATCCGACCCACCCATTTGGCACCTCTACCCAGAACAATGGAGGAAATGGATTCTTATAGCCGACGCTGGATATGGGATAAAGGCTTGTTGTTGACTTGTTGTATCAACAAACAACAGTTCTAACAGCTAAAGAGGAGCACGGTAAGGAACTAATAAAAGGTTAAATATTGCTCACCATAATTGTCTGAACTTTTCCAACTCGGTATATCATTTGATGCGATAAATAGCTCGATGCATGATATTTTTTGAAGAAACTGTTGACAGAATCGCTGAGTGATCCTTCAACTGACTTCGGGATGGATCTAACCAGAACTGTAAAATGGATGGGATTAGGAGAAGATTGAGTGAGATGAACTAGCCTCATTCTAGTAATTCTCCTGTATTCCTAAAGGCATACACAAATCAATTAGAATTAAATGACTTCCCCGAAAAAGGGAACAAAGGCATTAAAGTTATATGACCAAGCCTTACAAAGTAAAGAAGAATGCAAGCTGAAAAGGTTATGATATATAGTGAAAGGCAATGGACCCAAACCCTGCAAAAAGATTGGTACAAGCAGATATTAGTATGATATTGATGGAAAATGAATGATTCAAGTTGAACAGAATTTTCATCTTTAAAGCAAGCCACAATTACAACTACTACATTAAATGAAGGATTAAAAAACTATGGATACCAGATGTATGCCTAACAAACAGCTTTAGCTAAATCAATCCCTCAGACTGTGTAGCTAAATCAATCCCTCAGACTGTGTAACGCTGAGAAAGCAAGCACTTATATGTGCAAAGAAATAAATAATAAAAGACATGTATTGCGCTGTGCACCTTCATAGTAACACTTCCAAACCACACAATTATCTCCAAGTCCAAAATCCTACAAACTAGTTGGAACCCCAAAAAATGACAGAAGAAAGCAAGCCACTCAGATAAATAGAAAGGAAACATCAAAGAACAAGAGGCAAATCAATCATTTACATATGCCAAGCTGAGGTGTACAATCCGAATTATAAGTATATATTACTCAAGGACATGAAGAATGTCCAAGTCCAACATTACATACTCTAAGAGATGGCAAGGAACTCAGGTTAAGTGAAAGAATATACATCACAGAACAAAGCCAAGTCAATCATTTCTATATGCCAAGCAAAAGCGTGTGATCCCAATAATAAACATTGAATATGACTGAGCAAGGACAAGAAGAATGTCTCATGCACTGGTAAAGTGGGAAAATGATGAACTGATGCTGGAAGCAAGTGAACAAGCTAAAATGGCACTTGCGGGAGGAATAACAGAACAAGTTTCAGTGACCAAGGAGCATTCATGGAAAGTGAAAATGTAGCATAGAACCTCTGGCTGTCTGGCTCCAGGAGTCATAACCAAAAAACTCCAAGAATAGGCTGATTTGGTTTGCAGCAATAAGTAAAGCAACATTTTTGAATATGATTTGTTGAAAAAAGCCCCCAAATCCATTATTTGGATGTTTTCAACTTTTGTAATCGGATTTCCATATCCAAACAACTTTTTTGTGTTTGGTTGAACAAAAAGCAAGTGGAAATGCAAATTTGCTCAGATGGCCTATGGTAAGCTTACGTGGTTCCCTAATAATTGCCATGATCATATTTCCCAAATTTGCACCATCTGCTGCAACTTAATGAAGGGTAGCAGCTACATATATGGCAATGCCTGAAAGACCATAGCAAACAAAAGACTCGAAGGAGCATGCAATTTGGTACCAGAATAGATTATACTAATGCTTTAGATGATATAATAATGAGAACAAATGCATAATTCATATTTAATTAAACTTTTAGGGTGATACTGTAAAACCCTAGTTCATTTATACCAATTCTGTTTTGGGTATTTCTTTATGTATGGTTATTTCTTGATTTATTGTGTTTTGGGTGCGAATAATGTAATTGGTATCTGTATTTGCATCCGATCCGACCCGCTTGCTGGAAACCCGTCTTAATTCCTGTTTATGATTTATCCCGGTTAATTATGAGGATTCATGCACTGTCATGTTTTATATCTTGCATACCTGCATTATATCTGGCATCTGCATTTTTTTAATAAAACAAGTAAAGTCAAATAAAATATTTTTTTTTTAAAATATCTAGCATGGCCTGCATCATACCCCTGACCCTGTGGTGGCATCCGCACCTCGTGTTCTCGTCCCGTTCTGTGAAACGGACTCGTTTGGATGGCTACGTGCACGCTACGTGTATCCGTTCTTGGGGGCATGCATTTTCTTTAACCGGATATCCTATTTTAATTTTGGTTGACACGTACATTAATGTATTTTCAAACTATAATTTTAGACCCGACCCGGACGTGTTTTGGACTATTTTTGTATTAGTCAAAATCTCAAAATTTAACTAATATCTTATTCTTACTGTTGTAACTGTTTAAAATAATATTCGTATATTTATTTCGTTTTAAATTTTCTTCTAAGATTTTCTTAACAAACCATCTCTGTCTCTCTGTGCTGCCTACACTCTCTCTCTCTCTCCCCTGCATTTATATATATATATATATATATATATATATATATATATTATTTTTTATTATTTTTCTAAACCTTATTCCTTACCCCTACGTCCTCTCTCTCCCTCAGCTTCTTCTTCGTAATTTCCTTATCCCGTCTCCGAGCTCGAACCCACGCCGCGCTCGCCTCCCACCACCACCGACGCCCACGTCGGCCTTCCCTCATCGCCAGCACCGACTCCTTTCCTCCTCTCTTCTCTTCTCCATCCCCTGGAAACCCCACGACAAACCCTAACCCTAGCCTTCACCCTCGCCTCACCCCGACGCCCTCATCGTTGTCGACCTTCCACCTCCTTCTCTCCTACACTCTCAAACCAGAGCAAGAACCTGCACCCCGACTTCAAGAACCCGCAACACCCACTGCCCTTGCCTAAAAACCATCGCATGCACCTCGCCGTTGACGGCCCATCGTCGTCAACGACTCCCTTGCCACCTCCTCTGACCCCAGAGTACCCAAGTCCTGAGAGCAACACTCTTCTCCTTCTTCTTCCTTCGTCCTCCTCTTCTTCTTCTCTTTTCTTCTTCTTGTTTCTTGATTCCGGTGATCGCCGGAGCCGGGCCGTTGCTGACGATCCGGGCGACTCAGTGGACGTCCCCAGCTAGCGTGGTCGCGTTCTTGCCTTACTTAGTTCAGTTCTGTACACCGTGTGTGCATTGCGACGTTTACCCGACGTCGGGCGCAGCGTACGCACCCCGTCGTGAGATCCGTTCAGGCAAGTTTATCTTACTACATGCTATGATATATATATTACATCCATATGAATAAAAATATCACATATTTACTGCATTGTACATCCATGTTACTGTTTTACTATTTTTGGATAGCCGTTCGTATCCGTATCATTTATTATATATCTAGTTGCATGCAAGTTTAGCTTGCTACATGCTATACTATTATTACTTGCATCTATATGAACAATAATATTACATGTTTATTGTATCGTGCATCCATGTTGCCATTTTACTGTTTTGCAATATCCGTTCGCATCCGTATCATTTATTACATATATAGTTGCATGCAAGTTTATTTTGCTACATGCTATGTTATTATATTTGCATCTATATGAATAAAAATATCACATGTTTACTACACCGTGCATCCTATGTTACTGTTTTACAGTTTTTCGATACCCGTACGTATCCATGCCGTTATTTACATATCTAATCGCATACAAGTTTATCTTGCTACATACTATGTTATTATATTTACATCCATATTAATAAAAAATATCACATGTTGACTGCATTGTACATCCATATTACTGTTTTACTGTTTTCGGATAGCCGTTAGTACCCGTATCATTAATTACATATCCGGTTCCATGCAAGTTAGCTTAATACATGCTATATTATTATACTTGCATCTATAATAATAAAAATATTGCATGTTTATTTCATTATGCATCCCATATTACCATTTTACTGTTTTACGATACCCGTTCGTATCCGTATCATTTATTATGGATCTAGTTGCATGTCATATCATATTATATCATGTTACTGTTACATTGGCACCCTATGCTTGATAATGTGTATCATGCGTAGTCATGAAGTTGTAGATGTAATCCCTGATAGATATTTGTGCATCCGTGTTTTCCAGTGCATCCGTACTTTTATCGTGCATCCGTACTTACTACAGTTCTATTATGAGCATCTGTTTGATACTTGTGCACTACATGTCATGACCTGATACACTACTGCTTGACTTGATACATGATCCTGTTACTAATGCCGACAATCCTGACTTGTTGTCCCGATGGACGTTACTGTTGTCTTTATAGACAAAACATGTACCTGCTTGATCCTGTGTTGGCATTAGCTCCAGATTTATCAATACCTGACTTGAACACATAACTTAGGGGTAAGGGGAAATGATGAAATCTTACTTGTAACTCAACAGTTCGACGTTTATACTGATCAGTTTTACGGACTAGGCCAGCCCCGGGATGATGCTGCTGACATCATTCATCTATACATGTTTCCTGTTTAATACCTAGCGGCATGTCTCGGATTTCAGCCCGAGAATCTGGATCGTGGTCCCGGGCACGCACGGGATACTATTGAGTTACATCGACAATTCATTAAATTGATTTCAAAGACTTGAGAGTAATTAACCCAGTAGCATAGGTTACTCATCGCATGCACATACACTTCACTGTTCCATATTCGTGTTACTGTTATACACTTATTACTGTTCATACTCATGCGTGCATATCTTGTTACCTCCTTATTATATTTCATTGTTTGATATTATGACGCACTGATGTCTGGGTTTTGCATGGCCCAGATCTTCTGTCTCTTTTGCAGGCTGATCAGGAGTATTTCCGCCGTCAGGCTGAGCAGTGAAGGTCTTGTTAGTGTTTAGCTTTGTTTAGTTTCCTTTCCCTACTTTCATTTCCTGATGTGAGCCCGTATTTAGGACGTACTTTCCAGATGTTATTGCTTATTGGATTTATTGCTTCCGCATATTATTTCTTGACTCGTTTATTCTGGTATTTGGATATGTACTAGATAGTTTATTTTATTTTACTGTTCTTGATATCTTATGGACAGCCGTAATGTGACTGTGGAGGGATGTTTCCTAGCCACAGGTAGCATGGTTGGCTCTGTCACGTGCCGATCTTAACGCACTCTGGGAAACGGGGCGTGACAGGGTTTGTTTGGTATCAGAGGCATAGGAATTAGGTTAATCAGGTTTGATTCTTTTGTAGTTGGGTATTGAACCCAATACACTGTTAGTGTATATGCCCTAAAGGCCATTACTGTATCATACTAGTTTGTATATTACTTAATGGAAGCTTGGGATATTCACCATTGTATAGACAATCTGGCTCAAAATAGTAATATGCTACTTGGTTTGTTTCTACTTCAATGTGTTTACATGTGTTTCTTTTAACATATCGCCTATACACATTAATGGAGCCCTTAGGATCTTTTGCTTGATTACCAGCGTTGTGATGGCAGTCACACTCGTGGGGGCTGGGTAATCCACAAGCACATCCTTATGCAGGTCCCTAGTCGTAGGACTATCGAGACAGGGCATCGATACTCCGGAGTAGACTAGCGTATGTGCTTCTCATCCCAGCAGGGGAGACGATCTGTCCCACAGCCGTCAGTACGTCGTACTTGAGATAGTATGCGGGTGCTCGTTAGGTTACGAGTACACTGGACAGGACTCGTCGGGAACTGTTGGTTGGTACTATACCTATCGTCAGTTATCAATTCCCAGGTGACATGAGTACAGCTTAGTCCGCTGACTTGACACTGTCACTTCGCCTCGAGTGTGTTCCCACTGTACTTTGATTACTACCCTACCACGGCTCCAAGGAGTCGTGCAAACAGGTAGTAGTTGGGTGCAGTCCCGAAGCACTTGGAGGCAGTGACGGTTAGATAGGATTCGTCTCTCCCGGTATTGGGAGTTGATATCGCGTTGAGTCTAGGAGAGCCATTACACATAGTCCTCCTTGGCCAGGGCAAGCGAGATACACTGGTAGGTTTCCAGTGTTGTCTCAGGGTGTTCTGGGCTACACTCCGACACGACTTGTACCGCTATTAGGGGACCGACGTTTACCACCCCCTAGGCCCGCCATGCGATATTCTCAGACGAACAGACCGAACTGTACGCAGATTGTCACATTCAGGCTCAGTAGGAGTTCGGATGAGTTCACCTCGTCAGTCTTCTTATCGGCATCTACCTGGGGGCCGTTACGCACAGCTAGTACCACTTGCGGTCTGTGGTTAAACCCACTGCCAGCGTAGTGTCGAGTTTTTAGAGTCCCACACAGAGAGCTATTCGCCTTTAGGCAAAAAGAGTAGAGGTCGCATGGTTTTGCGAGAGGGTTCGGTCACATCCGTGCACTTGTGGACGTTTAGTATCCGGGCAGTTATTACTAGCGGGCTTTGGGTTAAGCCAGATCCTAGTATACGTTTTGGGATTGGTTTTATCTCGTTTGTATTCGTGTTCCCCGGAACGCGGATGCGGGTGTGTATGCACGGTTGACCGAGACAGAGGCAGAGGATTCTCATTAAGGTTGTTGACTGTTGACTTTTGCTAAACCCTAATGAGAATAAGAAACATGATTAATGATAATATTAATTAAGTATTATTGTGCCATGGTTGGGTTGAAAGGTTGACTTTGTTGACTTGTTGACTTTGTTGACCGGTTGACTAGGTTGGACTTGTTGACCATCATCATTACAATGGCTATCATTTCATGGCAAAGACTTTTGCTTGCTTGTTTGTTCACACGTTGCATTTAATGCATGAAATGATATTGCTATTTGATATGATAACCATCACATAATACTCAATTATTATTATTTATTATGATTATTTTGGATTATGAAGAGGATGGTTGTAAAAGTCTTTTCTCATTCTACCATTTGCATTCTCTCTCATGCAAAAGCTCTCCTCTGCATCTTGCTCTCCCTCTTTCTCTAGTTCAAGGCAAAAACCTCTCATGTGTTGAGAACCATTTGCCTTGGAGATAAAAACTCAAAACACTTCTCTACTCATCCTAATATACAAGGTCTAGCAAGCCAAGTGTTCTAGTTTCCTCTAGATTGAGGTTAGAGCCAAAGGTAGATGCATTCGGGTGGATCCATCTTCGGCACAAGAAGACGACGATGAGAGAACCATCCGACCACCACAAGGAGTCAAAGAGAAGGAGTTCAAGTTAAGGTATAACCCCCTAACCGAGTAGGTAAAACTCTTAGTTAGGTTGTTAGATAGTTAGTTTAACAAAGATCCGTCTTTAAGTCCATGTTATCCCCACCGTAGAAAATCGTTTTTCACCATTTCCGCAACCCCAAAGAACCGGGGACGGGTAACGTGGACTTACAGTGGTATCAGAGCCTAGTTAAACACTATCTAACATGTTAGCAAAGTAACTAGAAGTTCGATCGGAGAAAAAGTCACAAAACATGCCCAAGACAAAAACTTTCTGTCGATTTTTTTACTGCTCTAAAAATGATTTAACATATCTGAAAAATCGACTCAGGCTTTTTAGTGTACACCGCAGAAAAACGATCCACAGAGCCGACCAACCCACCGCGGATCCGCGGCCGAGTTGACTCGGCCGTGGATCTGTTTTGCTGCAGTGTGTGTCTTAGGGTGTTTTGGGATTTTTACAATATGATTTTTCTGCCCAGATTTTCCAGAAAGCAAAATTTGTTTTTGGGGTTTAAAAATCCGTATTTTGATCGAACTTCTAAGGACTTAAGCTAACGGGTTATATATCTGTGATGTGATATATGTATTGAACGTCTGCTAATCGCTATACGTCGATTAGTGGGGGTTATACATATCTGTGATCTGTAATGTTGATGGTATGTGTATATGAATTCATTAGATTGTCGCGGATGAATAGCCGGGGGTTTGTGAGATGAGAGTTTCTCTTTATCTTTCAATTCATGTAATTTGTAATTGATGTAATATTATTTATATGGCTGCACAACCGGGATGAGGTTGTAGCCGTCATTGTATAATTTCTTTTACTGTTTTTGCTCCTAGGATAGACCCATAGAGGGGGTGCACAAACTACCGGGTACCTCGAAGTGCCGAGTGGCCTACTCACGTTGTTGAGGGAGGTTGCTTCACTTCGGGTATTTGGCGAGTAGTTTGCCGCATCCGTAGGGGTCTAGGGTGGGGTATTGGCTATTCACCGCGACCGTGTAATCCGCTTTTAGTTACAGGCTCGTACGAATTGCGGATTCCTAGTATATCCAATGTGTTCATCTGTGATCTGGAATGGCTATCATTGCATCTGACGAATGTATATATCTATATATGATATCTATTTAGGCGTTGCTTATGTTTTACATCCGCGCTAGTCCAGCCTCCGCTCTGTCGTTAGTTAAGTAACCTAACGGGTAATGACGGGACCCCGTGGCGAATGCGGATGGCATAAGCGTACGTCATATTTTCGTTGTTTTCTGCAATGGTAGGATAAATGATGGGACGCATTAAAATTAATGCAAGAAAATAAACCAAGTAAAAGTCGTTGGAACACTTTCAAAACCACTCGGTTCTTTTCAAAAACCAACTTTTAAATGCGGAGCTTGAACCACTCCTTTTTTAAAAGCTATCTCGTTCCATCGATTATATCAAGTTCACTACATTCACGGTTTCGCCAAAACCATTCGTAGCCCTCCATCATTTCAGTTAAATATTCGGTAGTATTCAAGCTATGTATTTTGACATACGCCAAGGCATAGTGATTGGTAGCTGCCGGATATTTATCTGTTGCATAGATAGAATGTGTTGGTTTGAGACAATCGTACTGCCATTTTGGCCTACGTCAAGGGTAAGTACGGGTGGGTTCAAATTAACCTGGATAATGATTGGTAGAACTTGACATATGACTTATGCCATTTTGACCTACGCCAAGGTCATACATAAGAGCATGGGGCAAAAATCCACATCGGGAGTTTCAAAAGAAACTGAAACTTGCTAGCGCTGCATACCATTTGGAGTGTGATGATTCTGGTAGGATTCCTTCAGTTTTGTCACACGATGATATTTGGATCCCGGTCCTACTGTGAGTATATGCTACTCCTCGGGAAATTTCTCACTTAACGATCAATGCTATAAATCTAGTAGGTGTCTAGAAAAGTGTTAGCGGGGCTACGCCCCCAGGGAAAAGATGTTCTTAAATTAAGGAACTTCGCGAAAGCGTTGGAAAACCTCCCTCGAATTACCGACACTGGCCTGGCTGAACGGTTAAGCAAGTATTGTACGGTGAGATTGATCCCGACTAATTCCTTTATGGTTTGAGGAGGGATTCGACAGACAGTGGGAGCCATCCTGTTTAGACAAACTAAAAACCACTCTAAACTTGCAAGAGCATCATACTGAGTGTTTCTTCTCTCTCTCCTAATTGCAGCGACCAATCGTGATGACCGGACTTAAGTTACTTCTAGATAAAAACATACTGACATGGCCAAACTACAAAGATTGGCTCAGGAATGTCAAAATGGCAATCACTTACGACAAGTTGGGGTATCTCCTTACCACCAAAGCTCCCCATGTCCCGGGTCCCACCTCCAGCGTCGCTGATATAGAAATCCGTAAGACATGGGAGATCGACTGCGCGAAGGCCAAATGCCTCGTGCTAGCCTCTATGGACAATGAACATCAGAGGAGGCACGAGAATATGGACCTGGAATCCATATTTCTTCATACAAAAGAACTGTATGGAGAGCAATCCCGTATCGCCAGATACGAAGTCTCGAAAAAGTTGTTTTCGACGAGATTGGCCGTCGGATCATCGGTAGCGGAACACGTGCTTAAGATGATTGGCTTCATTGAAGAGCTCGCGGACCTTGGGACCACGTTAGAGAACGAGCTCTATACGGACTTGATTCTCCAGTCCTTTCTTTCCACTTACGCCCAGTTTATCCTGAACTTCAACTTGCAAGGAAAAGAGGTTGAACTTCCGGAGCTCCTCAACATGTTGAGGAGTGCAGAGGGCACCCTACAGAAAGGTAGGGAAACATCCACTTTGTTTGTAGGAGGATCTTCCTCTTCTAAGTCCAAGACGAAAGCCAAGGGAAAGAAGAAGAAAGCCCCCGCCAAACCAAGGGGCGGTGTTAGTAAAGTGGATACGAAGGGAAAGACAAAGGCAACAAAGATAGCGGGAAAGCTTGTGGGAAAGGAAGAATACTTTTACTGTCACAAGAGTGGACACTGGAAGAAGGATTGCAGGGCTTGGAAGACCAGAAACCAGGATCTGAAGTAAGTTGCGGCTTCAGCTTCAGGTGTGTATGTTATTGAAAACTGTCTATCAATAAACTCTACATCCTGGATATTGGATACCGGATCAGGATCTCATATCTGTAATTCTTTGCAGGCACTGAGAAGGCGTAGGGTTTTGAAGGCAGGTGATATGACCCTCAGAGTTGCAAACGGAGCTGGCATGGATGCTGAGTCCGTGGGGGACTATCACCTGGGATTGTCAGATGGGCATGTTTTGGTTTTGCGTGATTGTTATTTTGTACCCAATGCAACCTGTAATATCATCTCTGTATCTTTATTATCTAAAGAACGTTATGAATTTGCATTTGTAAGTAATGTTGTGAACATTCACCTTAATCAAGTTTTGATTGGGTCGGGTACATTAAACAATGGTATATACGTATTAAACCAACCACAGATTTTCAATATCCAGAATACACACAAAAGAAAGTCTCCAGAAATCAATCACGCTTTCTTATGGCACTGTAGACTGGGTCACATCAATGAGAGAAGGTTGACGAAGTTACATACAGAAGGATATTTGGATCCGTTCGAATATCATTCATATGCAACTTGTCAATCCTGTCTCAAAGGAAAGATGACAAAGACTCCGTTCACTGGACACGGAGTAAGAGCGAACGAGCTCTTGGGACTCATACACAGCGACGTGTGCGGTCCAATGTCTACACATGCGCGAAGCGGTTATTCTTACTTCATTACTTTCACGGATGACTTTCCAAGGTACGGATGTCTTCTTAATGAAATATAAATCCGAAGCCTTTGGAAAATTCCAAGAATATAAGAATGAAGTGGAAAAACAAACAGGCAAAAGTATCAAGACACTAAGATCTGATCGAGGTGGTGAATACTTAAATGCCGAATTCCTGGATTACTTAAAAGAGAATGGAATTCTCTCTCAGCTTACTCTTCCATACACTACGCAACATAACGGTGTATCAGAGAGACGGAACCGAACCCTATTGGATATGGTACGTTCCATGATGAGTAACGCTGAGTTACCGCGATCATTCTGGGGATATGCGCTAGAATCAGCTGCATACCTTTTGAACCGAGTTCCAACTAAGCATGTGCCTACCACACCATATGAGATATGGAGTGAGAAGAAACCCTATTTTCAATATCTGAAGATGTGGGGATGTCCGGCTTTTGTCAAAAAGCAGCATGCGGACAAACTCGAGGCACGCTCAGTACTGTGCAAGTTTGTGGGATACCCAAAGAACTCCAGGGTGTATCTTTTCTACTACACAGAGGAACAAAAAGTCTTTGTTTCTCGTAATGCCCACTTTCTGGAACACCGGTTCTTAGAAAAGGAAATAAGTGGGAGCGCAATAGAACTGGAAGAAATTCCAAAACCACAGACTATTACTGAAAGCTTAGTAGAACCAAAGGGTTCGAAAGAACAGGACATTCCTGCGCCGCTCCGCAGGAGTAGTAGGCAGTCTCATCCGCCCGAGAGATACTACGGTTTTCTCATAGACGGGGATAGAGAGGATTGCATCATTGATTATGATGAGCCGACTAGCTTCCAACAGACCATTCAGAGCGTTGACTCGGTAAAATAGCTGGATGCAATGCGGACCGAAATGGAGTCCATGTACACCAACAAAGTATGGACTTTGGACGTTGCTCCAGATGGGGTAAAACCCGTAGGATGCAAATGGATCTTCAAGAGGAAGATTGGTGTGGATGGACAGGTTGAAACCTATAAAGCTAGACTTGTTGCAAAGGGTTTTCGTCAAAGACCTGGTTTGGACTATGACGAAACATTTTCTCCAGTGGCTATGCTGAAATCCATTCGGATCCTTCTTGCCATTGCTGCCTTCCACGATTATGAGATTTGGCAGATGGACGTAAAGACCGCTTTTCTAAATGGAAATTTAGAGGAGTGTGTCTATATGGACCAGCCAGAGGGTTTCATTCAGAGTGGGAGCAGCGGAAAGGTGTGCAAGTTGCTTAAGTACATTTATGGACTAAAGCAGGCATCGCGGAGTTGGAACATCTGTTTTGATGAGACGGTCAAAGAATTTGGCTTTATCAAAAATCCAGATGAACCATGCATCTATAGTAGATTTGTAGCACGAACTGTCGTATTCCTCGTTTTATACGTGGATGACATTCTCTTGATAGAAAATGGCATTCCTATGCTACAATCTGTCAAAAGATTCAGTATGAAAGATTCCAAGCGCGATAATCTACCGGCTTGTCAGGGGATCACCCTCTCCAAAGAGATGTCTCCCAAGACTGATTTGGAAAAGGATCGCATGTCTATTATACCCTACACTTCTGCGGTAGGCTCTATAATGTATGCGATGTTGTGTACCAGGACAGATGTTGCTTATGCACTGAGTGTGGTAAGCCGGTATCAGTCAAACCCTGGGGAGAAGCACTGGATAGCGGTAAAAAACATTCTTAAGTACCTGAGAAGGACTAAGGAGATGTTCTTGGTGTATGGCGGAAAAGACCTCCAGATTGAGGCCTTTGCTGACTCCAGCTTCCAGAGTGACAAGGATGATTCCAAGTCCATGTCAGGTTTTGTCTTTACCCTCAATGGAGGGACGGTGTGTTGGAAGAGTTCCAAACAGGAAGCCGTTGCTGACTCGACAATGGAAGCGGAATATATCGCTGCATCTGATGCCGCAAAAGAAGCCGTCTGGATGAGGAAGTTCTTGAAAGAACTTCAGGTGGTTCCGTCCATTGTTGATCCAATACCTCTGTATTGCGACAACAATGGGGCTATAGCTTTAGCGAAGGAACCCAGGTCCCATCAGAAATCCAGACACATCTTGATGCGGTATCACCTGATCAGGGGATCGTGGATTGCCAGGAGATCGAGGTTCGGAGGGTTGCTTCAGAAAATAACAGTGCAGATCCATTCACGAAGGCCTTGCCCCAGACTCAGTTCGAGCGGCTGATCGAGATGATAGGTCTTCGATACGCCAGTACATGGCCTTAGTGCAAGTGGGAGATTGTTAGTGTATATGCTCTTGAGACCATTACTGTATCATACTAGTTTGTATATTACTTAATGGAAGCTTGGGATATTCACCATTGTATAGACAATCTTGCTCAAAATAGTCGTATGCTACTTGGTTTGTTTCTATTTCAACGTGTGTACATGTGTTTCTTTTAACATATCGCCTATACACATTAGTGGAGCCCTTAGGATCTTTGCTTGATTACCAGCGTTGTGATGGCAGTCACACTTGTGGGGGCTGGGTCCACAAGCACATCCTTATGCAGGTCCCTAGTCGTAGGACTATCGAGACAGGGCATCGATACTCCGGAGTAGACTAGTGTATGCGCTTCTCATCCCAGCAGGGGAGACGGTCTGTCCCACAGCCGTCAGTACGTCGCACTTGAGATAGTATGCGGGTGCTCGTTAGGTTACGAGTACACTGAACAGGACTCGTCGGGAACTGTTGGTTGGTACTATACCTATCGTCAGTTATCAATTCCCAGGTGACATGAGTACAGCTTAGTCCACTGACTTGACACTGTCACTTCGCCTCGAGTGTGTTCCCACTGTACTTTGATTCTGCCCTACCACGGCTCAAAGGAGTCGTGCAAACAGATAGTAGTTGGGTGCAGTCCCGAAGCACTTGGAGGCAGTGACGGTTAGATAGGATTCGTCTCTCTCGGTATTGGGAGTTGATATCGCGTTGTGTCTAGAAGAGCCATTACACATAGTCGTCCCTGATCAGGGCAAGCGAGATACACCGGTAGGTTTCCAGTGTTGTCTCAGGGTGTTCTGGGCTACACTCCGACACGACTTGTACCGCTATTAGGGGACTGACGTTTACCACCCCCTAAGCCCGCCATGCGATATTCTCAGACGAACAGACCGGACTGTACGCAGATTGTCACATTCAGGCTCAGTAGGAGTTCGGATGAGTTCACCTCGTCAGTCTTCTTATCGGCATCAACCTGGAGGCCGTTACGCACAGCTAGTGCTGCTTGCGGTCTGTGGTTAAACCCACTGCCAGCGTAGTGTCGAGTTTTTAGAGTCCCACACAGAGAGCTATTCGCCTTTAGGCAAAAAGAGTAGAGGTCGCATGGTTTTGCGACAGGGTTCGGTCACATCCATGCACTTGTGCACGTTTAGTGTCCGGGCAGTTATTACTAGCGGGTTTTGGGTTAAGCCAGATCCTAGTATACGTTTTGGGATTGGTTTTATCTCGTTTGTACTCGTGTTCCCCGAAACACGGATGCGGGTGTGTATGCACGGTTGACCGAGACAGAGACAGAGGATTCTCATTAGGGTTGTTGACTGTTGACTTTTGCTAAACCCTAATGAGAATAAGAAATATAATTAATGATAATATTGATTAAGTATTATTGTGCCATGGTTGGGTTGAAAGGTTGACTTTATTGATTTGTTGACTTTGTTGACCGGTTGACTAGGTTGGACTTGTTGACCATCATCATTATAATAGCTATCATTTCATGGCAAAGACTTTTGCTTGCTTGTTTGTTCACACATTGCATTTAATGCATGAAATGATATTGCCATTTGATATGATAACAACCATCACATAATACTCAATTATTATTATTTGTTATGATTATTTTGGATTATGAAGAGGATGGTTGTAAAAGTCTTTCTCATTCTACCATTTGCATTCTCTCTCATGCAAAAGCTCTCCTCTTCCTCTTGCTCTCCCTCTTTCTCTAGTTCAAGGCAAAAACCTCTCATGTGTTGAGAACCATTTGCCTTGGAGATAAAAACTCATAACTCTTCTCTACTCATCCTAGTATACAAGGTCTAGCAAGCCAAGTGTTCTAGTTTCCTCTAGATTGAGGTTGAAGCCAAAGGTAGATGCTTTCGGGTGGATCCATCTTCGGCATAAGGAGACGACGAGGAGAGAACCATCCGACCACCACAAGGAGTCGAAGAGAAGGAGTTCAAATAAAGGTATAACCCCCTAACCGAGTAGGTAAAACTCTTAGTTAAGTTGTTAGATAGTTAGTTTAACAAAGATCCGTTTTTGAGTCCATGTTATCCCCACCGTAGAAAATCGTTTTTCACCATTTCCGCAACCCCAAAGAACCGGGGACGGGTAACGTGGACTTACATACACAAATCAGAAAACCCGTAATTAGGAACATGTCCTGCCACATTGTTGTCGTGATTCTTGAATCTTATCTTTCTCTTGACCCTTTATCTTGACGAGATGGAATAACTTTGCATCTCGGTTTGAAATCCTTTAGTTCCTTATTGTTTATCCTTTCCCGTTCCTTTGATTCTGATACTGATTTGGGCGACTTGAATGGAGTTATGTGATTGTAACTATGAACTGCAGCATGGTTACAATGCGGTACTCTATTTAAGTAACTTGGAATCCTAATCTTGATTCATTTCCTTGTTTTATGATCGTTATATTACCTTGCTTCTCTCGATTTCATTGCTTACCAGTTCATGTTTTATCGCAATCTTGAATTCTGTTTACCATGCTTATCTTCTTCAGTATCTTGGCTTCAGATGAAGTTGTTTCCGGTATCCTACTTGTTCATGATTTTCCCGTATTAGCATTATTCGATTCTGGTGCATCCCATTGTTTTATGTCATCCAAGTTTATTGCTGCACATTCGATTTCTTGTACGACCCTGTCTTGTTGTTGGGACATATACACTGGAACGGGAAAATCATATCTAGTAGTGAGTGCAAGGATTGTTCGGTTGTTATCTACGAACGGGAGTTATTTGCAGATTTCTTGGTGATCGATACTGACAGTTATGATGTTGCCTTGGGAATGAACTTCCTCGGCACTTTCCACGCTCACATTGATTGTAGGGCAAAAAAAGTGATTTTCCAGATTCCCGGACATCCGGAGTTTGTTTTTGCTGGAGGTAGCAGTTCTGTCGGGCCAGTCGAGCTTAGGGCTAGGCCGACAGGCGCCGTTCTTTCATCGATGGAAGTTAATAAGGAGGAAGCGCCAGCTGTAGTTCGAGAGTTCATGGACGTGTTCGAGGACATCTCGGGTTTACCACCAAAACGAGATGTGGAGTTCGCGATCGATCTTGTTCCTGGTGCACTCCAATCTCAAAGGCGTACCGATGGCACCAGTGAAGTTGGAAAAAGTCAAGAAACAGGTTACCGAATTGCTAGAGAAAGGTTGGATTCGCAGTAGCAATTCACCTTGGGTGCTCCAGTTCTTCTAGTCAAGAAGAAAGATAGCATAAGGAGGATGTGCATCGATTATCGAGAATTAAACTGGTGACTATTAAGAACTAGTACCCGATCCCTCGCATTGGCGAATTGTTCGAGCAGTTTAGTGGCGCGAGGGTATTCTCGAAGCTGGATTTGCGATCCGGATATCATCAAGTTCGAGTTAAATTAAAGGATATCTGCAAGACTGTGTTCCGAACTCGATATGGACATTACGCGTATTTAGTGATGTGATTCGGAGTCACGAATGCACCGGCGATATTTATGGACTTGATGAACCGAATCTTTTCATCGTTCTTGGATCAGTTTATAGTAGTGTTCATCGATGATATTCTAGTTTACTTAGGGAGCCTTGAAGAGCATGCAGAATACTTGAAAATCGCACTGCAAACGTTGAGGCAAGAAAGATTATATGTGAAAATGAGCAAGTGCGAGTTTTGGCTCGAAAAGGTGAATTTTTTTGGGGCATGTCGTATCCGGAGATGGAATCGCCGTTAACCCTGAGAAGATTGCAGCAATTCAAGATTGGCCGATTCCGAAGAACGTAGCAGAGATCAGAAGTTTTCTTGAACTTGCCGAATATTACAGAAGGTTCATGGAGAATTTTGCTCGATTGGATGAGCCTTTGACCAAGCTTACGCGAAAGGAGGTACCGTTCGTATGGACGGATAGTTGTGTGTCAGCTTTTGAGGCGTTGAAGTAAAGGTTGATAACCGCTCCTATTTTGACCGTGTCAAACGGTTCCGGAGGATTGGTTATTCACAGCGACGCATCTGGGAAAGGTTTTGGATGTGTTCTTATGTAGCATGGGAAGGTTACAGCTTACGCATCAAGACAATTGAAGACCCATGAGAAGAATTACCCAACTCATGATTTGGAGCTGACAGCGGTGATTTTTTCCTTGAAGATTTGGAGACACTACTTTTGGGCGAAAAGGTCGAAGTAAACACCGATCACAAAATCCTAAAGTATGTGTTCACGCAGAAAGAGCTTAACATGAGACATCATAGATGGTTGGAGCTGATGGCTGACTATGATCTTGATCTCAAGTACCATCCGGGAAAAGTTAATGTAGTGCCGGATGCGCTTAGTCGGTTGCTAGCAATTCGGATGTTGACAGCACAGAAGGAGCTTATCAAAGATTTTCGGAGATTCGAGTTGAAGATCGTGCTACTGCAATCTTCGGGACAGTTGATGCAGCTGCAAGTACAGTCGTCATTGATCGAGAGTATTAAAGCAGCGCAGTCACATGATCCAAGGTTGGAGAAGTTTCGAGAATAAGTTGAAGCGGGACTTCGAACGGACTTGTTGATTCATGAGGATGGTTCGTTGCGATATGGTAGCCGTTTGTGTGTGCCGAAAGAAGACATTCACGAAGAAGTTTTGAAGGAGGCGCGCAGTTCCTCATATTCCGTACATCCAAGAGGCACGAAGATGTACCGTGATCTACAACATTTCTGATGGGAAGGCATGATAAGGGAGATTGATCGCTTTGTAACGAAGTGCTTGGTGTGTCAGCAAGTTAAGGCTAAATATCAAAGAGTAGCTGGTTTTCCTCAGTGGAAGTCGGAACATATAACCATGGATTTCGTGACAGTTTTACCGCGGAGTCCAAAGGGCAACAATGCAGTTTGGGTGATTGTTGATCGGTTGACCAAGACAGCTCATTTCATTCCGTTTCGAGTTGGTCAGTTGACGGAAACGTTAGCAGAATGGTGCATGCAGGAGATTGTGAGATTGCATGGTGTATCTGTAAGCATCGTTTCCAATCGTGATACCCGATTCTTATCGCACTTCTGGAGGAGTTTACAGGAAAGTTTGGGGACGCGATTGAAGTTTAGCACCGCTTATCATCCTCAGACCAATGGCCAGTCAGAGAGAACGATCCAAATCCTTGAAGATATGTTGAGAGCTTGCATGTTGGACTTCAAGGGTTCATGGGAGGATCATCTACACTTGGTGGAGTTTTAGTATAATAACAGCTTCCAGGCGACTATTCAGATGGCTCCATTCGAACCTTTATATGGTCGCAAATGTCGCTCACCCGTTTGATAAGACAATGTTGGAGAACGAAGATTGTTGGGACCAGATCTTATCGTGCAAACCGTGGAGAAGGTTAATACTATCCGTAATCACATGAAGGCGGCACAGGATCGGCAAAAGAGTTGGGCAGATACATCGAGAAGACCTCTAGAGTTCGTTGTTGGTTATCTTGTATTCTTGAAGATATCACCGACTAGAGGAGTGATTCGTTTTGGGAGTCGAGGCAAGCTTAGTCCTCGATTCTTGAGGCCTTTCGATATTATTGAACGTGTTGGAGAAGTGGCTTATCGATTGGCTTTACCACCATCTTTGGCAAATGTTCATGACGTGTTTCATGTATCTCAACTCCGTAAGTATGTTCGAGATGAGACGCATGCGCTAGATCATTCGGAGCTGACTGTAAGGGAGGATTTGACCTACGAAGAATGACCGATGTCGATTGTTGATCGAAAAGAAAAGGTCCTCAAAAACAAGGTTATCCCTCTCGTACTTGTTTCTTGAGGAAATCGCTCGCACGGAAAATCGACTTGGGAACGAGAAGACGAGATTCGACAGAAGTTTCCACACCTCTTCTCGTAGATTCATGTTTGTTTATCTTTTCTTGTTCCGAGAATTTCGTGGACGAAATTCCTTTTGTAGTTGGGTATAATGTAAAACCCTACTCATTTATACCAATTCTGTTATGGATATTTCTTTATGTATGGTTATTTCTGGATTTATTGTGTTTTGGATGCGAATAATGTAATTGGTATCTGTATTTGTATCCGACCCGACCCGCTTGCTGGAAACCCGTCTTGATTCCTGTTTATGATTTATCCCGGTTAATTATGAAGATTCGTGCACTGTCATGTTTTATATCTTGCATACCTGCATTATATCTGGCATCTGTATTTTTTTAATAAAACAAGTAAAGTCAAATAAAATATTTTTAAAAAAAATATCTAGCATGGCCTGCATCATACCCCTGACCCTGTGGTAGCATCTGCACCTCGTGTTCTCATCCCGTTTTGTGAAATGGACTCGTTTGGATAGCTATGTGCACGCTACGTGTATCCATTCTTGGGGCATGCATTTTCTTTAACCGGATATTCTATTTTAGTTTTGGTTGACACGTACATTAAACGTATTTTCAAACCATAATTTTAGACCCGATCCGGGCGTGTTTTGGACTATTTTTGTATTAGCCAAAATCTCAAAATTTAACTAATATCTTACTCTTACCGTTGTAACTGTTTAAAATAATATTCGTATATTTATTTCGTTTTAAATTTTCTTTTAAGATTTTCTTAACAAACCATCTCTCTCTCTGTGATGCCTACACTCTCTCTCTTGCATTTATATAGTTATATATATATATATATATTATTTTTTATTATTTTTCTAAACCCTATTCCTTACCCCTACGTCCTCTCTCTCCCTCATCTTCTTCTTCGTAATTTCCTTCTCCCGCCTCCGAGCTCGAACCTACGCCGCGCTCGCCTCCCACCACCGCCGACGCCTACGTCGGCCTCCCCACGTCGCCAGCACCGACTCCTTTCCTCCTCTCTTCTCTTCTCCATCCCCTGGAAACCCCATGACAAACCCTAACCCTAGCCTTCACCCTCGCCTAACCCCGACGCCCTCATCGGCGTCGACCTTTCCTCCTCTCCTCGACCACCTCATCACCTTCCTCCTCCTTCTCTCCTACACTCTCAAACCAGAGCAAGAACATGCACCCCGACTTCAAGAACCCGCAACACCCACTGCCTTTGCCTGAAAACCATCGCCTGCATCTCGCCGTTGACGGCCCATCGTCGTCAACGACTCCCTTGCCACCTCCTCTGACCCCAGAGTACCTAAGTCCTGAGAGCAACACTCTTCTCCTTCTTCCTCCTCTTCTTCTCTTTTCTTCTTGTTTCTTGATTCCGGTGATCGCCGGAGCCGGGCCGTTGCTGACGATCCGGGCGACTCAGTGGACGTCCCCAGCCAGCGTGATCGTGTTCTTGCCTTGCTTAGTTCAGTTCTGTACGCCGTGTGCATTGCGACGTTTACCCGACGTCGGACGCAGCGTATGCACCCCGTCGTGAGATCCGTTCAGGCAAGTTTATCTTGCTACATGCTATGATATATATATTACATCCATATGAATAAAAATATCACATGTTTACTGCATTGTACATCCATATTACTGTTTTACTGTTTTTGGATAGCCGTTCGTATCCGTATCATTTATTACATACCTAGTTGCATACACGTTTAGCTTGCTACATGTTATACTATTATACTTGCATCTATATGAAAAATAATATTACATGTTTATTGTATCGTGCATCCATATTACCATTTTACTGTTTTGCAATATCCGTTCGTATCCGTATCATTTATTACATATATAGTTGCATGCAAGTTTATCTTGTTACATGCTATATTATTATATTTGCATCTATATAAATAAAAATATCACATGTTTACTACACTGTGCATCCTATGTTACTGTTTTACAGTTTTTCGATACCCGTACGTATCCATGTGGTTATTTACATATCTAATCGCATGCAAATTTATCTTGTTACATGCTATGTTATTATATTTACATCCATATGAATAAAAAATATCACATGTTGACTGCATTGTACATCCATATTACTGTTTTACTGTTTTCGGATAGCCGTTAGTACCCGTATCATTAATTACATATCTGGTTGCATGCAAGTTAGCTTGATACATGCTATATTATTATACTTGCATCTATATTAATAAAAATATTGCATGTTTATTTCATTATGCATCCCATATTACCGTTTTACTGTTTTACGATACCCGTTCGTATCCGTATCATTTATTATACATCCAGTTGCATGACATATCATATTATATCATGTTACTGTTACATTGGCACCCTATGCTTGATAATGTGCATCATGCGTAGTCATGAAATTGTAGATGTAATCTCTGATAAATATTTGTGCATCCGTGTTTTACTGTGCATCCGTACTTTTATCATGCATCCGTACTTGCTACAGTTTTATTATGAACATCCGTTTGATACCTATGCACTATCTGTCGTGACCTGATACACTACTGCTTGACTTGATACCTGATCCTGTTACTAATGCCGACAATCCTGACTTGTTGTCCCGATGGACGTTACTGTTGTCTGTATAGACAAAACATGTACCTGCTTGATTCTGTATCGGCATTAGCTCTAGATTTATCAATACCTGACTTGAACACATAACTTGAGGTAAGGGAAAATCAATGATGAAACCTGAGTTTTAACTCAACAGTTCGACGTTTATACTGATCAGTTTTACGGGCTAGGCTAGCCCCGGGATGATGCTGCTGACATCATTCATCTGTACATGTTTCCTGTTTAATACCTAGCGGGATGTCACGGATTTCAGCCCGAGAATCTGGACCGTGGTCCCGGGCACGCAGGGGATACTATTGAGTTATATCGACGATTCATTAAATTGATTCAAAGACTTGAGAGTAATTAACCCAGTAACATAGGTTACTCACCGCATGCACATACACTTCACTGTTCCATATTCGTGTTACTGTTATACACTTATTACTATTCATACTCATGCATGCATATCTTGTTACCTCCTTATTATATTTCATTGTTTGATATTATGACGCACTGACGTCTGGGTTTTGCATGACTTGGTTAACTAAAAGTTTTAACAATAAATCTCTCTTCTCCAGCATAAAAGATTATAATATTTGAAAAAGTACCATCAAGATCCTTATTGGGCATTCCCAATAGTAAATACTTCGATCACAAGAGTTTTTTTGTTTTTTTAGAGATAATAGGTGGGATAAATTAGCCACCCATCATAAATGGGAGATCCGGGCTCGATCCCGGATCCTCATAAATGGGAGATCCCGGGCTCGATCCCTTCCCAATGAGCTACTCCATGCCCCACCAATGGGCTACTCCAAGCCCTTACAAGAGTTGCAACAATAAACATCTCTATTTCCAGCTATCAAAACTTAAAAATAAATATTCCGGTATTACCATCAAGATACTTGCTGGACGCTCCCAAAAGTAAATACTTCTAATAACAAGAGTTAGAAAAATTTATATATATATACAGAAATTTAAAGTTTATACTGTTTCAGGTATTACCATGGCGATGCTTGCTGGACATTCCCAATAGTAAATACGTCCAATGACTCTGAAGGAATTTTCACACGGTGCCTGCCCTGTCCGTAATAATTCAATGGGAGTACTCCAAATATACAAACAACAGCAGCTATGGAGAAGATGCGAATACTGTCATGTTTATATCAAGGAGTTAGAAAAACTACAAAGAATGCAATGTTTCATGTAACATACACAATATTGAAACACAGCGATTACTAAAAAGCAAGAGGAGGAGACAACATCTAACTTTGCTTCATCAATTCAGGCAATATGATGCATACCCAGAACTTGTAAAACTGGTGTAGAACTTATGGCAAGGTAAAATGAAAGAAATAATAATAAACAAATCAAGAAATGATATAGAGAATTAATAAACAAGTTATTTGTGTGCCAGCGTAAATCCTTAACGACATAAAGAGATGTGAGTTACTTGTTATATCGGATATGCATCATCGGATGATTGCACAACTTAGCATTCACCTTCGTTTTAAACTTCGTAGTTTATATATTCATGGCCCTATATGGGAGTCATAGGATCTGTTTGACAGAGAAATTCAATATAATCTTGTAATAGACCAGAAATAGATAGAAGAAAGATCAAATAAAAGCGTGTCTTCTTAATCAAATCCCACATTTCGCTTATCACTCACAATTACCGGCACATGTTCTCATGATAAGGAGTCACAGATCCAGTGGAGGAATTGGTTTTGACTCCGTTTCCCAAGCAAATAGTATTTAACTTGAGCAATATTTGGTGCAGCTGGGTCCCATTTGATCATGAGGATTGTAATTTTGAGTACTTACAATATTTGAAAGAATCCATAGACCTGTCTAGTCTAGCAGTGATGGCATTTTCAGGAGGGGGGGGCATCTCTGGCCAGCGAGGCCATATTTGTTAAGGACCACCATGTTTCATTTTTCTAAGTAAATGTCAAAAATGAACAGATTTTCCTCTTGTGACCATCTCCAAGCAAATATGTATGATTTCCTTCTTAACTCTAAACAGAAAAGGGAATGGCATTGTAGCTAGCTTCACTTAATTCAAGAGTGCATCTTGGCTTGCACATTGCACATTAGACTTGCCGGGACTTTGCCATGCCTTGCGAAATGACAGCAATGAACCCAACCAAGCTACGATTTTGTGTTTAATAGTATCCCAGCCCGAGGTCAGTAAGGCTAAAGTTAGGTAAATAATATCTTCGGTTGCTACAAATCTTCAATCGTTATTGTCTTCTAACCATGACAGAAAGGAGGTGGGCTCTATGGTTTCCGGTTAAGAAGAAGAGGATGTTTAATAAAGTAATCATAAAGAGTGCCTGTTTGAGGTGGGAAAGCATCCAAGAAACAAATGTTAGGAATTTTACAAGCTAAACGTCATGTGAAATCTATATTTCTATTCACAATAGTAGATGTGACGACCCAAGAGGTTTGGGACAATTACTGTGAGTTTAAATAAAACAATACACTTGGGTGATCTGTAGAGCAGGCTCTATGGATACCTTTTGACTTAGTGGTCATGCTTAAATTATTTTCCAGAGTAGGCACATAAAATCTTTCACTGCACTTTGACTTCTGGAATCTGTTCCTTCATCTTCTCTGCAAATCGATCACCCTATTCGCAAATGTCATGCCACTCAACAGTTTAAAATTTTGCATCAAGCAAACGGTTGATAAAAAAAAATTCACCCCATCAGCTTGGTCATAAAAACAATGCAAGCAAAAGTGACTAATTACTGCTTTGGAAGGCTTGCCCCAGACCTTGGATCAAAACTTTGACTCAACAAAATAGGCAGCCCCCTAATTCTACTAAACCACTCGCAAACATCTTCCTATCTCCAACTTCAGCTTCATATGATATTGAATCCATGTTCACAAGCTCGCCACCTGGATATTTGATTCTTAACTACACCTATGACTCTGTGTAGATATACCTGTGAAGGGCTCAAGAATAAAGAGTCTCCAATAGCTTTAGAACTTGATTTGGCCCATGCTTATTAAACCGCCTTTCCTTACAAACTGATTCAGCTACATGTATGTTCATGGTTTCAAAAATGGCTTATCATACAACCTGAGAAAAGCCCCTGGCTTTGCATCCTAGGTCAATTTCAACACCAGCAGTTCACTCACTAATTCTTGTAATTTGACCAATGGATGCTAATACGAGGAAAAAAAATTGAACCTTAGCCATCACAAGCACAATTTTTTTATTAAAAAAAATCCTAACACAATCTGGTTAAGCAAACACCTTCTAACTAGCGCCTCTCCAATGTGCATGGTTTACATTATTCTTGTTAATTCTTGTTAATTGACCAATGGATGCTATTGATTTAGCCACATACATCCAAACAAATTAACCTTTAAGTCTTTAACAATCATCAGCTCAAATTTTTATTTTAAAAAATCTACAATGTTCTGGTTAGAGTTGAAGTAAAACAAAAACGTCCAACTAAATTCTCTCCAATCTACATATATTACATTATTCTCGACCTGTAAATGCAAGTCCTTGAAGTGAACTGATAAATTCAAAGCACGCCGCGACACAATAATTATTAATCACCCACGTATGGACCCAAAAAGAGGCTCAGTCCATGGCCATTTGGTCCTAAGTTGGTTGAAGTAATTCACAAGATATATCAGCAATATGATATGATGACTTCATAATGATTTAACTAGACTGACTGCCCTAAGAGAATACACATGCTTTTAGATTTTTCTTTGAACAAAAAGATGACGGAGATTAGTTTGTGTTTAGTATGCAACTCTATATAGAATTCAGTTCTCAGCGGAGAATCATAGTAACACTAATGCAGTAGGTGTTTGACGCATAATGAAGGTTAAGTTATTGTTTCTATTAGCATACAATAGTAAGACATGTTTCGATTTCATTCATATGTGGACATTAGTATAGTTCAAATGCCTGAAGATCAAAACAAGTCTATAAATAAAATCTGAAACCGTGTGTGATGTAATCTTGTATGACTTGAGATTATTCCACATAAAAATCTACATGTAATAGAAATGGAGCATTCATCTATTGAGGAGTGACTAGTGGGCATGTAACCGACTAGCTTGTGAAAAATGTTTGGGGAGACTAGCAAATTTAGCAGATTAAAATGATATTGGATTACAAGAACTAATCAAATTTCAGAATAATTATTGGCTCCTCCCAGAGGGTAAGAGGTAAAATTTAAGTCTATGCAGAGTAGTGTTATAGGTCTAA
This sequence comes from Agapanthus africanus, assembly GCA_030015575.1. Classification (NCBI taxonomy): domain Eukaryota; kingdom Viridiplantae; phylum Streptophyta; class Magnoliopsida; order Asparagales; family Amaryllidaceae; genus Agapanthus; species Agapanthus africanus. The sequence goes on from JASDDO010000019.1 coordinate 893,852,432, forward strand.
CCAATTTTAAAATGGCAAAAGTTTGCTGTCTCTATTTTTAGGTTGAACCCAAAAGCGTTCATGAAACCCACAAGAGTTGACCTCCAATGTGCTGCTTTTTCCCCTAAAACAGCCCAAAGCCTCATACAATACCAGTTGAAGTTTAAGAACCCATGGAGTTATATCAAGGTATGTGCCACTAAACTTAAGAACCTTTCAAATGAATTAATGTAAAGTATGGTACAACTCTCTACTATGTTGCCTAGATACTGAGAATCCTTCATGTTTTACATAAAAATGGTTTGCTTATGGACTATCTGTAAGATTTAGAAAAGAACAAATAACGTTGAAGAGCTTACAAGATATTTTGCAAAAAAAGTCTAAGAGGATGCAAAAGAAGATGCAAGACTAAAATGGACTCGGTTAATATGACAGGTTAGGGTGAAAAAAAGTAAGAAACATATATAAAATGGTAAGCAGATGAAGATATTAAGAAAGGCATAAAGAGCCTTTCTAAAAATTATGGAATGAAAATCTAGGGAAAAAAGAGATTACTGACCATAATCCATAAGGTCATCAAGAGTATCAAGTTAGAGTAGCTTTCAGATGATGCAAAAAAGACATAAAAGCCCCTAAAAACTGATTGATCACTAAAAATCATAGGAGAAGGTTGAAAATTCTAGTAAACTATGTGATGGGGAATATGTAGCCTAATAAAAAGCCAAAATGAGTGAAAAAATACACAGGTCCTATACAGTGGCGGAACCACAGCTTTAAGTCAAGTAGGCCAAAAATTTATATATAGTATAAAAAACACAGAAAAAAACTCAAATTATATTGCATTTAAGACGCTGAATTAAATTCCATTTTTTACATTAAATTTGGACCTCAAACCACTCCACTAACTTTTGCTGTTTTTTCCTCAAAGGCTGACTTATTTCTTCTAAATTTCTTGAAACCATTTTCTCTGATGAGATATAAAATAAATTTCCGCCTTGCATGAAAGTATAACAGTACTATTTCTGTAAGCTAACAAATAAATGATAAATCTATTATCTGTTATGTCAAAAAAAAAATTCTCTGAGAAACTCTTTAAAATGATTTTATATACCAACTTTATCGCTGACAAAAATATCTAATTAACGTTCAAATTTTAGCTTACAAATTGATAGATGCCTAACCAGTTTTAATCCAAGACCTTTTAATGTTAAATTCATTTGGTAAATCAATATTAATAGAAAATACTTTGTAAAAAGTTGTTTAAGAAGAAGACTTGATTTTATAAAGAATGAAACATAAAATCTGAGGGTGTTGCTTGTAGATGGATTTATTTGAGTTGGAATTTCAAAGAATGAATGTGGGCATAATAAATCAGAACCAAAAAAATATGTACAAAGAGGGATTGAACTTGGCATTCCCGCAACCCGGGCCCAAAGCCTAATCAATTGCCTGATCTCAACTAACCCGAAATCTGCCCCTGGTCCTATCTATGTGTATGCATCAAGTGTATGAAAAACAGTATTGCACAGACTATCATTGAATTAAACTCCTCTGCCATATTATATCAACAAAAAGAGATTATGGAGAAAGGATTAACTAAAATATCAATTTCAGAGACTTCGATAGCAGCAATGTGGACAATCAAATATGGGAACATCTTTCTTTTTTAGAGCAGCAAGTGGAAACTATGCCATGATGCACATCATCATCTTCATTTATACCTTTTTCCAACAAATTGGGGCCAAAGATCCATGAAGGATTTAAAAAAGTTTTACGATGGACTGTCAACCTATAATCAACCCTCTCTTAATTGGTGCCAAGGTACTGAACAAGGAAACTATAGACAAGAGAGGGCCTTGACAAACTCCTGCATGACAAAGTTGACATCACATTTTCAAACCCAATCCACAAGATAACCTAAGTAAACCTTCTTTCTACAATAAGGTTGGCTTATATGGGACCCACCCCCTCCCGTAGTTAATAAATAAGATTGGTCTCCTCTCCCTTTTATTGTTGGTTGCATGCCTTGAACTTATGACCCCCTTGCCACAATTATCATGCACTAACTAACATGTTCCTCCCTAAGTAACCTTTTTTAACTGTAGAAACAAACTAATCCATGGTGCAAATCAATTTACTATATATATATATATAGTAAATTGATTTGCACCATGGATTAGTTTGTTACTATATATATATATATATATATATATATATATATATATATATATATATATGCAAATGTCTACTCCATATATTGATTAAAAATATAATAGTGGTTATAGTGTCTATTGCTGCAATCAAAACTAAATGGGAAAAAGTACATCAAGTCTGTAACAGCTATTTTCAGATTGCTTATTTAGTTAACCACAGTGAGGAGGATTCAAAAGAAACAACGCAAAGAATATTCTTAAAACTTATCGGCTATACAAGTTCCAATCACCTGAAAACTAGCATTCTGATGAAGACCGCAGCATCCAAACCAGCAGAAGCCAGTATTTCCTCTTCCGAAGTTTTCCAAGCCTTAAGAATCCAACCAGGAGACGGAACAAATCTGTCCAAACTGAACGGGTCCAGAGACCGATTGTGCTCTTGGGCAAGTCTCCGCCCAAAGTACACGCTAACATTGCCCGGCTGCTTTCTCAAGACAGAATACAAGGATAACAGCAACGCACAGATGCCTATATTTATTCCTGCAGACGTCAAAAGAGCAGAGATGTCCATATCTCGCTCCTAAAAGAAAGAAAAACCTGTATCTAACTTCCTACTTCTCTTATTCTTCAATCGCCACCTGCAAAAAGCATACTCCCGAATTAATCATGACAACCAATCAAGTATGCCGATAATTTTTATTCATCACCCTATGGTCGTTGCCACTGATCAACAAAATTATTTGTAAACCGCAGAATCAGAGAGTGACAGTAGTGATTCAAGAAAGCAATTCTAAATCAGAGGGTAGTGATAAAACGAGAATTAAAGCTTCTCCATAAGCTATTAGCAAATAATTGAACTATATTGAACCCCAAAAAGTCATGCATTGCTGCTATTTGCCCAGTTAAAAAATCACTGTTATTCAACAGAAATTAATAAAAATTCTCTTATCTCTCAATTGTATCGGTCTTAATCGAAAAATTACATTTTCGCATTCATCATAGCAACCAACCAAGAATATAGCCACTGATTACCAAAATTCGTAAACCCCAGAGACCAAATAGTGACAGTAGCAATTCAAGAAAGCAATTATCCATAAAAAATTTAATACTAGAATGCCTATAAAGCATGAATTGGTACTTCTCCATAAACTACCTGCAAATGATTGAATTATATCATACCCACCAAAAAATGGCATCTTTCTAATATTACCCACTCAAAGTCTTAAACCACTATTAATCGAAAAAAAACATCAAAAATTTATCATTGCTATCAATCTTAGGCAAAAAAGTCGTAATCTTCCGAAATTATATAAAATCAAGAGAATGATAAAATTACATGGACCCAAAAAAGGAGATGATAAGAGGGCTATGAGTAGACCTTGGGTGGGGGTTGAAGTAGCCCATGGGGAGTCCTGAGTTCAAGCCCAGTTTATCCCATTAATGAGAATGGATGGCTAATTTATTCCTCCTATCATCCGGGATAGCCCTGGGATCTCATTCTTTTTAAGGGCCTGGAGTAGCCCATGAGGGAAGCCCGGGATGCAGTGGCTAATTTATCCCACCTGTATCTGTATCGGGATCGGGTCTGGGATCTCATTTTTTTTGGGCGGTGCGGCTTGGAGTAGCCCACCTGGTTCGGGCCTGGGTATCCATTAATGATTAATGAGAGGGGGTGAGCTATCATCACGGGGCCGGATTTTTTTTTTTTTACATCCACAAAAAAAATCACAGCTTTTACAACAAACCCTAGCGCTTCCAATCAAGGGAACGATAAAACCGCATCGACAGAAAAATCAGAGAATAGAAAAATACCTTCAATAGACGCAAACCCTAGCGCTTTTGATCGCCCAATCGAGAGCTTTCCTGAATAAGCCACTCGATTGCCAACTAGACGAATCCAACGCCAAATTTGGACATTGTGCCAAAAATCGAAGAAAATAAACAATCGCCGAAATAAACGCGGATGATTCTCTCGAATTTGGCATGGGAGCAAATTTGTAGGCTGAGAAAAAGAATTGAAAAGGAGACGTGAGAGGGAGACGGGGATGAACGATGGCCATTTTCCGTGACACGTGGCGCTGCTTGGGTGGTCAGTCGGCTGGGCAGCGAAGGAAGGGGACCACGTGGAGAGGGATTGGTGCGTACTCGACTCTGCCGACTTCGGATGCGGTGTCATCCGTCCGATTGATATCTGACGGTGCGATCTGTCTCTTTAGTTTGGAGGGAACCGTTGAAATGGTTAGGCGATATGCGATCTTGATAGAGTGGTAAAGCCAAATGAAATGAGCGAGAAATGCCCCTAAGTCCCTAGCTTCGAAAATCAATAGATTTAGGTCCATAATCCAAACAAAATTGTAAAAAGCTCCCTATACTTAAAGATTCTTGTGTTTTAATCTCTACAGTACATCTACTTTTTACATGCCAACACTTTCATTTTAGGTAAACTGCTACGTTTGCTTTGTAAAGTGCTATAGTCATCTTTCAAAATACTATATTTGACATGAAACTGTTGTATTGTTTTTAGTAATATTACTGTATCTATGGCATTTGATCTCTCTCTCTCTCTCTCTCTCTCTCTCTCTCTCTCTCTCTATATATATATATATATATATATATATATATATATATAGTGTTTTATAACATAAATATAGTAATTTGAAAGATAACTATAGTATTTTATAAGGCGAATGCAGTGATTTACCTGAAAGGACGATATTGGCATAAAACAACGGTAACTGTATTACAGAGACTAAAACACAAGAATCTTTAAATTTAGAGAGTATTTCACGACTTTTATTAGGTCAGGGACCTAAATATATTGCTTTTCAAAGGCAGGGACTTAGATCATTTTTCCCATGTGATGACACGTGGCAGATGACGTGTCCCAAGGCTTACGGGAAAGGAGCAAGAACAGTACATTGAAGGCATAGTCCAGGCCTTCGCCCCGAGGATGTTCGCGACCTTCGATGGCCTCCCAGAACACTCATGTGCTCGTCCTGCAAATAACCATTGGCTCACCTCCGAGCCCTTCTGCACGCTGGGCTTCCTCAGCCCTCCCAGCTCGCCTCCGAGCTATCACAGAACCAAGCTGGCTTGGCCTCCCGCTCGCCTCCGAGCCTCCCGCCGAGCTCAGCTTCTTCGGTTCTACCGATCGACCAGAGCACAGATCACAGGCGTCTCCGCCACGGCTCCGCAAATCTCGCCAGACGCGAGATTTCCGCCGCCCCACGATCCTGCGTTCCACGCCATCACGTCCCCCATTAACGAGCGTATCTCGTCATTTAATGGGGGATCCCGCCATTCGTGCAAGCATAACGCCAGGGGCGTAACGGCCGGTGTTAATCTCGCGCCAGCCAGCCCATGGCTGCCACTATATAAACCCCTTCTCAGACGACTCAGGTAAGGCAATTCTATCTGAATAGGGCGCTACTCTGCCCAAATTGTAGGGTTCCTAGGCACTCTTGTGAAGATTCATAAGGCATCAAACATGCCCGAATTAAATTTTAGACGTGCCGAACAACCCAAAGCCGGGATCTTTGCTAGATTATTAGGGTTTAACATGCAAGTAAACATCTATACCACTAAGTGTGAGGGATTACAACATTTGTAGTCCGCTCCTTCGCTTCATAAGCTCCGAGTAGAAGTCCCTTCACCGCGATCCACGATCTCCCGGACTCAAGAGAGGCTCCACGACTCGAACGATCCATGCTAGCTTGCAGTGTTCCGCTTCTCCGATGATCTACGTCGAAGTTGCTATAACTCAAGCTCTCTCACTCTAAAGAGGTGAACACTCTAATCTAATGGGCTAAATTAGATGAGGATGATGAAGTAGTATTTATGCTATCTTTTTATATCAATTTCTCACAAAAAATTATCACAAAATGAATAACTAGTGAGCTTTCTCAAAGCTCAAGAGAGAAGAAAATGATAGAAAAAGAGTTAATTCTTTTGTGATGAATAGTAGATAAGAATATATGATTGATCATGAAACCATGGTCAAGGATGACAAGGTTAACCTTTGTAGAGAATAAACTAGGGTTAGGGTTTGGTTAGGTTAAAGAGTGAGTCATAGATAAATATCAACATAATGTCTTTCTCATGACAAAAGAAATTCTTTCTAAAATGTGCAAGAAAGAGCTAACCCTAATCAAACCCTAACCTTGCTTTATCTCTACTAAACATGTTCCATTATTAATCATATCATGTCACAATAATATATATCACATATATATTATATATTTGCAACAAAAGAAAATAATACAATTAACATATATCGCATATATATCAATGTATTATCCGGTGAGAAAATGAAATAATAAAGTGAGCCAATATTAGATAATGTAATACAATATATCATATATATTATTATACATTAAATCATCGAATCAACACTTGATCCGACAATCCGGCTATATCGAATATAACCGACTAATATATTATGTACTGATTCATCGAATCAACACTTGATCCGATGTCCCGGTTCATATCTAAGTATCGCGAGAATATAATACGGTATCTCATATCGTATTATCCTCGGTCCTGCACATATCACACATGTACCTCTACTCCGTTTTGCCTGAGCCAAGAAACCTCTGTGTAGGACTCTAAAGAATCGTCAATACGCCGGTAGCAGGTGATGATCATATCTAACACCCACAAGCTGCAAGCGGTCAGCTAAACGTAACAGCCACCCAGGTATTGAGCGATCAGAAGATCAACAAGCTAGCCTGTACATTCTCCTGTGAATCCAATCAGTAACACTTCCGTACAATCCGGTCTCTTCGTCTGATATGTCGCATATCAAGTTTATGGGTGGTATACGTCAGACCCCAGTAACCGATAAGTCGTGTCGATGTGAGGCTCATAACAGGTCGAGAAACTACTGGTAACACTTACCAGTAAATCTCTATATCAGCCCTGGCCAGGGACTTCCAGTTATAGTCAATCGAACACATCACAACATCAACTCCCTATACCGGGAGAGACGAATCCCCTCCTATCGCTCATTGCCTCCATGTGATTCGGGACTGTGCCCAAAAGCCACCGTTTTGCACGCCCTCTTGGACGTGGTAAGGTGGAAATCAAAGTACAGTGGGAATCACACAAGACTCTATGACGATCTCGGATCTACAGACTACCCTGTACCAGTGTCACCGGAGAACTGCCATCTGACATGTGGTATATCACCATCTGGGAGTTCTCGGCGAGTCCGTCCAGTGCACCCAGTCTCCACTGAGCACCCGCATACCATCCTTGATGTCCAACACCGATGGATATGGGATCATCCACCGCCCATCATATGGGTCAAGATGCGTATACGCTAGTCTACTATGGTGTATCGATGCCCTGTCTCGATATACCCTCGACTAGGAACAGTTATAGGATGTACTCATCGACTACCATGGCCCCACAAGTATGATCTCATCATAGTCCCAGTAGTCGAGTACAGATCCTAAGGGCTTTATCAACATGTGAGAGTAAGACAGTAAACCATTACAAGTCAACATGTTAAGATAAAATGAAACCAAATAGCATACTATCATGACGAGCAAGAAAGTCCTCTCTATATATATCCAAGCATCCATCATAATATACATCATATGTACAACAATGGCCTCTAGGGCATATACATAACTAACAATCTCCCACTTGCACTAAGGCCAGCTGCTGTAGTATCTCATACCAAGCATCCCGAATAATCTCTCAAACTGTATCTGGGGAATGGCCTTCGTGAGTGGATCCGCAGTTGTTTCGCCCAATCAGAGCAAAGCTCTGTTGAAATTCAAAATTCAAAATTTTGAAGCAACGCTTCAAATCTCGGGCGCAACGCGCCACGTGTCAGGCGCTGATACGTCAGCGCAGCGTCCGAGAAGGCGCACCCAATCAGAGCAAAGCTCTATTAAAGGAAGCAACGCTTCAGCTGCGCAAGCACTGCGCGACACTTGTCAGCGCAAATGCGCTAGCGCGGTTGCGCTGCGCTGTGCGCTGCGTGACACGTGTCACGCGCTGGGGCATCTGCGCCAAACAGAATTAAATTTTTAAGAAATCTTTTCTGTTCTTTTAAAAACAAGAAGATTTTCTTCTGCAAAGCAGAAGCCCTTGGATCAACGATCCAACGGTGGGGAAAATTCCCCAAATCACTCAGAGAAAGATCTCTTTAACAAATTTAACTAATTTATGGGCACTATAAAAAGGACCCCAGACCTCAATTCAAAGGCATCAACATATTCTAAAAAAGAGAGAGAGAAAGAGAACTCTGAAGAACTCCTCAAGAAAAAAAAGGTAAAGACCTTCAAGAGAGGAAAGAAATCTCTTTTAATAAATCATTGACTAAAAACCAGATCAATGTTCTTCACATAATAAACAGTGCTTTGCACTTCTCATGAACCTCTGGTTCTTTAAAAGACAAGAAAACAACAAAATAAAAATGGTGCTTTGCACCTTTATGAACCTCTGGTTCTTGAAACAAAAAGAAGAATTTATTTTTCTTTCATCTAATTTAGATCAAGAGATCAAATAGTGCTTTGCACTTCTGTTCTTGAATCTAAAAGATTCTTAGTGCTCTGCACTTCCAAACTGCGCTGTTGCGCTCTTAAGAGAGCGCCACGTGTCAGCTATAGAACCACTTGCGCTACGCGCTCTTGAAATAGAGCTTTACTCTCTGGAATTGGCGCAACTCACCAGAGCGCGCCACGTGTCAGCAGCGCAACAGCGCAGCGCACTAACGCAGCGCACTGCGCTGTTGCGCTTGCGCTCACCAGAGCATGACACGTGTCCTCACCACAAACGCTTGCGCTCAGTAATTGGCGCAAAGCGCCTGACAAATGCAATGCATTTCTTTTACTGAAGGGCCAGGCCCAATTAAAAGACCAAACATGCCTAATTAAATTGATGCTCTGCATCATTTATAAATGGGCAGAGCTCAAACGAAATAATAAAAATACTATGCATTTATAAAGGGGGCAAAGCCCAGACAAAACAGATGCCTTGCTTCATTCATAAATGAGCAGAGCCCAGAATAAATTGATGCTCTGCATTTTTATGAGCAAAGCCCAAACAAAAAAAATGGAAGAAATGCAATGCATTATTTAATAAAATGTTGAACATTTTCAACTGGACTTAGCCCAATTCTGGCCGTAAGTCCTTAAATTAAATTGACTGAGCAAGATTGCTCTCTTAAATCAATTTACTTCCGGTTCGAGGGTACATCTCCGAACTCCTCTGACACTTCTCGTTGTAATCCTTCAACGACGTCAGAGAGGCGACGGGTCCCAACGACCACACATGGATACGGACTGCGGGGTCTTTAAACTCGTGGACCGAGACGTCCCTAAACTAATATCGGACCGAGACGTCCTTAAACTAATATCGGACCGAAACGTCCTTAAACTAATATCGGACCGAAACGTCCTTAAACTGATATTGGACAACCATGTCCCTAAACTGGTAATGGACCACTATGTCCCTAAACTGGAAATGGACCACCACGTCCCTAAACCGGAGCAATAGAGCCTCCAAATGCTCTTTTGCCGGATCTAAACGATCCCGTTTAAGTTGATCTTAGCCCCCAAACACGGCTAACGTATCCTTAAACATTTAAATGGACTATAAAACTCCAAATCGACTTTGGTTCAAGGGTACATCTCTGAACTCCTCTGACATCTGCCGTTGTAATCCTTCAACGACGTTAGAGAGGTGACGAGTCCCGATGGCCAGATATTAAATGGATTATCACGTTAAGTTGATCTTAGTCTTAAACAGGACTATCGTATCCTTAACAAACGTTTAAGTTGATCTTAGCCGCAACGCTGCTAACGTATCCTTAAACTAAAAACACCAAACCCAAATCTAAGTAAATACGGATTTGGACTAATCCACGTCCTACGGGCGACGGCATTACTCAGTCTCCGTATACAATCCACGGACAACCACAAACAAAACAAACACACACGACACGAAGTGAAATTCTGGAGAAGGAGAAAGTGGCTACCGCGATGCGGTAGCGTAATTAACTGCAGGGGCTTGCGCCTGCAGGGAAGAGCATCCCCACAATCAAAAACCCCTCAAGCGAGGGGGAATCTGACAAAGTCTGCTACATCGGCCGCATCCGTCTAAACTTTCGATACACGGTGCCATAAATCAACTTGGCATCTTCGGAGAGATAGACGGATAAAACCAAATAGCATCTGCCCCGAATCTCAGGCACAGACGCCCTAACGTTTCGGCCGCCATTCGGAGGGGAACAGATTCTGGCACGCCCGGTGGGACCTTTTCCTCTTTCCACTCCACACTTCGTGTGTCGTCTTCGCGAATCAATCGCGGTTTGTTAATGGTTGCCTTCGGATTTCAAGTTACTAAGATTTGGTCTTTTGCCTGGCGCAGAACTCAAGATTCAATGGCCTTTAACTACACCAACTGCTCGAAGTGCCACTGCAACGGACGCTCCACCTCACCGGGAGGTGTAGCATATGGGCCCCAAGCGGCTTCCTTCCTCACTCTGCCGGTAGATCAGGTGACCCAAGCCACCACTGGTCTGTTCTTTGGGACCATGATCCCACCTACAAGCTTCCCTATGCCAATACCTGCACCGGAAGTGAACAAAAAGTCGGTCTTCGACCGGCTCACTGCTACGACGGCCCCCGTCAACGGGTCGCTCACTACCAAACCGACAGCCTCTGTTTTCACCAGGCTAAATCAGAACTCTAAATTGGCTGTCCCGAGGAAGGCAATAACTGTTGCTCCAGAAGTCGTCAAGACGGCTTCCCCTGTCAAAGAGTCAGTCTTTTCAAGGCTGACGATTCCTGCTCCTCCCCCTACTCGAGGATCTGTCTTCGACAGGTTGAATATCACCCCCCAAAAGACAACCTCAGTCTTTAAGAGGTTAACACCGGCGGCGCCTCATTCAGACAGGGGGCAAAAAGAAGATGTCTCAATCTCTGAGCCAATCCCAGCGGCTCGCCGTGCTCGACGTCGCCATTGGCAACGAGTGAGGAAGGCAGGGGGAAACTCCCCCTCAGGGCTAACTCTACCTGCTCCAATGGTGGAAGTCAACGCTGCTGTTCCAACTGGGAATAGATTTGAACTGCTGAGGAGGGTGCGTAAGAACTCTCCAACCGCTACCTTAAAAAGATCTCCTCCACCTGCGGAGAGAGTTACGGAAACGAAGCAAGAACAGCCCCCTCAACGGCTGTCCTCAAGAATTTATAAAGTTTGGCGGAGGGTTCAAGACTCCGTGATTGACCCAGGTCACTCTCGTCACCAGAAAAAGGCGAAGGTGGAAAAAGACAAGGACCGTCCCATTAAACAGCGGGGGACAGCAGCTGCTAGGATACCCACTTCAACGGTTCCTTCAACCTCAACGGCCCACAAAAGAAGGAGGCCAGAGAAAACTCCCACGTCAGCGGCAAAAGTTAAAAATGGTGAACCTAAACGCCCCAAGTCAGGGGGCATAACAGTTCATACGGTTTACATGGCATCGGGAAAAGAAGATAGCCGCATATCAACAGGTCATAGACCGTACACGAGGTCAGTGACCAAGGCTCAGGAGCAGCAGCAGAAGCTCCAAGAAATGATGAACGCTATAGCCGCACTTACAGGGCCAAAAGAAACCCCTGAAACGTCCTCGGACGAGCGTCAAGAACAAGAAACAGACGCTGAATTCCTTCGTCGCGTACTGGAGAAGAAGGATAAAGAAGCTGCGGAGCAGGCAGCCAACATAAAGAAAATGGCCCTCCTGTTCCAGGATATGGTGGGTATGATGATTCAACAAGATCCACCTGCTGAAGATCCCCCGATCATCTTTGAAGACGATAGGGGAGAGACGTCGAATCCTCCACCAGTTCTGTCCACGGCTAAAGAAGATACAATCTCCAAAGCTGATTTGGATGAATACATCGCCCAGCAAATACGGGTTCATCATGCGACCGAAGCGGTCGGTCAGGTCGTAAAAACGGGGAGACCATATCCGAGTTGGTACGATCACATCAAATACCCGCCAGGTTATACGATTCCCAAGTTCCATGTCTACAAGGCGGCGGGCAATCCTCACCAGCATGTTGCCCAGTTCAGGGCACTTTGCGGCAATACCGGTGGAGATGACAAGCTTTTACTTCGCCAGTTTGTTGGAAGTTTATCAGATACGGCGTTCGAGTGGTACTCTGAGCTCCCGAACGACTCTATCAAAACCTTCGCGGAGATGGAGCTACTGTTTACTCAGCGTTTCGCAAGCGCCAGTGAACGTACCCCGATGACGGCACTGATTAACGCCAGGGTAAAACCCGGCGAGACATGGGTTCAGTACGCTATAAGATGGCGGAACTTATGGTCGAAGTGTGAGCAACGCATTGAAGAAGCTCCCGCAGTGGGTATGTTTGTGGGAACCCTTGATCCACAAGCAACCATCTCGCAATTTATGATGTTCTTCAAGCCGACTACCTTCCAAGCCTTGATTGACAAACTAGCACAGATGGATCAGATGGGCCATAAACCTCATCTTCCAAAGCTGAACTCCCGAAGTGATAAAGGGAAGGGAAAAGCGATTGTCGTCGCTAATGCTCAACAACAACCGAGCGACTCAAAGCCGGTTGCTCGTCAAAATAATATGCGCCCGTACGTACCCCTTGAGGATAGGATGGGACGTCCTTATTCCTTTTCCCGCGATAAAACGAGGAGGTTATTCGAGCTGGCGTTGCGCAACAGACTTATAAATCTGCCGGATCCAAAACGTCCGTTGCAACCAAGTGACGTCAACAAGCCTAATTACTGTCCTTATCATCGGGTACTGTCCTTATCTTCAACAGGCAGTCAAAGATGAATGTGTCGCCCCTTGCCAACTTGTTATAAAAAAGGCTCGACGCAGAGGCGGAAACAAATTGAAAGGCCAAAAAGACGCTCAGCAGCAACAAAGCGGGGCTAAGAAGTCACGCAAACGGGAGGCGAGCGCTATTGATCTATCCCTCATGAAGAAAATGAGTCGAGCATACTCTTTTCCTCGGGATAAGATGAGGAGGATTCTTGAGCTTGCGCTAAAACATCAAATGCTCACACTGCCGGAGTCCAAGCACCCCGAACAAGCAAGCGAAGTCTCTGACCCAAACTATTGCTCTTATCATCGAGTAATAGGGCACCCACTCGAAGACTGCTTCACCTTTAAGAATTGGGTCGAAGATCAGTACCAGCTCGACAAGTTCGCTCTGTCTGACAACTGGAAGGTAACGCCGCCACAGAAGCACGAGCCTAAGGCCACGAAAGAAAAACCGGTTCCACATTGGGATTGGAAGCGAATTCGCACCTGTCACATGATTACAATATTAAAAGAAGAGCCCGAGGACATAGAGAAGCTCCCTTGGTGCTTCGAAAACAGCAGCGACGAGATAATCTCAGAATTCCCACCAGCGCCAAAATAGCTAGAAGATGGAATCTATACCACTGCAGATAACCTCAAGAAGATTGAGTTAGGGACGGCAAATGATCCACGGCCGTCATTCATCAGCGAGTTACTATCTGAAGAAAGGGTAGCTGCGTTAAAGGATGTGCTTCTGCAGCATAGAGATTGCTTCGCGTGGAACTATTCCAAAATGCCGGGATTCGATCCAGAAATTGATGTACACAGATTGGCGATATCCCCGGACATCAAGCCAGTCAAACAGGCACCAAGAAGAATGCGGCTCGAGCTTGAAATGAGTATCAATGCTGAAGTCAAAAAGCTGATCGACTCTGGCTTCATCCAGGAGGTTCAATATCCGGATTGGATCGCCAACATTGTCCCGGTGATGAAGAAAAATGGGACTGTGCGCATATGCGTGGATTTTCGGGATCTCAATAAAGCTTGCCCGAAGGATGATTTCCCAGTGCCAGTCACCGAACTGATGATAGACAACACGTCTACTCACGAGATTTTCTCCTTCATGGATGGCTCATCAGGGTATAATCAAATAAAGATGCATCCCGAAGACCAGAAGCACACAGCCTTCAAGACTCCTCTGGGTATATTCTGCTACAAGGTGATGCCCTTCGGTTTAAAGAATGCCGGCACCACTTATCAGAGGGCCATGATGAAGATCTTCGATGACCTTATACACGAAATCGTCGAATGTTACATCGACGATCTCGTGGTTAAAAGCAAATCATATGAGGAACATCTCGAACATCTGAAGACCGTATTTCAACGCCTTCGACAATACAATTTGAAAATGAACCCGCTCAAGTGTGCATTCGGAGTTTCCTCGGGCAAATTCCTGGGATTCATCGTCCGACACCGGGGTATCGAAATAGATCCGTCAAAGATCAAAGCGATCATGGAAATGCCTCCGCCGAGAACTCTCAAACAGTTGCGATCTCTCCAAGGGAAGCTCGCATACATACGGCGATTTATAGCCAACCTTTCAGGCAAGTGTCGTCCCTATAGCCACCTGATGAAGAAGGGAACCCCATTTGTCTGGGATCACAAATGCCAAGGCGCGCTGGACGAAATTAAACAGTACTTGCAGAACCCGCCAGTGTTGGCTGCTCCGGTTAAGGGAAAACCTCTCATTCTTTACACGACCGCCCTCGAAGGTTCCTTAGGCGCATTATGGGCACAAGAGAACGATCAAGGGAAGGAAAGAGCACTCTATTACTTAAGTCGAGTTCTGCTGGGAGCAGAAAGCAATTACTCTCCCATTGAGAAGCACTGCCTGGCGCTAATCTTTGCGATAACAAAGCTCAGGCACTATGCGTTGGTGCACGAGGTCCGTCTCATTTCAAAGGTGGACCCCCTTAAATACTTGATGTCGAAGGCCATGTTGATGGGACGACTCGCTAAATGGGCCCTGCTCTTGATGGAATTCTCCATAACATATCAACCTCTCAAGGCAGTGAAAGGCCAGGCCATCGCCGACTTCCTCGCTGAGCACCCGATACCTGCCAATTCTCTTCTGAATTGCGATTTGCCAGACGAACATGCGTTTGACGCGATCAACGGTAGTGATACCCAATGGGAACTTTATTTCGATGGAGCATCTTCCATGAAAAAACGCAAACAAAGTACCCCTATAATCAAATCGGGGGCAGGACTCATCTTTGTAACTCCACAAGGAGGGATAATGCGCTTCGCTTTCTCCTTAACTGAGCCTAGAACAAACAATGAAGCCGAATACGAAGCTCTGATAGCGGGCCTCGAGATCGCCATCGACATGGGAATTGAAAATCTCCTCATATATGGAGATTCCCAACTGGTCGTTAGTCAAGTAAACGGCGACTACCAGACATGCAAACCAGAATTGGTGAAGTACGGGGAAAAGGTGCAACAACTGTTGACCCAAATTCCCTCCTATACTTTGGAGAACATACCGCGCGCAGAAAACAGCAAAGCAGACGCGTTGGCCAAACTTACTAAAGAGCTGGCTAATGAGAACCTCGATGACGTTAGAATCGTGGTACAAAGCCGTCGAGTGCTTGCCCCAGCAGAAATATCTCCGGAATTATTCGAAGAAAAGGGAGCGAGCGAGTAGACAACTCTGCAAATAAAAGACCCGGAAAATACCGAGGATTGGAGAGAAGTCTTCATAGACTACTTTAAATCCCACCGAATGCTTGAAGAAGCGTCCACAAGACATCAGCTCACGAAACGAGCTCTGTCTTTCGCTTTCGTCAATGATACTCTGTACAAGAGGTCGTTTAATTCTCTGTGGCTGAGATGCTTAGGACCTGACGAAGCGAAAAGAGTTGTCCAGGAAGTTCACGACGGACTCTACGGTTCTCACCAAGCGGGCCCAAAGATGAAGTTGAAGATCAAACGGATGGGCTACTATTGGCCCACGATGAGGCAGGACTGCCTCGAATATGCGAAGCAATGCCACTCATGCCAAATTCATGGGGATTTCATACATCAACATCCGAATCCACTACATCCAACAGTAGCTAGCTGGCCATTCGAAATGTGGGGGACTGATATAGTCAGCCCCATCGAACCAGTATCGTCTAGAGGACATCGTTTCATTCTAGCGACGACCGATTACTTCTCTAAGTGGGCAGAAGCGGTACCACTGAGGGAAGTAAAGACGGAGAATATTCTCCGTTTCTTCAAGACGCACGTCATATATCGGTTTGGAACTCCGCGACGGATCATCTCCGATAACGGGCCAGCTTACAGAAGCCACAAGATCAGTCGCTTCGCACAGCAACACAATATAGATTGGAGATATTCCTCGGTTTATAATCTGCGAGCTAACGGTCTAGCTGAGGCCTTCAACAAGACCTTGACGAAGATCATGAAGAAAACAGTGTCGCAAAATAAAAAAGACTGACACGAAAGACTGCAAGAGGCTCTCTGGGCATATCGAACTACGTTTAAAACGGCCACAAACGCAACACCATATGCGTTAGTATTCGGGACAGAAGCAGTACTTCCCCTCGAGATAGAGTTACCCTCTCTACGAGTGGCAGTCCATTACGAGCTGACGGACGAAGAAAATGCTCACCTTCGGCTTGAGGAGCTTGACGCCCTTGAAGAAACACGACTCATAGCGCAACAAAATCTGGAGGCCTATAAAGCAAAGATGACGCGCTCATATGAAAGACTGACCCGACCGAGGACATTCCGCCAAGGCAAGCTTGTGCTAGTGGTCAAAAGGCCTATGATCCCCAATCGCGCCAAGCGGGGAAAATTCGAGCCAAACTATGAAGGCCCGTACGTCATAGATAAGGTCTACCAGGGCGGGGCCTATCTACTCATAGATATGCACGGTGAAAGGCCTTTCAGGCCGATAAACGGTCGCTTCCTAAAGAAATACTATGCTTGATGAGCCACAGCCTAGGTCAATGATAGATGACGACGGCTGCGTCCACTCGCTATCTTCCTAAGCTCAAGCTTTATAAGCAGTAGCCCGCCTCTCAACGACGGACCGAAATGTCCTTAAACTAGTAGCAGACCGAAACGTCCATAAACTACTACCGCAGCATCTTTAGGCTGACAAGATAAAAAAAAACATATAAAAATAAAATTAAAAAAAAACGGTATGTCCATAAGCAAAAAGGGTACGGATGAAAACCCGAAAGGGCTCCGTGAGTAAAAACAGCAGGGCTACCGGCGAGTGTTCGTGAAAACCCGAAAGGGCGCGACCTCGTAAAAAAAAATAGGAAAAAAAATATAAAAATAAAAAGAATAAAAAAAAACGGTATGTCCATAAGCAAAATGGGCACGGATGAAAACCCGAAAGGGCTCCGTGAGTAAAAACAGCAGGGCAACCGGCGAGTGTTTGTGAAAACCCGAAAGGGCGCAACCTCGTTAGAGAACACTTACAAGATCCTCTTGACCTTGTAAGGAGAAACCGCCCGCGTGAGATCCTTACGACTCACAAGGGAGCAACACACTTAGGGATCCCCACGATTCCTACGGAGAAAATACACTTGCGAGATCCTCACGACTCGTAAGGAGAACTCTCTTATGGGACCCTCTCGGCTCTTAAGATTTGAAAGTCTTAAGTTACAAAGACCTAAACCTGTGCTTAAGCAACCCCCATAACCTCTAATATTGCCCTACAAGTGGCTCAATACTGACCCTTGTATACAATCCACGGGCGCGAATAAACATTTCCCTAACCAAGTCTCATCCGTGACTGGGGATATGTTCGCATAGTAAACAACCCTTGTAAATCCTCTCGATTTATGAGGAGAAAACCCTCCTGTAGGATCCTTACGACTTACAGAGGAAACGAACACTTAGGAATCCTCACGAGTCCTAAGGAGAAAATACACCTACAAGATCCTCACGACTTGTAGGGAGAAATACCTTTGTGAGACCCTTACGGCTCATGAAGTTAAAAGCCTTAGACGACAGGACCCTAACCCTGGTCGCTAAGCCACCTTTGTTCAATATCGACAGAGACAGATGATGATTCGCTCCTGGCAATATTCCAGTTGTAGCGGTGCTGATGCCGAAATCGGTATCTAATTCTAGGTTTACGGCGGAAAGCCAGTAAGCCGCACATGCATACAAAACAGCCGAAATGATTGGGCAACTTGCAATAAAAAGTAGCAAGTAAAAAGGTATGCATGCAAAATAACCGAAATGATTGGGCAACTCGCAATAAAAAGCAGCGAGTAAAAATAAAATAAATAGCCGAAATGATTGGGCACCGCGAAAAATAGCCGAAATGATTGGGCAATCGCGACCTTCGCGATAGAAAAGCTAAAATGATAGAGCATCGCGGAAATAAAACAAAAAAAAGGGAAGATGATAAAACTTTGGCCCTACAGTTAAGATCACATCGATCCCTGTATACAATCCAAAGGCGTAAACAAAGAGGGAACCGTACTTTCCCAACAGGCTCCGCCAGAAGACGAAGCCAAATCTCGATGGTTCAGTCCCACTCCGAAGAAAACAAATAATCCCTAGCAAACTCCTCGACTCACGGATACAAACACTCCTTGACGAGAGCCTCCTGATCCGCGTCGACTGGCAGAGCCACCAGTGCCTCCGTGGGAAATCCTCGACTCGTTTCAAACCCCAAGGAAACAAATAATCCTTGGCGCTTAGGAAACAAATAATCCCTAGCAAACTCCTCGACTCACGGATACAAACACTCCTTGACGAGAGCCTCCTGATCCGCGTCGACTGGCAGAGCCACCAGTGCCTCCGTGGGAAATCATTGACTCGTTTCAAACCCCAAAGAAACAAATAATCCTTGGCGCTTGGGAAACAAATAATCCCTAGCAAACTCCTCGACTCATGGATACAAACACTCCTTGACGAGAGCCTCCTGATCCGCGTCGACTCGCAGAGCCACCAGTGCCTCCGTGGGAAATTCTCGACTCGTTTCAAACCCCAAGGAAATAAATAATCCCTGGCGCTTGGGAAACAAATAATCCCTAGCAAACTCCTCGACTCACGGATACAAACACTCCTTGACGAGAGCCTCCTGATCCGCGTCGACTCGCAGAGCCACCAGTGCCTCCGTGGGAAATTCTCGACTCGTTTCAAACCCCAAGGAAACAAATAATCCTTGGCGCTTGGGAAACAAATAATCCCTAGCAAACTCTTCGACTCACGGATACAAACACTCCTTGACGAGAGCCTCCTGATCCGCGTCGACTCGCAGAGCAACCAGTGCCTCCGTGGGAAATTCTCGACTCGTTTCAAACCCCAAGGAAACAAATAATCCTTGGCGCTTGGGAAACAAATAATCCCTAGCAAACTCCTCGACTCACGGATACAAACACTCCTTGACGAGAGCCTCCTGATTCGCGTCAGCTCGCAGAGAAACGGTGTCTCCGCGGGAAATTCCCGATTCGTCTCAACATGCAAATGAAGCCTCAGGCAGCAAGGACTAAAAAACTTGCTTCCTGAACAATAGGACCTTGCAAGTCAATCCAAAATGGTCTCTTGCATACTATTCACGGGTCTCACTCTCCAAAGTCGAATTTCGACGAGGAGGGAAACAACCGCTTGTGGGTCCTCTCGACTCGTAAGCGGGAAAAATTCTCTTATGGGATCCTTACGACTTGTAAGAGAAAATCACACTTAGGAATCCTCACGATTCCTAAGGAGAAAACCCACCTACGAGATCCTCTCGATCCATAGGGAGAAAAGTCTCTATGAGACCCTCACGGCTCATAGAGTTGAAAAGTCTTAGGCAACAGATCTGAACCTGCGGCCTAAGCCATCGCTATCTCTTGGAAAAAAAACTAAGTTATCTGCCAATTATGTTTATCAAAGATAACATGCTGATAATAAGAGAAGGCAGAAAGCAAAAGAGCATACAAGACATTGCAAAAGAAAATGTGTATCTTTATTCATTGACTTCAATCAAATATAAGATGTATCGTACAAAAGAATAAAGAATGGATACATATTATTTAAAAGGAAATTTTTACAAATACATTGATACAAAGGCAGCTATTGGGAAGGAAGCGTCTTAAGTAGCTTTATCAGTTGTTCGTACACTTCCTTCCATGCCTTTTCCTGATTGGCCACCACTGCCAACTCCGCCTCCACTTGGGCCCGTTGCTGTGCGACAGATGCAAGCTGATCCCTGACGGCCTGATGAGCAGCTTCATGGCCTGGAGTGTCATGCTCGGTGACATCAAGTGCCCGCTTCAGTCTTAGCCCATTTGAGATGCGCTCCAGAAGGCCCTCGAAGACGGCCTTCACCTCAGCGGCGTTTGCCTCAACTTCAGCACGCAGGCGAGCAGTTTCGCTTGAAGATTCTTGGCACTCCTTCAGCCTCAAAGCTGCTTCTTGTTCCAAATGACGGAAATGAGAAGTGCTTTGTTCGAGCCATGCTCCCCGTTGAGTGCTCACGGCCAAAGTCTCTGGGGATGGGCGCATCGACTCCAGCTGATGAAGGTAAGCCTCAATCTCCCGACAATGGTTAACCCAAGAGGTGACAATGCCCTCGTCATGGAAGGCGGCAAATATCACCAACATCGGGTTAACCATCATAGCGAAGTCCTCAGCAGATGTAGGAGCCTCAACGTCGAGTTCCTCGATGTAGTCACTCAATATGCGCAGACTATTCGCCGCACCTTTTAAGGACGGACGTCTCTGGGAATGGCCGTCCGGTATTGTAATACGAGACTCAAAAGGCACCGAGACTGGAACGACAGCTGAAAAGGACAAAATGTGATTAGATGATGATTCAATAGATACGGAGAAAGTCATTAATAAAATAGTTTACTATACCGGTTGAAGCAGGTGGCAAGGCCGGAAGGGCCGGTGGCGCAATCGATCTTTCTTCTCCCCCTTCGATTTGTAACACTGCGGTCAGGACAAGAGAGAGTTAGAAATAATTCTACCACTGAAAAAAAAAAGATATCAATCGAGAACGGTACTCACCAGCACCACCAGAGGGGGAGGCGAATTCAGATGGGAAGGAGAAGTGTGGGAGCAACACTTGATAAAGATGGTCAAAAAGCACTCCTGAAAGACACAACAGTATAACTTTAGTACACAAATTATGCGTCTGGAAGATAAGATTAATAAATTACAAACCCATACCTTCCAACATCTTCGAGGGTATGAGAGAGGGTTGAGAGGTGACCACCGCCAAGGCAGTCGTTGAAGGCGCTCCCTCGAGCAGTAGGGCATCGGCACTGGCTGCACCTGCATTACAACAAATGCGAATTTGTCAGAAAGGATTGTAAGATAAAAAAAAAGATAGCAACTTGGGATTTACCTGATGAGCTGCCGGCTGAAACAGAGGCGATTCCCTCCTCTATTGACATGAGATCACCGCCCGTGGCCTCATCACCTGACTCAATGGGAACCGTCGTGGTGCTCGCGAGACCTGGAGACGGCGGAGGACCATATACGGGGAGGGCTATGACTGGAGTATTGCCAGATTCCAGAGAAGGAGCGATTGACTCGTCCTCGGGAATCATGGCTACCTCACCCACTACTCTCTCAGGTTCATTAGTCGCGGTTGTATCGTCCACCATCACCACGAGATCGCCGGCCTCGAGCGCCTCGTCCGCCACCACCCTCGGTTCAGTTATAATGATCATATCATCTGCCACCGCTTCAGGTTCGGCATCAATGACCTTCTCGGCTGCAGGCCCCTCGACCTCCACCTCAGGCTCCGAAACCACAACGACGTTGCCCACCGTCGGCTCGAGTTCAGCAGGTACCGCCTCCTCTGTTTCTTTGGGATCAACGGTTTCCACCTCCCCCTCAATCAGACTTGGCCCTGCAAGATAAGGGATATAAGGACCAATGACATTAAAAATCTTTATAACAAAAACTCTGAGAGAAATATTACCTGAAGCGGATTTACCGTTTGCGCTCCGAACTGCGCGCGCCACCTCTCTGCGGGCAGTGGATAGGGCGACAGGGGCCTCTTCAGATGGAGTATCAGCACGAGGGGCGGTGCTGGGACCCGCTCCCATAGCCAAGGCAGCCCTGCGCGCCTTCGCCTCACGCCTCAGCCGCTTCCTTTCCTCCCGGGCTGTCACGATGGACCTTTGTGACGCCTCCTTCAAGGCGTCGTCATCCTCGTTCAGGAATGCCTCCAGAGCCTTTAAGGCATCCTTCATCGGCTCTTCAAGACGAACCTCCTGCGGTGGCCCAGAGGAAGCGGGAACATCGGCAGCTGGTAAAACATCTGCGTCGCTTGGTGGGAACGGCATTGAGGTTTCTGCAATAAAAAGGGAGAGGTTAGATCGACCATAACACGAGGGAGATGGAGACTTAATGGATTAAAACTTACTAAGGCCCATAGACGCTCTAAGACGTTCCTCCTCCTGGAAAGTCTTCAAAGAAGCGGCGATGGCTTCTTCATCAGTGATGCCTGTTGGAAGAAAGGAAAGAAAAGCGTTAGTCAAAGGCAATGAAGAGGATATGTTGCAATAAAGAAAAGGCGACTAGTAGTTACCTGATTGCGCTAGTTTAGCCAGCCACGCGTCACGCCTCGCCAACCACGCTGAAACTTCGAGAGCAGCCTCCAAGTCTGTATCGTCCGGCGGCGGCATCACTAGTCCTTCGTTAGTCCCGTATTCGATTAGTCCCTCGGCATAGGGGGCATGAGGTTCCTGACCGAACACGACGTCCGTGACGAAGAGCGGCTTCTTTTTCTTTTGCCCTCCGACCCTAGGCTCACGTGGGATCGACTTTCGCTTAGCAGCCACTTTGGGACGACGGGTCCCGATGTCTGCACCTATACCGGACTCCAGCGAGGCCACGACCACTGTCTCCACTGGAGCACGAGGCGCTGGGGCTGCATCTGCAAGCGGCAATCCATGCGGAGGACTTTGCGCACGTGATGGTCTTCCCCCGGCATCTTTTAGAGGAGGAACCACCGGGGTCCTTGGCATTAAGAGAGCATTACGGTCGGTGTCGGGAGGTGCTTCTTTGCGGTCGATCAACACTCGCCTCTCCTCCTTTATAACGGCCCCCGTCGCATGATTGTACCACTCTTTATATACATTAAGGAGTCGTGGAGCGCAGGCCGGCGTGCTGATAAAAAAACGAGAACCCGTGTTCAGGCGCATAAAGTGATGTAACGCGTTCTCCATCCCTTCTTCATTGGCAGCAGGTTCCAGTAAGAAAGCTTCCAAGGGTACCCCTTGATCGTAGCCCAGTTGTTGGGCGAAACGATGCGGGTTATATCTCATGAAAATTGCCGCACCGCCCTGCCTGAAAACTAAGAAGCCCGGTCTAATAGAATACAAGTGGAGGGTCTCCCGGGCCGTCAACACTGAAGCTCCATCCTTAAAGGAATCCTGTAATGGTCGCACCGCAGTGGTGGATGCTTTTCCAATGGTTAATACCTTGTCGATGAAGGACATCCCGACTCCAACGGTGTGAGGGCGAAGCAGTAAACCCCTGGCGTTCCGTGGTGAGGGGGTCACGATTGATGAGCCAATCAACTGTATAATGCGAGGAAAACCGCAATTGTCAAAGAATGAAGGCCTTTTATGCATGCCAAAGACACCCGCCGTGTGTAGCTCGAGCCACGATGCAAAGTAGTGCATCGGGAAGACCACGTGCAGTACCCCGGGCTCATTGGCATCCGCTGCTCGGCTGAGGCCATGATATAGGTGCGTCAAGCCAGCGATCCCCACAGCCACCTTTACCCCGATGACCATTCGGTGGGCTGGGTAGAAGACGGAAGGCCGCATGCGATGAGAATGCATTGGGATCGCGAACCAACTCAGCCACAGTCCGAGAAATCCTAAGAAGAAGGCCTCCTCATCCATCTCAGGGGCCGCAATTTCTGCAAAAGACATGGTTGGGGAGTTAGGAAGAAAAAAGTCCTTTTGGTCTATGTCTTTCGCTGGCAGGTTATCCAAACCTAAACCGAAAGGGTCATCCAGGGTGGCAAACTTGGCAGATCCCGATGAAATGACGCTTGGACGAAGGAAACGAGCAATGAAGTCCTCAAAGTTAACCCCCCGACTCCCATGTTCGATAAAAAAGGACTCGTATATGTTCAACACCTTGATCAGGCTCGGGAATTGGTGTTGAACGGCATTTTCCGGCGTGATCCCCCTTACCATCGGCTTAGCACCGAAGACGTACTCATCTGTCGGGAGCAGCTCTTCATAGTGTTCCCCCATGACTGGTAGGCCGGATACCTCCGCGAATTCCTCCAAAGAGATGGACACTTCCCGATCCATGGTAAGGAAAGTGTGGGTGGGAATGTTCCACTGCTCCAGGAAAGCCTTAAACCACCAGGTGGGGAGCGTGGGATACTGGAAGAGAGAGACGTAGACCGCGGGGTACAATCCTAATCTTATCAACTGCGACTTCTTCGTCGACAGGATGTACCGGGCCCACGGCAGGTAGCCAATCGGATGGCGGGGGATCAAACCTATGTTATATGATTGCCCCCAGGATCTCGCCTCGCCCTGACAGATACGACGTCCTAGGATATCCAAGACCATAGGACGTTGGACCGGAACCACATCCATAGCGGGATGAAGAAAGCTGTTTGCGGTCCAATCCACCATCTCCACGGCATACTGCACCGAGGGTGGGGTAGCATAGTGAATCGCCGTGATGGGTTCCGACGGCACCGCGCATGTGAAGTTCCGGCGGCCCATGATGATCTGATTATACCACGACCCCCAAAGGTGGAGACTCTTGTATTCCGGGTCGTACTCCTTAATCATGGCCAGGACTTCACGATCCAAGGGCGCCTCGGGAAATCCCTCCTCCGAGCGGACGAACGGGAATGAAGTGTCTAGAGACATGATCGCTGCAAAAGAACAATTTAGCCGTTAGTATTGTAATTCCAACGTTTGGCGTCTAAAAAAGAAAATGCATTAATTAAATTAAAATTAATTAATTACATCACACAGCAGTGCAGTGAGTAGGAGACCAAAGGGGGACCCACAAAATCTGGATGACAATACGTCAGTTAATAAGACAACCTCATCATTGGATGAGATTGTCAGTTGGTCCCCAGGAAAACATTCCCATTTATGAAAAAGAGAGGGAAGAATCCCTAGAGACAAAGAGAAAATCTCCTCTTTCAGAGCAAAGCTCTGTCACAGAGTGACACTTGTCAAACTCTGAGCTCAGAGAAATAAGATTTCTTAAAAGAGCATAGCTCTATGGTCCATCATAAAATATTACACCTAAAAGAATTAGAATTTTTTGGAATCTTGGAAAATCCATGAAAAACTTGTGAAATTTTTTCATTTTTCAGATCCAAAAGATCTACAGATGATTCAAAGAGCAGAGCTCTGTTCATGGGTTAGAACCCATGAACAAGATCTCTACAGATCTATAAGTTCTTAAGAGTAAAGCTCTGTTTATGAAATCCCAATGGGGATCTCTTTAGATCAAAAGATCTGTGAGAGCAAAGCTCTTTGGTTGAAAATCAAGATTCAATTAAGTTTAATTAATTTTACCTAAAGTTTTTGACTTTAGAAATGAGCAAAGCTCTGAAAGTTCTTGAATGAGAGCAAAGCTCTGGGAAATAAATCTTGAAATGATGAGATTTTTTTTTTCTAAGGGCCAGAGGTCCTATTTATAAGGCGCTTGCGCCCCTTCAGCTCACCCGTTGATCCAACGGTCAGATTCTTGCCACCGCTGCACTCACGTGTGCGCCACGTGAGCGCAACGGTGGGGAGGCATTTGTTTCGCCCAATGAGAGCAAAGCTCTGTTGAAATTCAAAATTCAAAATTTTGAAGCAACGCTTCAAATCTCGGGCGCAACGCGCCACGTGTCAGGCGCTGATACGTCAGCGCAGCGCCCTAGAAGGTGCACCTAATCAGAGCAAAGCTCTATTAAAGGAAGCAACGCTTCAGCTGCGCAAGCACTGCGCTGCGCGACACGTGTCAGCGCAGATGCGCTAGCGCAGTTGCGCTGCGCTGTGCGCTGCGCGACACGTGTCAGCGCAGATGCGCTAACGCAGTTGCGCTGCGTGACACTTGTCAGCGCAGATGCGCTAGCGCAGTTGCGCTGCGCTGCGCGCTGCGTGACACGTGTCACGCGCTGGGGCATCTGCGCCAAACAGAATTAAATTTCTAAGAAATCTTTTCTGTTCTTGTTAAAACAAGAAGATTTTCTTCTGCAAAGCAGAAGCCCTTGGATCAACGATCCAACGGTGGGGAAAATTCCCCAAATCACTCAGAGAAAGATCTCTTTAACAAATTTAACTAATTTATGGGCACTATAAAAAGGACCCCAGACCTCAATTCAAAGGCATCAACATTTTCTAAAAAAGAGAGAGAGAAAGAGAACTCTGAAGAACTCCTCAAGAAAAAAAAGGTAAAGACCTTCAAGAGAGGAAATAAATCTCTTTTAATAAATCATTGATCTAAAAAACCAGATCAATGTTCTTCACATAATAAACAGTGCTTTGCACTTCTCATGAACCTCTGGTTCTTTAAAAGACAAGAAAACAACAAAATAAAAATGGTGCTTTGCACCTTTATAAACCTCTGGTTCTTGAAACAAAAAGAAGAATTTATTTTTCTTTGATCTAATTTAGATCAAGAGATCAAATAGTGCTTTGCACTTCTGTTCTTGAATCTAAAAGATTCTTAGTGCTCTGCACTTCCAAACTGCGCTGTTGCGCTCTTAAGAGAGCGCCACGTGTCAGCTATAGAACCACTTGCGTTACGCGCTCTTGAAATAGAGCTTTGCTCTCTGGAATTGGCGCAACTCACCAGAGCGCGCCACGTGTCAGCAACGCAACAGCGCAGCGCACTAACGCAGTGCACTGCGCTGTTGCGCTTGTGCTCACCAGAGCATGACACGTGTCCTCACCACAAACGCTTGCGCTCAGTAATTGGCGCAAAGCGCCTGACAAATGCAATGCATTTCTTTTACTGAAGGGCTAGGCCCAATTAAAAGACCAAACATGCCTAATTAAATTGATGCTCTGCATCATTTATAAATGGGCAGAGCCCAAACGAAATAATAAAAATGCTATGCATTTATAAAGGGGGCAAAGCCCAGACAAAACAGATGCCTTGCTTCATTCATAAATGAGCAGAGCCCAGAATAAATTGATGCTCTGCATTTTTATGAGCAAAGCCCAAACAAAAAAAATGGAAGAAATGCAATGCATTATTTAATAAAATGTTGAACATTTTCAACTGGACTTAGCCCAATTCTGGCCGTAAGTCCTTAAATTAAATTGATTGAGCAAGATTGCTCTCTTAAATCAATTTACTTCCGGTTCGAGGGTACATCTCCGAACTCCTCTGACACTTCTCGTTGTAATCCTTCAACGACGTCAGAGAGGCGACGGGTCCCAACGACCACACATGGATACGGACTGTGGGGTCCTTAAACTCGTGGACCGAGACGTCCTTAAACTAATATCGGACCGAGACGTCCCTAAACTAATATCGGACCGAGACGTCCCTAAACTAATATCGGACCGAAACGTCCTTAAACTGATATCGGACCACCATGTCCCTAAACTGGTAATGGACCACCATGTCCCTAAACTGGTAATGGACCACTACGTCCCTAAACTGGAAATGGACCACCACGTCCCTAAACCGGAGCAATAGAGCCTCCAAATGCTCTTTTGCCGGATCTAAACGATCCCGTTTAAGTTGATCTTAGCCTCCAAACACGGCTAACGTATCCTTAAACATTTAAATGGACTATAAAACTCCAAATCGACTTTGGTTCAAGGGTACATCTCTGAACTCCTCTGACATCTGCCGTTGTAATCCTTCAACGACGTTAGAGAGGTGACGAGTCCCGATGGCTAGATATTAAATGGATTATCATGTTATGTTGATCTTAGTCTTAAACAGGACTATTGTATCCTTAACAAACGTTTAAGTTGATCTTAGCCGCAACGCAGCTAACGTATCCTTAAACTAAAAACACCAAACCCAAATCTAAGTAAATACGGATTTGGACTAATCCACGTCCTACGGGCGACGGCATTACTCAGTCTCCGTATACAATCCACGGACAACCACAAACAAAACAAACACACACGACACGAAATGAAATTCTGGAGAAGGAGAAAGTGGCTACCGCGATGCGGTAGCGTAATTAACTGCAGGGGCTTGCGCCTGCAGGGAAGAGCGTCCCCACAATCAAAAACCCTTCAAGCGAGGGGGAATCTGACAAAGTCTGCTACATCGGCCGCATCCGTCTAAACCTTCGATACACGATGCCATAAATCAACTTGGCATCTTCGGAGAGATAGACGGATAAAACCAAATAGCATCTGCCCCGAATCTCAGGCACAGACGCCCTAACGTCTCGGCCGCCATTCGGAGGGGAACAGCAGTGTTGTCCTTCGTATCTACTCTCCTGACCTCGATCTCCCGGCGATCAACTATCTCCCTGATCAGGTGATACCGCCTCAGAATATGTCTGGACTTCTGATGGGACCTGGGTTCCTTGGCCAAAGCCAAAGCTCCATTTTTATCGCAATACAGAGGTATTGGATGCTCAATGGATGGAACCACACCAAGTTCACTAATGAACTTCTTTATCCAGACAGCCTCTTTGGCAGTATCGTTGGCAGCGATGTATTCAGCCTCCATCATCGAGTCTGTAATGGTATCCTGTTTGGAACTCTTCCAACATACCGCCCCTCCATTGAGGGTAAAGACAAATCCCGAGTGCGACTTAGAGTCGTCCTTATCACTTTGGAAGCTGGAATCGGTAAAGGACTCCACCTGGAGTTCTCCGTTTCCATACACCAAGAACATCTCTTTAGTCCTTCGTAAGTACTTAAGAATATTCTTCACAGCTGTCCAGTGACTCTCTCCAGGATCTGCTTGATACCGACTCACTACACTTAGTGAGTATGCTACATCGGGTCTGGTACATAGCATCACATACATGATAGAGCCTACTGCCGAAGCATAGGGTATCCCTTGCATGCGAGCTCTCTCCAAATCAGTCTTGGGAGACATCTCTTTGGAGAGAGTGAGTCCAGAGATCGTGGGTTGGTTCCCACGCTTGGATTCTTCCATACTAAACCTCTTTAGTATGGTGTTAATGTACCTGGATTGGGACAATCCCAGTATCCGTTTAGATCTATCTCTATAGATCATTATTCCCAATATGCAGGAGGCATCACCTAGATATTTCATTGAGAATCTTTGTGATAAGAAGAGCTTGACTGATTGCAGCATAGGAATATCATTTCCTATCAAGAGTATGTCATCCACGTACAATACGAGGAAGACAACCTTACTCTCTGCTACCTTTTTATAGATACAAGGTTCATCTATATTTTTGATGAAGTCAAACTCTTTGACTACAACATCAAAACAGATGTTCCAACTCCTCGATACTTGCTTTAACCCATAAATGGATTTAAGCAGCTTGCATACCTTTCCGCTGCTCCCACTATCTACGAAGCCTTCTGGCTGAGTCATGTACACGCACTCTTCTAAATCACCGTTTAGAAAGACGGTCTTAACATCCATTTACCAGATTTCATAGTCATGGTATGCAGCAATGGCAAGTAAGATCCGGATGGACTTAAGCATAGCCACTGGTGAAAAGGTTTCGTCATAATCCACACCTGGTCGTTGACGAAAACCCTTTGCAACAAGTCTAGCTTTGAAAGTCTCAACTTTTCCATCTACACCAAATTTCTTTTTAAAGATCCACTTGCTTCCAATGGGTTTTACCCCTTCAGGAGCATTTTCCAAAGTCCATACTTTGTTGGTGTACATGGATTCCATCTCAGATCGCATTGCATCCAGCTATTTCACAGAGTCACCACTCGTGATGGCCTGCTCGAAACTAGTCGGGTCATCTCTTCCATGATGCAATCTTCGCTTCCACCATCAATGAGAAAACCGTAGTATCTCTCAGGTGGATGAGAAACCCTGCTAGATCGGCGGAGTGGCTGGGGTTCGTCGGGTACTACTGAATCATCTAGTTTCACTAAATCTTCAGTTGTAGTTTGTGTTGCTGGAACCTCTTCCAGCTCTACCTCATCGCCACTAATTTCTTTTGCAAGAAATTCCTTTTCTAAAAAGGTGGAATATTGAGCAATAAACACCTTTTGTTGTTCACTGTAGTAGAATAGATATCCATACGAATTGCTTGGATATGCTACAAACTTACAAAGAACTGATTGTGCCTCGAGTTTGTCCCGATTTTGCTTTTTAACATAGGCCGGACAACCCCATATCTTAACTCTTTTAGAAGATGGTCTCTTCCCATTCCATATCTCATATGGAGTGGTACGCACAGATTTAGTTGGAACTCTATTCAATAGGTATATGGCTGTCTCCAGCGCATACCCCCAGAAGGAAATAGGTAACTCAGCTGTACTCATCATAGAGCGCACCATATCTAATAGGGTGCGATTCTTCCGCTCCGATACACCGTTGTGCTGTGGTGTATAAGGAGGAGTAAGCTGAGAGAGAATCCCATTCTCTTTTAGATAATCTAGGAACTCATTACTTAAGTATTCACTTCCTCGATCAGATCGAAGAATCTTAATACTTTTTCCCGTTTGGTTCTCTACTTCGTGCTTATATTCTCTGAATTTCTCAAAAGCTTCAGACTTGTGTTTCATCAGGAACACATATCCGAATCTTGAGAGATCGTCAGTGAATGTAATGAAGTAGGAAGAACCATTCCTGGCATGCGTAGACATGGGACCGCATACATCACTATGTACCAGTCCTAAGAGTTCGGTAACTCTTTCTCCGTGTCCACTAAATGGAGCTTTGGTCATTTTACCTTTAAGACATGAATGGCAAGTATCATAAGATGATAATTCGAACGGGTTCAAATATCCATCCTTATGTAACTTAGCCAGTCGTGTCACATTGATATGACCAAGTCTACAATGCCACAAGAAGGATTCGTTCATTTCTGAACTTTTCCTCTTGTGTGTGTTTTGTATATTGATGACTGTATTTTGATTGAGAATGAATATGCCATTATGTAACGAGCCTGATGCAATCAACTTTTGATCTAGGAATATGTTCATAACATTATCCTTTACTACAAAATTATATCCTTCTTTACTTAATAAAGAAACTGATATAATATTGCACATCATGTTCGGTATATAATAGCACTCATTTAGAATCAGTGTATTATGACTTGGTAATACTAGGTGATATTCGCCAACTGCTTTGGCTGCAATATTTGCACCATTCCCTACTTGAACGGAATGATCACATTTTCCCAGTTCTCTACCTTTACATAGCCCATGTAACAATTTACATATGTGGGGTCCTAATCCGGTATTTAATACTCAGGACGTAGGGTGAACTGAGAAACAGTTCTCAATAACTAACACACCTGAAGAAGATGTATCAACATGCATGTTCTTTTGGGCGGTGTGAGAATCCAGATATTCTACTATTCCCTATTCAGTCTTATAACTCTTATAAGAAAGAACGGGTCCAACGTTCCCCTGCTCAGTATAATAAGCGGGTTCAGTCAATACATCCATATTATTATCTTGATTATGGCCTGACATGGTCGCTATCTGGAGAGAGAGAGAAGAAAACACTTTAGCGTATGCTCTTACAAGATTAGATTGGTTATTATCTTATCTAATCAGGATGTCTCCTACTTTTTTTATCAAATCTTCCTCCAAACCCTAAAAGGTAAGATTAGCCGGGATTAATTACACCCTACAATTTCGTCAATCTTTCAGCCAGATCAGTGTCGGTACTTGAGGGAGGTTCCCCGTGCTTTCGCACGGACCTAATTAAAGTAAACTTCGTTTTCCTAGAGGCGTAACCCCGTTAACACTTTTCTAGACACCTACTTGATCGGCTAATTGTCCTGTGTAAAACTCTCTTAGGAGTAACACTTACTCGCAGTGGGTATCGGGATCCAATTATCTCATAGGAGGTATGCAATCTCATTGCAAATTTCAACACTTGAAATTCCCGATAATGTTTTTACCCCTATCAACTTATGACCTTGGCTAAGGTCAACAAATCATAAGTGCTAGTCAAGTTCAACCCGTCATTTCCTGATTGAATTAAACCCACCCGTACGACCCTTGGCTAAGGTCAACAAAGTCGTACGACTACCTTAACTCAATCACATCTCATGTTTTAACAGATAAATGCTAATTAGTTACCGTACACCATGCCTTGGCTAAGGTCAACAAACGTAGCACGAATACTAACTAGTCTCTATCTGAAATGACGGAGGGCTGCGCAGGTTTTTTAGAAAACCCTGAGTGTAATGAACTTAATATCGTCGTAGAATCTAGTAGTTTTTGAAAAAGGAGTGTTTTTGAGGCTTTTCTAGTTTCGCTAAAGAGGTCACTCCCGGTGAAGGGATCTCGGCTCTTTCCCCATCGAATAAGATGCAGGGTATATCATATATACCGCTGTGCAAAGCAAAAACTATATAAGCTGTCAAAAACTAAACCGCGAGTTTGTAGCATCTGTCAGTTTCGCTAAAGAGGTCACTCCCGGTGAAGGGATCTCGGCTCTTTCCTTACCGAATAAGGTGCAGGATATATCATATATACCACTAT
Source organism: Agapanthus africanus (assembly GCA_030015575.1). Lineage (NCBI taxonomy): Eukaryota > Viridiplantae > Streptophyta > Magnoliopsida > Asparagales > Amaryllidaceae > Agapanthus > Agapanthus africanus. The sequence continues at coordinate 893,884,951 of JASDDO010000019.1, forward strand.
GCAAAGCAAAACTGTAGCTACCCTTTTTTTTATAAAGTTTTGATTCTACAATATCTTTTAGGTTTCTTTTCTTTTTATTAATCTCATTAATAAATCCCATCAGCTTATACTTCCTAAGCATGACAGAAGAAACGAAAGCAGTAATATTTATATATCAGCATATATATATATAGTATAAGCATTCGTCTCAGACAGTAATATGATCTCTTCACAGAACATTGCAGCAGAAGAACATATATGAAATATTGGATATACTAGGATGTCCGTGTTTTTAATACGAGCCTGTATAAAACACGGATTCCACGGTCGCGACGAATAGCCAAACCCACATCCTAGCCCCTACGAGAGCGGCAAGTAACACTGCCAATTCTAGGGTTAGGAGACCCGGTCTTGACTCCTCGAGATGGTCTCCCACTGGACCCTAGAACCCGGTTACTTGTGCTCCCCTCCTTGGGTCTACCTAATGCGGAAAAGTAAATAATATACACTGGTGACATCAACCTCATCCCGGAAGTGCCCCAATAAAAGAATATTACATACAATTGAATTTTACATAAGTGAAAATAAAAACCCTCATCTCACATAAAACCCCCGGCTATTCGAAACACGACGATCCAATATAACATATCACAGCAACACATAATATCACATATCATCAATGTAAGTAAGTATGCATACACCGATCGTCGTTGACGTATAACAACGAAAACCGGCAATACAACTACATACTACACTTACGGTCACAGAAAAGAAATTGTAAAACTACAATATTTGGAATCCACAATCACTTTAGACATCGTAAATCCGAAATATCGCATAGTTCGCATTTCATGCCTAACTATATGAATTCCACATATTGTATCACATTCTAGATAAATAGACAGTGTTAAACTTTCCGAACAGATAATCAAATACCCAAAATTTTCTAAATAGCTCAACACTTGAGCAGAGTTCAATTAATCCCAGAATATGTCACAGTACCGGTGATCCAGCCGTAGAAGGGTCAAGCCAATGCCTCACATGTGGCACGCCGTACTGCCCCAAACCCTAAGGTTTAGAGGCAGTTCAAGACGGTCACATAATCGAGTTAAGGTTTTTGTTCTTCTAGAGGGTCCACCGCGTTACTTGCACATTTTTCCGAAAGATTTAAACCCGATAAAAATTCAACACTTGAAAGTTTTTCGTGCCGGGAAAAAGTGAGTTAATGATATCCGCTCGAACATTTTAACAGTTTCTAAATATCCGGAAAACATAACAAAATTAAATTTTCCGATCGAATCAACGATTACAAAATAAACCTCAGAACACTCAACACTTGAGACAGATTAAAAATACCCAGAAGCAGCAACAAGCACCTACGGATATTACCCTGAAGACACGTGTCGCAATCTCAAAGATCGGCCGCGGAACCGCTGTCATGATAGTATGCTATTTGGTTTCACTTTATCTTAACATGTTGACTTGTACTGGTTTACTGTCTTACTCTCACATGTTGATAAAACCCTTAGGATCTGTACTCGACTACTGGGACTATGATGAGATCATACTAGTAGGGCCATGGTAGTCGATGAACATCTTATAACTGTTCCTAGTCGAGAGTATATCGAGACAGGGCATCGATACACCAGAGTAGACTAGCGTATACGCATCTTGACCCATATGATGGGCGATGGATGATCCCATATCCATCGGTGTTGGACATCAAGGATGGTATGCGGGTGCTCAGTGGAGACTCGGTACACTGGACGGACTCGCCGAGAACTCCCAGATGGTGATATACCACACGTCAGATGGCAGTTCTCCGGTGACACTGGTACAGGGTAGTCTGTAGACCCGAGATCGTCATAGAGTCTTGTGTGATTCCCACTGTACTTTGTTGAGGGTAAAGACAAATCCCGAGTGCGACTTAGAGTCGTCCTTATCACTTTGGAAGCTAGAATCGGTAAAGGACTCCACCTGGAGTTCTCCATTTCCATACACCAAGAACATCTCTTTAGTCCTTCGTAAGTACTTGAGAATGTTCTTCACAGCTGTCCAGTGACTCTCTCCAGGATCTGCTCTGATACCACTGTAGGGTTCCTAGGCACTCTTGTGAAGGTTCATAAGGCATCAAACATGCCCGAATTAAATTTTAGACATGCCGAACAACCCAATGCCGGGATCTTTGCTAGATTATTAGGGTTTAACATGCAAGTAAACATCTTTCACTAAGTGTGAGGGATTACAACCTTTGTAGTCCGCTCCTTCGCTTCATAAGCTCCGAGTAGAAGTCCCTTCGCCGCGATCCACGATCTCCCGGACTCAAGAGAGGCTCCACGACTCGAACGATCCATGCTAGATTGTAGTGTTCCGCTTCTCCGATGATCTACGCCGAAATTGCTATAACTCAAGCTCTCTCACTCTAAAGAGGTGAATACCCTAATCTAATGGGCTAGATTAGATGAAGATGATGGAGTAATATTTATGCTATCTTTTTATATCAATTTCTCACAAGAAATCATCACAAAATGAATAACTAGTGAGCTTTCTAAAAGCTCAAGAGAGAAGAAGATGATGGAAAAAGAGTTAATCCTTTTGTGATGAATAGTAGATAAGAATATATGATTGATCATGGAACCATGGTCAAGGATGACAAGGTTAACCTTTGTAGAGAATAAACTAGGGCTAGGGTTTGGTTAGGTTAAAGAGTGAGACATGGATAAATATCAACATAATATCTTTCTCATGACAAAAGGAATTCTTTCTAGAATATGCAAGAAAGAGCTAACCCTAATCAAACCCTAACCTTGCTTTATATCTACAAAACATGTTCCATTATTAATCATATCATGTCACAATAATATATATCACATATATATTATATATTTGCAACAAAAGAAAATAATACAATTAACATATATCGCATATATATCATGTACCGATTCATCGAATCAACACTTGATCCGATGTCCCGGTTCATATCTAAGTATCGCGAGAATATAATACGGTATCTCATATCGTATTATCCTCGGTCCTGCACATATCACATATGTGCCTCTACTCCGTTTTGCCTGAGCCAAGAAACCTCTGTGTAGGACTCTAAAGAATCGTCAATACGCCGGTAGCAGGTGATGATCATATCTAACACCCACAAGCTGCAAGCGATCAGCTAAACGTAACAGCCACCCAGGTATTGAGCGATCAGAAGATCAACAAGCTAGCCTGTACGTTCTCCTGTGAATCCAATCAGTAACACTCCCGTACAGTCCGGTCTCTTCATCTGATATGTCGCAATCAAGTCTAGGGGTGGTATACGTCAGACCCCTGTTTCCTGATTTAAAATCAGGAAAGCTTACGAAGAAGGCATCACGTGCTAGCACGTGACCAGCAGTCACGTGTTGGCACGTGACATTTAAAAGCAGCGGCAAAGGCAGATTCAGCTCCTTGATTAAATCAAAGAAAAGGCTCCAGAAAGGGTCACGTGCTCATACGTGACCAGGGGTCATGTGTTGGCACGTGACGGTTGAGCAGCAGCCAGAGAACAGAGCGCAAAAGGAGAAGAAAGGCCCGTTCCAGAGGTCACGTGCCTACACGTGACCAAGGGTCACGTGGTCACACGTGACCGCCTCTTTATTTAACAGAATTAAATTCTAAAAAGCATTCAAATCTTTCCAAACGAGAATGATTATTTGGAACCGATTGGATTAAAGATTTAAAGGTGATTAAATATCACCTATTTATGGAAAAATCTAGAACTTGGAAAGATTTTCCCTTAAAATCTAACTGAAATAACAAAGGAATATCTTTGGATTTAAAATCCAATGGTGAATAAAATTCACCTAATAATCCAAAGGTCCAAATGAATGATGAATGCAAATCAAATCTCTAATGAATACAAATCAAATCTCTCAATGAAAGATTCACTAAAACTAATTGATTCTGCTCCTTCTCCTATAAACAGGAGCCAAAAGATATACATAGAGACAGGGACAGATAGAGAGACATAGAGAGAGAGAAAAATAGTGCCTTGAGACTTTAGAGGAATTTGATCTTCTGCAAAAGAAAACCTTAGGTAAGAAAGGAGAGCCTTTTAAAAAGAGAATTTAATTCTCAAAGAGTTTAACTCTTATATTAAAAAGAAGAACTTAGTTCTCTCTTTAGTAGAGGATCTGCAGAGTGCACATCTCCCCATAAATTGAAAATTTAATTCTCATTGGGTTGAGATCCTGCCATGCAGATCCAAAGCATAGAGAGGGAATGGAAGTTTGAGAATTTAATTCTCACAAAATTATAAGAATTTAATTCCTTTGAAATAAAATTAGGGTTTAACCCTATGTTATAGGAATTTAATTCCTTCAAAATGAACAGAACCAGGGTTTAACCCTAGTTAAGAACTTAATTCTGTCAAAATAACAGGAATTTAATTCCCTTACGAAAGAAGAAATTAGGGTTTAACCCTATGATAGAATTCAGTTCTTCACATACATCAGGAATTTAATTCTTACAGAAGAAAAGCCGGGGTTTAACTCCATCTAAGCATATAATTCTTCAAAAAGAAAGTGGGAATTTAATTCCTCTAAAGTTATAACTAGGGTTTAACCCTATGAAGGATTTAATTCCTAAAAGATAAACAAACATGCAAAGAAGCAGGGTCACGTGCTACCATGTGACCCCTGAAAAGTTCCACAGAGAAGGGCTTTGAGGCAATGCCTCACGTGCCCCACATGACCCCTTGGCAGAAGCTCTAACAGACAAACATTTAAATGCCCATCACGTGACAGCAAGTGATGCTCCAAAATATTCAATACTTTTGGCAGAATAAAATGAATTGAGGGCACTCTCACGTGCTACCACGTGACCCCTCTTGCCTTAGTGTTTAACACTAAAGTTGAAACCTCTATATCCAGTGTTCAACACTGATTTTCTTAGAGTTTAAACACTAATTTAGAAAACTCTATTTACAGTGTTTAACACTGACTTTCTTAGTGTTGAACACCAACTTGGAAAACCCTATTTCCAGTGTTTAACACTGATCTGCCTTAGTGTTAAACACTAATTTGAAATCTCCACTGCCAGTGTTTAACACTGATTTGCGTTAGTGTATAAACACTAATTTGAAAGCCCTGTTGCTGGTGTTTAACACTAACTATCTTTTAGTGTTAAACATTAACTTGCCAATCTCATTCTCAGTGTTCAACACTGATTGTTCTTTAGTGTTTAACACTAATTTTAGCCCTATTGGCTAAGTGTCTAGAGGCAAAGCCTCTCCTCTAATGGACCAACAGAAAGTCAATATGCTAAACATGATTGGACTCAGCCCAAAATGGCCATAAGTCCTCAATTCAAATTCAACTGGGCTAATGGGCTCATAACATAATTAATTGGTCTTGGTCCTAAACTGGGTCAAAGTCTGTTTAATCTACCTTGGTTCCAGGGTACATCTCTTCACTCCTTTGATACTTGGCGTTGTAATTTCTCAACGTCTTCAAAAAGGTGACGGGTCCCTATGACCACACATTGATACGGACCGTGGGGTCCTTAAACTCACGGACTATAACGTCCTTAACCTTGACCGAGATGTCTTAAAACTAACATCGGACCGTGGGGTCCTTAAACCCATGGACTATGACGTCCTTAACCTTGACCGGAATGTCTTAAAACTAACAACGGACTATGGCGTCCTTAACCTTGACCGGGATATCTTAAAACTAACATCGGACGGTGGGGTCCTTAAACCCACGGACTATGATGTCCTTAACCTTGACCGCAACGTCTTAAAACTAACATTAGACCGCAATGTCCGTAAACTACCTATTGACCGCAATGTCACTAAACTAAACAACAGGGCTCCCTTAATTGCCCTATTGTTGGATCTAAACGATCCCGTTAAGTCGATCTTAGTCTAAAAACTAGGCTAACGTATCCTAAACAAACGTTTAAGTTGATCTTAGTCCTCAATGAGGCTAACGTATCCTTAAACCCAAACCCCCAAACCCAAATCTAAGATAATACGGATTTGGACTAGTCCACGCCCTACGGGCGACGACATAACTCAGTCTCCGTATACAATCCACGGGCAACTAAACACAAAATAAACACACACGACACGAAGTGACCATCTGGAGAAGGAGAAAGTAGTTACCGCGATGCGGTAGTGTAATTAACTGCAGTGGCTTGCGCCTGCAGGGAAGAGCGTCCCCACAATCAAAAACCCCTCAAGCGAGGGGGAATCTGACGAAGTCTGCTATATCGGACGTATCCGTTTAAACCTTCGATACACGGTGCCATAAATCAACTTGGCATCTTCGGAGAGGTGGACCGATAGCACCAATTAGCTTCTGCCCCGAATCTCAGGCAAGACGTCCATGTCGCGCCGTCATTCGGAGGGGAACAGATTCTGGCATGCCCGGTGGAACCTTTTCCTCTTTCCACTACACACTTCGTGTGTCGTGTTCGCGAACCAAACACGGCTCGCTAATGGTTGCCCTTGGGTATCAAGGTACTAAGATTTGGCGTTTCGCTTATTGCAGAAAGCAAAGAGTCAATGGCTTCCACTTGTGCGAAATGCTCCAACTGCAACTGCAACCGGCGCTCCGCCTCGCCAGGAGGTATAGCCTACGGGCCCCAAGCTGCTTCGCTGTTCATAATGCCTGTGGAACAGGTCACTCAAGCCACCACAGGATTGTTTTTCGGGACCATGCTCCCGCCAATGAGCTTCACCACTCCTGTGCCAACACCGGAAGCTCCTAAGAAGTCGATCTTCGATCGGCTTACAACTAATGCGGCCCCTCTCAATGGGTCGTCCAACTCCAGCTCCTCGGTCTTCGCCAGACTGGGCCAAAATTCATGTGGGCCCACAATGAAGCTTGCAATCCCAGAGAAGGTTATTCCGAAGAGGATAACCATCCCTGCTCCTGAAGTCGTCAAGGCGGCTTCTCCTACAAAAGGGTTAGTCTTTACAAGATTAACGGTTCTGGCTCCCGCTACGGTTCCTGTCCCTACTCAGAAGACTGTTTTCAACCGATTGGATACTGCTTCTCAAAGGACATCAGTATTCAATAGGCTGACACCAGCAGTGACCCCCCACCTACACAGGGGGCAAGACGAGGCTATCGCCCTCACCGAACCGATTCCATCAGCACGACACGCTCGACGTCGTTACTGGCGCCGAGTGAGGAAGGCCGGAGGCAACTCCCCTTCTGGGCTAACTCCTCCAGCCCCGACGACAGAAGTTAATGCTGCTGTTCCAACTAAGAACAGCTTTGAGATGCTGAATAAGGTGCGTAGGAATTCTCCTATCGCGGGGCTAAAGAGGTCTTCCCCTCCGCTAAAAAAGGCTGCGGAAATAAAGCCAGAACAACCCCAATCTCCTCAACGGCTGTCTTCCAAAATCTATAAAGTCTGGCGGCAGACCCAAGACTCGGTGATCGATCCAAATTTCTCCCGCTAGCACAAGAAGCTGAAAATTCAACAGGAAGTCGGTCATCACGTTAAGCCACGAAAAGCTGTCTGGGTGCCCACCTCAACGGTCCCCTCAACTTCCACTGCTCATAAAAAGAGGAAGCCGGAGAAGATCCCCGGGCCGGCGACGAGAGCTAAAGGCGCTGAGCCCAGACACCCTAAGTCTGGGGGCATGATGGTCCATACTATATACATAGCGTCGGGGAAGAAAGATAGCCGTGCGTCTACAGGGCATAGACCGCTCACACGGTCGGTGACCAAAGCTCAGGAGCAACAGTAGAAGCTCCAAGAAATGATGACCGCGATGGCCGCACTTACTGGGCCGAGAGAAAGCCCCGAAGCGCCATCCAATCAACGCCAGGAGGAAGAAACTGACGCTGAGTTCCTTCATAGGATACTGGAGAAGAAGGATAAAGAGGCTGCCGAACAAGCAGCCAATATACAACGAATGGCCCTTCTGTTTCAGGACATGGTGGGTATGATGATCCAACAAGAACCCTCTACTGAAGATCCTCCAATCATTCTTGAAGACGACAGGGGAGAAACGTCAAATCCCCCACCCGCTCTGTCAACGGCTAAGGAGGAGACAATCTCTAAGGCTGACCTAGACGAATACATAGCCCAACAGATACGCGTTCACCAGGCGGCTGAGGCAGCTGGTCAAGTTGTCAGGACAGGAAGACCATATCCGAGTTGGTATGACCAGATCAAATACCCGCCGGGCTACACAATACCAAAATTCCATGTCTATAAGGGGACAGGCAATCCCCATCAGCATGTGGCCCAGTTCAGGGCGCTTTGTGGCAACACTGGTGGCGACGATAAACTGTTGCTTCGCCAGTTCGTGGGCAGCTTATCAGAAACGGCGTTCGAATGGTATTCAGAACTCCCGAACGATTCCATCAAGACGTTTGCTGAAATGGAATTGCTATTCACTCAGCGATTCACAAGCGCCAGCGAACGCACTCCGATAACAGCATTAATTAATGCCAGGGTGAAACCAGGCGAAACGTGGGAGCAGTACGCTATACGCTGGCGAAATTTGTGGTCGAAATGCGAACAACGCATTGAGGAAGCGCCCGCGGTGGGCATGTTCGTGGGTACACTAGATCCTCATGCAACCATCTCACAGTTCATGATGTTCTTTAAACCAACCACGTTCCAGGCTCTGATCGACAAGTTGGCCCAGATGGACCCGATGGGCCACAGACCGCCTCCCCCGAAACCAGAACCTCGGAATGACTAGGGTAAAGGGAAGGCAACCTTCGTTGCGAACGCACAGCAGCAACCTAGTGCTCCAAAGCTGGCGGATCAGCTGGAAGAAAGACGGCGGTATTACAACGAGAAAATGAAGCGCTCCTACTCATTCCCGCGGGATAAGACAAAGAGGCTATTTGAGCTGGCAATACGCAACAAGTTTATCAACTTGCCAAACCCGAGGCAGCCGCCGCAACCCACTGAGGTGAATAACCCCAATTATTGCCCGTACCATCAAACGGTAAGCTATCCGATTGAGGATTGCTTCGTCTTCAAAGGATGGATTGAGGATCAATACCTCCAGGGAAAGTTTGCGCTGTCCGAAAAGTGGAAGGTGAACCCGCCACAGCCGCATACTCCCAAGAAAGCAGATACACCGGGGGCAACTTGTTCCTTTATTGAAGAAGCTCCATGGGAGGTCGTGCTATCAGCTAAAACCAAAAGGATGCTGAGTGATCTTCATGCGTGCCCGGCGGTTGAATGGAAGAACCCGCTTGAACCTCAAATTATCGGAGGGATGCTGAAGCCGCGTCCAACTATAAAGAGCGGTGGTGATGGCCCAAGTACTCACGCCCAACCGTCAAAATCTTCGAAGAAAAAGAAGAAGAAATCCAAAAAGCCCGTGAAGCCTGGAGACAAGTAATTGAATGAATTCTCGGTGTGTGTGTTTGAAAATTGAATATAGAAATCACAACCAAAAATATTTTGACCGCAATCAATAACGGTGTCGAATGTAGCGCGTTAGTAAGTGCGGATCGTCCACAGGGAAAGTGTAATTGTTCGTGTTTCGAATTAGATGAATTGAAACTTTAAGGAAAAGAAAAGAAAACAATTCATGATTTGTAATTGAAATTTAAGAATTAGAAAACCTAGATCTAAAAGAAACATTAAAAACAAGAATTGAGATGTGTGATAATTTCGAACCAACAATCAAGATTAGAAGTATGGCTCGTAGGAGTAGATCGGATCTATAGATGTGATGAGATCTAATGATTACTCATTCTTATCCATTAACGAATTGATACTAGATCGATGCAAATTCATCGAGGTTTAAGGATCTTGTAAGGAAATTAGGGATTTCGCAACTCATCTTTTGTCCTTTCGATGGCTCGCATTCAAATTCTAGTTTTTAGTTAATCAAATGGTCAATAGTTGTTCCCTAGTTTCGAGTGAACACGATCAAGAAAGTATCATCTCGAAACTAGGTCATTAATCATTTGATTCACTAGAATTTCCAAACATTATAGGATTTAAGAATTGTAAAAATATTTAAATCATCATCATCTAAAGATCGTCACAACTCCTACACGAGCGGAGATTACTCAAACATCATGATCACAAACACAATCACAAATTGAGATCTAATCATTATAATTGAATTAAAAGATAAGCAAGAATATAGAAAATTCACCTTTATTTATCGACAAATTTCGTTACAACTCTCTTGAATTTACAAAAGGAAGAAACTAGATCGTCGATTTCGGCTTCGCTCGGCTCCTTTAGTCGCGGATCGGCGTGGATCTCTTACTCCGTTGAAATCCGGCATCGCTTCTAAAGGTTGAAGGCTCTCTTGCTTGAATTGCTCTCGGGATCTTGATCTTGATTTTGAATTGGATTTTTGAGGCACAAGTTGTGTCACTCAACTTGTGGGTAGAAGATGATGGTGATTCTTGAACAATTTGCACCCTAGATCTAGGCTCCTTTTTATAGACCTCAAAATTCTAGATCTAGGATTGAAATTTGAATTTTCCTTCCACAAGTTAGTTAGCAAAAGATTTAAATTTCCCTCCAAAAGTTTATTAAGAGAACCTTCTAGAAATAGTTTGTTAAGCCGAGCCTTCTAGATGAGCCACGTGGAGAATCGGGAGTCTTCTGGAAGCTTAGGATGTTACAAGAAGCACGTGGAGGAAATTTGAGCCGATGACGTCATCAACGCGCTGCGGTTCCGCGGCACAAGCCAGCTCCTGCCGCGGAACCGCGGCGCTTTGGAGTCCTTATGGCTTGTAATTTCTGCTATGGGCTTGGAATGATTTATGGGCCTTGTTTTGATATGTTGAATTTTATTTTGCCTTCTGTATCGCTACCAGATCTTTAGCCTTTGAGTTGGCGTATCTTTTATCAGCTCTTTTCCCAATTTGGGCTCTGCTTCTGGAATTTCCTGCACAATTTCACCGAGACAAGAGTTGCGCAATACAAGGATGATGCGATGCCATGAAACACAGTCAATTTCTTTTAAAGTGTCGGTTTTCAAGTCTAATACATGAAATCTGGTATTTCAGAGATGATTTGGTAATATGTGCAATATGAATACCGAACACTTCTATATGAGTTCAAATGATAGGGAAATTGCCGTGTTAAAAATGCAGTATTTTCGACTAATCAAATTCCCCCAAACTTATTTTCGATCGTCTCGATCGAACTGTTTTATTAAAAAGAGAAGGAGAAAATAAAGAAAGAGAAAAACACACTTTCGTAGGCAACACGATTGCACTGAGCACGTGCAACAAGCCTTTAAACCTCTATGTGTCCCTAGTAGGAGGAGTGTTGTCTCCTGAGGGTTTTCAGCGGATTGCACCCACAAAATCCAATAATAAAAGGAAGATCATGAATATTACATTTAAAGAAAAGAATTGTAAAAGAAAAGTCTTGAAAATTAGGGTTTCCAACTAAGCTAGCTTTTCGGTTGTCATGAGCCCTATCTTAATGGTCATGAAAAGATGTCAGAAATCACGTCCTCCCTCAATAAAACATCGTCTTATTCTTCATTCCTATCTTTCTTCCAAATATCGATCATATAACCCTGCGTGTGTGTAAAGGACATCCCTACACCCGGAGAATTCAATTCAAGCTATCATACTCTTGCCCTTCTGCCTCAGTACTTTTTAATTAATGAATATTTAGACGAATTTGCTCACACACTTTCATGCGACCGTTAATACTTCTTGAGGTACTAACCGACCGATTACTCATGTGCTTGCTTATTTGGTGTATTTTCCTCGTCTTGCACCACCTCAGGCATAGCAGTGACTCCCAGACCAATTGGCCTTAGGGCACTAGGTGAAGAGGCACCCTTGCTATATATTTTTTATTGCTCTCGGTGATAACAAAACCAGTGTTCATTTTTCTCACCACTTTATATATTTTTTATTCACTTTTTTTTTATTTCCTTCATACATCGGCTTTAAGACAAAAGCATTTCAAGGTATCCTCTACTATCCCGGGTTTCAAGACGTGTGTAAGTGCAAATAGCAGGGTATCAACGTTCAAAATGTTTGGCTTCCAGAATAGAAACTATTTTTCAGACTTATTTTTATCCTCAGATTAGTGACTTCCTCCATCTTACTAACCCTTGGGACAACGGCTCATAACTACTTATTACTAGTTCGTATAAGAAAACTTCTAATTTTCTTAGTTTTCTTAAATTTTTCTAATCTCATGGATGTAATTTTTCACTATCTAATCTTTTATTATCATAAATATTAAATATTTTTATATTTTGAAATTTTTTGAATTTTTATGGATTTTGAATTTTTTTTAAATTTTTAAAGGTTTTTATGGGTTTGAAAAATTATTTACAAAAAATTTTTACACAAAATTTTTTATGGGTTTAAATTTTTTTTAAATTTTTATGGTTTTTAAAGAAATGTTTTGTGCTTATGCAAATGATATGCACATGATGCAAAACTAAGCACAAACCTCCCCCAAACTTGTTTTCAACAGTGTCCTCACTGTTGCCAACCGCTATATCTACAAAACCTGTAAGCCTGGAAGGAATTTATTAGTGGGGGCAAAATATATAAGTGAAGATCCTCCCCCAAACTTATTCTTTTAAGCTCAAAATTTTGTAAAGATTTTCTTTTCAAGAGCCCGATTATACCCCCCCAAACTTGAGTTAAGCAATGTTAATCTTTGAAAATCACATGTGACGGGGTCAAGAATCAATGGTCGATGCCAAGCTTTGCAAAGACCGAATGTCAACACCAACCATTCAAAAAATTTATCAATGCAGTGCTCGGGTTGGTGGAAGAAGAAGTGGGGAAAGGATAGTGGTGGAATAGAATGTGTATGCGTCTCATTTTGGAGAGACGATGCAGTGAATGTGATGGATTGCTCGCATTCTTCTTACAGTTCAGAAGAAGGGGTGGAAGTTCAATTTCATTGATTGGGAGATGATTCATCTCAACACCTGTGTCATTCAAAAATGCGAGTTCATCAGCGAAGATCTCCTCAATAGTTCCGTTAATACCCCGAAGAATAATGTCATCACAAAGTGCGGGGTGATCTTCAGACTCTAAAAGCAGTTCATAATCGGTGTTAGTTGTTGACCCGGATATCTCAGTGGAAGAGTCCGTATGTGTATGATACATAGTCGGGTCAAACAACAACGTATGAAAAGAGTCTAGATCAGTATCATGAGGATCGTCAAATTCGCTGCTGTCGACATCCATTAAGTCGACAGAACAGACCTGAGCAGTAGGTTTGGAGGGTACACTTCCTAACTTGTAAATGTTCAGCTCTATTGACCTATTCCCGAAAGATAGGGTCATAGAACCATTACGACAGTTGATTATAGCGTTGGAAGTGGCCAAAAAGGGGCGACCTAAAATCACCGGAATTTGATTTCGTGGGTTCGCTACAGGTTGTGTATCAAGTACAGTAAAGTTCACAGGGAATATAAATTCCCCGATTTTTATTAACACATCCTCCAGTTCACCCCTAGGTTTGGTGATTGATCGGTCAGCCATCTGGAGAGTGCAATGGGTTGGCTTCAACTCTCCGATCCCTAATTGCTCATAGACTGAGAAAGGAAGCAGGTTAACACTTGCCCCAAGGTCTAGTAGAGCACGGTTGATGTGTTTCTCCCCAATATAGATGGAAATCGTAGGATATCCAGGATCCTTACGTTTCCTCGGTAATTGCTGGGGAAAGGCTGTGTCTACTATTTTTGCCATGAATATCTTCTTGGGCACTTGAGTCTTCCTCTTCCTAGTGCACAAGTTCTTAAGAGTTTTTGCATAGGACGGAACTTATTGGATAGCATCTAGGAGAGGGATGTTGATGTTAACTTGTTTAAACATGTCCATAATCTTCTCCATATGTGGACTCGATTTGTTAGCCCTTAACCGATTAGGATAAGGTGCTTTAGCAATAAGCACTGGGTCCATCATAGGAGAAGGAAGTGGGGGTAGACGTGATCCCAAAAGAGGAGTGGGGATCGTTTGTGGAGGAGTAGAAAAGGTGGGCTGAGGTAGCGAGCCTTTTAGGAAACGAAGAATAGGCTCGCAAGAAGGTGGTGGCGTAGAAGAAGGTCAGAATTAGAAGTAGAAGTGGAAGGAAAGATCTCAGCCGGGGTGTTATTGATTGATTTATCAGTGTCATCAATCTCTTCCCCAACGTGATTGTCAAGCACTCTCCCAGATCTCAACGTGATTGCTTTCACATGATGTGAATAGCCAGGATTGGGTAAAGGTTGAGCTGGAAGTTTCCCTTTCTCTCTTGCACTCATTTCGGATTTTAGTTGTGCAATTTGTTCTTCCATCGATTTGATGTTCTCATTTTGAGAGATAATGATCTTCATTACATTCTCGATGGAAGATTGCAAACTTGCCGTTCCTTAGATGGATTGTTTCATGAAAGTATCCAAGGTTTGTGCTAGTGCAGAGGTGTTATCTGTACCGGTCAATTGCAAAGAGTTTTCATGTGGTGCAAAAGTGTTGGCCGGATTTTAGAAGTTTTGTGCTTGGAAGGGGTGCGGACTCAATTGTGGTGGTGGTTGCTGTTGTGGTGGAGGGACCCTTTGGAAATTGTGTTGGGTTGGAACCGTGTTTTGAGATTGTGATTGGTTCCAAGCAAAGTTAGGTTGATTCCTCTAACCCTGATTATATGTGGAAGAAGATGGATCGTTTCTAGGTTTTTGAAAAGCAGCATTGGTATGCTCGTGACCTTGAAACGGAGAATTCAATGGACATTCTTCTGTGAGATGTGATGGATCAGAACAGCAGCCACATACAGTTTTGGAGAGTGACATTTGACTTAGGGCGGCGGCTAAAAATTTGTTTTCCATAGTCTCGAGTTTCTTTTGCATAGCTGAAATTTCAGCTCTAACTTCTATGGAAACATCCGATTGGTTATTGCCAGCCCTAGACGATTGACTCACACCCTCCCACTGTAAAGATTTTTCAGCGAAATTTTCTAGAAATTTCCAGGCTTCCCAATCATCTTTGGTCATGAAATTGCCTTGACACATTAATTCAAGGGTCTGTCTTGTGTTAGGATTAATGCCCTCATAAATGATTCGGCACAGTTCCCATTTGGGGATTCCGTGATGAGGACATTGGACTAACAGATCCTTAAAGCGTTCAAGACATTGTGAAAATGTTTCATTTGGAAGCTGGGTGAATTGATATATTTCGCTACGGACTCGAGCTGTCTTATAATGTGGGTAGAATTTCTTAAGGAATGCTTTGACGAATTCTTCCTAATTTGAAATGGAATGTGCGGTGGTGTTATACAGCCACTTCTCGGCTATATCGCACAAGGTGAATGGAAGAAGACGAAGACGCATAGCATCCACAGAAAGCTGTGAAGTACCCATCAGTGCGCATACATTTTCAAATTTGGTGATAAAGGCATATGCGTCTTCAGACTCGAGACCATGAAATTTTGGTATAAGGTTGATGTATTAGGGTTTAATCTGAAAATTTTCCCCGTTGGCTAGTGGAGTGGAAAGACAGGTGGAAAGGGGGCCTCGTGTAGGATAACACCTCTATTGGAGAGAGATGCGGGGTGGATTCTGCGCACCAACGGACGGCGGCAGAGTAGTGGTAAAGAAGTTCGATGGAGTCGGATCCATCGATGTGGGTGTGGTGGTGGGTAAAGAAAGGGTAAATGTAGAAATACCGACTTTAGGGTCGATCGGGGGACGCGGACTAAACAGGCGCTAGAATCCCGTTGTCCAGCCTATCTTGCACTAAAAAGGATTAGTACAAGTGGCAGCGTGAAAATATAATTAGGGGAGAGAATGAATGTGATTGGTGTTTGTTTTGAAAAATGATACGGATTTTTGAAAATATGATGCGATCACAACAAATGCAATAAGCAATACCCTAAAATCTAGGGGTTACCTAGGTCAGGCTCTAGACCGCTCCTAACTGCCAAAAGACAAGTCGCAGGATAAATCCTCCACTGCCTCTTTGTCTCTACTGTGGCCAGGTAAGTGCCAGGTAAGTGGGAGGTTCTCCACTACGTAAGTAGTGGGCCTAATTAAGTAACCACTAGCCTTCGACACACTTTCCTTAGACACCGCAAAAGAAACGCGGATAAGCAATAAATTACCCACGGCTTTCTTCTGTCCTAAGTGAGCGCGACGGTCCTTAGAGTCATCTCTAGATATTTTTTAGTTAATGAGGGTAAATGCGGATGCAAGTTTGTGATTTTTGGGGCTTAGGAAGGGTAATGAACTCCCCACCTAATCTGGATTTGGTCGTGCCCCTTAATTTCCGTTTTAATACGCAAACAACCAAAAATCAAAACACGCACAATTTATTTTGCTTTTGCGGCGCTGCGATTATTTGCAAAGAAACCTGCATAAAATGTTAATTGGAGCAGATGAGGGGAGAGATAAGAAAGTTAGGAACTCACAGAGGAAAACTGGTGTAGTGAATTAGCAATCTTGCCGCGGAACCGCCGCAGGAGGGGGTATTTGCCGCGGGATCGCGGTTGGATGGTGGGATCTCTGCACACAATTTCTTGATACTGTTCCAATTGAACTCCTCAGCTCTCTGGAAATTTCAGAAATTTTTTTCTCTAGCTCCAATGATTACAGATTTCCTCGCAATCAAATCACAACAACACGTATTAGTGTTTGCGCGAATTTTGATCTAAAAATTATAATGGAATAAACTTTTCAACTCAAATTTCAAAATACGAACAATTAGCGCACTATCCCCGGCAACGGCGCCATTTGATTGAATGAATTCTCAGTGTGTGTGTTTGAAAATTGAATATAGAAATCACAACCAAAAATATTTTGACCGCAATCAATAACGGTGTCAAATTTAGCGCGTTAGTAAGTACGGATCGTCCACAGGGAAAGTGTAATCGTTCGTGTTTCGAATTAGATGAATTGAAACTTTAAGGAAAAGAAAAGAAAACAATTCATGATTTGTAATTGAAATTCAAGAATTAGAAAACCTAGATCTAAAAGAAACATTAAAAACAAGAATTGAGATGTGTGATAATTTCCAACCAACAATCAAGATTAGAAGTATGGCTCGTAGGAGTAGATCGGATCTATAGATGTGATGAGATCTAATAATTACTCATTCTTATCCATTAATGAATTGATACTAGATCGATGCAAATTCATCGAGATTTAAGGATCTTGCGAGGAAATTAGGAATTTCGCAACTCATCCTTTGTCCTTTCGATGGATCGCATTCAAATTCTAGCTTCTAGTTAATCAAATGGTCAATAGTTGTTCCCTAATTTCGAGTGAACACGATCAAGAAAGCATCATCTCGAAACTAGGTCATTAATCATTTGATTCACTAGAATTTCCAAACATTATAGGATTTAAGAATTGTAAAAATATTTAAATCATCATCATCTAAAGATCGTCACAACTCCTACACGAGCGGAGATTACTCAAACATCATGATCACAAACACAATCACAAATTGAGATCTAATCATTATGCTTGAATTAAAAGATAAGCAAGAATATAGAAAATTCACCTTTATTTATCGACAAATTTCGTTACAACTCTCTTGAATTTACAAAAGAAAGGAACTAGATCGTCGATTTCGGCTTCGCTCGGCTCCTTGAGTCGCGGATCGGCGTGGATCTCTTGCTCCGTTGAAATCCGGCGTCGCTTCTAAAGGTTGAAGGCTCTCTTGCTTGAATTGCTCTCGGGATCTTGATCTTGATTTTGAATTGGATTTTTGAGGCACAAGTTGTGTCACTCAACTTGTGGGTAGAAGATGATGGTGATTCTTGAACAATTTGCACCATAAATCTAGGCTCCTTTTTATAGACCTCAAAATTCTAGATCTAGGATTGAAATTTGAATTTTCCTTCCACAAGTTAGTTAGCAAAAGATTTGAATTTTTCTCCAAAAGTTTGTTAAGAGAGACTTCTAGAAATAGTTTGTTAAGCCGAGCCTTCTAGATGAGCCACGTGGAGAATCGGGAGTCTTCTGGAAGCTTAGGAAGTTACAAGAAGCACGTGGAGGAAATTTGAGCCGATGACGTCATCAAAGCGCAGCGGTTCTGCGGCACAAGCCAGCTCCCGCCGCGGAACCGCGGCGCTTTGGAGTCCTTAGGGCTTGTAATTTCTGCTATGGGCTTGGAATGATTTATGGGCCTTGTTTTGATATGTTGAATTTTATTTGGCCTTCTGTATCGCTACCAGATCTTTAGCCTTTGAGTTGGCGTATCTTTTATCAGCTTTTTTCCCAATTTAGGCTCTGCTTCTGGAATTTCCTGCACAATTTCACCGAGACAAGAGTTGCGCAATACAAGGATGATGCGATGCCATGAAACACAGTCGATTTCCCTTAAAGTGTCGATTTTCAAGTCTAATACATGAAATCTGGTATTTCAGAGATGATTTGGTAATATGTGCAATATGAATACCGAACACTTCTATATGAGTTCAAATGATAGGGAAATTGCCGTGTTAAAATGCAGTATTTTCGACTGATCAACAAGTGCATGGATTTGCAGAAACAGATTGACGCATCAAAAGGCGCGGACTCCCGTCACACTGCAAGAGTTCCTCGACCCCGTCTTTTAAGAGGAAGATGATGGAGAAAGCTCGTCGGATGAGTCCGAGGGATATGTAGCGAGTTGTCATGTGATTTCCCACTCGCCTACGGACGATGAGAAAATTCCTGGCACTGAGAAACTGGGGGCACAGCCTGAGCCAGGACTTGTATGGCCAACAGATGAAATGATCGACGCCTTTCTAGACGAGATTCGTTTGAAAAGTAAAGCCGATCAGGAGCGTGAGATGGTTGCATCGGAAGGAGCGAAACGCAAGCGGCTAAACGAAAGAGTCAAAGCACTCCCGCCAGATCAAAAGACACCCGATGTGGATAAAAATATATTCAAGACGAGAAAAAGGTTTGCCAAAGCCATGTCGATGGGAATGAAGCTGCCACCCTCGGAAGAAAACACGTTCGATGGGGCGGAGAGACACCCTAATTATTGCGCATATCATCGGAAGATTTCGCACCCCACTGAAGGGTGCGACGCTTTTAAGATGTGGTGGCAGGGATATGTTGCTCACCGACAACATTTTAAGCGCATGAAACGCAAAACTCGCCGAGAATAAAGAAGTACTACCGACAGGCACAAAAGAACTACCGGCAACTGTTACATGGTCGACGCCGGAGGATCGCAAGTTCTCACCTTTGGGAGCGACTCTGATGAAGAAATGGCTCTGGGCCCTCTCTTTAAAAAATCCTTTTTAGGGAAAGAGGAAGAACCAGAGGCCTGCGAAAACATTCAGCTGCGCAATCGCTCGCTCCCGGAAAAGAATCTCAGGCCCACGAATAGAAAAGATAAGGGTAAGGAAAAGGTCACTGAGGATATCGCCTTAGATGACCAAGTCATGAAAGAGCTGACTGCCAAGGACCCTCCCAGGAAGGGTAAGGTGGACTACAACATCCTAGCGCACCTAAGAAAGCCACCTTCTCAACTCAGCATTCTCGATGCCCTCCTATTATCAAAAGAAGCGCGAGATTCATTAATCAAGGCGTTACAAGAACCCGAGCAGTTCCAAGCTTTCCTGGCTGAAGAAAAGATGAAGGATGAATTGGAGGAAGTGTACACGGCCAATGTCACTTTCGGTGACGAAGACCTTCTCCTCGGGACGTGCGACCACAACCGTCCCCTATACGTCTTCGGATATTGCCACGATATCAAGATAGGCAAGATCCTCGTGGATAATGGATCCTCCGTCAATCTCCTTAATGTTCGAGTGTTGAAGGAAAATCTGCATGAGCGTGCAGCACCTCGCTCGTGACAAAATTACCATCTCCGGTTTCGACTCCCAGTCATCACGGACTCTCGGATCTGTGATATTAACACTACGCTTCGGGCTGCTTGTCACGGACATCAAGTTTCACGTCATTGACGCCAAGACCTGCTACAATGCCTTGCTCGGTCGCCCTTGGTTACACGAGTACAACATCATCCCTTCTACACAGCATCAGTGTATGAAGTACTTTAAGGATGGTTTCGAGTACACCGTAACAGGTGAGCTGAACCCATTTTCCGTGAACGAAGTCCGCAAGTACGAAGATGCAAAGTACTTTTTGCCAGATTTTGAGGATACAGAAAGGTGTCGCAAGCCGGAGGACAAAGCCGCCGCCACCATCCCTGTTTTCGAGAGCGATACCGAAGAAGAAGAAGAGATAGTTTACGCTGGTCCGTCCCGACACAACAACCCGGGACCGTCCGCCCCTATGTTGATCTTCGGAAGTGACTCGAAAGATGAGGTTAATGCTGTGTTCTCCAGTCGGCCGTCAATACAAGCATCCCCTGGCGATAATCAAAGTTTGCAAATCACCATGGTGCCGCGGGAACACTACAAGGATCTCGACACACTTCAAGCTTACAATGTGCAGGACCTGCAGACGTTTTACGTCCCTCCTAGGCGAAAGGGTGAGAAGGTGATCCTATTCTATCGATTCTCGGAAACAAGAGTAGAGAAAGAGATCTGGCATGGCGCGGATTCTACACCCGACAGGCTCCAACCCATCCGTTTACCCAGATATTACACAAACGGACTAAAGAGACTATTGAAGCGCCAAGGGGTACCCTTAAAACAGACTCTTCGACAAGCTCGATTCTACAACAGGATTTAGGATGTCCCTGGAACTCAGCGCAAATTGCCCAACGGGAGAATGGAAACGCTCGGGCTTGGATATGTGAGATCCGGGAAACGGGAACGAGTCCACGGTAGCTACGCCATATATAACTTCGATGAGGAGGAAAACGCCCTGTCGAGCAATGCTAACCCCTCGTCAAAACTGGATCCCGCGAGCGAAGTGCCGAGTCCGTCGTTTGAAAAACGAATGGACAAGTTTATCAGGAAAGCGAGTCAAAAAGCTCAAGAAGACCATAATCGCGAGATGGCCATCTACGAGAGGGCCAGGATGCAACGTCTATTTCAACAGACTGCAAAAGACGAAGATGCTCCTCCCTGTCAACCCGTTGTGCAAAAGGCCCGACGCAGAGGTAGAAGTAAGTCAAGAAGCGGAAAAAGGAGTCGACAACAACGACGCAGGATTAGAGAGTCATGTGATCGGGCATTGCGCTGTCCGGATTTGTCCCTCATGAAGAAGATGAGTCGAGCGTATTCCTTCCCTCGAGACAAGACGAAGAAGTTACTCGAGCTCGCTATAAAACATCAAATGATCGCACTTCCGGAGTCTAATCACCCTGAGCAAGCTAACAAAGTTTCTCATCCCGGCTATTGCTCTTATCACCGAGCCATAGGACACCCCCTCGAAGACTGTTTTACCTTCAAGAACTGGGTCGAAGACCAGTACCAGCGGGGCAGATTTGCTTTATCCAGCAGCTGGAAAGTAACGCCGCCACAAAAGCACAAACCCAAAGCCACAAGAGCAGAACCAGATCCACATCGGTCTTGGAAGAGGATTCGCACTTGTCATATGATAACAATATTAAAAGAAGAGCCCGAGAACATGGATGACCTTCCCTGGTGCTTTGAGAACAACAATGACGAGGTGATCTCAGAATTTCCACCAGCTCCGAAAGACCTAGAAGATGGCATACATACTACTGCAGATAATCTCAAGAAGATTGAGTTGGGGTCGGCAGATGATCCGCGACCGACATTCGTCAGCGAGCTGCTGTCTGAAGAAAGGGTGGCTGCGTTAAAGGACGTGCTTCTACAGCACAGAGACTGCTTCGCATGGAACTATTCCGAAATGCCGGGATTAGATCCAGAAATTGCTGTGCATAAATTAGCAATATCTCCGGATATCAAGCCGGTCAAACAAGCGCTAAGAAGGATGCGTCTCGAGCTTGAGATGAGCATTAATGCCGAAGTCAAGAAGCTGATCGATTCTGGGTTTATCCAGGAAGTACAGTATCCTGACTGGGTCGCCAACATCGTCCCGGTGATGAAGAAAAATGGAACATTATGCATATATGTGGACTTCCGAGATCTCAATAAAGCCTGCCCGAAAGACGATTTCCTAGTGCCGGTCACCGAACTGATGATAGACAATACGTTCACTCATGAGGTTTTCTCCTTTATGGACGGTTCATCAGGGTACAATCAGATAAAGATGCATCCCGAAGATCAGAAGCACACCGCTTTCCGGACTCCTTTGGGTATATTCTGCTACAAAGTTATGCCCTTCGGTTTAAAGAACGCCGGTGCTACCTATCAAAGGGCCATGACAAAAATCTTCGATGATCTCATATACGAAATCGTCGAGTGCTATATCGACGACCTCGTAGTAAAGAGCATGTCATATAAAGAGCATTTAGAGCATCTGAGGACCGTATTTCAACGCCTTCGGCAATATAATTTTAAGATGAATCCCCTCAAATGCGCGTTCGGAGTTTCCTCGGGTAAATTCCTGGGATTCATCATCCGACACCGAGGTATCGAAATAGATCCATTTAAGATCAAGGCGATCATGGAAATGCCACCGCCGAGAACTCTCAAACAATTGCGGTCTCTCCAAGGGAAGCTCGCGTACGTCCGGCGGTTTATCGCCAACCTGTCAGACAAGTGCCGTCCTTACAGCCACCTGATGAAGAAGGGAACCCCGTTCGTCTGGGACCAAAAATGCCAGAGCGCGCTAGATGAGATCAAGCAGTACCTGTAGAACCCGCCGGTGTTAGCTGCTCCAGTCAAGGGAAAGCCCCTTATTCTTTATACAACAACCCTTGAGAATTCCTTAGGCGCATTATGGGCATAAGAAAACGACCAAGGGAAGGAGAGAGCGCTCTACTATTTAAGCTGAGTTCTTCTAGGGGCAGAAAGCAATTACTCCCCTATCGAAAAACATTGCCTGGCATTAATCTTTGCGATAACAAAACTCCGGCACTATGCATTGGCACATGAAGTCCGTCTTATATCAAAGGTGGACCCCCTAAAATATCTAATGTCAAACGCCATATTGACAGGGAGACTCGCTAAATGGGCCCTGCTCTTGATGGAGTTTTCAATAACCTATCAGCCTCTTAAGGCAGTGAAAGGCCAAGCCATCGCCGACTTCCTTGCCGAGCATCCAGTAGCTGCCGGTTCTCCTCTAAATTGCGATTTGCCGGAAGAACATGCGTTTGACGCGATCGACGGTGGTGATACCTGATGGGAACTTTATTTCGATGGAGCGTCCTCCGTAAAGAAGCGCAAACAAAGTACCCCAATGATCAAATCGGGGGTAGGCCTCATCTTCGTAACTCCACAAGGAGGGATATTGCGCTTCGCTTTCTCCTTAACAGAACCGAGGACGAACAATGAAGCCGAATACGAAGCTTTGATAGCAGGCCTCGAGATCGCCATCGACATGGGAATTGAAAACCTCCTCATATACGGGGATTCTCAACTGGTCGTTAGTCAAGTAAACAGCGACTACCAAACGTGCAAACCGGAGTTAGTGAAGTACGGTGAAAAGGTGCAACAACTGTTGACCTAAATTCCCTCATATACTTTGGAAAGCATACCACGCGCGGAAAATAGCAAAGTGGACGTGTTAGCTAAGCTCGCTAAAGAACTGGCTGACGAGAACCTCGATGACGTCAGAATCGTGGTACAAAGCCGTCGAGTGCTCGCCCCAGCAGAAATATCTCCGGAATCATCCGAAGAAAAATGAGCGACTGAGCAGACGACCCTACAAATAAAAGACCGTGAGAAGGCTGAGGACTGGAGGGAAGTCTTCATAGACTACTTTAAATCCCACCGAATGCCTGAAGAAGCGTCCTCAAGACATCAGCTCATGAAACGAGCTCTATCTTTCGCCTTCGTCAACGATACTCTATACAAGAGATCGTTTGATTCTCTATGGCTGAGATGCTTAGGACCTGACGAAGCAGAAAGAGTCGTTCAGGAAGTTCATGACGGAATCTGTGGTTCTCATCAAGCAGGCCCGAAGATGAAGTTAAAAATTAAACGGATGGGTTACTACTGGCCCATGATGATCCAGGACTGCCTCGAATATGCGAAGCAATGCCACTCATGCCAAATCCATAGGGATTTCATCCATCAACATCCGAATCCACTACATCCAACGGTGGCTTGCTGGCCATTCGAAATATGGGGAACTGACATAGTCGGCCCCATCGAACCGGCATCGTCCAGGGGATATCGTTTCATCTTGGCGACGACTGATTACTTCTCCAAATGGGCAAAAGCAGTACCATTGAGGGAAGTGAAGACGGAGAATATTCTCCACTTTTTCAAGACGCACGTCATTTATTGGTTTGGAACGCCAAGACGGATCATCTCTGATAACGGGCCAGCCTACAGAAGCCACAAGATCAGCCGCTTCGCGCAACAACACAATATAGACTGGAGATATTCCTCAGTTTATAATCCCTGGGCTAACGGTCTAGCTGAGGCCTTCAACAAGACCTTGACAAAGATCATGAAGAAGACGGTGTCCCGAAATAAGAAAGACTGGCATGAGAGACTGCAATAAGCTCTTTGGGCGTATCGAACTACGTTCAAGACGGCCACGAGCGTGACGCCATACGCATTGGTATTCGGTACGGAAGCAGTACCCCCTCTCGAGATAGAGCTACCTTCTCTACGAGTGGCAGTCCACTGCGAGTTGTCGAGCGAAGAAAATGCTCGCCTTCGGCTAGAAGAGCTTGATGCCCTTGATGAAACACGGCTCGTAACACAACAAAACTTGGAGGCTTACAAAGCAAAAATGACACGCTCGTATGAAAGATTGACCAGGCCGAGGACATTCCGCCAAGGCGAACTTGTGCTAGTGGTCAAAAGGCCTATGAACCCCAATCGCGCCAAGCGGGGAAAATTCGAACCGAACTATGAAGGCCCGTACATCATAGACAAGGTCTACCAGGGTGGATCCTATCTACTCATGGATATGCACGGTGAAAGGCCTTTCAGGCCAATAAACGGCTGCTTCCTCAAGAAATACTACGCTTAATGGGCTACAGCCTAGGTCAATGGTAGATAACGACGACTATGTCCGCTCGCTATCTTCCTAGGCTAAAGCTCTATAAGTAGTAGCCGGCCCTCTCTCAGTGACGGACCGAAACGTCCTTAAACTAACGACGGACCGAAACGTCCTTAAACTAACGACGGACCGAAACGTCCTTAAACTAACGACGGACCGAAACGTCCTTAAAACTACTACCGCAGCATCCTTAGGCTGATGAGATGAACAAAAAAAAACAAAACAAATAAAAAAAAAACAAAAAAAACGGTATGTCCATAAGCAAAAGGGCACGGATGAAAACCCGAAAGGGCTCCGTGAGTAAAAACAGCAGGGCTACCGGCGAGTGTTCGTGAAAACCCGAAAGGGCGCGACCTCGTAAAAAAAATGAAAAAAATATATAAATAAAAAACGGTATGTCCATAAGCAAAATGGGCACGGATGAAAACCCGAAAGGGCTCCGTGAGTAAAAATAGCAGGACTACCGGCGAGTGTTTGTGAAAACCCGAAAGGGCGCAACCTCGTTAAAGGACACTTGCAGTGTCCTCACGACCTTGTAAGGAGAAACCACCCGCGTGAGATCCTTACGACTCACAAGGGAGCAACACACTTAGGGATCCTCACAATTCCTAAGGAGAAAATACACTTGCGAGATCTTCACAACTCGCAAGGAGAACTCTCTTATGGGACCCTCACGGCTCATAAGACTTGAAAGTATTAAGTCATAGAGACCTAAACCTGTACTTAAGCAAAATCCCCCCATAACCTTCGACAATGCCCTATAAGCAGCTCATACTGACCCTTGTATACAATCCACGGGCGCGAATAAACATTTCCCCAGCAAAGACCCACCCGTGACTAGGGGTATGTCCATATGGTGAACAACCCTTATAAGTCCTCTCGACTTATAAGGAGAAAGCCCTCTTGTAAGA
This sequence comes from Agapanthus africanus, assembly GCA_030015575.1. NCBI lineage: Eukaryota > Viridiplantae > Streptophyta > Magnoliopsida > Asparagales > Amaryllidaceae > Agapanthus > Agapanthus africanus. The sequence goes on from JASDDO010000019.1 coordinate 893,910,754, forward strand.
TCCTTACGAATTATAAAGGAACACACACTTAGGGATCCTCACGATTCCTAAGGAGAAAATACACTTGCGAGATCTTCACGACTCGCAAGGAGAACTCTCTTATGGGACCCTCACGGCTCATAAGACTTGAAAGTCTTAAGTCACAGAGACCTAAACCTGTACTTAAGCAAAATCCCCCATAACCTTCGACAATGCCCTACAAGCAGCTCATACTGACCCTTGTATACAATCCACGGGCGCGAATAAACATTTCCCCAGCAAAGTCCCACCCGTGACTAGAGGTATGTCCATATGGTGAACAACCCTTATAAGTCCTCTCGACTTATAAGGAGAAAGCCCTCTTGTAAGATCCTTACGAATTACAGAGGAACATACACTTAGGAATCCTCACGATTCCTAGGGAGAAAATACACCTATGAGATCCTCACGACTTGTAGGGAGAAATACCTTCGTGAGACCCTTACGGCTCATGAAGTCAAAAGCCTTGATCCTAACCCTGTTTGCTAAGCAACCTTTGTTCAACATCGACAGAGGCAGATGATGATTCGCTCCTGGCCATATCCCAGTTGTAGCGGTGCTGATGCCGAAATCGGTGTCTAATTTCAGGTTTATGGCGAAAAGCCAGTAGGCCGCACGTGCATACGAAATAGCCGAAATGATGGGGCAACTTGCAAACAAAAGCAGCAAGTAAAAATGTATGCACGCAAAATAGCCGAAATGATGGGGCAGCTCGCAATAAAAAGCAGCGAGTAAAAATGAAATAAATAGCCGAAATGATTGGGCACCGCGAAAAATAGCCGAAATGATAGGGCAATCGCGACCTCCGCGATATAAAAGCTGAAATGATAGAGCATCGCGGAAAAAGAAATAAAATAAAAAAATGTTTTAATTTATGCCCTACAGGTGATGTTCCATCACACCCTGTATACAATCTAAGGGCGTAAACAAAGAAGTGATCATACTTCCCCCCAGGTTTCATCAAAGAAAGAAGCTAAGTCTCGACGGGACGCAAGCGACCTAGAGATCATCCCAACACTCGTCTCGTAACAACGGACACAACTTCAGACAAAGCGGAGCAGCGGCAACCCCTAGTTCCATGGCTCGGCGATATACATATCACCAACAGCCAAACCTCCATTCCGTGAAATGCGGATACAATCAACAAAATTCCTGATTACGTGGAACGCGGATAACGTCACTCTTTGACCCCGTGGAAAACGTCAAGAGCGGATCCTGGTCCTCGCAGAGCACGGCAGTGAACCCGTGTAAAGCATCCAGAGCGGAGCCTAGTCCTCGCCGAGCACGGCAGTGAACCCGTGTGAAGCATCTAGTGCAAAATTCCTGGTTACGTGGAACGCGGATAACGTCACTCTTTGACCCCATGGAAAACGTCCAGAGCGGATCCTGGTCCTCGCAGAGCACGGCAGTGAACCTGTGTGAAGCATCCAGAGCGGAGCCTAGTCCTCGCCGAACACGGCTGTGAACCCGTGTGAAGCATCTAGTGCAAAATTCCTGGTTATGTGGAACGCAGATAACGTCACTCTTTGACCCCGTGGAAAACGTCTAGAGCGGATCCTGGTCCTCGCAGAGCACGACAATGAACCCGTGTGAAGCATCCAGAGCGGAGCCTAGTCCTCGCCGAACACGGCAGTGAACCCGTGTGAAGCATCTAGTGCAAAATTCCTGGTTACGTGGAACGCGGATAACGTCACTCTTTGACCCCGTGGAAAATGTCCAGAGCGGATCCTAGTCCTCGCAGAGCACGGCAGTGAACCCGTGTGAAGCATCCAGAGCGAAGCCTAGTCCTCGCCGAACACGACTGTGAACCCGTGTGAAGCATCTAGTGCAAAATTCCTAGTCACGTGGAATGCGGATAATGTCACTCTTTGACCCCACGGAAAACGCCCAGAGCGGAGCCTGGTCCTCGCCAAGCACGGCAGTGAACCCGTGTGAAGCATCCAGAGCAAACACCGAACTGTGGAGTCCTTAAAATCCACGGACTATGATGTCCTTAACCTCGACCGTAATGTCTTAAAACTAACAATCAACCACCCAGATTCTATATTGATTCCACCTTGGTTTAGGGGTACATCTCTTCACTCCTTTGATACCTGGCGTTGTAATTCCTCAACGTCTTCAAAGAGGTGACGGGTCCCCGCAACCACACATCGGACTGTGGAGTCCTTAAATCCACGGACTATGACGTCCTTAACCTTGACCGTGATGTCTTAAAACTAACATCGGACTGTGGAGTCCCTAAATCCACGGACTATGACGTCCTTAACCTTGACCGTGATGTCTTAAAACTAACATCGGACTGTGGAGTCTCTAAATCCATGGACTATGACGTCCTTAACCTTGACCGTGATGTCTTAAAACTAACATCGGACTGTGGAGTCCTTAAATCCACGGACTATGACGTCCTTAACCTTGACCGTGATGTCTTAAAACTAACATCGGACTGTGGAGTCCTTAAATCCACGGACTATGACGTCCTTAACCTTGACCGCGACGTCTTTAAATTACGATACTTTGAGCAACCCCTGACCCCGTGAAACACGGATAAGGGCGACCACATCCAGCACTTGCAGGTCCTCACGACCTGTAAGGAATAAAACTCTCTTGTGAGATCCTTATGACTCTCAAGGAAAAACCCGCTTAAGAATCCTCACGATTCTTAAGAAAAACTTACACCTATGGGATCCTCTCGACCTGTAGAGAGAAAAACTCTTTATGAGACCCTCGTGGCTCATAAAGCGCAAAAGTCTTAGGACGCAGACCTTAACCCTGAATCCTAAGCCGTCGCTGCCCTGCAAGGAGATCAAGATAAATTGTCCGCAAAACTCATTCAATGAAAAGAGACACACCATTGAGAAGAAAAATGTATCTTTTATTCATAAACCAAAATGGATACAAAGTTCAATTCATGAAAGAACAAAAAGAAGATACTCTCATTCATGAGTATGTACAAAAACAGAAAAGAAAGGAAAAGATACAAGTTTTCAAGCCGGCGGGCGATGTAGCAATTTTACCAGCTCATCTTTCTGTTGCTGAGTCATGGCTTCATGATTCAGGATCGCCTGAAGACGAGCCTCCGCCTGAGCCTGCTCGGCCTGATACGAAGCAAGCCGAACTTCAAGCTCTTTCTCGGTGGCCTTATGGGTCTCGACCCTTTCACAAGTGAACGTGGCAGCTTTATCGAGAGCCACCACCTCCTTGATGGTCTCTTGAAGCACTCGCCAGAGTTCATATGCTTTGTGGGCCTTAACGGTAAGATTAGCTTGAAGCTCGCTCAGCGCCTTGGAAGCTAGCTCCCTCTCCGAGAATTTACGGCCGAGCCTCTTCTCGCACGACGTCATGTTTGCCGCGCACCGTGCTATCAGACCCCGCAACTCCGCTTTTGCAGCCACGGCTTCCGAGGAAAGACGAGAACATTCAAGGGCATGCAAGCAAGCCTCCACCTGCCGACAGAACTCCACCCAGACTCGCACCACCTCTTCGCTATGGTAGGTGGCAAGAAAAGGAAGAGAACCGTTAGCTTCGGCGGTAAACGCTTCAGCTGTGGTCGCGCTGCTAGCACGGAGCCCCTCAATCAAAGATGATAAGGAGACAAGGCTTAATTGGGCCACGCGTTCTGAAGCCCGCAAAGCATAAGGGCCGGGCGGCATCACGATGCGTGATTCCAACGCCGTGGAGACTGGCAGGGCTGTTCAAATTTGAAAGATGTCAGTAAAATTCTTAAGCAAAGAACGAATGAGAGTATGATGAAATGTCGCTTACCGACAGTCATGCAAGTAGGAGCTGCAGGTTCCCCTGGCCCTTCAACGACCTCGACCTCGTCGTCAGCTTCCAAAACTATAAGAGACATCAACGTCATTTCGCAAAAAAAATGGCGACAATGCTATAATAAAAAATGGCGAATGACGCTAACCCTGCCCAGAGGAAAGGACAAAGCGCTGAGGGGAGATCGCCTGCGGAGCTGCCATCTCCAATAAACGCTGAAATGATTGTCGAGGCGACAAGTCAGCGATAGAAGCCGCCAAACCGCGCAATTTTGGGAAAGACAAAAGAGTTCAGACCATGGAAGGGTTGCTAATTTAAAATGCAGAGGGTTACCTTCAACAATCCTCCCGTTCTGAGTCGGGGAATAGCGGCTTCGACAGCCTCTGTCGGAACCGCAGGCTCTAACAAAGGGAGGGTAGTCCCGACTACCTCCATCTCAGCCTCTGGGCCGCCTTCGGGAAGAGCCGTTGGAACGGTAACCTCCAAAGGAGCCTCCCCCAAAGGGGCAAGCACTCCCCGATCAAGAACCGCCACTGGAGGCTCTACCATAAGAGGAGCAGCCTTATCAGCCCCCTCCACATCGAGCAATGCTTCATCAGGAATTTCGGCAGGCTTTAGCTTCAATGAGCCCGTAAGGAGCTCCCCCAGCGTCGAAGATTCTGCACAATTCAAATAAGAATAAGGATACACATATACAGGCGTGAATAATCTGAAAAGCTACAAAAAAAGAACAACAACGTACCGATGCGCAAAGAAGCCTTCAATATGGCTTCTTCAAGCCGCTGCTCCTTCTCAAGGAGGCGTGCTCGCCGGGGCTCAAGGGTAGACTCATGGCCGTCGGTCCACAAAGAAAGTGCGTCCGCTGCGTCTTCTGAAGCGGCCTGCTTCAGGGCCCTTTCCCCCCATTCCTCCAAAGGACCGATAAACCGCCGCCGAATCCACGAAGGGTCTTCGTAAAAGATTACAGCGGGATAGGGCTTCTTCAGAACCCTGGCATTATAAGACGCGTCTTTGGAACGCCGTATGGCCTCGGCCAACTGTGCGGCTTCCTCATCGGCCGAACTCGAGAAAAGAAGTCCAGCGTCTGACTCTTGCAAGGCCAATGGTTCGTCTTCAAGAATAGGCTTAGACCCCGCCAAAGAATTGAGCACATTGGTGGCCACTTTCCTCCGCCGCTTGGACCCAGAGCCGGTCGCCGAGGATGACCGCTTCCTCCCCCGTGGAGCCTTAGGGCGGCGCCGACCCACATCGCCCTCGACACCCTCATCCCTATTACTCTCGCTCGGTGCCACAACCGGAGATGATACCGCCATTGTCGATGCCACGGAGGGCGATGCCGCCTCGGGTGGTGGTGCTGTTACCGGAGCCCGTCTACCCCGCGACCGAGTACCCAGGGGCATACCAGCGGTTGGAGTAAGATCTACCCCCGACTCCCCCGGGATAAGCGCGGTGCCGATATCCCTCAAGGGAAAGCGGACTGGGGCGCGCGGTCGCAGCGTAGCTCCCGTGGCCGGAACCTGAGTGGGAGCACCATGGCCTAGGAGTACCCTTCTTTCCTCAAGAATAATCGGGTTGACTCGATGGAGATACCATCCCGTGAACGCCCCCACGCATCGGGGCATGTAATCACCATCAGGGATCATAAACTGAGAACCGGTGTTCAGCCTCATAAAGTGATGGGCGGCATCACGAACGGCCCCGAGCGAAGGAACCGACGCGACTATGAAAGCCTCAAACGGGACACCCTGATCATAGCCAAACTGCCGGGCAAAGCGGTGCGGATTGTACCGCATGAAAAGGGCCGCGCTATCCTGACGGAATACCAGGTAACCCGGTCTAATTGCGTATAAGCGCGCAGCCTCCCGGGGCTTCAAAGAGGGCGTGTTATCTTTTGACCGGTCCCAAAGAGGCTAGGCCGAACCCGCGGAAGAAGATAAAACCCGGTCATTAAATACTAACCCGCTAGCAGTAGCGTAAGGGGAAATCAGCGCCCAAATAACCCCGAATTGAGTCGGGTCAGCGGCAGAAGCATCCACCAATCGCATAAGCCGAGGGAAAGTATAGGCGTCGTAAAATGCGGGCCGTTGATGCATAGCGAAAGCACCTGAGACGTGCATTTCGATCCAAGACGTAAAGTAATGAAGCGAAAAATTCACCACGTCTACGCCAGGGCTGGAAGTGTTAGCCGCAGCGCCCAACCCGTGGTAAAGATGCGCCAGCGCCGGGATGCCGATAGCCAACCGCGTCCCCTCGGCGATACAATGAGCCGGGTAGATAACCGAAGCTCTCATGAAGCGGCGATGCATGGGAATAACAAACCAACTGAGCCAGACACTGACAAACCCCACGAAGAACGTCTCCTCATCCATGCCGGCAGCTGCAATGGATTCAAAAGACATCGGCGACATAATGGGGATGTAATACTGTGGTAGATCCGATTCAGTGGTCGGTAGCTTCTTCAGACCAAACCCAAAGGGGTCCTTGATGTTTGCGAACTTCGGAGCCGTCTTTGACAGGACGTCCTCGCGAAGGAAGCAGGCAATGAAGCTCTTAAAAGTAATGCCCTGCTCCTCAGACTCGGTGAACAATCGATCGAAGATACTCAACGCCTTGATCAAGCTGGGACGCTTGTGGCGGATGGCATTCTCAGCAGACAAGCCGTCAACCGGTGCAGGCTCGGGCTCAAATACGTACTCGTCAGGAGGCAGCAACTCCTCATATAGTGTACCCCTGATTGGCAATCCCGAGATTTCATAAAACTCTGCCAACGAGATCGAAACCTCTCTGTCCCCCAGAAGAAAAGTGTTGGTGGGGAGATTCCATTGATTCAAGAACGCCTTAACCCACCAGACATGCGGGGACTGATAATGGAAGAGCGACGCATATATCGCCTGGTAGAGTCCGACCTTCTGCAGCCGCGTACGATGGGTGGCAAGGATATAGCGAGCCCAGAGGAGGTAGCCCGTGGGGTGTCGAGGAGTGAGCCCTATCTTATAAATCTGTCCCCATGGGTGGGCCTCACCTTGACAAATGCGTCGTCCCAGGATATCTATAGCAGGGATCGGGTGGTTCGGGATACCTGTTGTTGAAGGCTCAAGTCGTCCCGTTGGAGTCTAGTTGGGCATCTCCACAGCAAAATCCGTCCTCGGAGGGTCCATCGGCAAGAACGGGAAAGTAGGCTCTGTCGGTACTGCGCAGAGGAAACTCCGGCGACCCCGGATGATATGACTGTATCAAGATCCCCATAGAAGTAGCCTGATACTGTTCGGGTCCTGAGCCCGGATCATCGCCATCGCTTACTCGTCAGATGGTGATTGAGGAAAAGCAGCCTCCGAACGAGTAAAGGGAAAACACGGAACAGAAGCCATCGCACCTGAAATCGAATAAAAGAAGACTGTCAAAAGCAAAGCCAGCAATATATATACATGCATGACCATGAAGACAGGTTGAAGAAAGCAACATCAGACTCTTTTTATGGGACCATTGGCTACAAAACACATGGGCCCCACAGAATCAGGATGACGGCTCATTAATAATGAGACTAAGCAGTTGTAATAAGACAAAGGGGATATCCTCATTAAATAGGAAGTGGGTTTCAAGTGGCCCTGCACATCCCCTAGAAGACAAATCTACCTTGGACTCTACAACAAATCAAACGGGATCAAGGGAATTAAATTCCCACAAAAGACATCATTGCAAGCTTCTTCTTCATTGATTGATTACAGAAGGACAACCTAGGGCAAGGAGACCCTGAGAAGCCTCCATGGGAAGAACTCAGTTCTTCATAGGAATTAAATTCCTCATTAAGAAAAGGGAATTAAATTCCCAAAAACGTTTTTTCTGTGAACGGAGTTAAACTCTATGGATCATCATCTAAACCCTAAGAGATCTATTGTTGAAGGTTAAATGGTTTCATACTTTGGTTGAAAAACTTGAAGAAAAAATGGGTTCATATTCAAAAAGGATAAAAACCCTTGTGTTGGATTTAAAATCCAGGGGAATGTGAGAGTTCATCATTCATCCAAGACCATTACTTGAAGGAAAAGGAGTCTTTTGAACAGAGTTGAACTCTGAAAAGGGTGTCAAGGCAGAGAACTAAGCTCTGGAAGAAGAGAATTAAATTCTCAGAAAAAGTTCTCAAAGGAAGAAGATGAGCAAAGTGGAGGCTCTTCTGAAGGGACATGAGCATTTATAGGATGTGATGGAGACGCTTCATCTCCCCAAATCCCTAGAGGAATCCAACGGTCACAAAAAGTGACAGCGTTGCACTCACGTGCAGACACGTGAGAACAACGCTGTGGGGGAATTTGTTTCCTGATTTAAAATCAGGAAAGCTTACGAAGAAGGCATCACGTGCTAGCACGTGACCAGCAGTCATGTGTTGGCACGTGACATTTAAAAGAAGCGGCAAAGGCAGATTCAGCTCCTTGATTAAATCAAAGAAAAGGCTCCAGAAAGGGTCATGTGCTCACACGTGACCAGGGGTCACGTGTTGGCACGTGACGGCTGAGCAGCAGCCAGAGAACAGAGCGCAAAAGGAGAAGAAAGGCCCGTTCCAAGGGTCACGTGCCTACACGTGACCAAGGGTCACGTGGTCATACGTGACCGGCTTGCAAAGCCTCTCTATTTAACAGAATTAAATTCTGAAAAGTATTCAAATCTTTCCAAACGAGAATGATTATTTGGAACCGATTGGATTAAAGATTTAAAGGTGATTAAATATCACCTATTTATGGAAAAATCTTGAACTTGGAAAGATTTCCCCTTAAAATCTAACCGAAATAACAAAGGAATATTTTTGGATTTAAAATCCAATGGTGAATAAAATTCACCTAATAATCCAAAGGTCCAAATGAATGATGAATGCAAATCAAATCTCTAATGAATACAAATCAAATCTCTCAATGAAAGATTCACTAAAACTAATTGATTCTGCTCCTTCTCCTATAAATAGGAGTCAAGAGATATACATAGAGACATGGACAGATAGAGAGACATAGAGAGAGAAAGAAATAGAGCCTTGAGACTTTAGAGGAATTTGATCTTCTGCAAAAGAAAACCTTAGGTAAGAAAGGAGAGGCTTTTAAAAAGAGAATTTAATTCTCAAAGAGTTTAACTCTTATATTAAAAAGAAGAACTTAGTTCTCTCTTTAGTAGAGGATCTGCAGAGTGCACATCTCCCCATGAATTGAGAATTTAATTCTCATTGGGTTGAGATCCTGCCATGCAGATTCAAAGTATAGAGAGGGAATGGAAATTTGAGAATTTAATTCTTACAGAATTATAGGAATTTAATTCCTTTGAAATAAAATTAGGGTTTAACCCTATGTTATAGAAATTTAATTCCTTCAAAATGAACAGAACCAGGGTTTAACCCTAGTTAAGAACTTAATTCTGTCAAAATAACAGGAATTTAATTTCCTTAAGAAAGAAGAAATTAGAGTTTAACCCTATGATAGAATTCAGTTCTTCACATACATCAGGAATTTAATTCTTACAGAAGAAAAGCCGGGGTTTAACTCTATCTAAGAATATAATTCTTCAAAAAGAAAGTGGGAATTAAATTCCTCTAAAGTTATAACTAGGGTTTAACCCTATGAAGGATTTAATTCCTAAAAGATAAACAAATATGCAAAGAAGCAGGGTCACGTGCTACCACGTGACCCCTGAAAAGTTCCACAGAGAAGGGCTTTGAGGCAATGCCTCACGTGCCCCACATGACCCCTTGGCAGAAGCTCTAACAGACAAACATTTAAATGCCCATCACGTGACAGCATGTGATGCTCCAAAATATTCAATACTTTTGGCAGAATAAAATGAATTGAGGGCGCTCTCACGTGCTACCACGTGACCCCTCTTGCCTTAGTGTTTAACACTAAAGTTGAAACCTCTATATCCAGTGTTCAACACTGATTTTCTTAGTGTTTAAACACTAATTTGGAAAACTCTATTTACTGTGTTTAACACTGACTTTCTTAATGTTGAACACCAACTTGGAAAACCCTGTTTCCAGTGTTTAACACTGATATGCCTTAGTGTTAAACACTAATTTGAAATCTCCACTGCCAGTGTTTAACACTGATTTGCGTTAGTGTATAAACAATAATTTGAAAGCCCTGTTGCTGGTGTTTAACATTAACTATCTTTTAGTGTTAAACATTAACTTGTCAATCTCATTCTCAGTGTTCAACACTGATTGGTCTTTAGTGTTTAACACTAACTTTAGCCCCATTGGCTAAGTGTCTAGAGGCAAAGCCTCTCCTCTAATGGACCAACAGAAAATCAATATGCTAAACATGATTGGACTCAGCCCAAAATGGCCATAAGTCCTCAATTCAAATTCAACTGGGCTAATAGGCTCATAACATAATTAATTGGTCTTGGTCCTAAACTGGATCAAAGACTGTTTAATCTATCTTGGTTCCAGGGTACATCTCTTCACTCCTTTGATACTTGGCGTTGTAATTCCTCAACGTCTTCAAAGAGGTGACGGGTCCCTATGACCACACATTGATACAGACTGTGGGGTCCTTAAATTCACGGACTATGACGTCCTTAATCTTGACTGGGATGTCTTAAAACTAACATCGGACCGTGGGGTCCTTAAACCCATGGACTATGACGTCCTTAACCTTGATCGGAATGTCTTAAAACTAACAACGGACTATGACGTCCTCAACCTTGACCGGGATGTCTTAAAACTAATATCGGACGGTGGGGTCCTTAAACCCACGGACTATGATGTCCTTAACCTTGACCGCAGCGTTTTAAAACTAACATTGGACCGCAATGTCCGTAAACTACCTATTGACCGCAATGTCACTAAACTAAAGAACAGGGCTCCCTTAATTGCCCTATTGTTGGATCTAAACGATCCCGTTAAGTCGATCTTAGTCTAAAAACTAGGCTAACGTATCCTTAACAAACGTTTAAGTTGATCTTAATCCTCAATGAGGCTAACGTATCCTTAAACCCAAACCCCCAAACCCAAATCTAAGATAATACGGATTTGGATTAGTCCACGCCCTACGGGCGACGACATAACTCAGTCTCCGTATACAATCCACGGGCAACTAAACACAAAATAAACACACACGACACGAAGTGACCATCTGGAGAAGGAGAAAGTGGTTACCGCGATGCGGTAGCGTAATTAACTGTAGGGGCTTGCGCCTGCAGGGAAGAGCGTCTCCACAATCAGAAACCCCTCAAGCGAGGGGGAATCTGACAAAGTCTGCTATATCGGACGCATCCGTTTAAATCTTCGATACACGGTGCTATAAATCAACTTGGCATCTTCGGAGAGGTGGACGGATAGCACCAATTAGCATCTGTCCCGAATTTCAGGCAAGACGTCCCTGTCGCGCCGTCATTCGGAGGGGAATAACCCTAGTAACCGATAAGTCGTGTCGATGTAAGGCTCATAACAGGTCGAGAAACTACTGGTAACACTTACCTGTAAATCTCTATATCAGCCCTGGCCAGGGACTTCCAGTTATATCCAATCGAACACAGCACAATATCAACTCCCTATACCGGGAGAGACGAATCCCCTCCTATCGCTCATTGCCTCCATGTGATTCAGGACTGTACCCAAAAGCCACCGTTTTTGTAAATCCCCGTTACCATCCTAATGAAATTTTTTCCTATTTTTCTAAATCCCAAAGATTTACTTTTCCTCGTACATTTTAGTGTCGAAGGTGGTTGCTTGAATCCCAATGTTTATATTTTTCCTTAACTCTAAAAGTCAAAACCCAGAATTTAAAACCAAAAGCTAAAGCAAATAAAACCAATTTAATTTAACCCTTATTTTTCCCCCTAAACCCTCAGCCCAAAATTTTCTTTTAACTAATATAAAATTTTCCCCAGCCCGTTTTCCTTATCTTAGCCCACACAAAATTTTCCCCCAAATAATTTCTCTAATCTTTTCTCCCTCGGCCTGTTTTTTTCCCTCAGCCCAGATCTCAAATTTTTTAAATAATTTTTCAATTATTTTATAGCCCGGCCCACTCCCTTTAACCCATGCCCGCCTCCTCTTACCCGACCCGGTCCACTCCTGTTCATCTTCTTTGAATCCCCAACGGTAACATCCCCCTTTACGCGCACGATCCCATTTCCTCGCCGTGACTCGCGCCCACGCTCCCGCCCTGCTCCTGCCGTTATAACCGCGATGCACGCACCCCCTCGTCTCCAACTCCTCTCGTCACTCTCCCTCTCCAACTCACTCTTCATCTCTCTCTTTACATTCACCGAGCCCCCAAACTCGAGCACCCACTACACCTCTTAACTCCCCTCGACCTCCGACGACGACAACTCCTCAGCGATCCCTCACGTCTCCTCCACCAACCTCCTCCCTCCACGACTCCACCTTCATCAACCCGAACCCCCCTGCACGCCCACTCCCCTGCACGCCCACTCCCCTGCACACAACCTCCACTACCGAGCTCGGCCACCTAGCACCCTCGACGCCGGCGAACTCCCCATCACATCGCCGACCACCCTACACCCTCCTCGTCGTCAGTGTCTCCTCCACCTCCTCTCAAAAGTCCCCACTGCTCTCTCTCTCTCTCTCTCACCAAAAACCCATTTCTCCCTCGTACTGTGAGCATCACCGTGCACGTGCCGGAGCGACGCCATCGACCGTCACCAACCCCAGTACACTCACAGAGGATCATCAAGCACCCCTCAACCTCCAGTGACTGTGCAACGACTCCGGACAACCCCGACGCAAAATCCGCATATCGATCCAAGCTCGCGCGAATCGGTTCCACGGCGTACATCACGCGTTCATGACGCCGTTGCTGCCTTGCGACCCCGAGACGTTTCCAGGCAAGTGGTTACTTGCTTCATGCTAAAATAATAGTAGTACAACCCTAAATTATCTGGTTTACGAATTTACCGATTTCCGATACATAATGTGACCTATGTGTTCGATACTAAATCCCAATGGAAATAATAGTTTATTTTGACGGAAACTGATAATTTCTGTTGGCCCATTTGATGATAAATATCGTGTATGAATCTCGCTGGAAAATACGATTGTTAGAGACAAAAATTGATACCCCCAAATATGCCGTTAAAACTAATATTTTCTCGTATCTGAAAATGAATAAAATCACCATAAATTATATACATACTGGAACGATATGTTCAAGGGCTTAAATCGAATCCGACTCGACGAACTTTAATCCTATGTAGAATTTCAATGATTTCTGTTCTGTAACCGTGATGATAATTGGATCGTAATGCGACTCTGGACTGCAGTCCAGAGCGTTTCTGATTATTGTGTTCTGTCCCAAGACCTGTGCCACTGTGTTTCCTGAAATCGTATGTTACGGAACTTTACAGTAGATTAGAGATAATTCTGTTAGCTAAACAAAAAAAGTGGTTCCATTCCGTTTCATCGCCGTTTGCTATTTTAAACTGTATTTAAAAGGGCAGAACGTATAACTGTCCAGAACAGATTCAGAAATGACATACTGAGGTTAAGCTGTGTATAACTTTCAACGTACAGATGCGATTGAAGATCCGTCTATTGCGTTGAATACTCTATTGAAAACTCTAGATTTCATTCAACTGTAACATCGCTAAATTCTGAGCCCAACTGGGTGCAATTCGTGTCGCGAAACGGACATTCAGTTCTGAAACTGAATTTCCAGCCGCGAGCACTTAAAATGAAACAGCTGTATCTTGAAAACCGGAATCCCGATTGAACTGAACCAAATTTTGATGAATTGCTAACTGAGTGTTCTATTTATCTTACTTGTATCATTTTTGCTGAATTCTGAACATATTGATTTATGCAAATTATTTTAGTTAATGACATGCATGTTGATTCATAACATACAGAGTTTATTGGTAGCATACAATACATATATCATACCCTTGCTATATACTCAGTGTTAGTGCGTGTGGACATTGCATTATCGTGCGTGATAGATGTTGGTTTAGGAGTGACGAGTACACCAATGGAAAGTGAATATTCGTGACAGTGATTGATACAGTGAACAGTGATGAAACCGTGCCATTGGTACACTTGTACACAACTAGATCAAGATCATAAATAGTGTAAATCTGGGGAAAAAGAGGAAATCAAAGTGGAAAGAGTATCGTATTTAGCGGGACCGTGTTTAGAGGATGATCATTCGAACCGTGATACTGATACGTGTAGGGTAGGATCTAGCGAGCCGGCTGACAGGGTTATGTCCCGGTCATGTGGGCCGTTGTCTCGGGTATGTACGAGACTCCTGTTAAACATGATTCTCCTTCCACTATGTGATTTCAAACATGACCTAGAGACCGATGGGGACACATAACATATTCTGCATCATATAGTGACATAGTGATTACTTGCATTGTTCTTACACCAGTATTACCTCATATACCTGTTTCATCTTATTATAATAATATTGTTATTGTGTCGCTCTGACGACCTGAGTATGCATGCTCAGATCCCGCGGGAGGACCAGCACAGAAGACGGATCTACCCTTCGAATTCACAGAGATATAGTTTGGTGTACTTCCTATCTTTACTGCTTTCCATAAAAGTGATCGTGAGTTTGACTTTGGTTAGTATTTATTCTTGTTATCTGTAATGTGTGAACAATGGAATATTAATGTAATAAATTAGTGATGTGATTCCTTTAATACTGTGCTTTATTTACTGATTACCATGTAATACTAGAAGCCGAAGTGTGACTACGACAGGATGATTCCTAGACCGTAGGAGTATGGCTGGCCTAATCATCCCTCGTTTTCCGTATTTTGGGAAGCGGGGCATGACGGTTTTGCACGCCCTCTTGGACGTGGTAAGGTGGAAATCAAAGTACAGTGGGAATCACACAAGACTCTATGACGATCTCGGGTCTACAGACTACCCTGTACCAGTGTCACCAGAGAACTGCCATCTGACGTGTGGTATATCACCATCTGGGAGTTCTCGGCGAGTCCGTCCAGTGTACCCAGTCTCCACTGAGCACCCGCATACCATCCTTGATATCCAACTCCGATGGATATGGGATCATCTATCGCCCATCATAAGGGTCAAGATGTGTATACGCTAGTCTACTCTGGTGTATCGATGCCCTGTCTCGATATACCCTTGACTAGGAACAGTTATAGGATGTACTCATCGACTACCATGGCCCCACTAGTATGATCTCATCATAGTCCCAGTAGTCGAGTACAGATCCTAGGGGCTTTATCAACATGTGAGAGTAAGACAGTAAACCAGTACAAGTCAACATGTTAAGATAAAGTGAAACCAAATAGCATACTATCATGACGAGCAAGAAAGTCCTCTCTATATATATCCAAGCATCCATCATAATATACATCATATGTACAACAATGGCCTCTAGGGCATCTACATAACTAACACAAATCTCTTGACCAACTTGATCGTCGGAGGGTCCATGGTGGTACAACCACCCCGGGACTTCCTTGCAGGTAGCTCGGGCTCACTCCAAACCAAGCCCACTGAGATCCACACGCTTCAGGAGACAACCCTTAAATCCAATCTCAGCCATTCATCAACGCTTGCGACAGGTCAACGGAAGACAGTATCTGAAGGAGATCCAGACCTCCATCACCATGAAATGATATATGCATCTTAAACAAACATTTTATAATTCTTATGTTGGAAAAAAAACATATTTGATATAGAAATGTAGATCACGAGACAGATCCGTTGTTGCGAGAGGCACGCTGCTTATAAGGTTTCATCTTGCTAACGACCATGGGAGTAAAAAGTTAATCGGTATCCTGCACGTGCGATGCACATGTTCAAATAAAAATTATGTTTATTTTTTTTTAATCTGAATTCAAAAAAAATTAAAGCGGGTTAAAACTGGCACAATGATTTTAGTAGTTATTTAAGATCGATAGAGATGATTTTATAATTATGGCTAATTCTATTAATGATTGTATTTATTAAATATTTGTTGCAGGAAATTCTACATTTAATACTTTTACTGCTGCTTAGACCATCAAATTGAAATCAATTTGGGACCCTCAAGTTTTGTAGTTATAATAGCAGAGATAATGGGCCTGGCATAAGATTAGCATCTCGGTGCGCTGGTATTTATCTTTAAGGAACCTCTTTGACACCGTTTTTTGCATGTTGTTTCTCAAATGCAGAAGGCGCCGAACATATACCAAAGTTTCGTACGTCTCCATGACAGGAAGGTTCGCTTGTTAAATCCGTACGCATTGAATCGTGTAATACATGACTTTAAATCAGGAGGTTTGAAACACGTGCGCCGGCTTATTTTAGATTACCTATGCCAACAATACCAACCGGAGGTGGTCTCTTGGATGGGTCTTGAGAGAGCGTGAAGAAAAAAAAGATTTGCACGAATCTCAAAGTCTATCCAAGAGCTTGCAAGGGCTTATGGAGAAATTTTCTTTTGATTAATAAAATTTTCTTTGATATCAAAACGAAGGCAAATCACCCCGGGTTTCATTAGAAATTTTTAAAGAAACTACAAATAAAGGTTTAAAACAAAAGGAAGCAAAAACATAGTTTGGGAACATCAATACATAAACACGATACCGATCTATCTCATCAAACATCCACTAGGTTCATACATGGATGATAGCAGTCGAGAACATTTTCTCTTGCACTAAGTTTTTCCCTGTTAAATTGGATTGGATTGTGGATAAATTTAGTTCTTTGGTTTGCATTTTTTGGTTGATTGTTTGGAAAAGAAACATATATGTAAGGTGAATGCATAGACACCGCAAGAGAAATCGCATAGATTTTGCAGGAAAGTAAACAGACTAAAATCGTGATAGATATTGTGGTCATCTAGATATTTATTGCATTTTAAGTCGTTAAAAATTGCAGGTAAGTCGGCATACATGCATTCAAGAATAAAACCTGGACATTATACCTGTCCCTATTAGATGTGCGTATGACATGAGCTCATCCTAATTAATTGAGTGGGCAAAGCCGTGAAGGATTTTTTTGACATGAAAAAAAGACTCAGATTCTTTTGACATGGGAAATGGGCCGGGTTTTATCAACCATTGCATGGAACGTCCATGGCATTTTTTTGACACGGGGGCATGTAAGGTACCAAGCGGTCCTCATCTCTCTCCAAGATTTATCACATTCATTAATGTCCGTAGCATTATGCTCACATCCTTATTTGACATGGATATAGAGACACGTGAATTCTATATTCCATTTTGAATTTTAAATTTTTGGGAATCGGCATGCAAGGGGAACCCTATACACATAACGCATCCATGCACGCATCATCTACAAGTACACAACACACGCGTATTGAATTTGCCCCGAAAACGTTAAAATGTTGACATTTTCCTTTCAGGCATCGAACCCCTCACTTTCATAAGGAAGATGAGTGTCATTGTTCTATATTCGAATTATACCTAGGCATGTATAGGTGAAGAATCAAAAGCTCTCGCTTTCCAAGCCCACACCTTTACAACCATTCCATGGGCATGGAGTCTATCTTGATTTTTGGGTCCCACTTCTTCGATTAACATATGTGATATTAATCAATTTTAAAAGTTAGCTCATAAAACACTGCTATAAAGCTTTTTTTGCTCCAAATTAAGGACTACTTGGTACCTAATATACCCCCAAACCAAAATTGCAAATTTAGGTGGCATCCGATGCCTTATTTTGTATATATTTATCAACTTGCCTCAAAATTTATGTGCCCCCTTCAATAAATAATACCAATATTTTTTGCATGTGCGATGCACGTGTGTATAATTTAAGCAACACATATACTAAAGGTGTGAAACTTTTTATCCTGGACATTACATGGAAATTTCTAAGAATATCTATGGTTTTTCTAAATTTAAATTAAATAAGTGTGGTTAGTTGTAATTTTAGAATTGAAAATTTTATTAGTTATACAAAATAAAAAAGATATAAGGACTTATATATAAATTTGTAAGGCATATATAGTTTTGGGCTTTTGAGAATGCGTAAGGAATGAGAGAGAGAAAGAGAGTTGTTAACTTCTCATTTTCTTATTTTGTCTTTTCTGATGGATGAGACGGACATCTTTGGCTATTGGTTTTGTCATTTTTCCTATTTTTTTGGTGATTAATAACATCATATAATCACTTCTAGTCATATTAGTAAAGATATTCTTTCTATTTTTGAAATTAGTCTTTATGCTCATGCTATAACAGGATTGAAATATTTTATTATTTACATCCAATGCGACCATGCATCTGTGTGGAAAAAGGGTTTTACTTAAGGTCCCCCCTTAAACTAAGATATTTTCCTGACTCCTCCTAATGGGAATATTTACCTCACGTCCCTCCTAATTCTTTAGTCTTCCCAAAACTCCATTGTTGTTCTCATTACCCCCTCAACGTTCTCAGTCGGTATCAACTCGAGAATTACCTCAATATTTCTAATCTCTCTCTGCACTCCCACCATCGCTCTTCTCTCTCAAACCTATAGTCTATATCATCATGCATGGCTCGGATCTTCAAGAAGAAGGCATGGACAACAAGATCATAAGATCTGAAGGTAAGCAAGTCTCCACTCCCTACTATAATTGTAAGGTTTCTTTTCATTCTTTTGAAAATTTCGAGAACTCTTACACTCTAAGGTTTTGATTTGGTGTTTAGCATGTTTTTTCCCGTCAAGTTAGCAATTTTTCTTAATTATAGGGTTAAGTTTAAGGTTTTGAATTGTTATTGAATGCGTTGATAAAGCTTTGATTTTTGCTTCTTTTTTCACCAATTTTAGGATGGTTACGAATGTTGTAGGGATGGGGAGCTCGAAGAGGAATTCATGGTGAATCCGTTAAAATCATCTCGATTTCTCGAACCTTAAATTTCAATTTGGGAAAGAAAACTCAATTTAAAATCCTAAAATTGTATTTGGGGGCGAACCGGGATGATGTGGTTTCTAATAGTGAGGAAGGTTGGATGAGCAATTTAAGTGATTAGGGGGACGTGGGGTTAAAAAAACCTTTTGGATAAGAAAGCAGAACTTAATGAATTCGGCTATGCATATATTTTTATTTTTTTAATCAAAACATAAGTTTAAACCCCAAGTTTCAGTAAATAAAAGTTTTCGCTAAACTACACATAAAAAGCAGATGAAAAGAAAGGAAATAACCTCTACATATCCAAATTACGATGACAAACCCCTCGCCAAAAAACAAGAAAATAACCCTACCCATCCCATACAACATCCTGGGTCACTGATCCTGTGGCACAATATCATCCTCTTGTCCGGACAACACAGCTATATCCGAGCCTCTGTATCATCCCGCGAGGCCTCGATAGTCTGATCATGTATGAAGACTATAACTTTCTTGCTGAAGCTATACTATTCAAGAAAGCAAGTGAATTTGATAGCTGTTTTTTCCTTCTCATGAACTGGCCTGAAAGCCTAACACACACATACAACACACCCACGGATTTGTCCCGAAATTGTTAAACAGGGAAAGTGTTATACTAACCGAGCTTTTTAAAATGATCATAAAATGGATTGATACGTCCCCCCACCCCACCAACCTAAAGAAAAATGTTAAGTCATAAAGAAGCCTTAATGCCTTATTCATACGAGCGGAGCGAAAATTCCGACCAACTGAACAATCCCCCCACCCAATAGTTCAAAAGATTATCAGGAAATCATTGTGCACCAAAAATAACTTCAGTATGGTGGGATTAATCACGTAGGTTTTTCTTTGTTTAGAGGAGGCACATTCAACACGTTCTACCGATAACTCGAACTAAACAATTCATATAATCTAAAGAAGGCAACAAATTTTAAAATGATTTAATCTTAGAAGGCGAATGTTTTTTTGTTTTTTTAAAAAGAACATTGGACTTCATGCAATTCATGCATTTTTTTTTGTTTTGAAAGAAAAATTAGTCAACTAGACAGAATCAATATGACTCATAGCCAATGGTAAAGAGATTCCAATTTCGGGACTTGGTAATCTTTCGTGGGAGAGGTGAAAACCAAACCAACTAAACTACCATTAATATAGAGCAATATAATATATATATATATATATATATATATATATATATATATATATATATATATACACTAGACTTTGACCCCACGCGTAACGCATGAGATCAAATATGTATATTTATAGACGAATATTAATTTTAGCTGTGTTAGTCATTTCAGTTATTTTGATACAAATATTTTTTTATAGATAAATCCGTACATTATACAAAGTTATTACAATTATCATGTAAACAATGCAGAATAAAAGGAAGTACATAACTATCTTTTTTATAAGAAATTTTATATAACCTAGATCTTAGTTTACATAGAGTTACTGCAACTTAACATATGTAAGCAACGCAAGATAAAAAAAAAAGAACATAATTGTTTTCTTTATAAGAAATATCATATGACAACGTAGATCTTTGTTTAGTATTTCACGATTGCACAGAAGCTTTTGGAGTTTTTTTAACATCAGAACCATATACTTTGTGGCTTGTAAGCAGATACCAATTAAACAATCGTGTTAGCTATATGAATACCATGCTTTGGTGTTTTTTTTATTTAAAATTCTCAAATAAAAATGTTAAGTTTGTATTGCGCATTGTGGTTATGAACCAATGCAAAAAAGAAAAATTATGTCAATACTTCAGGTTAAAACAAATTATTTTTCCATCAATCTGCTACCCAGTAAATTTTTAAATAACAATCATTATTTGAATCGTGAAATTTTAACGTTAGCTTTAAAGCAAGTATAGTTTGTATAAGCAAATGTAAAGTAATTATTGTTCAGTTAAAAATAAAAGAAAATAAAGATTAAAATTTTAAAATCAAAGCTCCAACTTTCATAGAAAATGTTAGAGTTTTCTCCAAAAATCTAAAATAAACAAAACAAAATATAATCCATCAATTAGATATCAATTGAGCATAAAAATAAAAATAGTACAATATCAATATTTTCGAAAGATCTTAAGAAGACCAAAACATGTTGTACGGGATGACAAACAATTGGAAATTTGCTACATAACAAGATAATTGAGCTGCAGTTTACACAGATTCAAATAAAAATGCAAAGAAAAAAATTTTATTCACACTTATATCTAATATTTCTTTTTCATATAAAATAAGTATCATATTTTTGTCCCGTAAAATAAAAAACATTTCTCCATGAGCAATTTAGTTCAAACCTTTAGCCATGGAAAAATATATTAAATTCGTGGTTCATCAATTTCTATAACTTAATAATCACATGCTATACAACTGATCAGTTTGGCTAACCATACGATTTCTTATTAATTTATATACAGTACTCCTAAAAGCAAACCATTGAGGTTTTTCGCGGTCTTTTGATACCAACAGATTATTCATACCACCAAACTTTGGTCCCCCAGCATATTTAAATCCAGTATCAAATCTTCTTTTCATATATATTTAGCATCTTTCAATAAAAAAACCTTACCATATATTTTTTAAGTTTTCATCATATAATATATAATATGCTACTTTAAGTTTTATGAAATTATAGTATTTGATATATATACTCTCTATAATATATGAAAAAGATTTTATTTCAAAATTATATATGGATTTTATTAAAAAAGTTGATTTGATCAAATTTTTATAACCATCCTAAAAGCAATTTTAAAAAGAGAATAATGGAGGAAAAGTGTCATAGGAGGGAATTTCCTCCTTTTCTCTCCTATGCGTCGAAAAAATACATCATATTTTTCGACGACTGGCACCCATCATCACCATCTTTATCATGTAAGATGTGGATACACCAAATTTCATGTGATTCCATCACTTTTTCACCGTTGATTTAGTGGGTGAAAAATTAACGGTTTACCGACAATAGAACTTTTTACACTTCTAATTCAACTGTGCAAAAGTGATGGAAAAATGTGAAATTTGATGTATCCACATCTTACTTGATAAAGATGATGATGGGTGCTGATCCTCGAAAAAACCATGAAGAATATAGATATTTGACAACACCTAACGAAAACCTCTTTTCTTCATTATTCTCTTTTAAAAAATCAGTTAATACATATAGGGAGAATTATGATAAAAACTGATTTTTTTAAATAAAAGATGCTAAATATATAAAAAAGATTATAAAAAAATTTGATTTCCATCTAACTTAACTCAGCAAATTATGATAAAAACTTAAAAAATGCATGACCAAAAAGCAAATTTAAAAAATTAGTTAATATATATACCACCAAATCCAGGTCCTCTGGCATATTTAAATCCAACACGATATCTTTATATATATATATATATATATATTCAGTATCTTTTATTGAAAAAAATCTTAAGGCTTGTTAGTCAATTGGGAATTTTCGATAAAAATAGAATTTTTGAAACTAGAATATTTTCGTAGAACTTTTATGAAACTAGGACATTTTTTATAGAATTCAAGAACTATTAGAACTAAACTTGTACTGAATATTAAAACTATATTAGGTTATTTTATTTTTATTGGTGCAATCAAAATTATAGATAATTAGAAAATATTTATTGTTTCTAAATGGTTTATAAGATCAAAAATTATTTTACCGTTTTAATTGTAGAAAATGAAATTTCTGTATACTGATAAAACATAATTAAATCTATTTTTCTTTCAGTTTGATCAAATTAAGGTTAGATACATGTTTAATAATTTTTATATTTTCTGATTAATTTTAGAGGTCTTTAAATTAGATGGATTTAAAAAAAATCGAGAAGATTTGTGTTGAATCAATTGGATTTGGTCGATAAAAAAGAGGGACAAAAAAGATCTGAAAGCTTACGGTAAGAAAATGGAGGAGGAGGAGAGGGGGAAGGGGGAGAGAGAGGGGAAGGGCAAAGTGAATGGACACTTGGGTTTGGTGGTTGTGATTTTTAATTTTTGTTCTATTCAAATCAATGGGATAATTTTGAATGGTGAAACATTCATTTTGTATATAAAAAAGTTCCAGATGGAACTTATTTTTCTTTTAGTTTCGATTCCGGTTACATTCATGACTAACATCAAATTTAGAAATTTAAGTTCCAGTTCTAATTGACCGATACTAACTAATATATTATCCCGATATGTTCCAGTTGTAACTCTTTGTTCCAATTGACGGACCCCCTTAAAGCAAATTAAAAAAATTAGTCAATATATATACCACCAAATTCTGGTTCCCCAGCATATTCAAATACAGTATCATATCTTTTTTTATATATATATTCAGCATCTTTTCTTTAAAAAAATCTTTTCATATCTTTTTTTTTTATCATAATTTGCTAATTTAAGTTATATGGAAATCAAATTATATATATATGTGTATGTATAGAGAGAGAATAATGAAGGAAAGAGGCTATAGGAGGGAATTTCCTCCTATGGCGTTGAAAAAATACAACCTCCACCATTTTTTCCGACGATCGGCATCCATCATCATCGTTATCATCTAAGATGTGCATACACCAAATTTCATGTAATTCCACTACTTTTTCACCGTTGAATTAGCAATGTAAAAAGTTCTATTGTCGGTAAACCATTAATTTTGCACCAACTAAATCAACGGTGAAAAAATGGTATAATCACATGAAATTTGGTGTATCCACATCTTAGATGATAAAGATGGAGGTGACATATACCGATCGTCGAGAAAAATCATAGAGGATGCATTTTTCCGACGCCATAGGAGGAAATTCCCTCCTATGGCACATTTTCTTCATTAATCTCATATATATATATATTTAGACTCTCTCTATAGTATATGAAAATGATTTTATTCCAAAATTATATTTGGATTTTTATAAAAAATGTTGATTTGATCAAATTTTTATAACCATCCTAAAAGCAATTTTAAAAAATTAGTTAATATATATAGAGAGAATTATCATAAAAACTTATAAAAAGATAAGAAAAGATTAATTTACTAATATAAGTTTTATGGAAATCAAATTTGATATATATAGACTTTCCCTATAGTATATGAAAAAGATTTTATTCCAAAATTATATTTGGATTTTATATATAAAAAAAGTTGATTAGATCAAGTTTTTATAACCATTCTAAAAGCAATTTAAAAAAAATTAGTTTATATATATATATATATATATATATATATATATATATATATAGAGAGAGAGAGAGAGAGAGAGAGAGAGAGAGAGAGAGAATTATCATAAAAACTTTCAAAAAGATACAAAAAGATTTTTTTGATAAAAGATGCTAAATATATGAAACAAGATTAAAAAAATTTGATTGCCATAAAACATAAATTAGCAAATTATGATGAAAACTTAAAAACAGATATGACCTAAAAGCAAATTTAAAAAATTAGTTAATATATATAGACCCTCTCTATTTTATATAAAAGAAGATTTTTTTAATAAAAGATGCTGTGTGTGTATAAAGATTAAAATTTTTGATTTCCATAAAACTTAAATTAGCAAATTATGATAAAAGCTTAAAAAAAATACGACCTAAAAGAAACTTTAAAAAATTAGTTAATATATATAAACTCTCTTTATAGTATATTAAAAGGATTTTATGCCATGATTATATTATGACTTTATAAAAATAAAGCTGATTTGATTTTATATAACAAATCTCTTACTATAGATTGGTTAATATACAGAGAGATAATTATACTTGTGTAGCAACGCAAAAATTACAAAAAATTTCATACCACCAAATCCTAATCTCTCTAGCACATTAAAATTTAGTCGAGGATTGAGAAAGAAATGCTAGAATCAATAGATGCTTTGAGGAGACAAGCAATAAGATCAGATATCAAGTTGCCAAGCAGCAGCAGCAGGTAGCAAAGTTCCCCATTTTTTCATCTATAGCATCAATAAATTTAGAAAATTTGAAGTGAGTTTATAAGAAGTTCAATAATAATTAACAAATTTTTGAAGTTATATCAAAGTAAGAGTATGCATAGAAAAAATACTTTTTAAAAATTACTTTTTACCTATTTTTTTGACTAATTTTTTTATGAATTAAAATTACCAAACTATATATTGAACATTAAGTTATACTAATGATTTTTCAAAACAAAAGGATTTTCTTAACAATGATCCTGTTTCAAAACATTTATTAATAGCAAAAGTGTTGATTTCGAGTTGTGAGATAAGGGAGATTGATGGTCAGGCTAGGTTTGTAGACAACCTTCATCTTGCTTCAGGTGAGATTCTTTTTCCTCGATTTGGATAGGAAGCAAGAAATCATTTTTTCTAATATATATTAATACATTATGTAGAAGCCGTCAATGTCCTCAAGAGAAATGCACGTAATAAAGAGCGATATGTGAATATGACATTTGAAGAGAAGCACTTCTTGCAAAAAGAAAGAAATACTATCGTGACAATAAATCAAAGAATGATACTTTGTTAGAAAATTTGGCAAGATCGAACTTGCTATCCCGATCAATAGCATGAGTATTGTCAAGGAGCGTAAGGATAAAGGGACGAGGGTCAATTCTCTTCCAGATCCAGCCAGTGGGATCCGGTGCTTCTGCTTCGATGAGTGGTCTTTCTCGAGTGGAGATTCCTACGAATGAGATTTCTTCCTACCCGAGCATCTCTTCCTTTTCACCTTGCATTGAAGTCTTACGAGTCCGTGGACACTATTTTTAATACGGACAACGATCACAATGCCGAACTTGAACAACATTCTGAACAAGGTACACAGTTAAATATAAATAATCATGTATAATGTTGGGATATTTTCTAGTCTTAAATTTGTACCGCAAGTGCATGGTTTATCGTTCATAGCACTTGTGGGTCGATCCGTAGAGAGGATGGTAATTTTAGTTAGATTGAACGAATTAAAAAGGATAACTTGAATTGAAATAATTAACATAATAAATTAAATGCAATAATTAAGAAAATAAATTGCAAAGATTAAAAAAATAATTAAATAAAGTAAAAGCAAGTTTGATAAAAATATGAAATAACAAAAACCTAGGGTTTTCAAATCCATTAAACATAATCATGGTGTTATTAAATAAAAACGTTTTCTTTATTTTGATTCCACCTCTACAACGAATATCCAATTAAAAAAAAAGATATGTATTATAAAAATTAATTTCTAATAAATTAAGAATTAAGTTGATCTAAATCTTCCACTATGTAAACCTAATATTTGTCAAGTAATGATCTACTTAGATTTATCGACTAGTCAAAATTAATCATAATTAACTAGATCAACTATAAACAATAAAAATATAAATTTTACTTTCCCTAAATAAATTTCATGGTTGACAATGTAGGGTTCCTATCGACGGCAGCAAGGTTTCGGGAGGCATCGTCCATACCATTTTAAATTTTTTGCCGTTTCAAGGAACTCTAAACTAGAATCGTTAATTAGAATATAATACGGAAACAAAAGTAAACCTTTTTACTTCTAAGTGAAATAGAAATACAACCTTTGTAGATCGATCATTCACTTCTAAAGCTCCTTGTAGTAGTCCCTTCGCTGCGATCGTTGAACTCCCGGACTCTTACATGTACACACAAGTGAGAAAAGAATGCTTAAGTGAGCTAATATTAGTTAATGTAAATTAGTATATCAAATATACAATTATACATTAAATTATTAAATCAACACTTGATTTAATAATCCGGTTATATCACATATAACCGACTAACACTAAATGTACCATCTTATCAAATCAACACTTGATTCGATAACCCGGCTATATCACATATAACCGACCGATACAAAATTCGCGAGAATAGAATACGGTATCTCATACACGCATTATTCTCGGTCCCGCACATATCACATATGTGCTCCTATTTCGTTTTGCCTGAGCCAGTAAAACCTCTATGTAGGACTCTAAAGACTCGTCAATACGTCGGCAGTAGGTGATGATCACATCAAGCACCCACAAGTCGTCAGCGGTACTAGCTGGACGTAACGGCTACCTGGGTATTGAGCGATCAGAAGATCAGCAAGCAAGCCCGCTCCAACTCCTGCAAAAGCCTGACAGTAACACTACCGTACAGTCCGGTTTCCTCGTCTGATATGTCGCATATCAAGTCTAGGGGTGGTAAACGTCAGACCCCGATAACCGATAAGTCATGCCGATATGAGGCTCATAACGGGTCGAGAAACTACTGAAAACTCTTACCAGTAAATCTCTAAATCAGCCCTGGCCAGGGACTTCCCTGTTATGGCCAATCGAGCACAGCGCAACATCAACTCCCAATACCGGGAGAGACGAAACCCCTCCTATCGCTCATTGCTTCCATGTGACTCGAGACTGTACCCAAAAACAACCGTTTTGCATGCCCTCTTATACGTGGTAAGGTGGAAATCAAAGCACAGTGGGAATCATACAAGACTCTATGACGATCTCGGGTCTACAGACTAACATGTACAAGTGTCACCAGAGAATTGCCATCTGACGTGAGGTATAATACCATCTGGGAGTTCTCGGAGAGTCCGTCTAGTGTACCCAGTCTCCACTGAGCACCCGTATACCATCTCTGATGTCAAACACCAATGGATATGGGATCATCCATCGCCCGTCTCATGGGTCGAGAAGCGTATACGCTAGTTTACTCTGGTATATCGATGCCCTGTCTCGATACACCGACGACTAGGAACATTAAAGGATGAACTTATGAACTACCATGGCCCCACTAGTATGATCTGCATCATAATCCTGGTAGTCAAGTACACATCCTAAGGGCTTTACCAACATGTAACCATAATACAGTATCAAGAGACAGGTGTACATGTTAAGATAAAGAGAAACCAGATGGCATACTATCATCTCGAGCAAGAAAATCCTCTCTATATATGTCCAAGCATCCAATATAATATACATCATATGTACAATATTGGCCTCTAGGGCATACATACAACTAACAATCTCCCACTTGCACTAGGGCCAGCTGCTGTAGTATCGCATACCAAGTATCTCGAAGAGTCTCTCGAACTGTATCTGGGGAATGGCCTTCGTGAGTGGATCCGCTGTGTTGATTTTTGTGTCAACTCTCCTGACCTCGATCTCCCGGCGATCAACAATCTCTCGGATCAGGTGATACCGCCTCAGAATATGCCTGGATCGCTGATGAGACCTGGGTTCGTTGGCCAAAGCCACCGCTCCATTGTTATCACAATACAAAGGTATTGGATACTCAATGGATGGAACCACTCCAAGTTCGGTTATGAACTTCTTGATCCAGACAACTTCTTTGGCACCATCGTTGGCAGCGATGTATTCAGTCTCCATCGTCGAGTCTGCCACAGTTTCCTGCTTGGAACTCTTCCAGCATACCGCCCTTCCATTGAGGGTAAAGTCAAATCCTGAGTGCGACTTAGAGTCGTCCTTATCACTCTGGAAGCTCGAATCGGTAAAAAACTCCACTTGGAGTTCTCCATTACCATACACCAAGAGCATCTCTTTAGTCCTTTGTATGTACTTGAGAATGCTCTTCACAGCTGTCTAGTGACTCTCTTCAGGATCTGCTTGATACCTACTCACTACAATTAGTGAGTATGCTATATCGGGTCTGGTACATAGCATCGTATACATGATGGAGCCTACTATCGAAGCATAGGGTATCTCTTGCATGCGAGCTCTCTCTAAATCAGTCTTGGGAGACATCTCTTTGGAGAGAGTGAGCCCAGAGATCGTGGATAAAAACCCACGCTTGGATTCTTCCATACTAAACCTCTTTAGTATGGTGTCAATGTACCTGGATTGGGACAATCCCAGTATCCATTTAGATCTATCTCTATAGATCTTAATCCCCAAGATGTAGAAGGCATCCCTTAGATCTTTCATTGAGAATTTTTGTGATAAGAAGAGCTTGACCGATTGCAGCATAGGAATGTCATTTCCTATCAAGAGTATGTCGTCCACGTACAATACGAGGAAGACAACCTTACTCTCTGTCACCTTCTTGTATATACAAGGTTCATCTTCGTTTTTGACGAAATAAAACTCTTTGATAACGACATCAAAGCAGATGTTCCAACTCCGTGATACTTGCTTTAATCCATAAATGGATTTAAGCAGCTTGCACACCTTTCCGCTGCTCCCACTAGCTACGAAGCCCTCTGGCTGAGTCATGCACACGCTCTCTTCTAAATCTCCATTTAGAAAGGCGGTCTTAACATCCATTTGCCAGATTTCGTAGTCATGATATGCAGCGATGGCAAGCATGATTCGAATGGATTTAAGCATAGCCACTGGAGAAAAGGTTTCTTCATAATCCACACCTGGTCGTTGACGAAAACCCTTTGCAACAAATCTAGTTTTGAAAGTCTCCACTTTCCCATCTACACCAAGTTTTTTCTTGAAGATCCACTTGCTCCCAATGGGTTTTACCCCTTCAGGAGCATCTTCCAAAGTCCATACTTTGTTGGTGTACATGGATTCCATCTCGGACCGCATTGCATCCAGCCATTTCACCGAGTCACCACTCGTGATGGCCTGCTCGAAGCTAGTTGGGTCATCATCCTCCATGATGCAATCCTCGCTCCCACCATCCATGAGAAAAACATAGTATCTCTCAGGTGGGTGAGGAACCCTACTAGATCGGCGGAGAGGCTGAGGTTCGTTGGGAACTACCGAATCCTCTGGTTCCACCAAATCTTCAGTTGTAGTTTGTACTGCTGGAACTTCTTCCAGCTCTACCTCTTTGTCACTAATTTCTTTTACAAGAAATTCCTTTTCTAAAAAGGTGGCATATTGAGAAAGAAACACTTTTTGTTCCTTAGCGTGGTAGAAAATATTTCCTTGTGAATTCTTTGGATATCCCACAAACTTGCAAAGAACTGATCGTGCCTCGAGTTTGTCCGGATTTTTCCTTTTGACATAGGCCGGACAACCTCATATCTTAACTCGTTTAAAATATGGTCTCTTTCCACTCCATATCTCATATGGTGTAGTAGGCACTGATTTAGATGGAACTTGATTCAATAGGTATGCAGCTGTCATAAGCGCATAGCCCCAGAAGGAAACAGGTAACTCAGCTGTGCTCATCATAGAGCGCACCATATCTAATAGGGTGCGGTTCCTCCGTTCCGATACACCGTTGTGCTGTGGTGTATATGGAGGAGTTAGCTGAGAGTGAATCCTATTCTCTATTAGGAAGTACAGGAATTCATTGCTCAAGTATTCACCTCCTCGATCTGATCGAAGGATTTTAATACTTTTCCCGGTTTGGTTCTTGACTTCTTGTTTATATTCTCTAAATTTCTCAAAACTTTCAGACTTGTGTTTTATCAAGAACACATGTCCGTATCTTGAGAGATCGTCAGTGAATGTAATGAAGTACGAAGAACCATCCCTGGCATATGTAGATATGGGACCGCATACATCACTATGTACCAGTCCCAAGAGTTCTGTAACTCTTTCTCTGTGTCCCGTAAACGGAGTTTTGGTCATTTTGCCTTTGAGACATGAATGACAAGTGTCATAAGATGAGAATTCGAACGGATTCAAATATCCATCCTTATGCAACTTAGCTAGCCGTGTCGCATTGATATGACCAAATCTACAATACCACAAGAAGGATTCGTTCATTTCTGAACTCTTCCTCTTGTGTGTGTTTGTTATGCTTAGAACTGTTGATTGATTTAGAACATAAATGCCATTGCACAACGTGCCCGATCCAACCAACTTTTGGTTCAGGAAAATGTTCATAACATTATCTTGTAATACAAAATTATATCTCTCTTTACTTAATAAAGAAATCGATATAATGTTGCATATCAGATTCGGCATGTAATAGTATTCGTTCAGAATCAATGCATTACCAGTTGGTAATACAAGGTGATATTCCCCGACGGATTTAGCTGTAACAATTGCACCATTTCCAACCCTTATGTCTTTATCACCTTTTCCAAGTTCTCTACCTTTTCTAAGCCCATGTAACAGATTACATATATGGGATCCTGACCCGGTATCTAATACCCAGGACGTAGAGCAAATGGAGAAACGGTTCTCTGTAACGAACACACCCGAAGAAAATGCATCAATATGTTCTTTCTTTATTCGGGTGGCATGGGAATCCTGGTATTCCCCTATATCCTGTTCAGTCTTATAACTTTTACAAGAAAGAACGAAACCAACATTCCCTAGCACAGTATAATGCGGGTACGGTCAATACATCCATATTATTATTATCTTCATTAAGGCATGATATGGTCGCTACCCGAAGAGAGAGAGAAGAAAACACTTTAGCGTATGCTCTTGCAAGATCAGATTGGTTATTGTTTTATCAAATCAGGATGGCTCCCACTGTTTTTATCAAATCTTCCTTCAAACTCTAAAAGGAAAGACTGGCCGGGATTAATTACACCCTACAATTTCGCCAATCTTTCAGTCATGCCAGTGTCGGTACTTCGAGGGAGGTTCCCCGTGCTTTCGCACGGACCTAATTAAAATAAATCTCGTTTCCCAGAGACGTAACCCCGTTGACACCTTTCTAGACACCTACTTGATCGGCTAATTGTCCTGTGTAAAACTCTCCCAGGAGTAACAATTACTCGCAGTGGGTATCGGGATCCAACTATCTCATAGAAGGTATGCAATCTAATTGCAAATTTCAACACTTGAAATTCCCGATAATATTTTGCCCCTAGCAACTCATGACCTTAACATAGTCAACAAATCATAAGCGCTAGCCAAGTTCAACCCGTCATTTCTTGATTGAATTAAACCCACCCGCACGACCCTTAACATAGTCAACAGAGTCATAAGACTACCCTAATTCAATCTGCATCATATGCATAAACAGATAAACACTAATTAGCTACCGCACACTACGCCTTAATATAGTCAACAAACGTAGCACGAATACTAAGTAGTATCTATCTGAAATGACGGAGGGCTACGACAGATTTTTCTGAAAACTTATTGCGTAATGAACTTGATATCGTTATAGAAACAAGTGAATTTTGAAAAGAAGTGTTTTTGAGGCTTTCATTAGTTTTGCTAAAGTGGTCATTCCCGGTGAAGGGATCTCGGCTCTTTCCTCATCGAATAAGGTGTAGGATATATCATATATATCACAATGCAAAGCAAAACTGTAGCTATCCTTTTTGAAAATTTGATTCTACAACATTTTTTAGGTTTCTTTTCTTTCATTAATCACATTAATGAAAAACTATCATTTAAGTCACCTAAACATCATAAATAAATACGACGTACACTTATGCCATCCGCATTCGCCACGATGTCCTGTCATGCACCGTTAGGTTAGGTAACTAACGGCAGAGCGGGGCGGGGCTAGCGCGGGTGTAAAACACAAGTAACGTCTATATAATATATCACATATACTATATACAGTATCCATCTCAACATATCAAATGATCACATCACAGATATCACAGCAGAAAAAACATATGAAATATTGGATATACTAGGAGGTCCGTGTTTTATTTTGAGCCTCTATAAAACACGGATTCCACGGTCGCGATGAATAGCCAAACCCACACCCCTAGACCCCTACGAGAGCGGCAAGCAACCCTACCAATTCTAGAGTTAGGAGACCCGGACTCGACTCCTCAAGTTGGTCTCCCACTGGACTCTAGAACCCGGTTACTTGTGCTCTCCTCCTTAGGTCTATCCTAATGCGGAAATGTAAATAATATACATCAATGGTGACATTAACCTCTACCCGGAAATGTACAATAAAAGAATATTACATACATTTAATTTTACATGAATGAAAATAAAAACTCTTATCTCACATAAAATCCCCGGCTATTCAAAACGTGACGATCCAATATAATATATCCAGCATCACAGAACATCGCATGTCATGACATCACAGAAAAAACTAGACGATGTTAAACATCCCAATCGAATCAATGAACACCCAAGATTACCCAAAAAGCTCAACACTTGAGCGTAGTTTAAAGTTATTCAGCACACGCCACAGTACTAATGGACCAGCCGTAGAAGGGCAAACCCAAGCCTCATTTATGGCGCCACTAACTACGGTAAACCCTAAGGTTTAGTCACAGTTCCGTGGTCACATCTCGAGTTAGGGTTTCATTCTTCTAGAGGGTCCAACGAATAACTTGCATGATCTTTGAAAACTTATTAACTACGGGAAAAATCCAACACTTGGAAAATTTCCCGGCAAGGGTTAAAGCGGGTAATCCGATTGAACTTTTTAACAACGTCTAAAGTATCCCGAAAACAGTTAAAATTACAACTACGAAACACTCCGAGTTGCCTTTGTATTGAGTTAATCATCACATGAGAACGTGGCAAAAGTAAACAACACCTGAAACCCCAAATCACAGATACCAGCGCATGGAAAAAAACTGGCATCAAAACACCCACTGAGGGCCAGCCTCCTCGTAAATTGTGGCCATGTGCTCGGCCAAAATCCGAGCACATGGTCTCAATTTTCTTCCATGTTCATCTCTCTGCCCAAGTATGATTCTGCACTTGTTTGAAAAATTTTTGGAGCTCGTTTTAAAATCGACAGAAACATGGTTTTAGGGTTTCAAGTTTCGGAGTTCGTTTCGTATTCGTAATCTAACATTATCCGTATAATTTTCGAGTCAGGCTCTGATACCACTGTAGGGTTCCTATCGACGGCAGCAAGGTTTCGGGAGGCATCATCCATGCCATTTTAAATTTTTTGCCGTTTCAAGGAACTCTAAATTAGAATCGTTAACTAGAATATAATACGGAAACAAAAGTAAACCTTTTTACTTCTAAGTGAAATAGAAATACAATCTTTGTAGATCGGTCATTCACTTCTAAAGCTCCTTGTAGTAGTCCCTTCGCTGCGATCGTTGAACTCCCGGACTCTTGCATGGCTTCACGAGGGGAAAAGAGCGATCTTGCTTGAAGTCTTCGAGGCTGAAGATGATCTACGTCGAGGGAATACTAGCTCAAGCGTCTACTTCACTAACTAAAGAATTAGTGAAGCTAACACCCTATACTAAAGTGCTAATCTAGTAGAGCATGATGAAATAGGAAGTGTGCTCACTTTAGAATTATTTTTCTCACAATACTTTCACTTTTTCAAACCCTAGAATGCCTTTTTCTTTTGGAGAGAAGAAGATGAAGAAAGAAGAAGAGAATGAAATAATGATCAAGTGAGAGAGTAAACCATGGTGAGTGAGTATCATATACTAACTCATGTAGAGACGTAACCATGGTTAATTAAAATGGTTAGGTTAACAAATATCTAAAGTAAAACAAACCTAGTGGACTTAGTCAATGCATCCACGAGCTTCCATAAGCTTCGTGCATTTAAAAAATATCCACTAATTTTGTAATCACTTTAAACATTAATAACTCACCATTATAATTAGAATGGTGTATGTATCATACACCCATGTATAGTGTATCAAAAACCATGACACACTAAAATAAATAATGCACATCAATATATATCACATATATATTACATGTACACACAAGTGAGAAAAGAATGCTTAAGTGAGCTAATGTTAGTTAATGTAAATTAGTATATCAAATATACAATTATACATTAAATTATTAAATCAACACTTGATTTAATAATCCGGTTATATCACATATAACCGACTAACACTAAATGTACAATCTTATCGAATCAACACTTGATTCGATAACCCGGCTATATCGCATATAACCGACCGATACAAAAGTCGCGAGAATAGAATACGGTATCTCATACATGCATTATTCTCGGTCCCGTACATATCACATATGTGCTCCTATTTCGTTTTTCCTGAGCCAGTAAAACCTCTATATAGGACTCTAAAGACTCGTCAATACGTCGGCAGTAGGTGATGATCACATCAAGCACCTACAAGCCGTCAGCGGTACTAGCTGGACGTAACGGCTACCTGGGTATTGAGCGATCAGAAGATCAGCAAGCAAGCCCGCTCCAACTCCTGCAAAAGCCTGACAGTAACACTACCGTACAGTCCGGTTTCCTCTACTGATATGTCGCATATCAAGTCTAGGGGTGGTAAACGTCAGACCCCGATAACCGATAAGTCATGCCGATATAAGGCTCATAACGGGTCGAGAAACTACTGATAACTCTTATCAGTAAATCTCTAAATCAGCCTTGGCCAGGGACTTCCCTGTTATGGCCAATCGAGCACAGCGCAACATCAACTCCCAATACCGGGAGAGACGAAACCCCTCCTATCGCTCATTGCCTCCATGTGACTCGGGACTGTACCCAAAAACCACCGTTTTGCACGCCCTCTTGGACGTGGTAAGGTGGAAATCAAAGCACAGTGGGAATCACACAGGACTCTATGACGATCTCGGGTCTACAGACTAACCTGTACAAGTGTCACCAGAGAACTGCCATCTGACGTGAGGTATAATACCATCTGGGAGTTTTCGGCGAGTCCGTCCAGTATACCCAGTCTCCACTGAGACCCGTATACCATCTCTAATGTCAAACACCAATGGATATGGAATCATCCATCGCCCATCTCATGGGTCGAGAAGCGGGTCGAGAAGCGGGTCGAGAAGCGTATACGCTAGTTTACTCTGGTATATCGATGCCCTGTCTCGATACACCGACGACTAGGAACATTAAAGGATGAACATATGGACCACCATGGCCCCACTAGTATGATCTGCATCATAGTCCTGGTAGTCAAGTACACATCCTAAGGGCT
Source organism: Agapanthus africanus (assembly GCA_030015575.1). Taxonomy (NCBI): domain Eukaryota; kingdom Viridiplantae; phylum Streptophyta; class Magnoliopsida; order Asparagales; family Amaryllidaceae; genus Agapanthus; species Agapanthus africanus. Next base: position 893,946,096 of record JASDDO010000019.1, read on the forward strand.
TTACCAACATGTAACCATAAGACAGTATCAAGAGACAAGTATACATGTTAAGATAAAGAGCAACCAGATAGTATACTATCATATCGAGCAAAAAGTCCTCTCTATATATGTCCAAGCATCCAATATAATATACATCATATGTACAATACTGACCTCTAGGGCATACATACAACTAACAGACAATCGATCATCAATCTACCTAGATTATCAGCAATGCATATCTTTTCCCTAAATAAAGCTCATAGTCGTCAATCACTCATTGATCTATCTAATTTATCAGAATTGCAAACAAAAAATCTATTTTTATTATTTAAATAGTCATCATTAAGATCATGAAAGAAAAACTAGAACTTTAGAAGCAAACACCTATCATAAATTTAATTTCATCTAAACTCTAGATAGAAAATTTAGCTACTTATTGCATTAAAATAAAAACAAGAAATTAAAAGAGATATAATTAAAATAAAGTAAAGATAAGTTACTTACAACATAGATATTGCTCTTGAAAACCCTAGCCTCCAAAAGCAATAAAAGAGAAGATAGATAGCGCTATGTATTTGATGAGTATTTATAGGTTTCTCTTCAAATACAGAGTGCCAACAGAATCACAAGAAAATAACAAATCTTTAGAGAAAAATCGAGAAAATTTTGCCAAAGGGGGTCGACTAAAAGCGGGTATGAATAGATCTTTTTAATCCGTTTATATCTCTGTAAATATTTTCCATGCGCTTTTGTTCTCTTTTTAACTCATCTTATTGATGTGAACCGCACGTGTCGGTCTTTTTCTTCTCCTTTTGCAATCAAGCCCCCTGTCATCTACAAATATCACAAAAATACCTTTACGAAATATTAAATGTGACATAATATAGATAAATATGAATATAAAATATACATTAAAATGCACCAATCGCATAATCATAATTTAATTTTTTTATGAAGAATAAATTAATATATTCTAATATATATTAATACATTATGTAGAAGCCGCCAATGTCCTCAAGAGAAATGCACGTAATAAAGAGCGATATGCGAATACGATGTTTGAAGAGAAGCAAACACTTCTAGCAAAAAGAAAGAAATACTATCGTGACAATAAATCAAAGAATGATACTTTGTTAGAAAATTTGGCAATAGAAACGAATAGACATATCTACACAACCAACAAATACATATAATTATACAAATCTATTGACATCTTTATATAAGAAGCTTCACCGATCAATTCAATAACCTGTTGATTATTTTTTACAATTTAGTCCTTATCAACAATATCCTTAAACTATGAAAATTTAAATAGTTTAATAGAGATTTTAAAGATTTGAGAAAATAAAATTAGTTAGAAATAAAACTAGGCTAGCGTTAATTAAATATCTCATTAATGGCAATACCCAATATTTCAAAATTGATTTCAGGTGATTAATTCCCATCGCTTGAAGTGGCAGACTACAATTGCAAAAAATTAAGGGTTGGATATACATAGTATTAAGCCAAAATACACATTTTTATATAACTTTAATCCAGATATAGATATTAGATTATATTACATAATTCCTCATGGGTAGCATGCGCAAAAATCTAGTATTAAAAATAATGAAAAATACTTGCAAAGAAAAAGAAAAATCTAAAAAATAAAATAAATAATTTTAACACAAATTGCTAAAACTCAATATAGCGTTGATGTCATCCCAAAGATAAATGAAAAACTAAATCATAAACATTTTTCAAAGAATATCGAAAAATAAAGAAGAAAATTTACTTGATTATTTTTAGCTATGGAAAATTCTTGGGTAATAACTTTATAGCCAAATGAAATAAAATAAAATAAAATAAAAACCAAATTATTAAGAACATATAGCCCAAAAATATATTTCTTTTGTTCCTAGGGCCTTATATAAATGGGACTTTCGAAAATGAATAAGGAAATAAACATGAATAAAAAGAAGGGAAAAATAGGAAATCCTAAAAATAGTGCTTTGGCTTGCAAAACATTTCTTTGACCATCCCAACTTTGTATTGATACTAGATTTTGACCCCACGGGTAACACGTTGGACTAAAGATGATCTGCAATATTTATAACTGAATCTGTACAATACACATAATCGTTGCAACTTTATATGTAAACAATATGGGATAAAAAGGATGTATAGATCCAACTTATTCTAACTTGAAATAATTTTCACGAATTAAAGTTTTTATGGATTGTGACATTTCTTCTTAGGTTTAGAAAAATTAATATATAAAATTAGTATTTATATTTATCTTTGAATGAATTATAAACACATTATTAGTTTATGATTGAAAAAAAATATTACTGAATGTAGTTTAAGAAAAGATAAATATATATTTTATACTATGTATTATAAGTAATCTAATATGATTTAAACTAAAACCATTAGAAATGTTTGTGGATATCCATATTATAAACTTTTGATAAATCTTCTTACATAATTCGCCGTTATGTCATTTTACAGAAATGAGTAATCTCCCATCAGCAATCAATTATTAATGATTAACAACATATTAGCACATAAGCTAATTTTAATATCTAAAAATATTTTAGCACATAATTTTAAACATTTTACCACATAACTAATTATTCAATAATTGATAAAAAATTTAATAGGCCAACTCTTCAAAATATCTACCCGCTAAATATTTATTTTTTTCTTAGGCTTTTATAAGCGAGCAGTTAATAACAAAGGATATAAAAATAAATATGGATAAAGATAAGGGCAAAAGGGGAAAGAGCAAAATTAGTGCATTCACTTGTAAAAGATTCTTTTGAGTGACCCAACTTTATATTAAAGTAATAAATTTGTTCAAGTAGGGCGGAATCGAAACTAACATTTTTGCTATGGAGCATACTAATTTATCATGTAATCTGGTCGATACATTATAGAATAAATACATATATGTATATTTATGGAGCATATACTAATGTTGAATTTGATTTAAATTCGAGATTAATTAGAGGTTAGTTAAGATTTAAATCTAATCTATTTAATTTGATTTAAATATAATCTCTAGTTTAAAATTTATATTTATCTCTAATTTAAATTTGGATTTATCTCTAAGCATTTATTTACCCTATAAATATGAGTCTTTCTGTAGGGTTTTGAGTAATCCATAATTCTTTAATAACCTATGGTTTGATTAGAGTGAGAGAGGGCGGTCAAGCGCGGTCACAAATGGAGAGAGATTTTATGAGAGATGGTATTTTTTTTTGTGAGAGATGATATTTTTTTGTGAAGGAGAGTGAAAAGTCGGTGTAATCCCTTCTAATTCTTTCTCATAATGGTAGTTCTTGTCGCGGTTTGCAGGATTAGGTGCAAGGTTGCGCCAAATCTGGGTAAAACTTGTGTGTTGTTGTTGGTGTGTTCTTTTCGTATGATTTGGTATTAGTCTAATAGTTATTTTTCAATTTAACCTAAAATAAAGATCTTGAATTTCCGCTGCGCATACATAACGTAATCCTTACAACAAGTAAAACCACTAACTTACTGCCGATATTTATCTTCAATTTTTGCTTCCAGAAGAAAAATCAATTAGGGAACATGCTCCCTTTGCATCCTTCATAAAATTTGCCCTTAGGCAGGATCAAACTTGTGTCACAAACAAAAAACAAATGCCAACTTATTTTCTTTATAATCATCCACACAAAACTAATAACTTATAATCTTCCACACAAAACTAAAAACGGTTGAAGAAAAGAAAATCTTGTAGAGGTAATTCCCCTCGGCCCGCCCCCCCTCCCCCCCCCCCTCCCCCCCAAAAAATAACAAACTAACAAACAAAAAAAAAACAATCCAAGCTATCTCCTTATCAAAGAGTACTTTAAATAGATTTTTAGGTTTTAAGTACATTATTCTCACCCTCCCTCACACACACAAACGAAAACAAATATGTTTTATCTCATCAATACCATCTTGTGATTTACCTCATTTGCCAAAAACCATTCTAAATTTTAAACCCATCATACAATCGCTCGACGTTATATTCCATCACAAAACACCTCATGACCGTTGGTTCTTACGTTTTTTAGCATATTTTATTCCTAAAACGTCCTTTTCCTACATCAGCGGCTTAAGAATTCAATGATAGTTTGATTAATTTTACGGCCAGTAGAAGTTTTGTGATGAGTTTAAATCTTAGTGATGATTTTAAATCTCAGAGGTTTTCGGGCATGTCTGATAAACTGACATGGTTTTGATTTGGTTATAAGTCTTGGGATAGAAAATCAATCATTGATTTGGTTGGCCATATCAAGTAATTCTTGTAGGGGAAGAAAAATCTTAAATGTCAATCGAATATTTGAATTGCAAATTGATTTTGTCAAGAAATCAAATCAGGCAATTCTACAATAAAGAGAAAATCATATCATATATTGCAATCAAGAAATCAATCACTCCAATTTGTTGGGGAATTGTTACGGGAAGGTATCATTGTATAGTCAAATATTTTGTATATATATACTTGTAATATCAATGAATCAATATAATCAATGTTTCCATGATTTATAATTTTGTCTTGGTATCAGAGCGACGAGAACTTCATCATTCCGATCAAAGACCCGATAAAATGCAACTTCGGCGAGCTCCGGCAGTGGCAATGGCCGGCGGTGGTCAGAGGAGACGAAGGCGACAGCATGCAACAGCTCTGGAGGTGGTCGGCAAAGTGAAGGTGATCGAAGGAAATTTAGAAAAGAAGGAAGAAGAACCAGAGGCTGCGGCTCAGGTTATAATATGGGCACGCATGCGGACGACCACGTCCGCATGCGTCGCCACGACGGCAAATTTGCTGACGTAGGTGTGCATACTGACACGGTTCGTGTGCATGTGGGCCACAGAGCTTAAAAAGGAAAAAAAATGCATTTTTTGGGGCCAATTTTGACACATTTGACAATTAGAAAATATTCCTAGACGAAAACAAAATGGAGAATTTTATTGAATACTGGAAATTGAAGATTGCAAGGAAAAAATTGATTAAAAAAATAAGTGTTGGGGTCAAAATTTACATCCCTTTGTTCAAAAAATCAAAGTCAAAATCAAAAGGTTAAGATCAACACCCAAATAAGTGTGTCCGAGCCCAAATCAAGCCCAAGCATGGGGGCCGACCCCATGTCAAGAAGGGAAAAGAATTATGTAATAAATAAATTTAAATATAATTTCTAGGAATAAATATAAGAAGAATGAGCACAAAACCAAAATTGTAATGCTCAAGGTGCAAAGTGTAAAATGTAAAGCCTATATAAGACAAACATATAAAGAAATCAATAACAACTTTCATGCTCTCAAATTTTTCTAGGGTTTGTGCCTCTCTGCTCAAGGTTCTTCATCTTCTCCAAATCAATTTAGAGAAAAATCTCTTATTTTCTAAAATAAATTAGATAAACCCACCAATCCATTGAAAGAGAATCTCTTTCTTCCCTAAATCAAACCATCGAAAGAGAACCCATCATTTGAAAAAGAAAGCTCATCTCAAAAGTCCAAGATCTAAAGTCAAGACCAAGAAAATGAGCAATCTTTTTTCATCAAGCTTAAAGAATAAGAGAGCATAAGGGTTCTTGGGGTGAAAGCTCATGGATTTCATCCCGAGCAAGCATAATTTTCGAATAGGGATGACCCACGTCAGATACCCTATAAGGAGGATATCCACTACCTTCAGAAGTCCCCTCAAGAGGATTACTCGCTGCTTACCCTCAAAAGGAGGCATCCACCATCGGGAACCACTAAGGAGGCACCCGCTATCGGGAACCTCTCTGGAGGCTCCCACAAGAGAGGACCCCCTTTAAGGTACCCACAGCGGGGACCCCTTTTTTTGTTGTCCCCGCAGTGGGGACCCCCTTGGAGGTCCCCCAATGGGGACCCCCTTTTGAGGTCCCCACGGTGGGGACCCTTTGGAGGTCCCCCAATGGGGACCCCTTTTTGAGGTCCCCGCAGCGGGGACCCCCTATTTTGTGGTCCTCACAAGCGGGGACCTCTCCCAATGGATATGCCTGCATGCGGGGACCCTTTTGGAGGCGTTCATTCGCGCTTCCCTATCTTCCCTCTCCATCTTCACTTTTCAAGACCTCCGTAAAATCTACGAGGCCCCCGATATACCCAAAACATTCTCAAATTGTTTTCAAAACACAACACACATATATTGCACAATGAGTTCGCATGACCTATTCGACCCTTTAATCAGAGGTTCTCTCGCTGCAAAGTGAAAGATAATTAACAACAGTTTTGTCCGCGGCTGCCAGAGATTAGAATCCCCACAATCAATTAACCCTTATCTATTTTAGGCAGGTGGAATCTGTACAACGCCTGACAACCGAACGTATCCTATCTCAATAGGCTGACGAAAAACACTTTAAAGATTATGGCACGTCCGGTAGGATATTTCTCTCCTCCCATATTTCGGGTCAAACTATTATGCGAACTCATCTAACATATATATCGTTATTTGTACTGAATCATGTTCTTTTATGCAGCAATCAATTTTCAACAATCAACAACAATCAATATCCTTAATGATATCTCAACAAACAAGCTCAGCTTTCAACGCGATCACTGCCGCATACACTCTCAAGACAACCACCAAAGTGATTCGTCCATCGAATCTCATGCACCAATGGATGGAACAACCATTCCAATTTTGCTCCATTTCATTTGATTCGGCTAGCAGCATTCCTGCCCTTCAAGCTCCGGTGATGGATAGACCGGTCTCAAAAGGGAGGAGGCTAAATGTTGTAATTACGTTGGCACCCGAGCCTAAATGTAGGCCAGTCTTTGAACGGCTCTCTATTGCTCCAGCTGGGGGCAAAGCCATCAACACTAGGAAAACGACAAGGCGTCTTGGGTAAGCTCAAGCGATGCCCTTGACAATTGCACGACCGGGTGTCTTCTCTGGACTCCACGTCAGTCGGCCTATGGCAGCTACCAAGAAGGAAGATGCGTGTCAGGACCTCAAAACTAAGAAGCTGAGGCAGAAACGACTCAAATACAGAGCCAATAAAAGGGAAAGGGCTCCTGCTCATTTGGAATTCATGAGGTTCCAAAAAGATGGTTACCCTATGATGCAAGCTGGACTGGCCGTGAAAATTGCCAACTCTTTTGAATCATTAAAATGGTTCAAAAGAACGCTATGACCGCTAAAATCAAAAAGCAGGCGATTCGAAGAGTCTTATAAAGAGGCGTGTCTAAGCTGCCGACTCGAAAGTATGACACTATCTCATCAAAAGTCTACCAAGTGCTTCTTGCCGCGTGAAAGCAATGAGGAGAGTTCCAAAAGAGGGTGCCAGTGCCACCCAAGAACCCAGCCAGGCCAACTATCTTCAGTCGCCTGTCCTTTCCGAAAAAGGAAGGGCCAAGACGACGGTCCGAAAGACCAGCTGCCAACAATAAATGGATAGCCGTAGAAGCAGCAGAAATTGGAACAAAAATATCAGTTGATTCGTCGATCCTTAAAATAAGAAATAAGTAAGGTTCCATTGAGTTAGAGGAAAAAACGAAAGTTATATGTTTCATCACCACTTTGTAAAGGTATTCAAAGATTTTATACCTTTTACTCCGTGTTATCAAAGGATTTCTTGCGATTATTTCTAGTATGGAATGAGTCAATCATCCACTTTAATATCTTTTTGAACAAAAATGGTAATATTGTTCCTCCATTGATCAAGAATTTCGGTCTTTAGGAAGTATCATGATCATCTAATAAGAAGGGTTTCAATTTATTCAAATGAACGATTTGAACACCTATTGATTCTAATAACTGATTGAATGGTTGATCATTCGGACCTTTCAATTCATAGATGTGGATCTCGGATATCCCCTATAGCGTTATAATTTTCTGAAAGGTAACTATCTCGAATTCATATATGAAATTTATATAGAATCTTTGAAGAAAACTTTCTTCCATATATCTCTTGAGCACAAGTTTCGGTTCGGCCTCCTGTAAAGGGTCCTGTATCCATGACTCAAAATTTCCTTGCCAAACTACATGAAATATATTTCCGGACGTCCACAGAAAGATTATTGCTAACTGCTGAAAGTGAGAAGCAAAAATGTTCTGATAAAGACGTCCTTCAGAAATATCATCATGACTCTCAAAGTCATGTACGGTAGCAATACCAAACCAAATACGACGAGTAGTGGGGTCCTGAGCTAAACCTTGGCTAAACCTTGGAAATCTTAATGCCATAATGCCTTTCAAATCCTCCTAGCCATTATCCCACTGCAATAATTCTTGCTAAGAAGAATGCCCATGTTGTGGCAATTCCACCCAAAAGATAATGCGTTACCCCTACAACACGTCCTTGTACAATTATCAAGGCTCTAGGCTGAGTAGCAGGAGCAACTTTTAATTTGTTATGAGCCCAAACAATGGATTCAATGAGTTCTTGTCAATAACCATGACCGCTGAATAGAAACATTAAACTAAAATCCTACAATATGTTCCCTATAGTGATCGGGTTCATAAATTATGGTCAACAAACAATACGAGCTGCAAGGTATATTGGTCAAAGTTTCATAATTACCTTATCCCATACAATTCGTTTCTGGGGGGAGTCTTCTCGAATTATCTATCTCAATAAAGTATATAATTGGTTCGAGGAACGTCTTGAGATTCAAGCGATCTTAGATGGTATAACTAATAAATATGTTCCTCCTCATGTCAACATAATTTATTGTCTTGGGGGGATCACACTTTTTTTTAGTACAAGTAGCTACGAGTTTTGCTATGACTTTTTATTATCGTCCAACCGTCACGGAAGTTTTTTCCTCTGTTCAATACATAATGACCGATGCCAACTTTGGTTGGTTAATCCGATGAGTTCATCGATGGTCAGCAAGTATGATGGTTTTAATGATGATTCTGTACGGTCCATATGGGCTATATGGCATGCACGTGCCCCCGTGATAATTTTCGCAGCAAGAGCAAAGATATAGTTGCTACCTGTTAGTTCATCGAGGCTAGGGTCACAACATTTGTGACCGTAGCAGAATAATAAAATCATAATTTTAAGCATGCTTAGCCTCAACAAACACCCAATTAATCGTTTCATGCACTAAATTGCTTTACAAGAAAAATAAGAGAGCAAATGAGAGCTACAATTTTTGTAGCGTGTCCGGCTAAATCCGGAAGAACCCATCTACCCTCTTACGCCATCCAAGACGCGTTTGCAAGCCGATCATCATGCCGAAGATGATCCACTTCAGGAAACCCCACTTCAAACTTCAACTTCACAATTAGACAAATCTAGTAAAGAAATTTGATCAAATGGGATGCTAATCCACTTGATCAAGTGATGTAATAGCTCACAAATTTTTCCTCTCATAAAAAATCCCTTTTCCCATTTTCAAGAAGGAGGAAGAAGAAGAAGAAGAATGAATATTTTCTCTTAAATGAATAGTTGTGTAGAGAATGGTTATCTCTTCATCATTTTAATGAAAACATTTTACATTAAAAAACTAGCAACAATACTTCCTGCTATTCATTCAAGACATATATTCATTTTATTTTTCTTTTTCTTTAATTTTGAAATAAGGTGTTTGATTCTACATGTTTTTATCACATAAATAACAAACATCTAAAATACATCAAGCACATGTATCCAATACATATACCCGTATTTGTATCAAATACAAATACCAAATGAGAGAGGAATTATATATATATATATATATATATATATATATATATATATATATATATTATTAAATCATCACATGATTTAATAATCCGGTTTAAAACTAAACCGGCTAGTATTATTAAACGTCCGATTATCGCATATAATCGAACTCCCGCACGTATCCCCATACGCGCACTACATTGGTTTGCCTGAGCGGGAAAAACCTCTGCGTGGGACTCTAAAGACTCAATCAATACACTGGCATTAGGTAAGGATCATATCCGTCAATCCACAAGCACGTCAGCGGTACTGGCTGCACGTAACGGCTACCCGGGTATTAATTCAAAGAAAGGCTGGAAAACAAACGCATCTGAACGCAATCAGAGCCTATAAATGACAGTCGACGTACAGTCCGGTCTCTTCATCTGAGAGTATCGCATATCGGGTCTGGGGGGTGGAATCTGTCATACCCCCAATAACCAGATAAGTCGTGCTGATTTAAACCGCATAACCACTTGAGATACAACTGATAACACTTATCTGTTTATCTTAACTGCTTCGGCCGAAGACTTCCGGTTATGGTTTATCAAGCACAGCGCAACATCTCCCCCTTATACCGGGAGAGACGAATTCCTTCGACCGCTCACTGTCTCCATATGCTTCGGGACTGTACCTAACTAAAACCTGTTTGCATGCTCAGTAGAGCCATGGTAGGGTAGTAGTCAAAATACAGTGGGAACACACACAAGACACTATGGCGATCTTAAGTCTAGGGACTACCCTGTACTTATGTTATAAGAGAACTGCTATCTGATATTTGGTATAATACCAACTAGGAGTTCTCGGTGGTTTCGTCCAGTGAAACTCATTCCCAATGTGCACCTGTATACAATCCTCGGTGTCAAACACCAATAGCTATGGGATCAGCTATCGCCTTCCAACCGGGTCAGGAAACGTACACACTAGTCTAAACTGGAGTACCGATACCCAGTCTCAATACTCCTACGACTAAAGATATTTAAGGATGTGCTTATAGACTACCTAGGCCCCGCTAGTATGATCTTCATCATTGTCCTGATAGTCAAGCAAACTCCTAAGGGCTTTATCTCATGTCTAAACGATACGTGATAATGAATAAATGCATTACATGAAAGGTAAAGACAAATCAGATAGCATATTATTATCTCGAGTAAGATTGTTCTCTCGTATAGGTCCTCCTTCAATTACAATAATTGCCTTGAAGGCACTTATATCCAACAATCTCTTACTTATACTTAAGGCCAATTATTGTGGTATCGCATACCTAACTTCTGTACTAACAGTTTTGAAAACCGTGTTCGAGAACTATCCTTAATGAGTGAACCCGGCACAACGCATCTTTCTGTTTCTCCATGAATCTCAACTTCGCGGAGATCAAATATCTCCCAAACTGAGCGATACCTGTCTTAGTATTTGCCTGGACAGACGATGGGATCATGTTCATAAAAGAACAAATATATCTAGCGAATTCTCAAGTGGTATTTTCTAATTCACAATTAGCATCTAGCGCCACGACCACCTCAGTATCCCACTTGGAACTCTTTCTAATATATATTGCTCCTCAAAAGAGTGTAAATTTATAACCCGCGACAGACGCTCTGTCTCCCATGTTACCTGGGAAGCTAGAATCAATAACTACCTCCTTCAGAAGGCTGCAATTACCAAATACTAAGAATATCAAATGCTCTTCACTGCTACCCTATGTTTCTCCAGGATTGGACTGATATCCATATCCTATATGGAGAAACACTTATGATCACCATTGTTTTACCGATTGCAGCATAGGAATATCACTTCCTATCATAAGTATGTCATCCACATACCATATGAGGAAACCGGCAACACTCCCTACTACCTTCTTTCAAATACCAGGTTCATCTCTCATTTTGATGAAGTCAAACGCTTTGAATGTATCGTCAAAACAGACGATCCTTCTCCGCTATGCCTGCTTTAGTCTAAAAATAGACTTAAGAAAATTGCATGCTTACCGCTGCTCCCACTAACTAAGATAACCCTCTGGCAGAGTCTTATACACGTACACTTCTATATCCAATTTAGAAAGATGTTATAGTCATCCATCTGCCAGATATCACAGTCATGAAAAATAGCAATGGCAAGTTATATCCGTATGGACTTCAGCATAGACACTGAAGTAATAGTTTTATCACAATCCATATCGGGTATTTGATGAAAACCTTTTACTATAAGTCTGGATTTATCAGGTTAGTACCTTTCCGTTTGCAATGATCTCGTAAGATTTACTTGCTCCTAATGTGTTTTACTTCTTTAGGAGCATCCAACAAAGTCCACACTTTGTTGCGGTGTATGGAGTCCAACTAGGATAACTCGGCATCCAGCCATCAATCGGAAGTCACCACTTCCCATGGATTGCTGATAAATAATAGGGTCATCATCATATGATACAAGCTTCCTTGTCACCGTCAACGAGGAAATCGTAGTACCTCTCAGGTGGCTGAGATCACCTACTAAATCTGCGGAGTAGGCTAAGGTTTGTCAGGGTCAATTGAATGTTCAGGTTCTACTAAATCTTTAATAACCGTCTGTAGTTCTGAAATCACTTCCAGCTTTACCATACCCCTACTAATTTCTTATGCAAGAAATTCCTTTTCTAAAAAGGTGGCGTGTCGAGAATAAAACAACTTTTGATCCCGAAAATGGTAGAAAGTTAATCTCTCGTCAATGCCCGGGATAACCCATAAACTGCCATTACTGAAATGTGTCTTGAGTTTATCTGGATTCTGGTTTTAAGTATAAGTCGGACAATTCAATATCTTAATAATCTTAAGATGATAACCCATTCTATATCACATATTGAATTTGAGGCACTGATTTAGGTGGAATTAGTATTAATTGATATGTATCTATTTCTAATGCATCTCTTAATTGAAAAAGACGATTTATCATTACTTATCATGGAGTGCACCCACGGATGAGTAATCTGAGAGAAAATCAAATTCTCGATTTTATAACTACGGAATATCTAGCATAAGTATCCACATTTTCGAACACTTCGAAGAATCTTGATACTTCCAATAATTGGTTCTTTAATTTATTCTTATACCCTATGAACATCTCAAAATATTTTGACTATGCATTTCAACAAAAATGCGTATCTAAAATCAAAGAACTCATAGGAAGACGGAACGAAGTATGAGTACCAAACCCTTGTCCGTGCAGACACCGGACAACATACATCATTATGTATAAACCCTATGAGTTCACTAACTTATACTCTATGTGTTGTAATTTGAAAATTGTATTTTGGTTAAAAATATTTATCCCGTTATTCAATGCACCTTATCCAATTATCAAATGATAAAGGCGGATGTTCATAACATGTTTTTCAAAATTTATATCTCACTTTATCAAATAAAGAGACGGATATAACAATTTCAAAAATTGGTGTATTACAACGGTTATTCAAAACTAAAATTTTGTTGATAGACAAAATCAGGTGATTTCCCCAATAGCAACAATTACTCCGATTTCCGACATTGAAGATCAAATCACCTTTCCAATAATCCAATCCTTCTCAGTATCTGTAACAACTTACAGATATGGGATATTAATCCGGTATCTATATACCCAATAATCAGAGTTAATTGGAAAATAGTTTTCGATTATATTCACATAGAATAAATAAAACATTAAAATGTTTCAAGGGGTGGTCGGCTATTCCTAGTAATGTCTCTTTTTCTGCTCAGGGTTATAACAGTAGTAGCATTTTCCTTTCCGCTCACTTCGACCCCTTTTGGATGTATCTCTTTTTTGCCTTGTATATACCAGATTTATACTAGTTGATTTTCTTCTTACCCTCCTTTTTAGCTCCAGTATCAGGATTGGAAGAAAACTATCTACAAGCGTAACTAGTATATTCTCCTTATTTAAGGAGCTCTCAAACTTGAGATGAGATGGAAACGAGAGACAAATGAATTGTATCATATACAATTCACTTTCTCCAGAACCAGCGGCCATCCTCGATTGAAACACTTTTTCCGAGTTCGTATGTAACTATACGAGATGGCCTTCCATGTAATATGGATCTCTATATCGGATACAGAGTGTTTTGGAGGAAGCAAAAAGGGAAGTGGGAAGGATAAGGACATATGCGACTGTGTCGTGAAATAGGGCAATTATGATATTCCAAAACCATTGATTGTAAAAGTTTCGGTTAACTTGGTTTATAAGTTTTTAGTTTAAGATCAGTCTTAGGTCGCTGCTAGAGAGAGGGAAAAGAAACACTCGTCATGTAATCTATCAAGATTAGATCGGTATATTTATCTAATCATGATAGCTCCCATTGTTCCGTTGAATCCTCCTTCAAATCCTAAAATGAGAATTAGCCAAGATCATATCCCGATAGTAACTATTACTCATAGTGGGTATCAGGATCCAAACTATTACGGCGTGGTAACCTTAACGAATGATCAACAAATTACCTCACTCCATAGAAGGTATGCAATCTCGTTATAAGTTTCAACACTTGAAACTCCCGATATCAGTTTTTACCCCTAATGGCTTATGACCTTAACTATGGTCAACAAATCATAAGTCGCTACTCAAGTTTAACCTATCATTTCTTGACTGTTTTAGACGCACCTGCACGACCCTTAACTATGGTCAACAATGTCGTACAACTGTCCTAACCAATCGCATCATATGCAGGCAGAAAGATATCACTTAGCTACCATACACTACGCCTTAACTATGGTCAACAAATACAGCACGAATACTAAGTACTCTACTTCCTGAAATGACAAAGGGCTACGGCTGGTTTTGAAGAAAATCTTTAACGTAATGAACCTGATCTCATTGTAGGAACCAAATGGTTTTGCAAATTTATAGTTACGTAGACTATTGCTTAAGTGCGGATTTCCCGTGAAGGGATCAGGGCTCTTACCTCATTGAATGAGGTGTAGTATATTCCTAACTGAATACCATTGTGCAAAGCAATAGGATACTACTATTCAATTTGAAAACTTATAGTATCTTAATCTTTTGCCAAAGAGGTTACTCCCTTTGAAGGGATTTAGGCTCTTTTCTCGTCAAATGAGGTGCAAGATATTCCTAACCGAATACCTCGATGCAAAGCAAAAGAATTGACTATAACACCAAATATCTAATATTTTGTTTCTACATTGTGTTTTAGGTTTATTTAACCTTGCATTAATCCTATTAACGCAATCTCATCATATAGATAATCTCATTACCAGCAACTTCTCATACAATCATAGAAAAACATGAAAAGAAAATAGAATGCACATATATGCCATCCGCATTCACCATGGGGCCCCTGGTCTTCATCGTAAGGTTACTTTATTTACGGTAGGGCAGGGGCAGGGCTAGCGCGAGCGCAAAACGTATATAGCATACACACACACACATACACACACACACTCCATATATATATATATATATCAATATATCATCACACGCATATAATCACATTACAGCATACAAGAGAAAACATCACATGCAGGTAATCATATCACAAGCATGTAATGAACATCACATAATAGGAATGATCGGATCACCTAGGAATCCTGCATTTCGTTCGAGCCATCAAACGAAACGTGACATTCCCCGATCGCATGAATAGCCTATGCGTAGCCAAAAGTAGACCCCTACGAGTGCGGCAAGTCATCAAGCAACCCATGAAAAGAGGCAACCCAACATCATCATTATAAGGGGGCCACCCGACAATTTCTCGAATTTGGTGACTTGAGCATCCCTCCGCTGGTCTATCCTATACCCCCTACAAGCACGACAAGCAACCCACTAATCTTAGACTCGAGTGATCCAATCTCAACTCTTTAAGATGACCACCCACTGTAATCTAGAACCCAGCTGCCCATGCACTTCTCCATGGGGTAATCCTAAACCTGTATTAATACAATGGAGACAACGATCGCAACCTGATCGTGTCCTGACAAATAATAATACATAAATAGGCGACTACGGCTACATGTGAACCGCTAAGTCCAAAAACAAAGAATATACATATAGCGGAAACGGTGAACACAAGTTGGAGCTCGTCCCGAACAAATGAATATACAAAATGGCTACAAGCATGAATGAAAATAATACTTGTCACGACATCACACTTCCGCACGGGGGCTATTCATTTCGCGACAATCCAAACACATTCCATACAAGCAACACAATATATCACAATATATATAACATGCAACCCCGTCGAATTGATTGAATCAATTCATCGATGTTAAATACCACATATCGACATATGCAGCCGAATCAACACGATCAAAAACTTTGATCGCATTAATACAGAGCCGTAGACAAATAAATTTGTTACCCGCGAAATCGAACATTTGAAATTCCAAAAATTGAATCTCAAGATCAGCCCGCCTCAAAAAACCAACTCATTTCTTGCATGAAACGAATCCCGGAGGACCCGAAAACCGCCCGAGACCCCGATGGTGACCTCGGGCACGACCTATGGGGCTCCGGGAGAGCATTAGGTGGGGCCCCCATCCCATGGCCACAATTTTGTGGCCATGGGACAGCTGCTGGACGGCGAACATACGGCTAGATGTTCGCTGTCCAGTCCCTCATCCGAGACTACTTTGCGGTGGTCTCGGGTGTGGGGATCCCACCCAAGTCCCCGGACTCGGCCCAGAGTAATCACGGGGCTCTCGGTCCGAACCGAGATCCCCGGGGTATGAGAAGTAGCAAGAAAAGTTCCCGGTTTTGACAGTTTTGAAAATCGGTGAGAAAATAGTTTTCTAAATTGGTTAACGGAATCAATTAGCCACCAAATTGCAATTTGTAGTGAATGATCGGCTTTGATACCACTGTTAGTTCATCGAGGCTAGGGACGCAATATTTGTGACCGCGGCGAAATAATAAAATCATAATTTTAAGCATGCTAAGCCTTAACAAACACCCAATTAATCGTTTCATGCACTAAATTGCTTTACAAGAAAAACAAGAGAGCAAAATGAGAGCTACAATCTTTGTAGCATATCCAGCTAATTCCGGAAGAACCCATCTACGCTTATACGCCATCCAAGACACATTTGCAAATCGGTCTCCATGCCGAAAATGATCTACTTCGAGAAAAATCCACTTCAAGCTTCAACTTCACAATCAGACAAATCTAGTGAAGAAACTTGATCAAGTGGGATGCTAATCCACTTGATTAAGTGAGGTAATAGCTCGCAAATTTTTCCTCTCATCAAAAATCCATTTCCCCATTTTCAAGATAGAAGAAGAAGAATGAATGAATGAATATTTTCTCTTGAATGAATAGTTGTGTAAAGAACGGTTATCTCCTCATCATTTTAATAAAAACATTTTACATTAAAAAACTGACAATCATATTTCTTACTATTCATTCAAGACACATTCATTTTCTTTTTCTTTTAATTTTGAAATAAGGTGTTTGATTCTAGATGTTTATTTTATTTATCACATAAATAACAAAACATCTAAAATATATCAAGCACATGTATCCAATACATATACCAGTATTTGTATCAAATACAAATACCAAATGAGAGAGGAATATAATGTGAACATATTACTAGAATAATATATATATATATATATATATATATATATATATAAATCATCACATGATTTAATAATCTGGTTTAAAGCTAAATCGGTTAGTATTACTAAATGTCCGATTATCGCATATAATCGAACTCCCGCACGTATCCCCATACGCGCACTATATCGGTCTGCATGAGCAGGAAAAAGCTCTGCGTGGGACTCTAAAGACTCAATCAATACACTGGCAGTAGGTAAGGATCATATCCGTCAACACACAAGCACGTCAGCAGTACTAGCTGCACAGAACGACTATCCAGGTATTAATCAAAAGAAAGCCCGGCAAGCAAGCGCATCCGAAAGCAATCGGAGCCTATAAGTGACAGTCGACATACAGTCCGATCTCTTCATCTGAGAGTATTGTATATCGGGTCTGGGGGGTAGAATTTGTCAGACCCCTAATAATCGGATAAGTCGTGCTGGTTTAAACCGCATAACCACTTGAAATACAACTGATAACACTTATCAGTTTATCTCAACAGTTTCGGCCGAAGACTTCTTGTTATGGTTTATCAAGCACAGCGCGACATCTACCACATATACCGGAAGAGACGAATTCCTTCGACAGTTCACTGCCTCCATGTGCTTCAGGACTATACCCAACTAAAACTTGTTTGCACGCCTCAGTAGAGCCGTGGTAGGGTAGTAGTCAAAATACAATGGAAACACACACAAGACACTATGGCGATCTTAGGTTTAGGGACTACCCTGTACTCATGTCATAAGAGAACTGCTATCTGACATTTGGTATAATACCAACTAGGAGTTCTCGGTGGGTCCTTCCAGTGAAACCCATTCCCAATGAGCACTTGTATATAATCCTCGGTGTCAAACATCAATAGCTATGGGATCAACTATCGCCTTCCAACCGGGTCAGGAAACGTACACACTAGTCTAAACTGGAGTACCGATACCTGTTCCCTGATTAAAAATTAGGAAAAACTTCAAAAGAGGCATCACGTGCTCATACGTGACCAATGGTCACGTGTTGACACGTGACGGTTAAAGCAGCAGCGCAAAGAAGCGCAGAGGAGAGAAGTCCACTCAGGGGTCACGTGCTCACACGTGACCATGGGTCACATGTCAACACGTGACTGGCTTTAAAAGCCTCACGGTTTACTAGAATTAAATTCTAAAAGATTATTTAAATCTTTCCAAAATAGAGAAGAATTATGGAGAACCGTTGGATAAAAAATCCTAGGGTGATTAAAAATCACCAATTTATGGAAAAATCTTAAACAAGGAAAGATCTCCCTAATTCTCATCGAAATAACAAACGGAATATCTTTGGATTGAAAATCCAACGGTGAATAAAATTCACTGAATGATCTAAAGGATTATATTAATTATGAAAACAAATCAAATCTTTCAATGAGAGATTTACTAAACAAATTGATTCTTTTCCTCCTCCTATAAATAGGAGCCAAGGGGAGAATAGGAAGGAGGATAGAAAATTTTGGAGAGAAAACTTTAGAGAGAATTTTGGCATCTTGAAAATTCAGAAAGAAAACCCTAGGTGAGAAAAAGAAAGGGGATCAAAACTTCAGAAAAAGAGAATTTAATTCTCAAAAATCTAAGAGTTTAACTCTTTTGTAAAGAACTTAGTTCTTCCTCTAGTTGAAGATTTGCAAAGCGCACATCTCCCCATAAGTTGAGAATTTAATTCTCATCGGGTCGAGATCCTGCCATGCAGATCTAAAACTTAGAGGGGGAATTGAGTTTAGAGAATTTAATTCTCCCAAAGTATAGGAATTTAATTCCTTCCAAAATAAAATTAGGGTTTAACCTTATATGAGAATTCAATTCTCCAAAATTATAGGAATTTAATTCCTTCGAGATTGACAGAACTGGGGTTTAACCCTAATTGAGAATTAAATTCTCTCGGGCTCATAGGAATTTAATTCCTCTAAAAATGAAATTAGGGTTTCACCCTATGCCAGAACTTAATTCTTTACATATATGGGAATTTAATTCCTCTGAAAAGAAAATTAGGGTTTAACCCTACATAAGAATTTAATTCTTTCATAAGAGAATCACAATTAGAGTTTAACCCTATGAAGAATTTAATTCTTAAAAAAGATAAAGAGATCTTCAAACATGCAAAGAACCAGGGTCACGTGTCCCCACATGACCCCTATAAAGATCCACAGAAATAAGGAGGAAAGAGCTCGGAGGCAACGCCTCACGTGTTCTGCGTGACTCCCAAAACACAGAGAGAAAAAAGTAAAAGAAATAAAGGCCTTGGGCACTCTCAAGTGTTCCCACGTGACCCCTTGGCAGACGCTCTAACAATCAGTGCATGAATCCTCCTCACGTGTCAGCACGTGATGCTCTAATGTAAAATATAAAAAGAGTTTAACACTTATTGCAGAACGAAGAAAAGGAGATCTGGCCCCACCTTTGGGCGCCCTCACGTGTCCCCACGCGACCCTTTTTTTAAGTGTTTAAACACTAATTCAAGAGCTTCATTCCCAGTGTTTAACACTAATCATCTTTTTGTGTTTAACACTAATTTGAAAATCTTACTTTCAGTGTTTAACACTGATCATCTTCTAGTGTTTAACACTATTTCGAGAATTCTATTTCCAGTGTTTAACACTGTTATCCTCTAGTGTTTAACACTAATCTGAGAGCTTTATCTCCAATGTTTAACACTGCTGTTTCCTATTGTCTAACACTACTTTTAGCCAACTTGGCTAATTTTCCAGAGGCAAAGCCTCCCCTTCGATTGAATCTCAAAATTGAGGAATCAAAGATGAAAATGTTTAGCATTGCTAAATAATGGGGGCTTGAACCCAAACAAATAGACTAATGGTCCAACAAAGGGTCAATAGGTCAAACTCAATTGGACTTAGCCCAAATTGTCCATAAGTTCTCAATTCAGACTTAATTGAGCCAATGTACTCATAATATAATTGATTGGTCTTGGTTCCAAATTGGTCTACAGATCATTTAATCCATCTTGGTTCAAGGGTACATCTCTTCACTCCTTTGATATTCGTCGTTGTAATTCCTCAACGTCTTCAAAGAGGTGACGGGTCCCGACAACCATACATAACATTGGACTGTGGAGTCCTTAAATCCACGGACTATGAGGTCTTTAACCTTGACCGGGATGTCTTAAAACTAACATTAGACTGTGGAGTCCTTAAATCACGGACTATGAGGTCCTTAACCTTGACCGTGATGTCTTAAAACTAACATTGGACTGTAGAGTCCTTAAATCCACGGACTATGAGGTCCTTAACCTTGACCGTGCTGTCTTAAAACTAACATTGGACTGTGGAGTCCTTAAATCCACGGACTATAAGGTCCTTAACCTTGACCGTGATGTCTTAAAACTAACATTGGACTGTGGAGTCCGTAAATCCACGGACTATGAGGTCCTTAACCTTGACCGTGATGTCTTAAAACTAACAATGGACCGTGGAGTCCTTAAATCCACGGACTATGATGTCCTTAATCTTGACCGGGATGTTTTTAAACTAACAATAGACCACCATGTCCTTAAACTGGTAATTGACCGCAATGCCCCTAAACTAAACAATAGAGCCCAAATGCTCTTTTGTTGGATCTAAACGATCCCGTTAAGTTGATCTTAGTCTGAAATGAGACTAACGTATCCTTAACAAACCGTTAAGTTGATCTTAGTCTAAAATTAGACTAAAGTATCCTTAACAAACGTTTAAGTTGATCTTAGTCTCAAATGAGGCTAACGTATCCTTAAACCCAAACCCCCAAACCCAAATCTACGGAAGATACAGATTTGGACTAGTCCACGCCCTACGGGCGACAACATAACTTAGTCTCCGTATACAATCCATGGGCAACCGAACACAAAACAAACACCCGCGACACGAAGTGACCATCTGGAGAAGAAGAAAGTTGTTACCGCGATGCGGTAGCGTAATTAACTGCAGGAGCTTGCGCCTGCAGGGAAGAGCGTCTCCATAATTAAAAACCCCTCAAGCGAGGAGGAATCTGATGAAGTCTGCTACATCGGACACATCCGTTTAAACCTTCGATACACGGTGCCATAAATCAACTTGGCATCTTCGGAGAGGTGGACGGATAGCACCAATTAGCATCTACCCCGAATTTCAGGCAAGACGTCCGCCGCGTCTTTCGGAGGGGAACAGATTCTGGCACGCCCGGTGGGACCTCTTCCTCTTTCCACTCCACACTTCGTGTGTCGTGTTCGTAAACCAATCACGGTTTGCTAATGGTTGCCCTTGGGTTTCGAGATACTAAGATTTGGCGTTTTGCTTGGTGCAGAAAGCAAAGGATCAATGGCTTTCACCTGCTCAAAGTGTTCCACATGCAACTGCAACTCGCGTCCTGCCTCAACTGGGGGCATAGCCTTCGGGCCCCAAGCTGCTTCCCTGTTCACGATGCCCGTGGAACAGGTTACTCAAGCCACCACAGGGTTGTTTTTCGGGTACCATGCTCCCGCCAACGAGCTTCACCGCTCCCGTGCCAGTACCGGAAGTTCCCAAGAAGTCGGTATGTGATCGGCTTACAGCTACTGAGGCCCCTCTCAACGGGTCGTCCAGCACCAGCGCCTCGGTCTTCTCCAGATTGGGCCAAAATCCCTGCGGGCCCACAATGAAGCTTGCAATCCCAGAGAAGGTTATTCCGAAGTAAGTAACCAACCCTGCTCCCGAAGTCGTCAAGGCGACTTCTCCTACCAAGGGGTCAATCTTTACAAGACTGACCGTCCCAGCTCCCGCTCCTGCTACTGAAATGACATCCGTCTTTAACAAGCTGACACCAGCAACGGCCCCTCACCTGAACAGGGGGCAAGACAAGGCCATCCTGGTCGCCAAGCCAACTCCATCAGCTCGACATGCTTGACGTCGCCACTGGCGCCGGGTAAGGAAGGCCAAGGGCAACTCCCCCTCTGGGCTAACTCCACCAGCTCCAACGGTGGAAATTAATGCTGCTGTTCCAACCGGGAACAGATTTGAGCTGCTGAATAAGGTGCGCAGGAACTCTCCTACCGCCGTACTGAAAAGATCTCCTCCTCCGGTGGAGAATGTTGCGAAAGCCACGCCAGAACAGTCTCCTCAGCGGCTGTCCTCTAAAATCTATAAGGTCTGGCGCCAAGTCCAAGACTCGGTGATTGATCGAAATTTCTCCCGCCAGCAGAAGAAGCTGAAGGTCCGGCAGAAAGAAAACCCTCCTGTTAAGCCACAAAAGACGACGACTACTTGGGTGCCCATGGCAGCGGCTCCCTCAACATCAACCACTCAGAAAAGAAGGAGGCCAGAGAAAGCCCATGTAAATGTGGCAGACCACAAAAACACCAAGCCCAAACGCCCTAAGTCTGGGGGCATGTTGGTACATACTGTTTACATGGCATCCAGGAAAGATGATAGTCGCGCTTCTACGGGCCACCGACCACTCACCCGATCCATCACAAGAGCTCAGGAACAGCAGCAGAAGAAGCTTCAGGAGATGCTAACTGCAATGGCCTCACTCACCGGGCCAAAAGAAAGTCCGGAGATGTCATCGAAACAACGTCGCGAGCACGGGACTGATGCGGAGTTCCTTCGAAGAATGCTCGAGAAGAAGGACAAGGAGGCTGCGGAACAAGCGGCCAATATAAAGCAGATGGATCTTCTGTTCCAAGACATGGTCGGGATGATGGTACAGCCGGATCCTCCAGCTGAAGATCCTCCGATTATCCTCGAAGATGACAAAGGAGAAACGTCAAATCCACCTCCGGCTCTTTCAACAGCCAAAGAGGAAACAATCTCTAAAGCTGCCCTGGATGACTATATTTCTCAGCAAATAAAAGCTCACCAGGCAAATGAGGCAGCCGGCCAAGTTGTCAAAACAGGGCGACCGTATCCAAGCTGGTATGATCAGATAAAGTACCCGCCGGGCTACACAATCCCCAAGTTCCACGTCTACAAGGGGACAGGCAATCCCCATAAACATGTCGCACAATTCAGGGCTCTTTGTGGCAACACCGGCGCGATGATAAGCTCTTACTTCGCCAATTCATCGGCAGCTTATCGGAGACGGCGTTTGAGTGGTACTCCGAGCTTCCAAACGACTCCGTCAAAACTTTCGCAGAGATGGAGTTGCTATTCACTCAGCGATTCTCGAGCGCCAGCGAACGCACCCCAATAACAGCGTTGATTAATGCAAGGGTGAAGCCGGGCGAAACTTGGGTTCAATATGCAATCCGATGGCGGAACCTATGGTCGAAGTATGAACAGCGCATCGAAGAAGCACCAGCGGTGGGCATGTTCGTAGGCACCCTAGACCCTCATGCAACTATTTCACAGTTCATGATGTTCTTCAAACCGATCACATTCCAGGCTTTAATCGACAAGCTAGCCCAGATGGATCAGATGGGTCACAGTTCGTCTCCCCTGAAGCCGGAACCTCGGAACGATAAGGGTAAAGGGAAGGCGACCTTCGTTGCGAACACCCAACAACAGCCCAGTGCCCCAAAGCTAGCGGATCAACTGGAGGAGAGACGGCGCTATTATAATGAGAAAATGAAGCGTCCTTACTTGTTCCCACGGGATAAAACGAAGAGATTGTTTGAGCTGGCAGTGCGCAGCAGGCTTATCAATTTGCCAAACCCAAGGCGACCACCGCAACCCAGCGAAGTGAATAATCCCAACTATTGCCCTTACCACCAAACGGTAAGCCATCCGATCGAAGATTGCTTCGTTTTTGAGGGATGGATCGAGGATCAGTACCTACAAGGAAAGTTTGCGCTGTCTGAGAAGTGGAAAGTAAACCCACCACAACTGCACACTCCGAAGAAGATGGACACACCGGGGGCAACGTGCTCTTTTGTTGAAGAAGCCCCATGGGAGATCATTCTTTCGGCAAAAACCAAAAGGATGCTGAATGATCTCCAGACATGCCCGGCGATCAGGTGGAAAAATCCGCTAGAACCCCAGATTATCGAAGGAATGCTAAAGCCACGCCCAACTCCATAGATTGGTGGTGATAGCCAAAGTGTTCACATCCAGCCGCCAAAATCGTCGAAAAAGAAGAAGAAATACAAGAAGCCCGTGAAGCCTGGCGATAAGCACACAGACCTACAAAAGCAGATTGACGCGCTGGAAGAGTATAACCAGAAGGCGCGGACTCCAATCACGCTCCAAGAGTTCCTCAGCCACGTCCTTGAGGACGAAAATGATGGAGAAAACTCATCAGATGAATCTGAGGACTATGTAGCAAGTTGTCATGTGATCTCTCACTCATTGATAGATGATGAAGAGACTCCTTGCACAGAGAAACTGGGGGCAAGTCCCGAGCCGGAATTTCTATGGCCGTCAGACGAAATGATCGACGCCTTCCTGAATGAAATTCATCTGAAAAGTAAAGCCGATCGGGAGTGTGAGATGGCCATATTTGAAAGGGCCAAACGTCGCCGACTGGACGTTAGAGTCGAGATGCTCCTGCCAAATCAAAGGACACCGGTTGCAAATAAAAACAAGACCAAGACGGGGAAAAGGTTTGTGAAAGCCATATCAGTGGGAATGAAGCTACCACCCTCCGAAGGAAGTACTCTTGGCAAAGCCGAAATGTGTCCGAGCTATTGCTTATATCATCGAAAGATTGTGCACCCCACCGAAGAGTGCAACGCTTTTAAAAGATGGTGGCAGGGGTATGTTGCTCACCAGCAACATTTTAAGCGGTTGAAACGCGAAACTCATCGGGAGCAAAGAAATACGACCAAGGAGTATAAGAGAACTTCCAGCAACTGTCGCATGGTCAACGCTGGGGAATCGCAAGTTCTCATCTTCGGGAGCGACTCTGACGAAGAAATGACTCTTGGCCCTCTCTTCAAAGAATCCACGTCAAGAAAAGAGGAAGAATCGAAGGCCTGTGAAAACATTCAGCTGCGCAATCGCACGCTTCCAGAAAAGAATCCCGGACCCACGAGTAGAAAAGATAAGGGAAAAGAAAAGGTCTCTGAGGATATCGCCCTGGATGACCAAGTCATGAAAGAGCTGACTGCCAAGGACCCGCCAAAGAAGAACAAGGTGGACTACAACGTTCTGGCACACTTGAGGAAGTTACCCTCGCAGTTCAGCATTCTCGACGCCCTTTTACTATCCAAAGAAGCGAGAGATTCATTGATCAAGGCGTTACAAGAGCCATAGCAATTCCAAGCTTTTCTCGCCGAAGAAAAGATGAAGGACGAGCTGGAAGAAGTGCACACAGCCGATGTCTCCTTCGGCGACGAAGATCTCCTACTTAGGACATGTGAGCACAACCGTCCGCTCTATGTCTCAGGATACTGCCACGATATAAAGATAGACAAAATACTGGTCGATAATGGGTCTTCCGTCAATCTCCTTAACGTGCGAGTGTTGAAGGAAATCTGCATGAGCGTCCAATATCTCGCTCGTGATAAAATCACTATCTCTGGTTTTGACTCCCAGTCATCGCGGACTCTTGGGTCTGTGATATTGACATTACGGTTCGGGTTACTTGTCATGGATATTAAATTTCACATCATTGATGCTAAGACATGCTACAATGCTTTGCTCGGTAGGCCTTGGTTGCATGAGTACAACATTATTCCTTCTACACAGCACCAGTGTATGAAGTATTTGAAGATGGCCTCGAGTACACTGTGACGGGAGAGTTGAACCCATTCTCCGTGACCGAAGTCCGTAAGTATGAAGATGCAAAATACTTCTTACCAGACTTCGAGGATACGGAAAAATGTCACCAACCGAAAAACAAAACTATCACCACTATTCCAGTTTTCGGGAGTGATACCGAAGAAGAAGAAGAGATAGTTTATTCTGGGCCGTCTCGATGCAACAACCCGGGGCTGTCCGCTCCTATGTTGATCTTTGGCAGCGACTTAGAAGATGAGGTCCATGCTATATTCTCCGCTCGGCCACCAATACAAGCATCCGCTGGTGATAATCAGAGTTTACAAATTACCATGATTCCACGGGAGCACTACAAAGATTTCGACGCACTTGAAGCTTATAGTGTACAAGACCTGCAGACATTTTACGTCCCTCCCAGGCGAAAGGGTGAAAATGCGATCCTATTCTACCGGTCCACGGAAACAAGAGTGGAGAAAGAAATCTGGCACGACGTGGATTCTACACTTGACAGGCTCCAGCCCATCCGTTTGCCCAGATATTACACGAACGGACTAAAAAGGCTATTGAACCGCCAAGGGGTACCTTTCAAACAGACCATTCGACAAGCTCGGTTCTACAACAGGATTTGGGATATCCCTGGAACTCAGCGCAACCTGCCCAACGGGAAAATGGAAACGCTCGGGCTTGGATATGTGAAATCCAGGAAACGGGAACGAGTTCATGGTAGCTACGCCGTATATAACTTCGATGAAGAAGAGGACGCCCTGTCAGAAAATGCCGGCCCCGCACCAAAACAAGATCCTGCAATCAAAATGCCGAGTCCGTCATTTGAAGAACGAATGGACAAGCTTATTAGGGAAGCGGGTCAGAAAGTTCGAGACGACCATAACCGCAAAATGGCCATCTATGAGAAAGCCAGGACGCAACGCCTTATTCAATAGGCTGCGAAAGATGAAAATGCTCCTCCCTGTCAACCTGCTATGCAAAAGGCCCGACGCAGAGGCAGAAACAGGTCAAAGAGCGGAAAAGGCGCTCGGCAGCAACAAAGAGGGACCAAGAAACTACGCGATCGGGAATCGAGCAATCCGGATTCGTCCCTTATGAAGAAGATGAGGCGAGCGTACTCTTTTCCTCAGAACAAAACACGGAAGATACTTGATCTCACTATAAAACATCAGATGATTACACTTCCGGAGTCCAAACACCCCAAGCAAGCAGGCGAATTCTCTCACCCGGACTATTGAAGACTGCTTCACCTTCAATAACTGGGCCGAATATCAATATCAGCTCAGAAAATTCGCTCTATCCAGCAGTTAGTAGATAACGCCGCCGCAGAAGCATGAACCAAAAGCCGCCCATACAGCGGGGGTGGAACTGGATCAACATCGGTCTTGGAAGCGAGCTCGTACCTGTCATATGATAACGCTGTCAGAAGAAGGGCATGAGAATATGGATGGCCTCCTCTGGTGCTTCGAAAACAATAATGATGAGATGATCGCAGAATTTCCACCGGCGCCAAAAGAACTGGAAGATGGAATACATACTACGGCAGATGATCTCAAGAAGATTGACTTGGGGACGGCAAGTGACCCGCGACCGACATTCGTCAGTGAGTTGCTGTCTGAGGAAAGGATAGCTGAACTAAAAGACGTGCTTATACAGCATAAAGATTGCTTCGCCTGGAACTATTCCGAGATGCCAGGACTAGACCCAGAGATTGCTGTCCACAAACTGGCCATATCCCCGGACGTCAAGACAATCAAACAAGCACCGAGAAGAATGCGGCTCGAGCTTGGGATGAGTATCAACGCTGAAGTTAAGAAACTAATCGACTCCGGCTTCATCCAAGAAGTTCAGTACCCTGATTGGATCGCCAACATCGTCCCAGTAATGAAGAAGAATGGGACAGTGCGCATATGCGTGGACTTCCGGGATCTTAATAAAGCCTGCCCGAAGGACGATTTCCCAGTACCGGTCACTGAGCTGATGATAGATAACACGTCCACTCATGAAGTCTTCTCTTTCATGGACGGCTCATCAGGATATAATTAGATAAAAATGCATCCCGAAGACCAGAAGCACACCGCTTTCCGGACCCCTTTGGGTATATTCTGCTACAAGGTGATGCCCTTCGGTCTAAAGAACGCCGGTGCCACCTATCAGAGGGCCATGACGAAAATTTTTGATGACCTCATACATGAAATTATCGAGTGCTATATCGACGACCACGTGGTTAAAAGCAAATCATACGAGAAACATCTCGAGCATCTGAAGATCGTATTTCAACGCCTTCGGTAATACAACTTGAAGATGAACCCTCTCAAATGCGCGTTCGGGGTGTCCTCAGGTAAATTCCTAGGATTCATCGTCCGACACCGAGGTATCGAGATAGATCCGTCAAAGATCAAGGCAATCATGGAAATTCCCCCACCAAGGACTCTCAAGCAATTGCGGTCTCTCCAAGGGAAGCTCACGTATATTCGGCGATTTATAGCCAATCTCTCAGGAAAGTGCCGTCCTTATAGCCACCTGATGAAGAAGGAAACCCCTTTCGTCTGGGATCGCAAATGCCAAAGCGCGCTAGACGAAATCAAGCAATACCTGCAGAATCCGCCAGTACTGGCCGCTCCGGTCAAGGGAAAGCCTCTCATTCTGTATACAACACCCCTCGAAGGTTCCTTATGCGCATTATGGGCACAAGAGAACGACCAAGGGAAAGAACAAGCCCTCTACTATTTGAGCCGAGTTCTACTTGGGGCAGAAATCAATTATTCTCCCATCGCAAAACACTGCCTGGCGTTGATCTTCGCGATAACGAAACTCAGGCACTATGCATTGGCGCATGAAGTCCGTCTCATATCGAAGGTGGACCTTCTCAAATACTTGATGTCGAAGGCCATATTGACGGGGCAACTCACTAAATGGGCCTTGCTCTTGATGGAGTTCTCAATAACTTATCAGCCTCTTAAGGCAGTGAAAGGCCAAGCCATCGCCGACTTCCTCGCTGAGCATCCAATACCTGCCGATTCTCCTTTGAATTATGAACTGCCAGACGAACATGCGTTTGACACGATCGACGGAAGTGGTACTCGGTGGGAACTTTATTTCGATGGAGCATCCTCCATGAAGAAGCGCAAGCAAAACACCCCTATAATCAAATCGGGGGTAGGCCTCATCTTCGTGACTCCACAAGGAGGGATAATGCGCTTCCCTTTCTCCTTAACAGAGCCGAGGACAAACAATGAAGCCGAGTATGAAGCTTTGATAGCAGGCCTCGAGATCGCCATCGACATAGGAATTGAAAACCTCATCATATACGGAGACTCCCAATTGGTCGTTAGTCATATAAACGGCGACTATCAAACGTGCAAACCAGAGTTAGTAAAGTACGGTGAGAGGGTACAGCAACTGCTGACCCAAATACCTTCCTACATCTTGGAAAGCATACCGTGTGCGGAAAATAGCAAAGCGGATGCATTAGCCAAGCTCGCTAAAGAACTGGCCGACGAAAACCTTGATGACGTGAGGATCATTGTGCAGAGCCGTCGGGTTCTTGCGCCGGCAGAAATATCTCCAGAGTCGTCCGAAGAAAAAGGAGCGATTGAGAAAATGACTATGCAGATAAAAGATCAGGAAAAGGCCGAGGATTGGAGGGAAACCTTTATAGACTACTTCAAATCCCGTCGAACGCCTGAAGATGCGTCCTCAAAACATCAGCTCGTGAAGCGAGCCCTATCTTTCGCTTTCGTCAATGATACTCTGTACAAGAGGTCATTCGATTCTTTATGGTTAAGATGCCTAGGACCTGAAGAGGCAAAGAGAGTCGTCCAAGAAGTTCATGACAGACTCTGCGGTTCTCACCAAGCTGTGCCGAAGATGAAGTTGAAGATTAAATGGATGAGCTACTACTGGCCCACGATGATTCAGGACTGCCTCGAGTATGCGAAGCAGTGCCACTCATGCCAGATCCATGGGAACTTTATCCATCAGCACCCAAATCCACTACACCCGACAGTGGCTAGCTGACCGTTTGAAATGTGGGGAACCGACATAATCGGCCTCATCGAACCAGCATCTTCCAGAGGACATCGATTCATTTTGGCGACGAATGATTACTTCTCCAAATGGGCAGAAGCGGTACCGCCGAGGGAAGTGAAGACGGTGAACATCCTCCATTTCTTCAAGACGCACGTCATTTTTCGGTTTAGAACTCCGTTACGGATTATCTCCGATAATAGGCCAGCCTACAGAAGCCATAAGATCAGCCGCTTCGCACAACAGCACAACATAGACTGGAGATACTCCTTGGTTTATAATCCCCGAGCTAACGGTCTAGCGGAGGCTTTCAACAAAACCTTAACGAAGATCGTGAAAAAGACGGTGTCCTGAAATAAGAAGGACTGGCATGAGAGACTACATGAAGCTCTCTGGGCGTACTGGATTACGTTCAAGATGGCCACGAACACAATGCCGTACACGTTGGTATTCGGTACAGAAGCGGTACTCCCCCTCGAGATAGAGTTACCTTCTCTACGAGTGGCAGTTCATTACGAGCTAACGGATGAAGAGAATGCTCGCCTTCGGCTTGAGGAGCTCGATGCCCTTGATGAAACCCGGCTCATAGCGCAACAAAATCTGGAAGCTTATAAAGCAAAGATGACGCGCTCATATGAAAGATTAACCAAGCCGAGGACATTCCGCCAAGGCGAACTCGTGCTAGTGGTCAAAAGACCTATGATCCCCAATCGCGCCAAGCGGGGAAAATTCGAGCCGAACTATGAAGGCCCGTACATCATAGACAAGGTCTACCAGGATGGAGCCTATCTACTCATGGACATGCATGGTGAAAGACCTTTCAGGCAAATAAACGGTCGCTTCATGAAGAAGTACTACGCTTGACGAGTCGCGGCCTAGGTCAATGATAGACGACGACTATGTCCGCTCGCTATCTTCCTAAGCCCAAACTCTATGAGTAGTTGCTGGCTTACTTTACAACGGAACGAAACGTCCTTAAACTAACAACGGACCGAAACGTCTCTAAACTAACAACGGACCGAAACGTCCTTAAACTAACGATGTACCACTATGTCCTAAAACTAGCTGTTGACCGAGAGGTCAATAAACTACGGTGGATTGCGGCATCCCAAAACTGATACAAAAAAAGAGAAAATAAAAAAAATATAAAGGGAAAACGGTATGTCCATAAGCAAAATGGGCACGGATGAAAACCCGGAAGGGCTCCGTGAGTAAAAACAGCAGGGCTACCGGCGAGTCTTGTGAAAACCCGAAAGGGCGCAACCTCGTTAGAATAAAAAAAAGAAGAAGAAAAAGAATAAAAAAGAAAACGGTATGTCCATAAGGAAAATGGGCACGGATGAAAACCCGAAAGGGCTCCGTGAATAAAAACAGCAGGGCTACCGGCGAGTGTTTGTGAAAACCCGAAAGGGCGCAACCTCGTTAAAAGACACTTGCAAGGTCCTCTCGATTTTGTAAGGAGAAACCACCTGTGGGTGATCCTTACGACTCACAAGGGAGCAACACACTTAGGGATCCCCACGATCCCTAGGGAGAAATTACACTTGCGAGATCCTCACGACTCGTAAGGAGAATCCTCTTATGAGACCCTCACGGCTCATAAGATTTGAAAGTTTTAAGTTACAGAGACCTGAACCTGTTCTTAAGCAACCCCCACAACCTTCGATATTGTCCTACAAGCGGCTCAATACTGACCCTTGTATACAATCCATGGGCACGAATAAACATTTCCCTAACCAAGTCCCATCCGTGACTGGGGATATGTTCGCATGGTGAACAACCCTTGTAAATCCTCTTGACTTAAAAAAACACTCTGGTAAGATCCTTACGACTTACAAGAGATTATACACTTGGGAATCCTCACGACTCCTAAGGAGAAAACACACCTACGAGATCCTCATGACTTATAGGGAAAAATACCTTTGTGAGACCCCTACGGCTCATGAAGTCAAAAGCCTTAGTCGACAGAATCCTAACCCTGTTTACTAAACCACTTTTGTTCGACATCGACATAGGCAAATGATGATTCGCTCCTAGCAATACCCCAGTTGTAGCGGTGTTGATGCCGAAATCGGTGTCTGATTCCAAGCTTGCAGCAAAAAGACAGCAAGCCACACATGCATACAAATAGCCAAAATGATGGGGCACTTGCAAATAAAAAGCAGCAAGTAAAAGATGTATGCATGCAAAATAGCCGAGATGATTGGGCAACTCGCAATAAAAAGCAGCGAGTAAAAATAAAACAAATAGACGAAATGATTGGGCACCGCGAAAAATAGCCGAAATGATTGGGCAATCGAGACCTTTGCGATATAAAGCTGAAATGATAGAGCATCACGGAAAGAAATAAAAATGAAATTTATGCCCTACAGGTGATATCATGTCAATCCCTGTATACAATCCAGGGGCGCAAACGAAGAAGGAATCATACTCCTCCTCCCCAGGTTTCATCAGAAGAAGAAATTAAACAGCGACGGTTCTCAGATAGCCTGGAGAGCATCTCAACATTCGTCTCATTACAACAGACACAACATCAGGCAAAGCGGAACAGCGCCAACCCCCAGTTCCATGACTCGGCGGTGTACAGATGACCGAGAGCCAAGTCCCAACTCCGTGAAATGCGGATATAATCAGCAAAATTCCTGGTCACGTGGAACGCGGATAACGTCACTTTTGACCCCGTGGAAAACGTCCAGAGCGGAGCCTGGTCCTCGCCGAACACGGCAGTGAACCCGTGGGAAGAATCCAGAGCAAAATTCCTGGTCACGTGGAACGCGGATAACGTCACTTCTGACCCCGCGGAAAACGTCCAGAGCGGAGCCTGGTCCTCGCCGAACACGACAGTGAACCCATGGGAAGCATCCAGAGCAAAATTCCTGGTCACGTGGAACGCGGATAACGTCACTTTTGATCCCGTGGAAAACGTTCAGAGCGAAGCCTAGTCCTCGCCGAACATGGCAGTAAACCCGTGGGAAGCATCTAGAGCAAAATTCCTGGTCACGTGGAACGCGGATAACGTCACTTTTGACCCTGTGGAAAACGTCCAGAGCGGAGCCTGGTCCTCGCCGAACACGGCAGTGAACCAGTGGGAAGCATCCAGAGCAAAATTCCTGGTCACGTGGAACGCGGATAACGTCACTTTTGACCCTGTGGAAAACGTCCAGAGCGGAGCCTAGTCCTCGCTGAACATGGCAGTGAACCCGTGGGAAGCATCTAGAGCAAAATTCCTGGTCACGTGGAACGCGGATAACGTCACTTTTGACCCCGTGGAAAATGTCCAGAGCGGAGCCTGGTCCTCGCCGAACACAGCAGTGAACCCGTGGGAAGCATCCATAGCAAAATTCCTGGTCACGTGGAACGCGGATAACGTCACTTCTGACCCCGTGGAAAACGTCCAGAGCAGAGCCTGGTCCTCGCCGAACACGGCAGTGAACCCGTGGGAAGCATCCAGAGCAAAATACCTGGTCACGTGGAACGCGGATAACGTCACTTCTGACCCCGTGGAAAACGTCCAGAGCGGAGCCTAGTCCTCGCCGAATACGGCAGTGAACCCGTGGGAAGCATCTAGAGCAAAATTCCTGGTTATGTGGAACGCGGATAGCGTCACTTCTGACCCCGCGGAAAACGTCCAGAGCGGATCCTGGTCCTCGCAGAGCACGGCAGTGAACCCGTGTGAAGCATCCAGAGCGGAGCCTGGTCCTCGCTGAACACGGCAGTGAACCCGTGGGAAGCATCCAGAGAAAACATCGGACTGTGGAGTCTCTAAATCTACAGACTATGATGTCCTTAACCTTGACCGTGATGTCTTAAAACTAACAATCAACCGTAACGATTTCAAAGCCAATTTCACCTTGGTTTAAGGGTACATCTCGTCATCCCTTTGATATTTGTCGTTGTAATTCCTCAACGTCTTCAGAGAGGTGACGGGTCCCGACAACCACACACTTCATGGACTATGGGGTCCTTAAACTCACGGACTATGATGTCCTTAACCTCGATCGGGATGTCTTAAAACTAACAACGGACTGTGGAATCCTTAATCCACGGACTATGATGTCCTTCACCTCGACCGTAATGTCTTAAAACTAGCAATGGACGGTGGAGTCCTTAAACCCACGGACTATGATGTCCTTAACCTCGACCGCGATGTCTTTAAACTACGGTACCCCGAAGAACATCCAGAGCAGAGCCTGGTCCTTGCCAAACACGGCAGTGAGCCCGTGGGAAGCATCCAGAGCAACCCTTAACTCCGTGAAATGCGGATAAGGACAACTTCACCCATCACTTGCGGGTCCTCACGACTCGTAAGGGAGTAAATTCTCTTGTGAGATCCTTACGACTTTCAAGAGAAAACAGGCACTTAGGAATCCTCACGATTCTTAAGGAAGAAACCACACCTATGGGATCCCCTCGACCTGTAGGGAGAAAAACTCTTTATGAGACCCTCACGGCTCATAAGGTTGAAAAGTCTTAGGAGGCGGATCTTAACCCTGAATCCTAAGTCATCGTTGTCCTACAAAGAGATCAAGATAGACTATCCGCAAAATACATTCAATAAAAAGGGTCACGCCATTGAGAAGAAAAATATGTCTTTTATTCATGAACCAAAATGGATACAAAGTATAATTTATGAAAGAACAAAAAATATATACTTTCATTCAGGAGTATGTACAAAAAGAAAAAAAAGGGATATATAAGTCTTCAGGCGGGCGGGCGATTTAGCAGAGTGGTTAGCTCATCCCTTTTCCTCTGGGCTCGCCTTCGTGGTTCAATATCGCCAAAAGACGGGCTTCCGCCTGAGCTTGCTGGGCCTAATACGAGGCAAGCCGGCCTTCAAGCTCTTTCTTGGTAGCCTTGTGAGCTTCAACCCTTCCGCGAGTGAACACGGCAGCTTTATCGAGGGCCACTACCTCTTTGATAGACTCTTGAAGTACTCGCCAAAGTTCATATGCTTTGTTGGCTTTGGCTGTAAGGCTGGCTTGGATCTCGTTCAGTGCCTTAAGGGACAGCTCCCTCTCCGAGAATTTGCGACCGAGCCTCTTCTCGCACGACACCATATTCGTCGCGCACCGCTCTATCAAACCCCGCAAGCCCGCCTTTGCAACCGCAGCCTCCGAAGAAAGGTGGGAACACTCAAGTACGTGCAGGCAAGCCTCCACCTGCCGGCAGAAATCAACCCAGACTCGCACCACCGCTTCTCTATGATAGGTGGCAAGGAAAGGAAGAGAACTGTTAGCTTCGGCAGCAAATGCTTCAGCTGTGATTGCACTGCCAGCGCGAAGCTCCTCGATCAAAGATGACAGGGAGACAAGGCTTAGCTTGGCCAAACGTTCTGAGGCTCGCAAAGCATAGGGGCCGGGTGGCATATTGATGCGCGACTCCAGTGCGGTGAGAACTGGAAGGGCTGTTCGGATATGCAAACAGTCGGTGAAATTTTTAAGCAAAGGAACAAGTGGGACCATATTGAGACTTCACTTACCCACAGTCATGCAAGAAGGAGCTAAAGGTTCTCCTGGCCCTTCGAGGACCTCAATCTCGTCATCGGCCTCCAGAACTGTAAAGAACATCAATGTCATTTTGCGAAATAACAACAATGCTATGAAACGGTGAACGAAACTAACCTTGCCCAGACAAGAGGACGATGCGTTGAGGAGATATCGCCTGTGGGGCGGCCATCTCCAGCAAGCATTGAAAGGATTGCCGGGGAGACAGATCGGCAATAAAGGCCGCCAGTCCGCGCAGTTCTGAAAAGATAAAATAATTCAGATAACGGAAAGATCACTAGTTTAAAATGTGGAAGGTTACCTTCGACGCTCCTCCCATTCTGATGCTGGAGGGATAGCATCTTCAACGGCCTCTGCCGCGACCTCAGGTGCAGTACCAAGGACACAAGCCGGTGTAGCGGCCTCAGAGGAAGGAGCAGCGGCAGCCACTGCGGGTTCCAACGAAGGGAGGGTAGCCTTGACTATCTCCGTCCCAGCCTCCGGGCCGCCCTTAGGAAGATCCATTGGGACGGTGACCACCAAGGGTGCCTCTCCCAAAGGAGCGAGTGCTTCGGAATCAAGAACCGCCACAGGAGGCTCTATCGCGAGAGGGATGGCGTCGTCGACCCCCTCCGCATCGAGCAATGTTTCATTGGGGGTATCAACAGGCTCTACCTTCAGCAAGCCCGTAGGAACCTCCCCCATCGCCGAAGTCTCTGCACAATTCACACAAGAATAAGAATACATATATACAAGTGCAACCAATATGAAGTACTGCAAAGCAATATAGGAATATACCAATGCATAAGGAAGCCTTCAGTATGGCTTCTTCAAGCCGATGCTCCTTCTCAAGGAGGTGTGCTCGCCGGGGTTCAAGGGTGGACTCATGGCCGTCAGTCCACAAGGAAAGCACGTCTGCAGCATCCTCCGAAGCAGCCTGCTTAAGGGCCCTTTCCCCCCATTCTTCCAAAGGGCCGATGAACCGCCGCCGTATCCATGAAGGATCTTCGTAGAAGATGACGGCAGGATAAGGCCTCTTCGGGATCCTTACCTTCTCAGTTTCAAGCTGCGAGCGTCTTATAGCCTCAGCCAATTGTGCGGCTTCCTCGGCAGATGAACCTGGAAAAAGAAGACCATCATCCGGCGATATCATGGATATTGGTTCGTCTTGAACGACAGGTTCGGATTCTTCTAAAAGATCGAGCAGACGGGCGACTGTCTTCTTCCTCCTCTTTGGCCTAGAACTAACGCCAGAGGACGCTCGCTTCTTTTCCCGTGGAGCCTTGGCGTGACGCCGACCCACCTCACCTTCAACACCCTCGTTACCGGCACCCTCGTTTGGCGGTGCTGCCAAGGATGACACTGCCATTGTCGACGCCAAGGGTGGTGGTGCTGCTACCGGAGCCCGATTAGCCTACGACAGGGTACCCAATGGCATACCAACTGTGGGGGTAAGGTCCACCTCTGATTCCCCCAGAATGAGCGCAACACTGGTGTCCCTCAGGGGAAAGCGGACTGGTGCACGCGGCCGCAGCAGAATTCCCGCGGCCTGAGCCGGAGCAAGAACGCCATAGCCAAGAAGCAACCTCTTCTCCTCAGCAATAACTGGGATGACCCGAAGAAGATACCAGCCTGTGAAGGCCCCCACGCATCGGGGAGTATGATCTGCTTCGGGGATCATAAAGTAAGAACCGGTGTTCAGCCTCACGAAGTGATGTGCGGCATCGCGAATAGCTACGGGTGAAGGGACCGGCGCAACTGTAAAAGCCTCAAAGGGGACGCCCTGATCGTATCCAAGCTGCCGGGCAAAGCGATGCAGATTGTACCGCATAAACAGAGCCGCGCTGTTCTGACGGAATACAAGATAGCCCGGTCTAATCGCGTATAAGTGCGTGGCCTCCCGGGGCTTCAGAGAAGGCACCTCACCTTTCGACTGGTCGTGGAGTTGTTGAATCGGGCCTGAAGGAGCAGATAGAACCCGATCGACAAATGCCAGCCCGCCTGCACTAGCGTAAGGAGCAATCAACACTCGAATAGCCCCAAACTGAGTCGGGTCAGGAGCAGCAGCGTCCACCAGCCGCATGAGTCGCGGAAAAGTGTAGGCGTCATAAAAAGCAGGTCTATGATGCACAGCAAAAGCCCCCAACACGTGCATCTCAATCCAAGATGTAAAATAGTGAAGGGAGAAGTTTACTACGTCCACACCGGGAGTTGAGGTGTTAGCAGCGGCGCCCAATCCATGATAGAGATGCGCTAGCGCCGGGATGCCTATTGCCAGCCGTGTCCCCTCAGCGATACGATGAGTCGGATAGATAACCGAGACTCTCATGAAGCGGCGATGCATAGGGATGACGAACCAGCTGAGCCAGACACTGATAAAGCCCACAAAGAATGTCTCATCGTCCATGCCGGGAGCTGCAATCGATTCGAAAGATACTGGCGACATGATAGGAATATAATACTGCGGTAAATCCGACTCCTTAGACAGCCTCCTATTCAAACCAAACACAAAAGGGTCGTTGATGCTTGCAAACTTGGGAGCCATCTTCGACAAGACATCCTCGCGAAGGAAGCAAGTAATGAAGCTCTTGAAAGTGACGCCCTGCTCCTCAGATTCTGTGAACAGTTTGTCGAAGATACCCAGCGCCTTGATCAAACTCGGATGCTTATGGCGGACGGCGTTCTCGATAGACAAGCCGTCAAGCGTTGCGGGCTCAGTCTCAAAGACGTACTCTTCAGAAGGCAGAAATTCCTCGTAAAGTGTCCCTCTGGTTCGCAGCCCCGAGATCTCGCGAAATTCGTCCAAAGAAATTGAAACTTCACGATCCCCCAAGAGAAAGGTGTTGGTGGGAAGATTCCACTGGTTCAAGAAGGCCTTAACCCACCAGACGTGGGGAGACTGGTAGTGGAAGAGGGATGCATATATCGCCTGATAAAGCCCAACTTTCTGCAGTCACACGCAGTGGGCGGATAGGATGTAATGAGCCCAGAGGAGGTAGCCCGTAGGGTGTCGAGGGGTGAGCCCTATCTTGTAGACTTGTCCCCATGGTTGGGCCTTGCCCTGGCAAATGCGGCGTCCCAGAATATCTATGGCCGGGATCGGATGGTTCGGGATACCAGTCGTCGAAGGCTCGAGCCGCCCCGTAGGGGTCCAATTCGGCATCTCCACGGCAAAGACTGTCCTTGGAGGATCCATCGGCAAGAATGGAAAGGTGGGCTCTGTCGGCCCTTCGCAGAGGAAACTTCGGCGACCCCGGATGATGTGGCTATACCAGGTCCCCCACAAAAGTAAGTTGGTGCAGTTCGGGTCGTGAGCCCTGATCATTG
Organism: Agapanthus africanus; assembly: GCA_030015575.1. Taxonomy (NCBI): domain Eukaryota; kingdom Viridiplantae; phylum Streptophyta; class Magnoliopsida; order Asparagales; family Amaryllidaceae; genus Agapanthus; species Agapanthus africanus. The sequence goes on from JASDDO010000019.1 coordinate 893,984,796, forward strand.
CCATCACTTCCTCATCGGATGGCGACTGAGGAAAAGCGGCCTCTGAGCGAATAAAAGGGAAGTACGGAACGGAAGCCATCGTACCTGAAATAAAATAAGGGGAAACTGTTAAAAGCGTAGCCAGCAGTGTATATATATATATGATTATAAATAAATATATATATATATAAAGAGACAGTTGAAGGAAGCAACAGCGGGCTCCTTTTTTATGGGACCATTGGTTACAAAACACATGGGTCCCACACAGAATCAAGATGACGTCTCGTTAATAATGATGCCAAGCAATTATAATGAGACAAAGGGAAGATTCTCATTAAATAAGCAGTGGATTCCAAGTGACCCTACACATTCCCCTAAAAGGAAATCCATTTTGGACTCTGTGACAAATCAAACAGAATCAAGATAATTAAATTCCCAGGAAGGGACATTACAAACTTCTTCTTCTCGGATTGCGAAGGAGACAACTCAGGGCAAGGAAACCCTAAGAAGTCCCCATGGGAAGAACTTAGTTCCTCATAGGTATTAAATTCCTTTTTGAAAAAAAGGGAATTAAATTCCCAGAAATTTTTTGTTCCAAAGGCAGAGCTCCTTTATGATGGAATTAAATTCCATGGAAAAGACAACCGACACCATCATCTCCTTAAAGATTAGAGAAACCCTAAGAAATCTACTGTTTGAAGATTAAACGATTTTCTGTTCTTGCTTAAGGACTTGAACAAAAATGGGTTCTTGTTAAAATAAGGGGGAAAACCCTTGGTATGAATTTAAAATCCAGAGAGTTGTATGTGTATGAAAGTTCTTCGATCATCCAAAGATCATTACCTGAGGAAAAGGAATCTTTCAACAGAGTTAAACTCTGGAAAATGCTTGAAGCAGAGAACTAAGCTCTGGAAAAGGAGAATTAAATTCTCAAAGGAAGAAGGTTATCAAAGGTGGAATATGAAAAGTGGAGGCGCTTCTGAAGAGACCCTTGCATTTATAGGATGTGATGGAAAACGTTTCATCTACCCTACTCCCTAGACAGATCCAACGGTCACAAAGGTGACAGTGTTGCACTCACGTGCAGACACGTGAGAGCAACGCCGTGGGGGCATTTTTTCCCTGATTAAAAATCAGGAACAACTTCAAAAGAGGCATCACGTGCTCACACGTGACCAATGGTCACGTGTTGACACGTGACGGTTAAAGCAGCAGTGCAAAGAAGCGCAGAGGAGAGAAGTCCACTCAGGGGTCACGTGCTCACACGTGACCAGGGGCCACGTGTCAACACGTGACTGGCTTTAAAAGCCTCACGGTTTACTAGAATTAAATTCTAAAAGATTATTTAAATCTTTCCAAAATAGAGAAGAATTATGGAGAACCGTTGGATTAAAAATCCAAGGGTGATTAAAATTCACCTATTTATGGAAAAATCTTAAACAAGGAAAGATCTCTCTAAATCTCACCGAAATAACAAACGGAATCCAACGGTGAATAAAATTCACTGAATGATCTAAAGGATCATATTAATTATGAAAACAAATCAAATCTTTCAATGAGAGATTTACTAAACAAATTGATTCTTTTCCTCCTCCTATAAATAGGAGCCAAGGGGAGAATAGGGAGGAGGATAGAAAATTTTGGCATCTTGAAAATTCAAAAAGAAAATCCTAGGTGAGAAAAAGAAAGGAGATCAAAACTTCAGAAAAAGAGAATTTAATTCTCAAAAATCTAAGAGTTTAACTCTTTTGTAAAGAACTTAGTTCTTCCTCTAGTTGAAGATTTGCAAAGCGCACATCTCCCCATAAGTTGAGAATTTAATTCTCATCGGGTCGAGATCCTGCCATGCAGATCTAAAACTTAGAGGGGGAATTGAGTTTAGAGAATTTAATTCTCCCAAAGCTATAGGAATTTAATTCCTTCCAAAATAAAATTAGGTTTAACCCTATATGAGAATTCAATTCTCCAAAATTATAGGAATTTAATTCCTTCGAGATGGACAGAACTAAAGTTTAACCCTAATTGAGAATTTAATTCTCTCGGGCTCACAGGAATTTAATTCCTCTAAAAATGAAATTAGGGTTTCACCCTATGCCAGAACTTAATTCTTTACATATATGGGAATTTAATTCCTCTGAAAAGAAAATTAGGGTTTAACCCTACATAAGAATTTAATTCTTTCATAAGAGAATCACAATTAGGGTTTAACCCTATGAAGAATTTAATTCTTAAAAAAGATAAAGAGATCTTCAAACATGCAAAGAATCAGGGTCACGTGTCCCCACGCGACCCCTATAAAGATCCACAGAAATAAGGAGGAAAGAGCTCGGAGGCAACGCCTCACGTGCTCCACGTGACTCCCAAAATACAGAGAGAAAAAAGTAAAAGAAATAAAGGCCTTGGGCGCTCTCACATGTTCCCACGTGACCCCTTGGCAGACGCTCTAACAATCAGTGTATGAATCCTCCTCACGTGTCAGCACGTGATGCTCTAAAGTAAAATATAAAAAGTGTTTAACACTTAATTGCAGAACGAAGAAAAGGAGATCTGGCCCCACCTTTGGGCGCCCTCACGTGTCCCTACGTGACCCTTTTTTTTAAGTGTTTAAACACTAATTCAAGAGCTTCATTCCCAGTGTTTAACACTGATCATCTTTTAGTGTTTAACACTAATTTGAAAATCTTACTTCCAGTGTTTAACACTGATCATCTTCTAGTATTTAACACTATTTCGAGAATCCTATTTCCAGTGTTTAACACTATTATCCTCTAGTGTTTAACACTAATCTGAGGGCTTTATCTCCAGTGTTTAACACTGCTGTTTCCTATTGTCTAACACTACTTTTAGCCAACTTGGCTAATTTTCCAGAGGCAAAGCCTCCCCTTCGATTGAATCTCAAAATTGAGGAATCAAAGATGAAAATGTTTAGCATTGCTAAATAATAGGGGCTTGAACCCAAACAAATAGACTAATGGTCCAACAAAGGGTCAATAGGTCAAACTCAATTGGACTTAGCCCAAATTGGCCATAAGTCCTCAATTCAGACTTAATTGGGCCAATGTGCTCATAATATAATTGATTGGTCTTGGTTCCAAATTGGTCTACAAATCATTTAATCCATCTTGGTTCAAGGGTACATCTCTTCACTCCTTTGATATTCGTCGTTGTAATTCCTCAACATCTTCAAAGAGGTGACGGGTCCCGACAACCATACATAACATTGGACTGTGGAGTCCTTAAATTCACGGACTATGAGGTCCTTAACCTTGACCGGGATGTCTTAAAACTAACATTGGACCATGGAGTCTTTAAATCCACGGACTATGAGGTCCTTAACCTTGACCGTGATGTCTTAAAACTAACATTGGACTGTGGGGTCCTTAAATCCACGGACTATGGGGTCCTTAACCTTGACCGTGATGTCTTAAAACTAACATTGGACTGTGGAGTCCTTAAATCCACGGACTATGAGGTCCTTAACCTTGACGTCTTAAAACTAACATTAGACTGTGGAATCCTTAAATCCACAGACTATGATGTTCTTAACCTTGACCGGGATGTCTTTAAACTAACAATAGACCACCATGTCCTTAAACCGGTAATTGACCGCAATGTCCCTAAACTAAACAATAGAGCCCAAATGCTCTTTTGTTGGATCTAAACGATCCCGTTAAGTTGATCTTAGTCTGAAATGAGACTAACGTATCCTTAACAAACCGTTAAGTTGATCTTAGTCTAAAATTAGACTAACGTATCCTTAACAAACGTTTAAGTTGATCTTAGTCTCAAATGAGGCTAACGTATCCTTAAACCCAAACCCCCAAACCCAAATCTAAGGAAGATACGGATTTGGACTAGTCCACGCCCTACGGGCGACAACATAACTTAGTCTCCATATACAATCCACAGGCAACCGAACACAAAACAAACACCCATGACACGAAGTGCCCATCTGGAGAAGGAGAAAGTTGTTACCGCGATGCGGTAGCGTAATTAACTGCAGGGGCTTGCGCCTACAGGGAAGAGCGTCCCCACAATTAAAAACCCCTCAAGCGAGGGGGAATCTGATGAAGTCTGCTACATCGGACGCATCCGTTTAAACCTTCGATACATGGTGCCATAAATCAACTTGGCATCTTTGGAGAGGTGGACGGATAGCACCAATTAGCATCTGCCCCGAATTTCAGGCAAAACGTCCGCCGCGTCTTTCGGAGGGGAACAATACCCAGTCTCGATACTTCTACGACTATGGACATTTAAGAATGTGCTTATAAACTACCCAGGCCCACTAGTATGATCTCCATCATCGTCCTTATAGTCATGTAAAATCCTAAGGGCTTTATCTCATATCTAAATGATACGTGATAATGAATAAACACATCACATGAAAGATAAAGTCAAACTAGATCACATACTATCATCTCGAGTAAGATTGTTTTCTCGTATAGGTCCTATTTCAATTACAATAATTGTCTTAAGAGCACCTATATCCAACACCACTTTCCAGGCCTACCCTCCTCTGGAAGACAATGAAAACCATTTTAGTGTGTCTGCTAAGCAAAAAGATCCCCTAATTCATGAAGAATCGGACTCGGAAAGCGAGTAGGAGGTAACTGTCGTCCCCAAGACTGCAGAACAACAGCTGCTCCAAGATCCCCTAAAACAACTTAAAGACAAGGAATGAGTAAATTCTACTCCAAGATCGATAATTTGATAAATGTCATGTTGCAACTCATAACCAAAGTCTCTCAAGGAAAGTCCAATCAAGTGCAAGGCTCTACCCATGAACCGGGAAACGATGTCCCGAAGCAGCCGACGCTTATTTCCTCAAGTCCAAAGACAGGTGAGCCCCACGAAAATCGACCGCATTCCGCTTCGAGGGACATCCTGACTCTGGATGACAGCGGCACGCTTACGCAAGATCAGATCATGGACTTGGTCGCCAATAAAGTCAAGACATTAGTGGCCGAAGCCGAAGCGTAGAAAAACGTCCACAACAGTGGAAGACCGTACCCTACATGGCTACGCTGTTCCTAAATTCAGAAGGTTTGACGTAACAGGAAATGCAAGCTAGCACATTTCCCACTTTAAAACATCGTGCGGAAATACCGAGTGCAATGATGCGCTTCTCCTCTGGCAGTTCGTTAACAGCTTGACCGATGTTTCCTTCGACTGGTACGCAAGCATACCTGATGGCTCAGTCATGACATTCGCACAGATAGAATCTTTGTTCAAGTAATGATTTATGGGTGTCGGCAATAAGATCACCATTGCCGACCTTGTGAGAACCAAACTAGAGAATAACAAATGCAACATGGATTTTATAGCCCGATGGCGTAATCTCACCGTCAAATGCAAACCGCCGTTAGAGCAGGACCAATCCTTCAGCCTTCTTATAGGAAATATCAGTAACTGGATGATTCCTTTTCTATGCACAGTCGGTCTCAAAATATTCCAGGAACTAACTAAGAAGGTTCAGATGTTGGAATGCTCAAAGCCCGAGTTCACTCAGGACCTCCAATTTACTAACAAGCCAAAGAATCGGAAGGACGACAACCACATAAGTGAAAGTTCCAAATGTATCGATTCTTTCAACAAGCAAGGGACAGGCGGGCCTAATACCGACCAGCCTCAAAAACAAGTATTGGGAGGGAGAGGAGAATCGCCCATGGAAAAGAAGTTGAATAAAGTCTATTCCTTCAGAAGGGACAGAGTCCATAAAATATTCAAGGATGCCCTAAGCAACAGTCTACAATTGCCAGAATCGAAAAGACCGTAAGAAGCGAATATGACCGACGACCCCAAATATTCCCCATATCACAGAGTGGCGAGTCATACCATTGAAGACTGCTTTTTTTTTCAAGAATTGGGTTGAAAAAAATATAAGGAGGGAGTGATCTCTTTGTCTAAAGCCGAGAAGGAACTTGACCGGCACAAGGATCATGTGAAGTCTAGTAGACCCCACCATAACCCAAGTAAGTCAAAATCAGGAATCTAAACCATATATAAGAGAAAATAATAATATAATATAATAAAATAGAGATGATATTTTAAGAAAAGATTTATAAAATAAGTAAAGCTTGTTTTGTAAAGAGTTAACGTTTGAAAAACGGACAGCGCCTCCTTTGTAAATTTTGGATAAAAATCTTGTACAATGATAAAATATAAAAGCATCCCCACATGGGAGCTAACTCGACGCCCACATGGCGGAGACACAATCCACGAAATAATATACGCGTCACGTCCTGCTTCTCAAAAGACGGAAACATGTACGCGACGAGGCCCGCGACGTATTTATTTCTAGGTCATTTTCCGGAATAAATACGCTAAGCGTAATTGAGCAATATAAAATAACAAGAAATTAACATGAGATTTAAACTTCAACAACTTTATTTACATTCAACTTGACACATTTACAATACATGAGTTCAACTGAAAAGGAAAATACAAGAAAAGAAATGCCTAAACAGCTGGTACATATAAACTGAAAGAAAAGATGATTTAAGCTAAGATTGAGTAGTGCTCTGGTCGTAATACCCTGCAATCGCTTCTAGCTCCTTGGTCTCTAGACTACCTGACGAACATCCAAAAAGAAAGAGATGGGTGGATGCCCGTCAGCGAACTTTCGCTCGATAAGTCTCCAAGAAAAGGTGTAAAGTATAAAAGTATAATGACAAGTTGGAAAATGGATATCATGAAGCAATGGACTAGGAGATATGGTATTTAAACATGTTGTTTAATATAAGCATGGCAATTCTATCTAACATGCAGTTCTATTGGCAATGTGTCATGAGTATGACAATATGTTTATAAGCATGGCAAGGTAACATAAGCACAACAAAACAGTATAGCATGGCCGTGTATTGTAGGTATAGTGAACATGAAGTGTATATAAGTATTCTAAAAGGTTTCTACATGGGTAAATTAATTTAACGTAAGTTCAAGGGTGAATGTCAACCAATCTCAAAAGTGTTCTCGAACCCAACATGCTGTAATCCAGGAGTAAGGAACCACGGACCCGAATCAAGTATTAGTAACGGGATTTCAACTTAGTGTTGAAGTATTCCAAACTCAACAGGCTATAATTCAGGAGTAAAGAAATACGGGCCTTCATGATAGATTTCTTGTATTAGTACACATGGATTCATGATCTAGAGAGACTCTTGAGATTTCGTTGGATTCGCACTTGAACTACCCCAACAACCCGTATATTCTAAATTATAGTTAAAATTACCAGTCTTGCTCGAATCCATGAATACATCAAATTGTAAGATTGAGTTCATGTCAAGATCAAGTATTCGTGTCAAGTGTTCATGTATTGATGTCAAATTGTATTCATGGTTCGAGTCAAGTCAGCTCAAGAGTATACATTGGGTTCAGGTATTCATGTTAACTTCAAGTATCTAGTTCAGGTTCGAGTTCAAGTTCAAATTCACATCTGAGTCATGTTCGAGTTTGTATTCCAGTTATAGTCAATTCATATTACTAGATTTAAATCTTTTGAATAGTTTTAATCTGGTAAACTCTTAGGTTCAGGAGTAATCGGACAACTGCTGCACATGTACGGCAGGATTTGTGTTATTTCCAAGACAATTGTCATTGATAACTTCGTTAAGTTATAGTGTTGTCTAACCTGAGTAGGCAAGCACTCACTTTCTCTGGCTCCCTTGGGCTCAAGAGAAATGATACTGCTTAAACCTATATTTATCTAGTGTCCTTAAAGATTTGATTTTGTTGTTTCAATTGTGTTTACATTGTTTGCATTTCTCGAGGTTTTTTTAATGAAAAACGTTTTAATATTGTAAAAATAAATCTCGATGGTGATTTAGAATATTAAGATTTTTTATAAAAAGGTTTTTTAGTTTTAGTGGTATTTTAGTGATAAAACCTAGCTTTTTAAAAGTTATGGTAGTTTTATGAAAACTATACTTTTAGAAACTTGATAGTATTTTTGTGTAACTTTAATTTTTCATATTAAAAATATAGTTTTTCAAAATTTGTTTTCATAGAAAAATACGGATTTATGACTTATAAAATTTTCAAATGATTTAATTGTTTAAAATATCGTATTCTTTAAAAATCGTATTTATATTCCTTTCGAGACCGGATACTCTGTGAGGAGTTTTGTATCCCGCTTTACTATCCCAAGAATGTGTGATAACCCGCACCATCCGTAAATGTGTTCTCCTAAAAGGCTTGTAGAGGCGTAATTGCAAAGAATTTAAAAATATCGATAAAAACACTTTTTTTATAAAAGTAATGGTATTTTAATATAATTGTTTCATTTTGGCTAAACTTGTAACCTAGTATATCGTGCTATGAAGTCATAGTGTATGTGATGGGGTAGATCATTACCCGGTGAATTTTCTAGAGGTATAGTTCATGATAAGGTTAAAAGAGGTATAAGCAAAGTTCATGATATTTATTCGTTATTTGTAATCTACATATTATTTAACATAACAAATATCATATTAAAATTATGAGATTTGGATAGAGTTGTAAATTCGTATTTTCTTGATATCATGGCATAAAAATTTATGATGAACATATCGAATTACAATAAGAATATATATATATATATATATATATTTAATTTAAACTTTTTTTATAATACCGTATTCTTTCGCATCGATATAATAGGAGAAGCAAAAATAGAGAAAAGTAGATGGAGGATTTAGTGTAGTTACAAGTGATGCAGAGTGACGACGTGGAAAAATAGAAGAGAGTATACAAGAGAAAAAAGAAGAGAGGATGAGAGGACTTACTGTTGCGTGTTCGTACTCGTACGAACGAGAAGGAAAAGTAAAAGTCTCGGTTTGTAGAACCGAGACCGGCGGTGCGTGGAGACTTGAGCTTGGGTCCGATTACGTGTACAAGAACGAACTCTAGGTAGCTAACGTGCGAAGGAACGAATTTGAGCGATGGAGTTGGTTTGGACTTGTGCACTTGACTTCCTTTATTAGAGTAAGGCTTGAGAGATAGAATTTTAAGTGATATTTTCAGAATAATCTAGGAGAAGAACTGAGGAGAAAAATCAGGTATTTATAGGGGAAAATATAGGTGTAGGGAAAATTCAAAAGATAATAAAAATGTATTAAAAGTGAAAGTAAAGGGATAGATGAAGGGTCTGGGGTTCTCTGGTTAATTGCAGGAAAATCAAATAGAAAAAAGGAGTAGTGAGGAGCTGAAGGGATGCACGTGCAAAGAATGGAGGATTTTGGAACTAAGCGGGCCGTCGGTGGCGGTTTTCTGGCGGTCCAAAAAGAGGCAATTGCCTCGGGATTTGTACAGTACAGTCATCTGGGTATTTATATATCATTTATATTGTTTGATTTATTTGCAAGTCTTCGTTTTTCCGTGTAATGCACGTGCAACTCTTAGGCTTCCGAAAAATTAAAAAGAAAAAAATATTAAAAATAATTGAGACTGATGGGATTCGAACTTACAGGTTATAGGACAGCAGTGTAGAGGTTTAACTAGTGATCTACAATGAGTTTCTTGTTCATAAGTTATCGATAATAACTTATAATTCGAAACCAGAACAGAAATACACTCTTTCATTATTATTGGATCAATAAAAGTGTATAGAACTTTTAGGGTCGTTACAATATGACTCCCAAGGAGAAAAATAATAAGCAAAAAACAATAAACACTATCTATAAATAAAGCCAAGCTTACTGCACATGAGTTCGACTATAAAATCAATACACATCTAAGGTCTCAGGAAAATACACTAGACTTAGTTGATGGAGTATTTCTAGATACAATAATAGATACAAGACAATTGCCGAATTGAATTCTAACCCACCTAGCTCAAAAGATAGATGCAACTATGTCCAAAGAAAGGAAATGTGCCAGCAAAGACGCTACTGATCCAAACGGTCAAACCTGCAAGAAATTATGGCACAACGGGGGTAAGTTGTCAACTCGTGAGTATAATTCGTATAACAAGATAGATATCACATGGATAAACGGTGAAACAACTAATGCCTGATAAACACGTACATCAAGGAGGATATATAATCATGCATTGAACTAGAGTTCGATGCGAAGAACAAAAATAATAGTGAGCCCTCATGTACAACTTGTGTACCGCTATCCTATCATGTGAAGTATATAATATGTGTGGTTATTATGCCATCAAGAATAATACTATATCTTGCCCGATACGGGAATAGTATAACCACAAGCATATGAAAGCATGTGAGTCACGAAAGTAATATGCATAATTGCACAATAAAACGAGAACAATTATCATTCATCAATAACTCAACTACATATATATACAGCGGTGTTAAATTATTATCACTGTAGCCGTAGCGCAATATCTATAGCATATGACCAAGCATAAATACAATCAAGGCTATAATACATATAGCACGTATTCATGTGTAATTATATAAAAGTAGCAGAAAGGTGTATGTATGTAAAATCCTTTCAAAATAGCCGTATGCTGTGTATATCATGGCATAAGTAGCGGGAGTTAATTTGTGAAGCAATATAAGCATTTCGTTTTAAATATACGTCACGCCTTTTGCAAAATGATTTAAAATGTTTTCTTTTGAAATATTCTTGTGTCGATCATAGACACAAGGAAAAATAGTATGACTATAGTTCTTTTGAAAACCGCTTTAATATATATTGATATGTGAAAATAATATTTCAGGTGTTGTCTCTTGGACTAGTCATGTTCGGCTACTATATAGCATACCACATCTCATTCTCAGCAGGGTATCTATATCAACCCTCCGATCTCCATCAAGACATCTTGTGGTTTATCACCTAAATCTCTAATGGATTGATCACACATATATATCTATCCTCAATCGCTCATGGATTGATCACACATATCCTCAATCGCCACGGATTGATCACAGAACTTCGGCCATATCCACCGTGTTCAAAACTATCATAGAACCCCAGTAATATCCACCGTGTTCACACCTTAATTCTCTTTCACACACACACACACACATTCTCAATCGGTTAGGATTGATATTATATCAAGTTCCACAATAATATAAATCTCATTTAAAAGGTTTCCTTTTAGTCTATGTGAATTAAGCTTAACACAGACGGGCAACATAACACGGCACAACCTAGTGAAATAAACATAGCACAAACTGATTATCATAGCGCAACGGATAGTATAACTGTAGTACAGGCTAATAAGATAAACAAAGCATGAACGGATATCATAAGCGTGGCATAACCAATAAAGTAAATATAACGTGAACGAATAATATGTAAAGTAAGCATAGCGTGAACGAATATGGCAAATAGATAAATACTTCTGAATAATCCCATATATATTTTAAAGTAGAACGAAACGTTGTTTTGAAAATAAAGAGGCTGTGATATTTAAATATATATATATATATATATACACACACACACACACACTTTTGAAATCCAAACAACACATCCTTTGCATTATCGCTTTTAAATCACGAAACGAATCGTTATTTAGAAATGGATAAAACCTTTATATTTTCATAATCTCCCAATCGGGGCAAATAACAAGACTCCATGAGTCAATATAATAAAAGGCCACATTCGGCTCATCATCACCAACACATCCAGTTCGGAATCTTATCTCGTACGATGACAACCACATATTCCATTGAATCATATCAATAATAGTCAGTACGGGTATCTAGTCTACATACCCAATCATATAGTTTATATAGTACGAACATCTAATCTATGTACCTAATCACACAATTCAAATAGTATGGACATCTAGTCTACGTACCCAAACAAACACTTCAAATAGTACGGCCGTCTAGTTTACGTACACATACAGAGAGTGGTGTGAACATCTCGTTAATGCTTTCTCTCAACGATCGGTACGGATATCTAGTCACGTACACGCACAGCAAATAGTGCAGACATTTCGTCTACGCACTCGCTCAATAATTAGTATAGACATCTAGTCGCGTACTCGCACGTAATATTAATCATAATAATAACAATTATCATATTATAACGTTAATCATACGATAATATGTAAAGCATGGCAATACTAAGTGCCATGGCAATTACTAGTAATGTGTAGTGTTACATGCGAGTGTTCCCTCATAAAAAGAGAGAAAATAGGAGAAAATTCCCTACTACTCAAGTTTCACATGTTAAACACGTGAGAGCCTATATGCAAAGCATATATGCGCTGTAGTTAAAACGACTCATGGACTAAATAAGCCTTACGTATTAAACACGTGAGCGCCTATATGCAAAGCATATAGGCGCTACAATCAAACAATTGGTAAGCTAAATAAAGAGATGAATAAAATAAACTAACGGCCAAACAGGCCTCACGTGTTAAACACGTGAGTGCTCATATGCAAACCATATGAGCGCTGAAAATAAATTGGCCAAAACCCACACTAAGGGTCGCGTGTTAAACACGTGAGTTCTCCTGCCACATTCTTTGGCAGTGCTCACATGCAAAGCATGTGAGCACCCCAATCTTAAAATACTCACGTCTGATTCTGTGTCATAGAATTAAAATTCTATGTGGGAAATATTTCCTTGATCTTTCTCAAACTAGAAAGATCTTCTTTGTTAAACAGAGGACCCTTGAATCAAAGATCCAACGGTGATTATAAAATCATTCACCGATCATCTGATAGAATGAAATTCTATCTTAGGGAAAATATTTCCTAATCTTGTTAAACAAACAAGAAAACTTTTCTGTTAAACAGAGAGTCTTTGGATTAAAAATCCAACGGTGAATAAAATTCACCTATTGATCTAAAAGATCATTTTGGATTGATTATGAAATCGATCATTTTGGATTGATTATGAAATTAATCATGATCTCTCAATCAGATATTTTCTTAACAAGTTGATATTTTCTTTTCTCCTATAAATAAGAGCAAGGGGATAGAAAAGGAAAAAAAGGAGGGACACAGGGAGAGAAAAGAGAGAGAATATACAGAGAGAACTTCCCATAAGCTTTTAAAAAATACGGTGAGCCATTGATAGAAAACAGAATTTAATTCTCAAAGAAGACTTGCCTCGTTGAAACCCTAGGTAAAGAAACACAGAGATCATATTATCTCTCCTTTGCCGATTTAAGGATTTAATCCTTCATATAAGAACTCAGTTCTTTCTCTGGTTGAGATTTGCAGAAGCGGATCTCCTCACAAGTTGAGAATTTAATTCTCATCGGGGAGATTCAGTTCTACAGATTCAAAACTTAGGGGAAAAGATATAAGTTAAAAAGAAAGAACATGAACATATGGGAATTTAATTCTGTTAGTTATGTATATGCCCTAGAGGCCATTGTTGTACATATGATGTATATTATAATGGATGCTTGGATATATATAGAGATGACTTTCTTGCTCGTCATGATAGTATGCTATTTGGTTTCACTTTATCTTAACATGTTGACTTGTATTGGTTTACTGTTTTACTCTCACATGTTGATAAAGCCCTTAGGATCTGTACTCGACTACTGGGACTATGATGAGATCATACTAGTGGGGCCGCGGTAGTCGATGAGTACATCCTATAACTGTTCCTAGTCGAGGGTATATCGAGACAGGGCATCGATACACCAGAGTAGACTAGCGTATACGCATATTGAACCATATGATGGGTGATGGATGATCCCATATCCATCGGTGTTTGACATCAGAGATGGTGTACGGGTGCTCAGTGGAGATTGGGTACACTGGACGGATTCGCCGAGAACTCCCAGATGGTGATATACCACACGTCAGATGGCAGTTCTCCGGTGACACTGGTACAGGGTAGTCTGAAGACCCGAGATCGTCATAGAGTCTTGTGTGATTCCCACTGTGCTTTGATTTCCACCTTACCACGTCCAAGAGGGCGTGCAAAACGGTGGCTTTTGGGTACAGTCCCGAATCACATGGAGGCAATGAGCGATAGGAGGGGATTCGTCTCTCTCGGTATAGGGAGTTGATGTTGTGCTGTGTTCGATTGGCTATAACTGGAAGTCCCTGGCCAGGGCTGATATAGAGATTTACTGGTAAGTGTTACTAGTAGTTTCTCGACCCGTTATGAGCCACACATCGACACGATTTATCGGTTACTGGGGTCTGACGTATACCACCCCTAGACTTGATATGCGACATATCAGACGAACAGACCGGACTGTACGGGAGTGTTACTGATTGGATTCATAGGAGAACGCATAGGCTAGCTTGTTGATCTTCTGATCGCTCAATACCTGGGTGGCTGTTACGTTTAGCTGACCGCTTGCAGCTTGTGGGTGTTTGATATGATCATCACCTGCTACCGGGGTATTGACGATTCTTTAGAGTCCTACACAGAGGTTTCTTGGCTCAGGCGAAACGGAGTAGATGCGCATATGTGATATGTGCAGGACCGAGAATAATGCGATATGGGATACCGTATTATATTCTCGCGATATTTAGATTTGAACCGGGTCATCGGATCAAGTGTTGATTCGATGAATCGGTACATGATATATTAGTCGGTAATATTCGATAAAGCCGGATCGTCGGATCAAGTGTTGATTCGATGATTTAATGTATAATAATATATATGATATATTATTATATTATCTAATATTGGGTCGCTTTATTATTTCATTTTCTCACTGGATGATACATTGAAATATATGCGATATATGTTAATTGTATTATTTTCTTTTGTTGCAAATACATAATATATATGTGATATATATTATTGTGACATGATATGATTAATTGTTAAACATGTTTAAGGATGATTAATTGAGGTTAGGGTTTGATTGGGGTTAGATGCTTCATGCACCTTCTAGAAGCATTTTCTTTTGTCATTGTAAAGATATTTTTGGATGACACATTCTTAACCCAACCAAACCCTAACTCTAGTTTATTCTCTACACAATCCTAGCCACTCATCCTTGACCATGGTTTATATATCAATCATATTCATTTCTTTCTATTCATCACAAAAGGATTAATCTTTTTATGTTTTCCATTATCATCTTCTTCTCTCTTAAAAAAAAAAGCTTACTAGATTTTCTTTATGTGATGAATAAATATGAGAAAATGATTTAAAAAGAAAGCAAAAATACCACTCTCTCATCCTCATCTCATCTAGCTCATGAGATTAGTGTGTTTATCTCTTTAGAGTGAGAAAGCTTGAGTCTTTGCAACTTCGAGGTAGATCATCGGAGATTTGGAATACTTCATGCTAGCATGGATCGTTCGAGTCGTGGAGCCTCTCATGAGTCCGGGAGATCGTGGATCGCGGCAAAGGGACTTCTACTCGGAGCTTGTGAAGCGAAAGAGCGGACTACAAAGGTTGTAATCCCTCACACTTAGATAAAAGTTATCATCTTGCATGTTAAACCCTAATAATCTAGCAAAGATCCCGGCTTTGGGTTGTTCGGCACGTCTAAATTTTTATCCGGGCATGTTTGATGCCTTATGAACCTTCACAAGAGTGCCTAGGAACCCTACAAATTCCTCCAAAAATTAAGGTTTAACCCTATATAAAGAACTTGGTTCTTAGAAAAGTGAAAAAGAACTTAGTTCTTCAATACAAATGATAATCATGGTCCAAGATCTTCAATATTGAAATCTTGATGATTATCAATGACTAAAAATGTCATTAACAGAGATTAATATCTCTAAGAAAACATAAGAATAACTTGGTGACTCGATTAGTGCTTAACACTATTTTTAAGCCTCACGTGTTTCCTACGAGAAGCGGTTAAAAAAAAAATAAAAAGAACAGCCAAAGCTGCCTCACGTGTTTCTCATGTGGGCGCCTAAAGAGCAAAGAAATAACTTCTTTGTCGATTAGACAGCCGCCCCAAAAGGAAGCAGTCACGTGAAATGCACGTGATCTCTATCCAGATGCTTAGCACTTCTATAAAAAGAAGGAAACGAACAAATAAAGCCCAAATCCTAGCACTCACGTGCTTCCCACGTGAGTATCATGCAGAGTGCTCAACACTCCATGATTAGTCAAAACTGACTAAAAATACTAACATCTGAGAGCCTCACGTGTTTCACACGTGAGTACCACAGGACTCTAGTGCTTGGCACTAATCCAGCACCCCACGTGTTTTACACGTGAGCGTTGTATGTCCCAGTGCTCAGCACTGTTGGGTAATTATGGAAACTCAATCTCAGTCCAAAATTGGCTATGTTTCCCGAGGTTAAATCTCCTTCTTTTTAAATCAATCGAGCCCATATGCTCTTGATTTCAAGGTCTCAAATATAACCAAAAATTCTTAAGTCCACAACAACCCCTTCTCCCTCAAATACGGGATTTGGTTTAAGGGTACATCTCTTCACACCTCTGATACACATCGTTGTAATTCCTCAACGTCTTCAGAGAGGTGGCGGGTCCCAACGGCCAACAACTTATTTCGTTGATGTACTTCCAATTTGATGTGCATAATAGCCCCAAATTGGGCACATTCCATATCAACACTGTTCACTTCATCACGTAATAAATACACGTGCGCGTAAGATGAATAATGGACTGAGATGTCCTTAAACTAAAACCCCGCCTCAAAAACGGCAACAGCGGACCGAGATGTCCTTAAAATAAAACTTCGCCTCAAAAATGGCGACAGCGGACCGAGATGTCCTTAAACTAAAGCTTCGCCTCAAAAACGGTGACAGCGGACCGAGATGTCCTTAAACTAATATTCTCCCCAAACATGGCGACACTGGACCGAGACGTCCTTAAACTAAAACTTCGCCTCAAAAATGACGATAAATGACCGTGTCGTCCTTAAACTAAAATAAGTCAAGCCCCCAAATGCTCGCATACATTTAAGTCGATCTTAATCTCAAACTAGATTAACGGTGTGTCTACCTTTTTAGGAGTATGCCTTTGTGGCGGGTTCACCTTCCAATTTTCGGACATCGTGAATTTCCCTTGACGGTACTAGTCCTCGCCCCTGTTTTTGAAGACGTAGCAATTCTCAATTGGGTGGCCTACTACTATGTGGTAAGAGCAGTAATTAGGACTGTTGATGTCACCGGGCAGCAGTAGACGTCTCGGATCCGACAGTGTGATGAGTTTGTTACGCATTGCCAGTTCGAACAATCTTCTCGTTTTATCATGGGGGAACGAGTAAGCTCGTCCTAGCTTCTCTTCCACGGATTGGCGCGGGCGCGTGTTGTTTTTGCGAGCAACCAATTTCGAGTCACTCGGTTGTTATTGAGTGTTGGCAACGAAGGCCGCTTTCCCTTTACCCTTTGCATTCCAAGGGTCCGTTTTTGAAGGGGGCGGCTCGTGGCCCATCTGGTCCATTTGGGCCAGCTTGTTGATCAAGGCCTGGAAGGGGGTCGGCTTGAAGAACATCATAAACCAGGATACAGTCGCCTGAGGATCGAGGGTCCCTATGAACATGCCCACGACGGGAGCTTCTTCTATGCGTTGTTCGCATTTTGAGCATAGATTCCGCCACCAGATTGCATATTGAACCCAGGTCTCTCTTGGCTTCACCCTGGCATTGATTAATGTCGTGATCGGGGTGCGCTCGCTTGCGCTGGTGAACCGCTGTATGAATAGCAGCTCCATTTCTGTGAATGTTTTGATGGGGTCATTTAGGAGCTCCGAGTACCATTCAAATGTCGTCTCCGACAAGCTGCCAATGAACTGGCGAAGCAGCAATTTGTCGTCGCCTCCAGTATTGCCACACAAAGCTCTGAACTGAGCTACGTGCTGGTGTGGATTGCCTGTCCTTTTATACACATAGAACTTGGGGATGGGATATCCCGGTGGGTATTTGATTTGGTCATACCATCCCGGGTAAGGTCGCTCGGTTTTGACGACTTGGCCAGCCGCTTCGCTCGCCTAATAAGCTCGTATTTGCTGAGCTATGTAATCATCAAGGGCAGCTTTGGAGATCGTTTCCTCCCCTGCTGCTGATAAAGCCGGAAGAGGGTTTGATGTTTCCCCTCTGTCGTCCTCGATGATTATCGGTGAGTCTTCCACTGGAGGTTCTGGCTGGATCATCATTCCAACCATGTCTTGGAACAGGAGCGCCATCTGTTTTATATTAGCAGCTTGTTCCACGGTCTCCTTATCCTTCCTTTCCAGCACCCTTTGCAAGAACTCCGTATCAGTCTCCTGCTCCTGGTGCTGGTCGGACGCTGCTTCCGGGCTTTCTTTCTGTCCGGTGAGTGCTGCCATTTTCGTCAGCATCTCCTGTAGCTTTTGTTGCTACTCCTGAGCTTTCGTCAACGACCGAGTTTGCGGCCGATGACCTACGGAAGCACGGCTTTCCTTTTTTCCGGAAGCCATATAAACCGTGTGCACGATCATGCCCCCAGACTTGGGGCGTTTGGATCCATCACCTTTGGGATTTGTTGCCGGTGGTGTTAGATTCTCCGGCCTTCTCTTTTTGTGAGGAGTCAAAGTCGAAGGGGCCATTGTAGCAGGCGCCTTCATAGAAGAAGTACCTTACTACATGGTGGAGGGATGGTCCTTCTCTTGCCGAGCCTTTATTTTCTTCAGTCGACGAGAGTAGTCATTATTGATTACAGAATCTTGGACCATCCGCCAGACCCTTTGGACTTGGAGGACAGCCGCTGAGGGGGCTGCTCCAGCTTCTCCTATATCATGTTTTCAACAGGTGGGGGATATTTCTTCAGCACCACGACTGGGGAGTTCCGCCGCACCCTCCTTATCAGTTCAAAGTTGTTTCCGGTTGGAACAGCAGCGTCAATTTCCACCATTGGAGCAGGTGGAGTAAGTCCAGATGGGGAATTTCTCCCAGCTTTCCTCACTCGGCGCCAGTGGCGACGTCGAGCATGCCTTGCAGACGGGATTTCCTCAGTTATGGGAGTGGCCCCGTCATGCCCCCTGCTTTAGTTAGGGGCTGCTGCTGGTGTCAGCCTGTCGAAGACCGACGTCCGTTGAGAGAGGATGACCAATCTTTCGAAGGCCGACTTTCTGGTAGGGGAAGCATTTTTGATGATTTTGCCCGTAGCCGGAGTTGGAACAACCAATCTTGCGAAAATCGATCCTTTAGTAGGAGAAGCCCCTTTAACGACTTCACATGCCGGAGCAGGAATGGCTATCCGTTTCGGGATAACCCCTTCAGGTATTGCGAGCCTCTTTACGAGCCCATTTGAACTTTGGCTCAGCCTGTCAAATACTGAGGTGGCAGACTTGGATGACCCGTTGAGTGGGTCCGTGGTGGTTGCAAGTCGATCGAAGACCGACTTCTTTGGAGCTTCCTGTGATGGCATTAGGGCGCTGAAGCTTGTTGGCGGGAGCATGGTCCCTAAGAACAATCCAGTGGTGGCTTGAGTCACCTGCCCCACCGGCATTGCAAAGATGGAGTCCGTATTTGGCCGTATGTCACTCCTTCAGCGGGGACGGAGCAAGAGTTGCTATTACAGGTACACTTGGAAGCCATTGATCTTCTTTTCTCTGCACATGAGCAAGACACCAAATCTTAGTATCTCGAATCCAAGGGCAACCAAAGCAAACCGCAATTTTGTTCGTGAACACGACACACGAAGTGTGGAGTGGAAATAGGAAAAGGTCCCGTCGGGCGTGCCAGAATCTGTTCACCACCGAAAACAGAGACAAACCACGTAGGTCGTCTTGCTTGAATTTGTGGGAGATACTATTTGGGTTTATCCGTCTACCTCTCCGAAGATGCCAAGTTGATTTATGGCACCGTGTATTGGAGGTTTGGACGGATGCGGCCGTTGTAGCAGACTTCGGCATATTCCCCCTCGTTTGCGAGGGTTTTTGATTATGGGGATGCTCTTCCCTGCAGGCGCAAACCCCTGCAGTTAATTATGTTATCACATCACGATAACCACTTTCTCCTGCTCCAGAAGTTCCCTTCGTGTCATGTGTGTGTGTTTTATTTTTGGTTGCCCGTGGATCGTATACGGAGACTAATTTATGTTGTCGCCCGTAGGGCGTGGATTAGTCCAAATCCGTATATTTTTAGATTTGGGTTTGGGTTGATTTAAGGATCGTTGATCCGTTTTGAGATCAAGATCGACTTAAATGTATACGAGCAGTTGGGGGCTCGGTTGGTTTTTTGTTAAGGATAAGTTAGTCCAATTTGATACTAAGATCTACTTAACACGGTGTTAGGATTATTTTTGTTTCAGATCCAACAAGATAGCATTTGGGCTCTGTTGTTTTAGTTTTAAGGACGTTTTAGTCTCTTATCGCCATTTTGGAGACGAAGTTGTAGTTTGAGGACATTTCGGTCTGTAGATCACCATTTTTGAGGTGAGGTTTTAATTTAAGAACGTTACGGTCCGTTGTCGCCATTTTGGAGGTAATGTTGTAGTTTGAGGACATTTCGGTCTGTTGTAGTTTAAGGATGTTTCGGTCCGTTGTCGCCATTTTGGAGGCAACGTTGTAGTTTGAGGACATTTCGGTCTATTGTAGTTTAAGGAAGTTTCGGTCCGTTGTCGTCATTTTGGAGGCAACGTTGAGTTTGGGGATATTTCGGTCTGTTGTAGTTTAAGGACGTTTCGGTCCATTGTCGCCATTTTGGAGGCAATGTTGTGGTTTGTGGACATTTTGGTCTGTAGATCACCATTTTTGAGGTGGGCTTTTAGTTTAAGGACGTTACGGTCCATAGATCACCTTGCGCGCACGTGTATCTGTTACGTGTCGGGATGAGCAACGATGATATAGGACACATTCAGTATGGAATGTGGTTTGATCTGGGATGTGCACGTCAGCTTGGGAAGTGCACCGAAAAGCAGTTGGCTGTTAGGACCCGCCACCTCTCTGAAGATGTTGAGGAATTACAACGACGTGTATCAAAGGTGTAGAGAGATATACCTTGAACCAATTCCCGTATTTGAGGAAAAAAGGATTAATGGTAAACCCGAGAATCATTAGTCGTATTTTAAGACTAAGATTTCCTCGGAGAAATTTGGGATGAATATCGTCTTGGGATATCATCAATTGAAAGATCGATAGTCGTTTTTGGGACTAAGATCAATTTGGAAAGTAGTGAGCACATGGGCTCGGTTGATCTGAATTAGAGACCTAGCCAACTTGGGCTTGGTCTACTCAGTTTTCATTTTTATTTGAAAAGAAGTGCTAAGCACTGGTTTAGGCTCAGTCCCATTTTTTGTGCAAAAAGTGCTGAGCACTTATGTAAGTTATGATGCTCATACTTTACTCCCCTTTTTGTCTCTATATGGAGTGCTGAATTCTCTTTATGGCGCCCACGTGCGAAGCACGCGAGGCGCTAGGCGTTGCCTAGTGAATGTCAAGCACTTTTTATTTTGTGGCGCTCACGTGAGGGACACGTGTGGAGTTGGGCGCTAGGTGCCGCCCACTGAGTGCTAAGTGCTCCTTTATTTTGTAGCGCCCACGTGAGAGGCACATGAGGCGCTGGGCTCTGAGTGCTAGGCGCCGCCTACTGAGTGCTAAACGCTCCTTTATTTTGTAGCGCCCACATGAGAGGCACGTGAGGCGCCAGACGCTAAGCGCTAGGCGGTGCCCACTGAGTGCTAAACGCTCCTTTATTTTGTAGCGCCCACGTGAGAGGCATGTGAGGCGCTGGGCACTGAGCGCCAGTCACTGAGTGCTAAGCACTCCTTATTTTGTGGCACCCACGTGAGGGGCGCCTGAGGCGCTGGGCGTTGAGTTTTGCTTGTATATTTTTTTCTGAGGAGTTCAATTTCCTTGTTCTTTTCTGAATCTTTGATCTCCAAGAACAAATTCGTCCCGATGAGAATTAAATTCTCAACTTATGGGAGACTTGTCTTGTGGATCTCAGATCCAGAGAAAGAACTAAGTTCTTCTTTTTAAAAGGGTTAAACCCTTCAATAGGTAAACGAGATGCTTTGATCTCTCTTCTTCTTTATTTATCTAGAGCTTTTTTTTAGAAGGGAGATCTTCTTCTTTCTTCCTTTTTGAAGCTTTCTGCTTTTTTTTCTCGAAGCTTATGGGGGGGTTTCTCTATATCAGACTTGAAGTCTTGGGTCCTTTATATAGTAGAGGCAAGTTTGTTGATTAGTTGAAGAAATCACTCATCGAGAGATCCTAATTGATTTGGGGATTTTACCCACCGTTGGATTTTTGATCCAAAGATTTCTGTTTTAAAGAAGGTATTTTTCTTGTTTTTAACAAGATTAGGGAAATATTTTCCCATACAGAATTTATTCTGTAAATTGGTGATTCTTTAATTACCATAGGATTTTTAATCCAACGGTACTCTGTTTTACAGAGAGCAATCTTTCTTGTCTAGAATGATTTGAGGAATATTTCCTCAACAGAATTTAATTCTGCATCCTGATGATTTATCATCTTCGTTGGATATTTGATCCAACGGCTCTGTTTAACAGAGAGTAGAATTTAATTCTACAAGGCGTCGGCGCTTACGTGCTGTGCATGTGGGCGCTGCTTATATAAGAGTTTTTAACTCTGGCACCGGCACCCTCGTGGAAGGCACGTGAGGCGATGCCTTTTGAGTTTTGTGTGCTTTGCACACGGGCGCTACCCATATAAGAGTTTTTTTTTAATTCTGGCGTTGGCGTCCTCGTGGACGGCACGTGAGGCGCTGCCTCTTGAGTTTTGAATAGAGCTTTGCTCTTTTATTGGGGAAATAGGTATCTTCAGAGAGGTGGACGGATAAACCTAAATAGTATCTGCCCCTAAATTCAGGCAAGATGACCCATCCCAGTTCGTCCCTGTTTCCGGCGGTGAACAGATTCTGGCACGCCCGGTGAGACATTTTCCTCTTTCCACTCCACACTTCGTGTATCGTGTTTTGCGAACAAAAATCGCGGTTCGCTATGGTTGCCCTTAGATTCGAGGTACTAAGATTTGGTGTTTTGCTCCTGTGCAGAAGAGAACATCAATAGCTTCCAACTGCACAACCTGCAACAACAACTCCCGCTCCATCCCAACTGGAGGAGTGACTTACGGGCCCAATGCGGCCTCCATCTTTTCAATGCCGTTGGGGCAAGTAATTCAAGCTACTACCGGATTGTTCTTCGGGACTATGCTCTCACCAACGAGTTTCAGCGCCCCAGCGCCGCAAGACGAAGCTCCCAAGAAGTCGGCCTTCGATCGACTTGTAACCACGACGACCCCTCTCAACGGGTCGTCCAAATCTGATGTCTCAGTCTTCAAAAGGCTGAGCTGAAGCTCAGACGTCTCAGTCTTCAACAGGCTGAGCTAGAACTAAAATGGGCTTGCAAAGAGGCCCGTCATACCTGAAGGGGATACCCAAAAACGAATAACCCTCCCAACTTCTCCTGCAGGTGAAGTCGTCAAAAGTGCTTCCCTTACCAGAAGATCAATCTTCGGAAGATTGGCCATTCGTTCGCAAATTCTGCCAAGGACGTCAGTCTTCAACAGGCTGGCACCAGCAACAGTCCCTCACCAAAGTTAGGGACATAAGGAAGCCGCTTCCAAAACTGAGGTGGTCCCGTCTGCAAGAAAAGCTCGACGTCGCCATTGGCGTCAAATGAGTAAAGCTGGGGCAACTCTCCCTCTGGACTTACCCCACCAGCTCCGATGGTGGAAATTAACACTGCTGTTTTAACCGGGGACAGCTTTGATCTACTCAGGAGGGTTCGCAAGGACTCTCCAACGGCGGTACTAAAGAAATCGCCCCCGTCTGCAGAGGTCACTGTGTAGGCAAAGCCGGAGCGCCCCCATCAACGGCTATCCTCCTAAATTCACAGGGTCTGGCGAAAAGTCCAGGAGGACTCTGTAATAAACAAAGATTACTTTCTTCGACCGAAGAAATCGAAAGCTCGGCAAGAGGAAGACCACTCCTCCAACATACAACGAGGGGCTTCGTATACACGAGTGCTTGTTACAACGGCTCCGTCAACATCGACCTCCTACAAAAGGACGAGGCCGGAGAAAATCCCACCGCCTGTGGCAAATTCTAAAGGTGCTGGACCCAAACGCCCCATGTCTAGGGGCATGATCGTGCATACGGTCCACATGGCTTCCGGGAAAGAGGAAAGCCGTGCTTCCGTGGCTCATTAACCGCAAACTCTGTCGTTGAAAAAAGCTCAGGAGCAACAATAGAAGCTCCAGGAGATACTGACGAAAATGGCAGCACTCACTAAATAGAAAGAATGTCCGGAACCAGCAAGTGAACAACGCCAAGAACAGGAGACCGATACAAAGTTCCTGTGAAGGGTGCTTGAAAGAAAGTACAAGGAGACCGTGGAACAAGCTGCTAACATAAAGCAGATGGTGCTTCTATTTCAGGACATGGTTGGAATGATGATTCAGCCAGAACTTCCAACCGAGGATCTGCCGATAATCATCGAGAATGACAGAGGGGAAATATCAAACCCTCTTCCAGCTCTATCAAAAACTAAGGAGGAAACGATCTCCAAGGCTGCTCTTGATGACTATATAGCTCAATAAATACGAGCTCATCAAGTTAGTGAAGCAGTCGACCAAATCTTCAGAACTGGGCGACCGTATCCAGGCTGGTATGATCAAATCAAGTACCCGTCGGGATGTACGATCCCCAAGTTCGATGTGTACAAGGGGACAGGCAACCCACACCAATACGTCGCGCAGTTTAGAGCTTTGTGCGGCAACACTGGAGACGACGACAAACTATTATTTCGCCAGTTCGCTGGCAGCCTGTTAGAGACAGCCTTTGAAAGGTACTCGGAGCTCCCAAATGACTCTGTGAGGACATTCACAGAGATGGAGCTGCTTTTCACACAGCGGTTCACGAGCGTAAGTGAGCGCACCCCGATCAAGGTATTAATCAATACCGGGGTAAAGCCGGGAGAAACTTAGGTCTAACATGCGATCCGGTGGCGGAACCTATGGTCTAAGTGCGAACAACACATCGAAGAATCCCCAGCTGTGGGCATGTTCATCGGGACCCTTGATCCTCAAACGACTGTGTCCTAGTTCATGACGTTCTTCAAGCCAACCACCTTCCAGGCTCTGATCGACAAACTGGCCCAAATGGACCAGATGGGCCATGGGCCTCCTCCTCAGATTAGGACCCTCGAAATGCCAAGGGTAAAGGGAAAGCGGCCTTCGTTGCCAACACGCAACAGCAACCGAGTGGTCCAAAGCCAGCCGCTCGCCAAAACAACGCGCGACCGTGCCTATCCCTGGAAGAAAGGCTATGACGCGCTTACATGTTTCCCCATGACAATACGAGGAGACTATTCGAGTTGGCAGTGCACAAGAAACTCATCACACGGCCAGGCCCACGATGTCCACCGCAACCCGGCGACGTCAACAACCCCAACTACTGCTCCTATCACAGAATGGTGAGCCACCCAATCGAGGATTGATACGTCTTCAAGAATTGGGTCGAGGACTAGTATCAACAGGGAAGTTTGCGTTGTCTAAGAATTGGAGGGTAAACCCACCACAGAAGCACATGTTTACCGCCGAAAACAGAGACGAAACTGCGTAGGTCGTCTTGCCTGAATTTGGGGGCAGATGCTATTCGGTTTTATCTGTCCACCTCTCCGAAGATACCAAGTTGATTTATGGCACCGCGTATCAGAGGTTTGGACAGATGCGGCCGTTGTTGCAAACTTCATCAGATTCTCCCTCGTTTTCGAGGGGTTTTTGATTGTGGGGACGCTCTTCCCTGCAGACGCAAGCCCCTGCAGTTAATTACGTTGCCGCATCGCGGTAACAACTTTCTCCTGCTCTAGATGTTCACTTCGTGTCATGTGTGTTTGTTTTATTTTTGGTTGCCCATAGATTGTATACGGAGACTATTTTGCGTTGTCGCCCGTAGGGCGAGGATTAGTCCAAATCCGTATTTTCTTAGATTTAGGTTTGGTTGATTTAAGGCACGTTAACCTCGTCTGAGATTAAGATCAACTTAAATGTTTGTTAAGGACGCGTTAGTCTAATATTAGACTAAGGTCTACTTAACGGGGGTTCACGATCATTTTTGATCCAACAAAAGAGCATTTGGGCTCTATCGTTTTAGTATAGGGACGTTACGGTCCGTAGTTTAAGGACATCATAGTCTATGGAGTTTAGTTTAGGGACGTTGCGGTCCGTAGCTGGTATAAGGACATTATAGTCCGTGGAGTTTAGTTTAGGGACGTTGCGGTCCACAGTAGTTTAAGGACGTTACGATCTGGGAATTTAGTTTAGGGACATTACGGTCCGAAGTTTAAGAACATCATAGTCCGTGGAATTTAGTTTTTAGGGACGTTGTGGTCCGCAATTTAGTTTTTAGGGACGTTGTGGTCCACAATTTAGCTTTAAGGACGTTGTGGTGCATAGGGTTTAAGGATGTCATGGTCCATGGAGTTTAGTTTAGAGACGTTGCGGTCCACTAGGTTTAGTTTAAAGATGTTACGATCATGGAATTTAGTTTAGGGACATCACGGTCCATAGAATTTAGTTTTTAGGGACGTTGCGGTCCGCAATTTAGTTTTTAGGGACGTTGCGGTCCACAATTTAGTTTTAAGGACATTGCGGTCCACAATTTAGTTTTAAGGACGTTGCGGTCCACAGGGTTTATGGTTTGTTAGTTTGGGGGTATACCAATAGTTATTGGTTATTGGGACCCTCCACCTTTCTGAAGACGTTGAAGAATTACCACGACATGTATCAGAGGTGTGGAGAGATGTACCCTTGAACCGATGGATATTCATCAAAAGATTGGTGGTCTTGTTTGGGACTAAGACCAGTTTGGAAAAATAAAGAGCACATGGGCTCGGTTGAGTAGGAATTTGGCTAACTTGGGCTCAGCCCACCGAGTCTCTGTCGTTTCCTATTTCAATAAAGTGTTAGACACTTACTAGGACACAGTCCTTTATCTGTGCACATAATGCTAAACATTTATGTGAGTACTGACACTTACACTTTGCTTTGCTTTTCCGACTTTCTTTTTTTTATGAGTGATGAAAACTCTTTATGGCGCTAGGCTCTTTTTGAGGAGTGCAGAGCGCTCTATGTTAAGTAGCACCCATGTGAGGGGCACGTGGGGCGCTTGGCACTGAGCGCCAGCATTTGAGTGCTAAGCACTTCTTATTTTGAGCAGCGCCCACGTGAGGGGCACGTGAGGCGCTTGGCGCTGAGCGCCAACCACTGAGTGCTAAGCGCTCTTTATTAAGCAGCGTCCACGTGAGAGGAAAGTCGAGCGCTTGGTGTTGAGCGCCAGCATTTGAGTGCTG
Organism: Agapanthus africanus; assembly: GCA_030015575.1. Taxonomy (NCBI): domain Eukaryota; kingdom Viridiplantae; phylum Streptophyta; class Magnoliopsida; order Asparagales; family Amaryllidaceae; genus Agapanthus; species Agapanthus africanus. The sequence goes on from JASDDO010000019.1 coordinate 894,011,873, forward strand.
AGCACTTTTTATTGAATTGCGCCCACGTGAGGGGAACGTGGAGCGCTTGGCACTGAGCGCCAGCATTCGAGTGCTGATCACTTTTTATTGAATAGCGCCCACATGAGGGGCACGTGAGGCACTTGGCGCTGAGCGCCAACCACTGAGTGCTAAGCGCTCTTTATTAAGCAGCGCCCACGTGAGGGGCACGTGGAGCACTTGGCGCTGAGCACCAGCATTTGAATGCTAAGCACTCTTTATTTTGCGGCGATTGGTGCTAGGTTTTTCTTTCTGTGTTATGTTCTGCAAAGTTCAATTCTTTGTTCTTCCCCGGATCTTCGATCCCTAAGAACAAATTCACCCCCGTAAGAATTAAATTCTCATTTGTGGGAGATTTTTCTCATGGATCTCAGATCCGAGGAAAGAACTAGGGTTCTTTTTATGAGGGTTAAACCCTTGCAGATGAGATGTTCTGATCTCTATTACCTTTTTGTTTTTCTTCGAAGAGAATTCTTCTTCTTAGAGCTTGCTCTTCTTTTTTCTTCCGAGAACTTCAAGTTTATAGGGGGTTTCTCTGTACAAGACTTGAAGTCTTTGGTCCTTTATATAGGGGATGCTGATTTGTTGATTCAGTTAAGAAAATCTCTCATTGAGAGATTTCTTAATTGATTTGGGGAATTTATCCACCGTCGGATCTTTGATCCAAGAACTTCTGTTTTGCATAAGACATTTTTCTTGTTTTTAACAAGATTGGGAAAATATTTTCCCATACAGAGCTTATACTGTATCTTGGTGATTTTTAATCACCATTGGATCATTGATCCAAGGGTGCTCTGATTTACAGAGCACAATCTTTCTTGCTTAGAAAGATTTGAGGAGTATTTCATCAATAAGAATTTAATTCTGTATCTTGGTGATTTTTAATCACCATTGGATTTTTGATCCAACGGCAGAGAACTTTTAGTTCTGGCGCTGACTCTCTTGTGGTTTGCACGTGAGGAGCTGCCTCAGAGTTTTTAACTCTTGGCGCTGCCTTAGAGTTTTTAACTCTGAGCACTGGCGCTCTCGTGCTTTTCACGTGAGGCGCTGCTTCAGAGTTTTTTTAACTCTTGGCGCTGCCTCGGAGTTTTTTTAACTCTGAGCTCTGGCGCTCTTGTGCTTTGCATGTGAGGCGCTGTCTCGGTTTAAATTTTGAACAGAGCCTTACTCTCTTATTGGGGGGAAACAAATGTCCCCACCATTGCGCTCACGTGGCTTACACGTGAGTGCAACGGTGGCAGCTTTTCCACCGTTGGATCTTCTTGGAAGTTGGATCGTCTTCCAGTGTCTATAAGTAGGGCCTTTGGCCTTTTGAGATGACCGCTGTTCATCTTCTCCTTTGCTCTTTTCACTTCTGAGAATATAATTCTCCCCATTTCAGCGCTTAGCTCTATGTCTTAAGAATCTCTTTTTAGAGTCAAAACTCTGCCCAAATTCGGTAAGGATTGAACTTATTAACAGAGCTTTGCTCTTCTCAGATCGTAGATCTTAAAAAAAAATTGTTTTAGGGTTTTACCCATTAATAGAGCCGTGCTCATCTTTAGATCATAGATCTTCAAGATATAATTTTTAGGATGATTGTAACCCATAAATTAGAACACTGTTCATCTTCCATGAAGAACTCTTAGAGTTTGTTCACAGATCTTGAAGATCTTAGAGTTTTTACTCTGCAAAAAGCTTTGCTTTTTTTAGGGTTCTGATGGGTTTACTCCATCGTTCTCACAGAAATTTTGGGGAATTTTTATTCCCCTCATGATTACAGTTAACAGCCGTGATTTCTATTTGCAAAGCACTGCTCTCGAGGAAGTTTAACTCCTTGGCCCAATGAGCTTCTCATTAAATGAGAATCTTTTTAGGATTCCACCCTTAATGAGTGTCTGTCTCATCAATGATGAACCGTCATTTTGATTTTGTGGGTCCCCCTTTGGTCCCTTTCAACTGCATTGCAGTGTGGTACAAATTTAAAGTACCAAGTGTCAGACTTTAGACCATTGCATTGACAGCTAACCCTCATTCCTTTTCGCGCAGGTACTATGTCTTTCGACACTTCTTTCCCATTTGCTTTCCCTGAGAGTGCATATGCCGACGCGCCCGTGGATTGGGAAATTTTTGCACTGATTAAAGATCACGACCCGGAACAGAAGTCTCTTCATTTATGGGGGTTGTGGTATAAGCAGATTATCCATGGTCGACGCAGCTTCTCTTGTGCGACGCCTTCAAAGCCGATTTCAGCCATTTACTACGCCGGCTCACCCTAAGTGAATTACGCCGTGGAGGAGGTTAACTGGATTACAGATGGACGTCTCCAGCCCTCTATGGGCTCAATACCCATGCAGCCGCCGATGGCTTTAGATATTCTGGGGCGGCGCATATGCCAACGCGAGTCGCGCCCTTGGGGACATGCATACATGATAGGCTTGACTCCTCCCCATTCAGCTGGATACCTGCAGTGGGCTTGATACATCATGTCGGCCAAGATGTCGTTGTTGCTGAAGCTTGGGTTGTACCTCGCAATTTATGCATCTCTTTTCCAGTATCCCGCGCCTCATGTATGGTGGGTAAAGGCTTTCCTAAAGCAATGGAATATCCCAACACCCACTTTTATCCTATCGGACCGGGAAGTTTAAATTTCCATGGAGGAATTCGCAGAAATCTAGGGCCTACCCGTCGGAGGGGAACATTACGAGGAAATACTTCCCCCTGACGAATACATCTTCGCCACCAAATCAGTGGTGATGGGTCTTACTCTGGAGAATGCTATTGAACATCGATTCCCGAGTCTAATCAAGGTGTTGAATATTTATTAGAGTCTATTTCTCGAGTCTGGAAGGCACGGGGTCAGCTTCGCGGATTTCATCGCCAGTTTTCTTTGCCCGGAAGTCTTGTCAAAATAAGCTGCGAAGTTCGCCAAGCTTGACGATCCTTTTGGTTTTGGCTTAGATAGCCAGCCGACAGCTGAAGCAGATCAAAGGAATTTCTTCCTCCCAGATACCCCAATCATCCCCTTTGCAGAGCTCGCAACTTGTTTCCATGACGGAGGTCACTGGCTGACTTGTTTCCGAGACGGAGGTCACTGGCTAACTTGTTTCCGGGACGGAGGTCATTGGCTGACTTGTTCCGCTTTCTGCGGTGTCGGGGTTGACTCTAGGTTGTCTGTGAACTGTAGAGTATTGAAACCGGGGACTTTTCCGTGGCTCCTGTTAGTTATATGTATGCCCTAGAGGCCATTACTGTACATTGGATGTATATTGTAGTGGATGCTGGGACATATATAGGGAGGACTTTCTTGCTCGACATGATAGTATGCTATCTGGTTGCCATTTACCTTAACGTGTACACAGATTGTCTCTCTGTTGCATGTTGGTAAAGCCCTTAGGATCTGTACTTGACTACCTCGACTATGATGCGGATCATACTAGTGGGGATATGGTAGTCCATAAGTACATCCTTCAAAGTCCCTAGTCGTGGGTGTATCGAGACGGGGCATCGATATACCAGAGTAGACTAGCGTATACCTTCTCGACCCATACAGATGGGCGATGGATGATCCCATATCCATTGGTGTTTGACATCGGAGATGATATACGGGTGCTCAGTAGAGACTGGGTACACTGGACGGACTCGCCGAGAACTCCCAGATGGTATTATACCTCACGTCAGATGGCAGTTCTCTGGTGACACTGGTACAGAGTAGTCTGTTGACCCGAGATCGTCATAGAGTCTTGTGTGGTTCCCACTGTGCTTTGATTTCCATCTTACCACATCCAAGAGGGCATACAAAACGGTGGTTTTTGGGTACAGTCCCGAGTCACATGGAGGCAATGAGCGATAGGAGGGGATTCGTCTCTCCCGGTATAGGGAGTTGATGTTGCGCTGTGTTCGATTGGCTATAACAGGAAATCCCTGGCCAGGGTTGCTGAGATTTACTGGTAAGTGTTACCAGTAGTTTCTCGAATTGTTATAGACCTCATATCGACACGACTTATCGAGCTATTGGGGTCTGACGTTTACCACCCCTAGGCAAGATATGCGACATATCAGACGATCAGAACGGACTGTACGGTAGTGTTACTGGTTGGATTCACTGGAGTGTGAGCGGGCTTGCTCGTCGATCTTCAGATCGCTCAATACCCGGGTGGCCGTTACGTTTAGCAGACCGCTTGCGGCTTGTGGATGCTTGATATGATCATCATCTGCTGCCGGCGTATTGACGAGTCTTTAGAGTCCTACACAGAGGTTTCCTGGCTCAAGCGAAACGAAATAGGAGCGCATATGAGATATGTGCGGGACCGAGAATAATACCAGTATGTGATACTGTATTCGATTCTCGCGATGTGACATTGATCGGTTATATGCGATGTAGCCGGGTTATCGGATCAAGTGTTGATTCGATAAATTGTTACTAATGATACTAGTCGGTTATATGCGATATGACCGGATCGTTAAATCAAGTGTTGATTTAATGATTTAAAGCATAATTATATATTTGATATATTACTTTGCATTAACTAGTATCGGTTCACTTTAAATGGATTTTCTCGCTCGGGTGTGCACATTGTATATTCGATATAGTTTTGTGCACTTGCTTGTATCATGTTTGATGATACATGCCTTATGGTTAAGTGTAAAGAATTAAACTATAGTTAAGTGGGTGATTAGGATTTTTGATTTCATTTTATTCATTTATCTTTTTGGAAAAAGAAAAGGCAAAATGAGGAAAATGGTTGCTTTCTTTTGTTCATTCATGAACCTTCATGAAGACTTTGACTTTATGACCATTTTGTCTCATGCTTAACCCTAACCACTCACTTAAACCTTAGTTAACTCTCTACATCTAACCATGGTTCATAATATGATAAGGATTGATTTTTCTTTTCTATTCTATTATTCTTATCATAATATTTTAGCTTCTTCTTCTTCCTTCAAGTGAAGAAAAGCTTGACCATCAATGGCAACTTGATGAAATGAGTGAGAAATCCAATTCTAAAGTCTACCCACTTCCTATTTCTTCATCCTCTACCTCTTACCAAGTAGTAGAGTGTGTTTTCTTCACAAGTTTCATGACTTGGTGAAGTGAGAGCTTGATCTTGCGATGCTTCGACGTAGATCATCTTCGGCATGGACATCGACGACCTAGCTCGCCATTTCTCCGACGAAACCGACGCTAGAGCCCGGGAATTCTTTTGGACAGCGGAGACGACTTCGTTGCGGAGCTATGGAGGTGGAGCACCGGATCTACAAAGGTTGTATTTCCGATATCCCTTTAGTTAAGTGTTAACTAGTTAGCTTTTTCGCCTAGTTTTCTAGCAAACGGTCCGTAGTCGGTTTTCTCGGCACCGTTAAAATTTTAATTTGGCATGATCGATGCCTTGTGAGACCTCACTTGTGTGCCTAGGAACCCTACAATGGTATCAGAACCTAGCTAGAGCCTTAGGCGAAGTCCAGACGGAATTTGAAACCCGAACGAACCCGAAACCCGATCACAAACATGCTCTCTGGACATTTCTGTAAAATATGGATTTTTCGATATTAAAAATATGCAGAAAATTAAGCAGGGTTTTATATGAAATACTGTGAAAAACGGAGTCCTAACTCCGTCATAACGCCGCGGAACCGCGGCCTAAGCCCACGTGGCGCGGCGGTTCCGCGACCGTTATATTGAATTGTTGACTTTTGTTTGCACAGTAATTTTTATATTTGACTCTTCTTTTTTCTGGATAATTTTAATATTTTATTCCAGAGTTGAATTTTCTGAGTTGTTTTGGGGATTCGCATGTTCGATCGGATTATCAAATTTCGTCTGTGTGGCTTTCCGGATAAATTTTAGAATATGTTAAAAAGTTCGACCGGATATAAATACCCAATTTTTCCCCTATCGGGAAATTTCCAAGTGTTGGATTTTTCCGTGGTTTAACGACGTTCTAAGTAGTGCAAGTAACGCGATGGACCCTGTAGAAGAAAACAAACCTTAACTCGATTATGTAACCGTCTTGAACTGCCCTTTGAACCTTCGGGTTTGGGGCAGTACGGCGTGCCACATGTGAGGCGTTGGCTTGGCCCTTCTACGGCTGGACCGTTGGTACTGAGGCACGAACGGAATGTTGTTATACTTGTTTCATGTGTTGATCAGTTTCGGGAAAACTTGGGTGTTCGATTGTTCGATCGGAAAGTTTGACATTTTCTATTTATCCGGAATGGGATACAATAATTGGAATTCACAATGAGTTATGAGATAACTGAATGAATGTTATAAACATAGCAGTTTAGTCTCACTTGATCGGTTGCCACGGAATTTTGATGTGATCAAAAGTCCGTCGCAATCACGTAGCGTACGCGGATACTCGCCGGGTAAACTTAATAGACAGCTTCACTCCATTGCCCCGACCAAGTGACTGTAGGAGAACCCCGTCGCCGAAAGCATCCGTCCGGGTGCTCGCGGCAGCGGTGTTCTGCCTTGGTGCACTTCGTCGACGGTATCGGGGGTGCGGCCCTCTACTGAAGTTTGCGACGAGCATTCGATCATGATGTCGGGAATCCTGTTGAATTGCCCGACTTGATATTGAAAAGTGTTTTCGATTTGGAGACTAAAATGCGGGGTTTATAATTGTTAGGCATGCGATGTCTAAAGAATTCATTTGATTAGGCATGCGATGTCTATGCAGATTGCGGATTCCAACTGTTGTAGTTTTACACTTTCTTTTCTGTGACCGTAAGTGTAATATGTGATATCGCCGGTTTCGTTTCTATATGTCAACGACAATTGGGATGCGCATATTTACTTACGTTGATGACATGTGATGTTATGTGTTGCTGGATATGTTATATTGGATCGTCGTATTTGAATAGCCGGGGGTTTTTTTATGTGAGATGAGTGTTTTTCATTTTCATTCATGTAAAAACTTGTATGTAATATTCTTTTATTGGGGCACTTCCAGGTTGCGGAAGATGTCACCTTTTGTATATTATTTACTTTTCCGCACTAGGATAGACCCAAGGAGGGGAGCACAAGTAACCGGGTTCTGGAGTCCAGTAGGAGACCAACTCGAGGAGTCGAGTCCGTGTCTCCTAACTCTAGAATTGGTAGGGTTGCTTGCCGCTCTCGTAGGGGTCTAGGGGTGTGGGTTTGGCTATTCATCACGACCGTGGAATCCGTGTTTTATACTGGCTCGTATTGAAAACACGGACGTCCTAGTATATCCAATATTTCATATGTTTCTTCTGCTGCGATATCTGTGATGTGATCATGTGATGTTCTGTGATGGATACTTTATATAGTATATATGATATATTATATAGTCGTTACTTATGTTTTACACCCGCGCTAGCCCTGCCCCGCTCCGCCGTTAGTTACCTAACCTAACGGTGCACGAGGGGACATCGAGGCGAATGCGGATGGCATAAGTGTACGTCATATCTATCTGAAATGATTAGGTATTTAAATGATGGGACTTCATTAATGTGATTAATGAAAGATAAGAAACCTAAGATGTTGTGGAATCGAATTTTAAAATAAAACAGGTAGCTACAGTTCTTGCTTTGCACAGCGGTATATGTGATATATCCTGCACCTTATTCGATGAGGAAAGGACCGAGATCCCTTCACCGGGAGTGACTCCTTTAGCAATAACTGGCAGATGCTACACACTCGGTTTGCTTTTGACTGCTTTTGGGTTTTTGCTTTGCACAGTGATATATATGATATATCCCGCACCTCATTCGACGAGGAAAGGGCCGACGATCCATTCACCGGGAGTGACCCCTTTAGCAAAACTGGAAAAGCCTCAAAATCACTCCATTTTAAAACTTCATTTGATTCTACAACGATATCAAGTTCATTACGCTCATGGTTTTCAGAAAAACCTGGCGTAGCCTTCCGTCATTTCAGATAAATCCTACTTAGTATTCGTGCTACGTTTGTTGACCTCCGTCAAGGCGTAGTGTGCGGTAGCTAACTAGTATTTGTCTGCTTATGCATATGATGCAGATTGGATTAGGGTAGTCGTACGACCTTGTTGACCTCCGTCAAGGGTCGTGCGGGTGGGTTTAATTCGATCAAGAAATGTACGGGTTGAACTTGACTAGTGGACTATGGGTTGTTTGGCATTCGTCAAGGTCATAGCGAGCTAGGGGCAAAATATTATCGGGAATTTCAAGTGTTGAAATTTGCAATGAGATTACATACCTTCTATGAGATAGTTGGATCCCGATACCCGCTGCGAGTAAGAGTTACTCCTGGGAGAGTTTTATACATTACAATTAGCCGATCAAGTAGGTGTCTAGAAAGGTGTCAACGGGGTTACGCCTCTGGGAAAATGAGGTTTACATTAATTAGGTTCGTGCGAAAGCACGGGGGACCTCCCTCAAAGTACCGACACTGGCCTGGCTGAAAGATTGGCGAACTTGTAGTGTGTAATTAATCCCGGCTAGTCTTTCCTTTTTGGGTTTGAAGGAAGATTTGATAAAAAGCGGTGGGAGCCATCCTGATTAGATAAAATAATAACCAATCTTTTCTTGAAAGAGCGCACGCTGAGTGTTTTCTTCTCTCTCTCTCCAGGTAGCGACCATATCACGCCTTAATCAAGATAATAATACGGATTATTGACCGAACCCGCATGTTATACTGTGCTGGGGAACGTTGGTTCCGTTCTTTCTTATAAGAGTTATAGGAATGAACAGGATATAGGGGAATACCAGGATTCCCATGCCACCCGAATGAAGAAAGTACATGTTGATGCATTTTCTTCGGGTGTGTTCGTTACTGAGAACTGTTTCTCCATTTGCTCTACGTCCTGGGTATTAGATACCGGGTCAGGATCCCATATATGTAATCAGTTACATGGGCTTAGGAAAGGTAGAGAACTTGGAGAAGGTGATAAAGACATTAGAGTTGGAAATGGTGCAATTGTTGCAGCTAAGACTGTCGGGGAATATCACCTTGTATTACCAACTAGTAATACATTGGTTCTGAACGAATGCTATTACATGCCGAACCTGATATGCAACATTATATCGGTTTCTTTATTAAGCAAAGAAGGATATAATTTTGTATTACAGGACAATGTTATGAACATTTTCCGTAACCAAAAGTTGGTTGGATCAGGCACATTATGCAATGGCATTTATGTTCTAAATCAATCAACAGTTCTGAGCATAACAAACACACACAAGAGGAAGAGTTCTGAACTCAACGAATCCTTCTTGTGGCATTGTAGACTGGGTCACATCAATGCGACACGACTAGCTAAGTTGCATAAAGATGGATATTTAAATCCGTTTGAATTTTCATCTTATGACACTTGCCAGTCATGTCTCAAAGGCAAGATGACCAAAGCTCCGTTTACGGGACACGGAGAAAGAGTTACCGAACTCTTGGGACTGATACATAGTGATGTATGCGGTCCCATGTCTACACATGCCAGGGATGGTTCTTCGTACTTCATTACATTCACTGACGATCTCTCTAGATTCGGATATGTGTTCCTGATGAAACACAAATCAGAAGCTTTTGAGAAATTTAGAGAATATAAACAAGAAGTCGAGAATCAAACCGGAAAAAGTATTAAAATCCTTCGATCAGATCGAGGAGGTGAATACTTGAGCAATGAATTCCTGGACTTCCTAAAAGAGAATGGGATTCTCTCTCAGCTAACTCCTCCATATACACCACAGCACAACGGTGTATCGGAACGGAAAAACCGCAACCTATTAGATATGGTGCGCTCTATGATGAGTGTAGCTGAGTTACCTGTTTCCTTCTGGGGATATGCACTGGAAACAGCAGCATACCTACTGAACAGGGTTCCCACCAAATCTGTGCCTACCACACCATATGAGATATGGGAAGGGAAGAGACCATATCTTAATTTTATAAAGATATGGGGTTGCCCGGCCTATGTCAAAAGACAAAAACCGGACAAACTCGAGGCAAGATCTGTTTTGTGTAAGTTTGTTGGATATCCCAAACATTCGCGAGGGTATATCTTCTACCACAGTGAGGAACAAAGAGTATTTGTTGCTCAACATGCCACCTTTTTAGAAAAGGAATTTCTTGCAAAAGAGATTAGTGGCTCTGAGGTAGAACTGGAAGAGGTTCCAGCTGAACAAAACACAACAGAAGATTTAGTGGAACCAGAGGATTCAGTAGCTCCCAATGAACCTCAGCCACTCCGCCGATCTAGTAGGGTTCCTCACCCACCTGAGAGATACTTCTGTTTCTCTATGACAGTGGGAGCGAGGATTGCATCATGAGATGATGACCCAACTAGTTTCGAGCTGGCCATCAGGAGTAAGACTCTGTAAGAATGGCTGAATGCTTAGTGATCTGAGATGGAATCCATGTACACCAACAAGTATGGACTTTGGTTGCTATATCTGAAGGGTTAAATCCCCATCAGGAGCAAGTATATCTTGAGAAGATTACTTGGTGTAGATGGAAAAGTTGAGACTTTCAAAGCTAGACTTATCAGAGGTTTGCATCATTGACCAGGTATGGATTATGTTGAAACCTTTTCTAAGGATCTATGCTTAAGTCCATCCAGATCCTACTTGCCACGGCTACGTACCATGACTACGATATCTGGCGGTTGGGTGCCATGACTGCTTTTCTAAATGATGTTTTAGAAGAGAGCGTCTATAAGTACACAGCCAGAGGGCTTCGTAGACAGTGGGAGCAGCGGAAACGTGTGCAAGATGCTTTATTTGATAAAGCAGGCATCGCGGAGTTGGAACATCTGTTTTGATGAATTAGTTAAAGAGTTTGACATCATCAAAATGTTAGATGAACCTTGTATAAACAAAAAGGTAGTAGGGAGTATGGTGACGATCCTCGTAGAGTACGTGGATGACATACTCTTGATGGGGAAGGAGTTTCCTATGCTACGCTCGGCCAATCTCCGCTTATCACCATAATTCTCCATATAGGATCAAAGTGATACCTCCTAAATCCTGGATTTTGAATCTATGAGATAGATCTAAATGGATGTTAGGATACTCACTAGCTGTAGTGAGATGGTATCAATCGACCCTGAGGAGAATCACTGGAAGGGTTCCAGGGTGATAAAGACGACTGAATGTCAGTCACAGGCATTGTCTTTACCCTCAGTAAAGGGACGGTATGTTGGAAGAGTTCCAAGCTAGATACCGTGACATACTAGACGATAAAGGCAGGATACATCGCTACTTAAGATACTACCAAAGAGGCTGTTTGGGTATATATTGGTTCATGAGATGAACTACGTTCCTACCATTGTGAGACAATGGAGTTGTGGCTCATACCGAGGAACGCCGGTCCCATCAGTGATCCAGACATATTCTAAGGCAGTATCACTTGATCATGGAGATGGTTGATCTCCAGGGAGATCGAGGTAAGGAGAGTAGACTCAGAGGACAACACAGCGGATCCACTCACAAAGGCCTGTTCCCAGAGAGAGACTTTTATGGGATGGTTGAGTATGAGATACTACAACCACTGCTACAGATGGCCCTAGTGCAAGTGGGATATTGTTAGTTATATTGTAGTGGATGCTGGGACATATATAGGGAGGACTTTCTTGCTCGACATGATAGTATGCTATCTGGTTGCCATTTACCTTAACGTGTACACAGATTGTCTCTCTGTTACATGTTGGTAAAGACCTTAGGATCTGTACTTGACTACCTGGACTATGATGCGGATCATACTAGTGGGGACATGGTAGTCCATAAGTACATCCTTCAAAGTCCCTAGTCGTGGGTGTATCGAGACGGGGCATCGATATACCAGAGTAGACTAGCGTATACCTTCTCGACCCATACAGATGGGCGATGGATGATCCCATATCCATTGGTGTTTGACATCGGAGATGATATACGGGTGCTCAGTAGAGACTGGGTACACTGGACGGACTCGCCGAGAACTCCCAGATGGTATTATACCTCACGTCAGATGGCAGTTCTCTGGTGACACTGGTACAGAGTAGTCTGTTGACCCGAGATCGTCATAGAGTCTTGTGTGGTTCCCACTATGCTTTGATTTCCATCTTACCACGTCCAAGAGGGCGTGCAAAACGGTGGTTTTTGGGTACAGTCCCGAGTCACATGGAGGCAATGAGCGATAGGAGGGGATTCGTCTCTCCCGGTATAGGGAGTTGATGTTGCGCTGTGTTCGATTGGCTATAACAGGAAATCCCTGGCCAGGGTTGCTGAGATTTACTGGTAAGTGTTACCAGTAGTTTCTCGAATTGTTATAGACCTCATATCGACACGACTTATCGAGCTATTGGGGTCTGACGTTTACCACCCCTAGGCAAGATATGCGACATATCAGACGATCAGACCGGACTGTACGGTAGTGTTACTGGTTGGATTCACTGGAGTGTGAGCGGGCTTGCTTATCGATCTTCAGATCGCTCAATACCCGGGTGGCCGTTACGTTTAGCAGACTGCTTGCGGCTTGTGGATGCTTGATATGATCATCATCTGCTGCCGGCGTATTGACGAGTCTTTAGAGTCCTACACAGAGGTTTCCTGGCTCAAGCGAAACGAAATAGGAGCGCATATGAGATATGTGCGGGACCGAGAATAATACCAGTATGTGATACTGTATTCGATTCTCGCGATGTGACATTGATCGGTTATATGCGATGTAGCCGGGTTATCGGATCAAGTGTTGATTCGATAAATTGTTACTAATGATACTAGTCGGTTATATGCGATATGACCGGATCGTTAAATCAAGTGTTGATTTAATGATTTAAAGCATAATTATATATTTGATATATTACTTTGCATTAACTAGTATCGGTTCACTTTAAATGGATTTTCTCGCTCGGGTGTGCACATTGTATATTCGATATAGTTTTGTGCACTTGCTTGTATCATGTTTGATGATACATGCCTTATGGTTAAGTGTAAAGAATTAAACTATAGTTAAGTGGGTGATTAGGGTTTTTGATTTCATTTTATTCATTTATCTTTTTGGAAAAAGAAAAGGCAAAATGAGGAAAATGGTTGCTTTCTTTTGTTCATTCATGAACCTTCATGAAGACTTTGACTTTATGACCATTTTGTCTCATGCTTAACCCTAACCACTCACTTAAACCTTAGTTAACTCTCTACATCTAACCATGGTTCATAATATGATAAGGATTGATTTTTCTTTTCTATTCTATTATTCTTATCATAATATTTTAGCTTCTTCTTCTTCTTCCTTCAAGTGAAGAAAAGCTTGACCATCAATGGCAACTTGATGAAATGAGTGAGAAATCCAATTCTAAAGTCTACCCACTTCCTATTTCTTCATCCTCTACCTCTTGCCAAGTAGTAGAGTGTGTTTTCTTCACAAGTTTCATGACTTGGTGAAGTGAGAGCTTGATCTTGCGATGCTTCGACGTAGATCATCTTCGGCATGGACATCGACGACCTAGCTCGCCATTTCTCCGACGAAGCCGACGCTAGAGCCCGGGAATTCTTTTGGACAGCGGAGACGACTTCGTTGCGGAGCTATGGAGGTGGAGCACCGGATCTACAAAGGTTGTATTTCCGATATCCCTTTAGTTAAGTGTTAACTAGTTAGCTTTTTCGCCTAGTTTTCTAGTAAACGGTCCGTAGTCGGTTTTCTCGGCACCGTTAAAATTTTAATTTGGCATGATCGATGCCTTGTGAGACCTCACTTGTGTGCCTAGGAACCCTACAGCTCCGACTGGTGGTGTCGCCTCCGTATCCTGCCGGAATGAGGAGGAACGCCGTTGCTGATCTCTAGGCTGTAGATGTTGCCATTGAGATCTGGCTTCCTTTTGACAGAGTCTATTGGGAAATGTGGTTCCCTTTTCGTTTATGCACATGGATTGTATACTGGGGTCAGTATGGACTCGCATGTAGGGCAAAAGTTTCATTCTTTCATTTTTCTTTAGTTTTTTTTCTTCCGCGATGCTCTATTATTTCAGCTTTTTATATCGCGAAAGTCGCAATTGCCCAATCATTTCGGCTATTTTTCACGGTGCCCAATCATTTCGGCTTTTTTTTACTCGCTGCTTTTATTGCGAGTTGCTCTATCATTTTGGCTATTTCATATGCATTTTTGGCTCGCTGGTTTTTGCTGCGAGTATGGAACTTGAGATCCGATACCAATCTTAGCATCAGCATCGCTGCGACTGGAATGTTGCCAGGAGCGAATTTGTTACCGATTTAGGAATCAGTATCGCTACTGCTGGAACGTTGCCGGGAGGGAATCATCATTTGCCTTCGCTGCTATCGAACAAAGGTGGCCTAGTAGACAGGGTTAGGATCCTGTTGACTAAGGCTTTTGACTTCATGAGCCGTAAGAGTCTCATGAAAGTGTTTCTTCCTACGAGACGTGAGGATCTCGTATGTGCGTTTTCTCCTTAAGAATCGTGAGGATTCTTAAGTGTGTGTTCTCTTATAAGTCGTAAGGATCTTACAAGAGTGTTTTTCTCCTTATAAGTCGAGAGGACTTAAAATTGTCGCTCACCATATGAGAACATTTCGCGCCATTGGTGGAACTTGGTGGGGGTGACGTTTATTTGCGCTCGTGGATTGTATACAAGGGCCAATATTGAACCGTTTGTAGGGCAGTTTGGGGAATGTGATGGCTTAAGAACAGGTTCAGATCCCTGTAACTTAAGGCTTTTGAATCCTATAAGCCGTGAGGGTCTCATAAGGGAATTCTCCTTACGAGTCATGAGGATCTCATAAGTGTAATTTCTCCTTAGGAATCGTGGGGATCCCTAAGTGTGTTGCTCCTTTGTAAGTCGTAATGACCCCATACAGGTATTTTCTCCTTACAAGGTCGAGAGGACCTTGCAAGTGTGCATGAATTTCTTTAACGAGCCTGCGCCCTTTCGGGTTTTCACAAACTCGCTAGTAGCTCTGTTGTTTTTACTCACGAAGCCCTTACGGGTTTTCCCACAGGGTGCCCCAATAGGGCCCGAATGAAACCTACATGAACCATCACAAAGAAAGTCCTACAAATGAAGACTCGGGCATGTTTCGATGAAAGCCCATTTCTCTTATGGACGTACCGTTTTTTTGTGCTGCGTTAGCCTAAGGATGTTGCGGTTCGTAGTAGTTTAAAGACGTTTCGATCCGTAGCTAGTTTCAAGACATTGTGGTCCATTGTTAGTTTAGGGACTTGTCGGTTCGTAGTTAGTTTCAGGACATTGCGGTCCATTGTTAGTTTAGGGACGTTTCGGTCCGTAGTTAGTTTCCTGCGGCGAAGTTTTGCCGGATAGAGCATAAAGAGTTTGGTATTCAGGAAGACAACAAGCGGACACAAGCGTCGTCATCTATCATTAACCTGGGCTGTGACTCGTCAGGCATAGTATTTCTTAAGGAACCGGTCGTTTATTGGTCGTAAGGGTCTTTCTCCATGCATATCCATGAGCAAGTAAGCCCCACCTTGGTAGACTTTATCTATGATGTACGGGCCCTCATAGTTTGGCTCGAATTTCCCCCGTTTGGCACGATTGGGGATCATAGGTCTTGTTATGACTAGCACGAGTTCGCCTTGGTGAAATGTTCTCGGCCCAGTCAATCTTTCGTATGAGCCCGACATCCTTGCTTTGTAAGCTTCTAGGTTTTGCTGTGCCATGAGACGGGTTTCATCGAGGGAGTCGAGCTCCTCAAGCCGAAGATAAGTATTCTCTTCGTTCGTTAGGTCGTAATGAACCGCCACTCATAGAGAGGGTAGCTCTATCTCCAGGGGGAGTACGGATTCTGTGCCGAATACCAACGGGCGTTACGTTCGTGGTCGTCTTGAACGTGGTTCGATACGCCCAGAGAGCTTCATGCAGTCTCTCGTGCCAGTCCTTGTTATTTTTGGACACCGTCTTCTTCATGATCTTTGTCAAGGTTTTTTTGAAAGCCTCAGCTATACCGTTAGCTCGGGGATTATAGACCGAAGAGTATCTCCAGTCTATGTTATATTGCTGTGCGAAGCGGCTGATTCTGTGACTTCTGCAGGCCAGCTCGTTATCGTAGATAATCCGTCGTAGAGTGCCGAACCGATAGATGACGCGTGTCTTGAAGAAATGGAGGATGTTCTCCGTCTTCACCTCTCTTAGCGGTATGGCTTCTGCCCACTTAGAGAAGTAATCAGTTGTCGCCAATATGAACCGATGTCCTTTGGATGATGCTAGTTCGATGGGCCCAATTATGTCGGTTCCCCACATTTCGAACGGCCAGCTAGCCACTGTTGGGTGTAGCAGGTTTGGATACTGGTGGATAAAGTCTCTATGAATTTAGCATGAGTGGCACCGCTTGGCATATTCGAGGCAGTCCTGAATCATCGTGGGCCAATAGTAGCCCATTCTTTTAATTTTCAGCTTCATTTTTGGCCCGGCTTGATGAGAACCGCAAAGTTCATCGTGAGTTTCTTGAATGACTCTCCTTGCTTCTTCCGGTCCCAGGCATCTCAGTCATAGAGAGTCGAATGATCTTTTATATAGAGTATCATTGACGAAGGCGAATGACAGAGCTCGTCTCATGAGTTTGATGTCTTAAGGATGCATCTTCCAGTGTTCGGCGAGATTTGAAGTAGTCTATAAAGACTTCTCTCCAATCCTTAACCTTTTCTTGGTCCTCTATTTGTAGGGTTGTTTTCTTGGTCGCTTCCTTTTCTTCAGATGACTCCGGAGATATTTCTGCTGGTGCAAGAACCCGACGGCTTTGTACAATGATCCTTACGTCATCGAGGTTTTCGTCAGCCAGTTCTTTAGCGAGTTTGGCTAATGCTTCCGCCTTACTATTTTCTGTACGCGGTATGCTTTCCAGGACGTAGGAGGGAATTTGAGTTAGTAATTGTTGCACTCTTTCACCGTACTTTACCAACTCTGGTTTGCATGTTTGATAGTCGCCGTTTACTTGACTAACGACCAGCTGGAAGTCTCCATATATGAGGAGGTCTTCGATTCTCATGTCGACAGCGATCTCAAGACCTGCTATCAAAGCCTCATATTCTGCTTCATTATTTGTCCTTGGCTTTGTTAAGGCAAAGGCAAAGCGCATTATCCCTCCTTGTGGAGTCACGAAGATGAGGCCTACCCCAGATTTAATTATGGGGGGTGTGTGCTTTCGCTTCTTCATGGAAGATACCCCATCGAAGTAGAGTTCCCATCGGGTATCACCCCCTCCTCTCTCCCTATCGATCGTGTCAAACACGTGCTCTTCTGGTAATTCATAATTTAGGGGTGAATCGACGGGTATCGGATGCTCGGCGAGGATGTCAGCGACGGCCTGGCCTTTCACTGCCTTGAGAGGTCGGTATGTTATCGAGAATTCCATTAAGAGTAGGGACCATTTAGTTATCCGTCCTGTTAGTATGGCTCTTGACATCAAATACTTGAGAGGATCCACCTTTGATATGAGATGGACCTCATGCGCCAAAGCATAATGCCGAAGCTTTGTTATCGCGAAGATCAATGCCAGGCAGTGTTTTTCGATAGGGAGTAGTTGTTTTCTGCCCCCAGTAGAACTAGACTCAAATAGTAGAGGGCTCTCTCCTTCCCTTGGCCGTTCTCCTGTGCCCATAGCGGGCCTAAATAGCCTTCAAGGGTTGTTGTGTACAGGATGAAGGGCTTTCGCTTGACTAGAGCGATCAGTACTGGCGGGTTCTGCAGATATTGCTTGATTTCGTCTAGTGCGCTTTGGCATTTGAGATCCCAAACGAACGGGGTTCCCTTCTTCATCAGGTGACTGTAGGGGCGGCATTTTCCGGAGTGGTTAGCTATGAACCGTCGGATGTACGCGATCTTCCCTTGTACAGACCGCAATTGTTTTAAAGTTCTTGGAGTGGGCATTTCCATAATCGCCTTGATCTTCGATGGATCTATTTCGATGCCCCGATGTCGTATGATGAACCCTAAAAATTTTCCTGAGAAGACTCCAAATGCGCATTTCAGAGGGTTCATCTTCAGGTTATACTTACGAAGACGTTGGAACACTGTTTTCAAATGCTCCCAGTATTCCTCGTACGATTTGCTTTTCACTACGAGGTCGTCAATATAACATTCGACAATCTCGTGTATGAGGTCATCAAAGATCTTTGTCATGGCCCTCTGATAGGTAGCGCTGGCTTTCTTCAGACCGAAAAGCATCACTTTGTAGCAGAATATTCCCAGAGGAGTCCGGAAACCGGTATGCTTCCAGTCTTCGGGATGCATCTTTATTTGATTGTACCCCGATGATCCATCCATGAAGGAGAAGATTTCGTGAGTGGACGTGTTATCTATCATCATCTCGGTAACCGGTACGGGAAAATTATCCTTCGGGCAAGCTTTGTTGAGGTCCCGAAAGTCCACGCAGATGCGCACCGTTCCATTTTTCTTCATCACTAGAACAATGTTGGCGATTCAGTTGAGATATTGAGCTTCTTGGATGATCCGGAGTCAGTTAGCTTCTTGAGTTCGGCGATGATACTCATTTCAAGTTCAAGCCGCATTCTTCTTGGTGCTTGTTTGACTGGCTTGACGTCCGGAGATATCGCGAATTTATGCACCGTTATTTCTGGATCTAGCCCCGGCATCTCGAAATAGTTCCATGCAAGGCAATTTTTATATTGCATGAGCAAGTCTTTTAGCGCAGCCACCTGTTCCTAAGACAGTAGCTCACCGATGAACGTTGGTCGTGGGTCGTTTGTCGTCCCCAAGTTAATTCTTTTCAGGTTGTCCATCGTGGAGTGTATCCCATCTTCCAATTCTTTTGGCGCCGGTGGAAATTCTGAGATCACCTCATCTTCATCCTTATTTTCGAAGCACCAGGAGAGGTCATCCATATTTTCGCGCTCTCCTTCCTCTAACAGCGTTATCACGTGGCAGGTACGGGATCGTTTCCAAGACCAATGTTGATCTGGTTCTACTCTCGCTATATACGTTGCTTCTGGCACATGCCTTTGCGGTGGGGCTACCCTCCAACTGTTGGATAGAGCGAACCTACCGAGTTGATATTGGTCTTCGACCCAGTTTTTGAAGGTGAAGCAGTCTTCAAGAGGATGTCCTGTAGCTCGATGATAGGAGCAATAATCCGACTGATAGATCTCGTTTGCTTGTTCGGGGTGCTTGGACTCTGGGAGCGTAATCATCTGATGTTTCACGACGAGGTCGAATATCTTCCCTGTCTTGTCTTGAGGGAAAGAATATGCCCGACTCATCTTTTTCATAAGAGACGGATTCCGGCTGACTCTTTCATGATTGCGTGGCCTTTTGGATCCGTTTTTCCGCCGTCGAACGTTTTTTCCGTTCTTCAACTTGTTTTTGCCTCCATATCGGGCCTTTTTCTTATCTTGGGAATGCATGGCGGGCTGACGGTTGAGGTCATTGTCATCCTCCGTAGCCTGCCGAAGGAGGCGTTGCGTCTTGGCTTTCTCATAAATGGCCATTTCATGGCTGTGGTCGTTCCGAACCTTTTGACTCACTTCCCTCACTAGCTTGTCCATCTGTTCTTCAAACGGCAGACTTGGCATTTTAATGACAGGACCTTGTTCTGGTTCAACGTTAGTGTCTTTTAAAAGAGCACCCCCTTCTTCATCGAGGTCATTTATGACATGGCATCCATGGAATTGCTCCCATTTCTTGGACTGGACATATCCAAACCCAATCGTTTCCATTTTTCCGCTGGGCAATTTTCGCTGAGTTCCGGGGACGTTCCAAATCTTGTTGTAGAACTGAGCTTGTCGAGGAGTCTGTTTGAAAGGTACGCCTTGGCATCTCAATAACCTTTTTAATCCCTTCGTGTAGTATCTGGGCAGACGGATGGGCTGAAGCCTGTCGAGCGCAAAATCGGCACCATGCCAGACTTCTCTTTCGACTTTAGTCTCCGTGGATCGATAGAATAGGATCGCCTTTTCACTTTTTCGCCTAGGAGGGACGTAGAATATATGCAGCTCTTGCACGCTATATGTCTCAAGCGCATCAAGCTCTCTGTAGTGCTGCCGCGGAACCATGGCGATTTGCAAACTCTGATCATCTCCAGTGAGGGTCTGCATTGATGGACGGACCGAGAACACTGCGTTGAGTTCGTCTTCAGAGTCACTGCCGAAGACCAGAATAGGGGTCGATGGTCCCAGCCTATTGCATTGGGGCGTCCCCGAATAGATTATCTCTTCTTCCTCCTCGGTATCGCTCCTGAAGACCGGAATAGTGGTGATAACTTTTTGCTTATTCTCCGGTTTACGACATCTTTCCGTGTCATCAAAGTCTGATAGGAAATACTTTGCATCTTCATACTTTCGGACTTCATTTTCGGAGAATGGGTTTAGTTCCCCCGTCACGGTATACTCGAGACCATCTTTGAAATATTTCATACACTGATATTGTGTAGTAGGGATGATGTTGTACTCGTGTAACCAAGGTCTGCTGAGCAAAGCGTTGTAGCAGGTCTTGGCGTCAATGACATGGAATTTGATGTCAGTGACGAGCAGCCCGAAGCGTAATGTCAGTATTACGGACCTGAGCGTCCGTGATGACTGGGAGTCGAACCCAGAGATGGTGATTTTATCCCGAGCGAGGTGCTGAACACTCATGCAGATTTCTTTTAGCACCCTCACATTTAGGAGGTCGATAGAGGACCCGTTGTCAACTAAGATTTTCCTTATCTTGATGTCATGGCAATACCCGGTGACATACTGGGGACGGTTGTGCTCGTACGTTCTAAGGAGGAGATCTTCATCGCCGAAAGTGATGTCAGCTGTGTGCACTTCTTCCAGCTCGTCCTTCATCTTTTCTTCGGCAAGGAAGGCTTGAAACTGCTCGGGCTCTTATGATTCCTTGATCATAGAATCTCGCGCATCTTTAGACAGGAGAAGGGCATCTAAGACACTTAATTGTGAGGGTATCTTCCTCAGATGTGCCAGGACATTGTAATCCACCTTGTTCTTCTTGAGCGGGTCTTTGGCTGCAAGTTCTTCGACGACTCGATCATCGAGGGCAATATCCTCAGGGACTTTTTCCTTTCCCTTTTCTTTTTTGTTCGATCCCTTGTTTGTAGGTCCGAGATTCTTTTCGGGCAACGTACGGTTGCGCAGCTGAACATTTTCACAGTTCTTTATCTCTTCTTCTTTTCCTGGGGTGGATTCCTTGAAGAGAGGGCCGGGGGCTACTTATTTATCTGAATCGCTTCCGAAGGTGAGAACTTGTGATCCCCTGGTATCAACCATGTGACAGCTGGCGGAAGTTCTTTTGTGCTCATCTGTCGTGCTTCTCTGCTCCCGACAAATTTTGCGCTTCATCCGCTTGAAATGTTGTCGGTGAGCAACGTATCCTTGCCACCACTTTTTAAAGGCCATGCATTCTTCGGTAGGGTGTGCAATCCTTTGATGGTACAAGCAGTAGTTAAGGTGTACATCTGCTTCGTCAAGGCGTATACTGCCAGGAGTATTTCCTTTGGAAGATGGCAGCCTCATTCCCATTGACAGGGCTTTAGCGAACCGTTTCCTTGCCTTAAGCATGTTTTTGTCTGCTGCAGACGTGCTTCGATCTGGTGGAGTACTTGGTAACTCATTCCTACCATGACTTCTTCAGCTTGATGCCGATGCCTGGCTATTTCGAATATGGCCATTTCATGCTCTTGATCAGCTTTGCTCTTCTAACGGGCTTGGTTCAACAGCATGTCAATTATCTCGTCTGACGGTTTAAAGGATTTTGGCACTGATTCTACCCCCAGCTCCTCTACATTATCTTCTGATGCCGAGTGAGCTTCTTCATCATTTACTGACGAATAAGAGATCATGTGACAACTTGCCACATAATCCTCGGGTTCTTTTGACGAGTCGTTTCCGTTGTCATTGTCATTATCTCCGCTCTCAAGAATATGGTTGAGAAACTCTTGGAGTATGACCGGGGTTCACGCCTTCTGGTTATATTCTTCTGCGCGTCAATATACTTTTGCAGATCCATGAGTTTGTCGTCAGACTGTGCGAGCTTTTTGGTCTTCTTCTTTTTCTTTGAAGACTTTGACGGCTGGGCCTGAGTATTTTTTCCAACGCTACTAACTCTCGGGGTTAGGTGCGGTTTTAGCATCCCCTCCATTATCTCTGGCCTCAGTGAACTTTTCCATCTAATTGCCGGATATGCTTGAAGGTCTTTCAGCATTCTTTTAGTCTTGTTCGAAAGAACAACTTCCCATGGAGTTTCTTCTATAAATGAGCATGATGCCTCCGACGTGTCCATCTTTTTAAGAGCGTGCGGTTGTGGCGGGTTCACCCTCCAGTTTTCAGACAGCGCGAATTTTCCTTGTCGGTACTGGTCCTCAATCCAGTTTTGAAGACAAAGCAATCTTCGATTGTGTAACACCCGAGCCCGATAATACTATTTATATTACTAGTTGAGGGTTATATATTGCTCATTTCCAATTATTCTGTTTTTCTGGGGTTTATTGCTAAATTTTAACCGGTTAAGTCATTTTGGCACATAACAAATTTTAACTCCTAAAATGAAATTAAAAGTGTCCATGTTGGCCTACTCGTCGCCACTAGTCGCGTGGTAGCGTCCGCGTGTCGAGATTCCGTCCCGTTCGGCTAAACGGGCAAGTTTGGACGACTACGCGCGCGTGCAAGTGTCCGACTTGGGGGCATGCATTTTAATCATTAAACACCTCTTTTCAAAATTTGGAACCCGCTTAAAATCCTATAATTTGAATTTGGAACATTTGGGCGCAACCCAGGCGCGATTTGGAAATGTTTCATTTCGCGCCAAAAAGGCCCATTTCAATTTAATATCTAAAACTATATTTATACGAATATATATTCGTTTACATTTAATCTTTCACAAATCCTTCAGATCCCTTCTCAAATCCATTTCAAAATCCCTCGTGGCCAATCACGAGCTGCCAACCCTCACTCGTGGGCCCCCTTCCCTTTCCCTATCTCTCTCTCTCTCTTCCCTCAATCTCTCTCTCCCTCTCTCTCCAATCTCTCTCTCTCTCTTCCTATATTTTAAACCCATGCAGCCGCCCTGTTCCTTCCTCATCCATCGCGAGAACACCCCAGCGAACCCCGAACCCTAACCCTAGCTCCTCGCGACCTCACCGCCGACCTCCTCACGACCTCGCCGTCGCCGTCACCACCTCGTCGACCTCACCGCGCCCACTTACCTCCTTCCTCCGCCGATTCCCGCACCTGCACCCAACCCCGACGACGCCTCCAACCCCGCAGACCTCGCCGTCGACGCCACCTCCCGTTGCCGACGACTCCCGCGACACCCTCTCACCCTCCTCGTCCCGACCTCGTCGTCGCTTCCCTCCTCCCCTCGCCGGACCACCAACCCGAGCCCATAACCCCATCACCTACCTCTGATGTTCGCCGGGGAACGCGCCGGCGATCCTCGCCGTCGTCACCAGAGCCACCTCCTTTCCCCTCGACCACCAGAGCCGACCACCCTCTCCCCCACTCGTCGCAGCACCTTCTCCCGCGAACCCCGAGGCCGTTCAAGCCTTTGCGGCCGCCGTCGTTGCCTCGCCGGCGTTCCAGCGCCGTCGAGCTCGTCGGGGTTACCCCTGGTATCTCTCGGTAAGCCTTCCTCACCTTTCCTTTGTGCAGTAAACCCCCCCGCTGATCGCATTAAGTTTATCGTGTGTTGCTAACTCGTTGCCGTGTTTTTGCCGGAATCCGACCGTGCCGTCTTGGCGAACCCGACGCTCCAGCGAAGTACCCTGGTCCGTGTGATCCCGTTGTTCTCTGTTGGGGCTCGATCCGTGGCCCGTGCTATCATATCGCGTTTTCTGCCGACATCGCATCCGTGTTCCGGTTTGCAAAACCGTCGAGGCAAGTATCTGAATACTTGCTTAAACATGCTAGCGTGCGAGATCTAGTCTTGCCACGCAATTGAATTCATACTATATAAGACAACAACTTAATGATGGTAATTGATATCATATTGTAAGTTAGAATTGATAGTTGCAGTTATCTTTAACATGGAATCGTTATAATAGTTTCTCGTAATTAATCAACCCACTATCAATCCATATTCCAACTAAATAAGACAATTGGATCATATCCGCTTTAATTGTTAAATCATCCATGAGACAATTATTATATTTTAGTTTAATTTCATGTGGTTTCATTACGTATGGTTAATATTGTTCCACCTTGTGACTATTGCACCCCAGGGTGCTTGAACCCGTTAATAAGAGAATACAAAACATCACCGTCGTTACATGGAATAATATGGTTATTTACTGTTTCCTGCTGCTGTTCATTATTGATTGTATACCTGTTGTGAGCACATACCCGATTGCACTACATATTGGCCTGACCCTGCTACACATGACATATACATACATACCAACTCATCCTGTTGTACCATGACATTACTTGTTTCATGATTTCATGCCTAATGCCGACAAACCCGACCATCCCTGCTGTCTATCCAGACAGACCTACTTTTATTGATCATATGTTGGCATTGATCCTTGACTACTGAATACCTGACCTGACATACATAACTTGGGGGTATGGGGAAATCAAAGATGAACCTGACTTGTAACTCGACAGTTCACTACCGTTCGAGTGTACACATTCCTATTCTGTGCCCAGCGGCATGTCTCGGTTTCGGCCGAGAATATTGTGGCCGTGATCCCAGGTATGTACGGGGTAATACCGAGTGTACACTTTCCTATTCTGTGCCTAACGGCATGTCTCGGTTTCGGCCGAGAATATTGTGGCCGTGATCCCGGGTATGTACGGGGTAATACCGAGTGTACACATTCCTATTCTGTGCCTAACGGCATGTCTCGGCTGCAGCCGAGAATATTGTGGCCGTGGTCCCGGGTATGTACGGGATACTATTGGGTTACATCGACGATTCATCAATTGATTTCAAAGACTATAGAGTAGAAACCTGACAGGATAGTTTAGTCACCATTGCACATTACCCTGCTCTGTTGTTTCTTAGTACTGCTTTATTCATGTTCATACTTGCATTGCTTATTACCATGTTTACATTATATACTTGATGTCATGACGCACTGACGTCTGGGTTTTGCATGGCCCAGATTCTTTACCACTGTCGCCGACCGTGCAGGAGTACTTCAGCCAGCAGGCTGATTTGAGTTCTATAGTGGTTAGTTTGTTTATTGCATTTTATTTCCAGGTGCGATCCCGCATTATGGGACGTACCTTTCTATGATTATATTGGATCATTTGCTTCCGCACTTATTGTTTATTGATTCTTGTTATTATGGATTTGGACATGTATTAGATTAGCTTATTATCTTGTTCTTGATATCCTTACAACCGTAATGTGACTGTGGATGGATACTTCCTACCCACAGGTAGCATGGTTGGCTATGTCACGTGCCCAATCTTGCGTACTCTGGGAAGCGGGGCGTGACATGGTTCTTTTGGTATCAGAGACATAGGTCAATTGGGTTGATTCTTTGTAGTTGGGTATTGCACCCGATACACGAATCAGGATACCCGTGATTAGGAAACATGTCCTGCCACTTTGACCGTTTTACCATCCTTGAATCATTCTTCCGGATCATGTCGGCATGCAAACTTACTTTGCATTGTTAACTCGAAAACCTAATCTCTTGTTATCTCTAGGACTTAGGCGACTTGGGTGGAGTTAAGTAATTGCGGCTATGATACCGCGGCATAGCTACAATGCAGTACTCTATTTAAGTATCTTAGAGTTCTAGCCTTGATCTATATTCAGAATCTATCATCATGCTAATGTTGGGTGTTTTGAGTTCAGGATTACGACAGGTAAGAAGTTGAAGACGTGCCGGAGGTGTGTGAGCGAAGCCGCCATGCTTGGAGTGATAAGAGAAATGCTGGAAATCAAAGAGACAGACTGAGCTGAATCAGCAATAGCAGATTTGTTTCAAGAAGGTTTGCAGATCGTTCAGCAGTATGTAAACAACGATGGAACTAGACCAGTCGAACGAGTAAGGACCGTAGCAGATTTCAGACTTTGGGTCCGTCTACATTTACTGGTTTAAAGGAGCTGTTACCAGCCGAGCAGAGGCTAGTGACACGGAGGATTTACTGATTGCGGCACAGATCCCAGAGGACAAGAGAGTTGGTGTGGTGCGCTTCAGCTAGTGGTTTACGCCGAGAGTGATGGCCTGTGGAGGAGACCCGCTTGCCCAAGCCAATCAGTAGAGCGGATTTCTCTAAGAGTTTCCTGGAGAAATTCTTCCCGCGGACTGCACGGGAGGAAATGGAAGAGAAGTTCATCGGACTGAGACAGAATGGAGCAACCGTGGACGTGCATGCAGCAGAATGGACGAGACTCAGTAGTCTCGCTGGACCTTTCACGGCCAACGATGTAGACAGCAGTTGTGGTAAGGAAGCAGTCCTGTCGGGCCAGTCGAGTGTAGAGCTAGGCCGACAACCAGTGTTCTTGCGGCAATGGGAGTTGATGGTAATGTAGAGCCGGCAACTGTTCGCGACTTTATGGATGTATTTGCAGATATTTCGGTCTTACCGCCAAAGCGAGATGTGGAGTTTGCGATTGACCTTATTCCTGGTGCAGCGCCAGTATCAAAATCTTATTATCCGATGGCACCGGTGGAATTGGAAGAAGTTAAGAAACAAGTTGGTGAATTACTCGAGAAGGGATGGATTCGAAGCAGCAACTCGCCTTGGGGAGCTCCAGTTCTTTTAGTAAAGAAGAAGGATGGCACGAGAAGGATGTGCATTGATTATCGAGAATTGAACCGGGTGACTATTAAGAACAAGTACCCGATCCCTCGCATTGGAGAACTTTTTGAGCAGCTTAGTGGCGCGAGGGTATTCTCGAAACTGGACTTGCGATCAGGATATCATCAGGTCCGAGTGAAAGCAGAAGACATTTGCAAGACGGCGTTTCGAACTCGATATGGACATTTCGAGTATCTAGTGATGCCCTTCGGAGTGACTAATACGCCAGCAATATTTATGGATTTGATGAACAGGATCTTTTCACCGTTCTTGGACCAGTTTATTGTGGTATTCATTGACGATATTCTGGTGTACTCGAAGAGTCCGGAGGAGCATGCTGAGCACTTACGGATCGCACTGCAGACGCTGAGACAAGAGAAGTTATTTGCGAAGATGAGTAAGTGTGAATTCTGGCTGGAAGAAGTGAAGTTTCTGGGGCATGTTGTGTCGGGCAAAGGAATCGCCGTTGATCCCGAGAAGATTACAGCAGTTCGGGATTGGCCTGTTCCAAAGAATGTTGCGGAGATAAGAAGTTTTCTTGGACTCGCCGGTTACTACAGAAGATTTGTGGAGAACTTCGCTCGTTTAGCTGAGCCGTTAACCAAGCTTACGCGTAAGGAGGTACCGTTTGTTTGGACGGATGGATGTGCATTGGCCTTCGAGACGTTGAAGCAGAAGTTGATAACCGCCCCGATCCTGACCGTACCGGATAATTCAGGAGGACTGGTGATTCACAGCGACGCATCTGGAAAGGGTTTGGGATGTGTTTTAATGCAGAATGGGAAAGTCGTCGCTTACGCATCGAGACAACTGAAGACTCATGAGAAGAACTATCCGACTCATGACTTAGAGCTTGCAGCCGTGATCTTCGCCCTGAAGATTTGGAAACACTACCTTTTGGGCGAGAGAGTTGAAGTCTTTACAGATCACAAGAGTTTGAAATATGTGTTCACTCAGAAGGAGTTGAACATGAGGCAACGCAGATGGTTGGAGCTGATGGCCGACTATGACCTCGATCTTAAGTACCATCCGGGAAAGGTCAACGTCGTGCCGGATGCGCTGAGCCGGTTACCAGCAATTCAGATATTGACTGCACAGAGAGAGATCATTGCGGATTTTCGGAGATTTGACTTGGAGGTTGTGCTACCACATGCTACAGGACAGTTGATGCAGTTGCAAGTACAGTCATCCTTAGTTGAGAAGATTAAGGTGACACAATCGCAGGATCCTAGACTGCAAAAGTTTCGAGAACAGGTTGGAGCCGGACTACGAACCGATTTACTGATCCATGAAGATGGTTCGTTGAGATATGGTAGCCGTGTGTGTGTGCCAAAAGGAGATGTGCGTGAAGAGCTTATGAAGGAGGCACACAGTTCAGCTTACTCTGTACATCCAGGAGAGACAAAGATGTACCGAGATATTCGACAGCACTTCTGGTGGGAAGGTATGAAACGGGAAATTGCTCGCTTCGTGGCTAAGTGCTTGGTGTGTCAGCAAGTCAAGGCTGAACACCAAAGGGTTGCTGATTTGTTGCAACCACTTCCGATTCCTCAGTGGAAGTGGGAACATATAACCATGGATTTCGTGACGGCTTTACCGCGGAGTCCAAAGGGCAACAATGCTGTATGGGTGGTTGTCGATCGGTTGACCAAGGCAGCTCACTTTATTCCTTTTCGGGTTGGTCAATCGACAGAGACTTTGGCAGAGCGGTACATGCAGGAGATTGTCAGATTGCATGGAGTACCGGTAAGCATCGTGTCCGATCGGGACACTCGGTTCTTGTCGCACTTTTGGAGGAGTTTACAAGAAAGTTTGGGGACTCGATTGAAGTTTAGCACAGCTTATCATCCTCAGACTGATGGACAATCGGAGAGAACGATCCAGACCCTTGAAGATATGTTGAGGGCTTGCATGTTGGACTTCAAAGGTTCTTGGGAAGATCATCTACACCTGGTGGAGTTTTCGTACAACAATAGCTTCCAAGCAACTATTCAGATGGCCCCGTTTGAAGCACTGTATGGTCGTAAGTGCCGTTCACCTGTCTGTTGGGATGAAGTTGGTGAACGAAGATTACTAGGACCAGATTTGGTGGTACAGACAGTCGAGAAGGTGAATACAATCAGGAAGCATATGAAGGCAGCTCAAGACAGACAGAAGAGTTGGGCCGACACGTCAAGAAGACCTCTAGAGTTCGCCGTGGGTGATTTGGTATTCCTGAAGATATCACCGACTAGAGGGGTGATTCGCTTTGGAAGTCGGGGAAAGCTGAGTCCTCGATTCGTTGGACCCTTCGAGATTTTGGAGCGTGTTGGAGAGGTATCGTACCGTTTGGCGTTACCACAGTCATTAGCAGGAGTTCACGACGTGTTTCATGTGTCTCAACTACGGAGGTATGTTCGTGATGAGACTCATGTCTTGGATCATTCGGAGTTGACTGTGCGAGAGGACCTGACTTTTGAGGAGCGACCAGTTGAAATCAAGGATCGAAGAGAAAAGGTTCTTAAGAACAAGGTTATCCCTCTTGTGCTAGTTTCTTGGGGTAATCGATCGCATGGAGAATCCACTTGGGAGCGAGAAGACGAGATCCGTCAGAAATTCCCTCACCTTTTCCAGTAGTTAGCTATCTTGTATCCTTAGAATTTCGAGGACGAAATTCTTTTGTAGTTGGGTATGATGTAACACCCGAGCCCGATAATACTATTTATATTACTAGTTGAGGGTTATATATTGCTCATTTCCAATTATTCTGTTTTTCTGGGGTTTATTGCTAAATTTTAACCGGTTAAGTCATTTTGGCACATAACAAATTTTAACTCCTAAAATGAAATTAAAAGTGTCCATGTTGGCCTACTCGTCGCCACTAGTCGCGTGGTAGCGTCCGCGTGTCGAGATTCCGTCCCGTTCGGCTAAACGGGCAAGTTTGGACGACTACGCGCGCGTGCAAGTGTCCGACTTGGGGGCATGCATTTTAGTCATTAAACACCTCTTTTCAAAATTTGGAACCCGCTTAAAATCCTATAATTTGAATTTGGAACATTTGGGCGCAACCCGGACCCGATTTGGAAATGTTTCATTTCGTGCCAAAAAGGCCCATTTCAATTTAATATCTAAAACTATATTTATACGAATATATATTCGTTTACATTTAATCTTTCACAAATCCTTCAGATCCCTTCTCAAATCCATTTCAAAATCCCTCGTGGCCAATCACGAGCTGCCAACCCTCACTCGTGGGCCCCCTTCCCTTTCCCTATCTCTCTCTCTCTCTCTTCCCTCAATCTCTCTCTCCCTCTCTCTCCAATCTCTCTCTCTCTCTTCCTATATTTTAAACCCATGCAGCCGCCCTGTTCCTTCCTCATCCATCGCGAGAACACCCCAGCGAACCCCGAACCCTAACCCTAGCTCCTCGCGACCTCACCGCCGACCTCCTCACGACCTCGCCGTCGCCGTCACCACCTCGTCGACCTCACCGCGCCCACTTACCTCCTTCCTCCGCCGATTCCCGCACCTGCACCCAACCCCGACGATGCCTCCAACCCCGCAGACCTCGCCGTCGACGCCACCTACCGTCGCCGACGACTCCCGCGACACCCTCTCACCCTCCTCGTCCCGACCTCGTCGTCGCTTCCCTCCTCCCCTCGCCGGACCACCAACCCGAGCCCATAACCCCATCACCTACCTCTGCTGTTCGCCGGGGAACGCGCCGGCGATCCTCGCCGTCGTCACCAGAGCCACCTCCTTTCCCCTCGACCACCAGAGCCGACCACCCTCTCCCCCACTCGTCGCAGCACCCTCTCCCGCGAACCCCGAGGCCGTTCAAGCCTTTGCGGCCGCCGTCGTTGCCTCGCCGGCGTTCCAGCGCCGTCGAGCTCGCCGGGGTTACCCCTGGTATCTCTCGGTAAGCCTTCCTCACCTTTCCTTTGTGCAGTAAACCCCCCCGCTGATCGCATTAAGTTTATCGTGTGTTGCTAACTCGTTGCCGTGTTTTTGCCGGAATCCGACCGTGCCGTCTTGGCGAACCCGACGCTCCAGCGAAGTACCCTGGTCCATGTGATCCCGTTGTTCTCTGTTGGGGCTCGATTCGTGGCCCGTGCTATCATATCGCGTTTTCTGCCGACATCGCATCCGTGTTCCGGTTTGCAAAACCGTCGAGGCAAGTATCTGAATACTTGCTTAAACATGCTAGCGTGCGAGATCTAGTCTTGCCACGCAATTGAATTCATACTATATAAGACAACAACTTAATGATGGTAATTGATATCATATTGTAAGTTAGAATTGATAGTTGCAGTTATCTTTAACATGGAATCGTTATAATAGTTTCTCGTAATTAATCAACCCACTATCAATCCATATTCCAACTAAATAAGACAATTGGATCATATCCGCTTTAATTGTTAAATCATCCATGAGACAATTATTATATTTTAGTTTAATTTCATATGGTTTCATTACGTATGGTTAATATTGTTCCACCTTGTGACTATTGCACCCCAGGGTGCTTGAACCCGTTAATAAGAGAATACAAAACATCACCGTCGTTACATGGAATAATATGGTTATTTACTGTTTCCTGCTGCTGTTCATTATTGATTGTATACCTGTTGTGAGCACATACCCGATTGCACTACATATTGGCCTGACCCTGCTACACATGACATATACATACATACCAACTCATCCTGTTGTACCATGACATTACTTGTTTCATGATTTCATGCCTAATGCCGAAAAACCCGACCATCCCTGCTGTCTATCCAGACAGACCTACTTTTATTGATCATATGTTGGCATTGATCCTTGACTACTGAATACCTGACCTGACATACATAACTTGGGGGTATGGGGAAATCAAAGATGAACCTGACTTGTAACTCGACAGTTCACTACCGTTCGAGTGTACACATTCCTATTCTGTGCCCAGCGGCATGTCTCGGTTTCGGCCGAGAATATTGTGGCCGTGATCCCGGGTATGTACGGGGTAATACCGAGTGTACACTTTCCTATTCTGTGCCTAACGGCATGTCTCGGTTTCGGCCGAGAATATTATGGCCGTGATCCCGGGTATGTACGGGGTAATACCGAGTGTACACATTCCTATTCTGTGCCTAACGGCATGTCTCGGCTGCAGCCGAGAATATTGTGGCCGTGGTCCCGGGTATGTACGGGATACTATTGGGTTACATCGACGATTCATCAATTGATTTCAAAGACTATAGAGTAGAAACCTTACTGGATAGTTTAGTCACCATTGCACATTACCCTGCTCTGTTGTTTCTTAGTACTGCTTTATTCATGTTCATACTTGCATTGCTTATTACCATGTTTACATTATATACTTGATGTCATGACGCGCTGACGTCTGGGTTTTGCATGGCCCAGATTCTTTACCACTGTCGCCGACCGTGCAGGAGTACTTCAGCCAGCAGGCTGATTTGAGTTCTATAGTGGTTAGTTTGTTTATTGCATTTTATTTCCAGGTGCGATCCCGCATTATGGGACGTACCTTTCTATGATTATATTGGATCATTTGCTTCCGCACTTATTGTTTATTGATTCTTGTTATTATGGATTTGGACATGTATTAGATTAGCTTATTATCTTGTTCTTGATATCCTTACAACCGTAATGTGACTGTGGATGGATACTTCCTACCCACAGGTAGCATGGTTGGCTATGTCACGTGCCCAATCTTGCGTACTCTGGGAAGCGGGGCGTGACAGATTGGGTGGCCCACTATTCGGTTGTAGGGGCAGTAATTGGGATTGTTGATGTCGCCCGGTTGCAGCGGACGTCTCAGATCTGGTAGAGTGATAAGCCTGTTGCGCACCGCCAGTTCGAACAGTCTTTTCGTTTTATCCCGAGGGAATGAGTAAGAACGTCTCAGCTTTTCTCCGAGTGTCCGTTGTTTATCGTTTTGGCGAGCAGCTGGTTTTGGATCACTCGGCTGTTGCTGAGCGTTGGCGACGAAGGTCGCTTTTCCATTGCCTTTTTCATTTCGGAGCTCCGTTTTCGAGGAGGATGGTCTATGGCCCATTTGGTCCATTTGGGCCAGCTTGTTGATCAAGGCCTGGAAAGTGATCGGCTTGAAAATCATCATAAACTGGGATATAGTTGCCTGCGGATTGAGGGTCCCTACGAACATGCCCACGGCGGGAGCCTCTTCTATGCGTTGTTCGCATCTCGGCCATAGGATTTGCCACCGAATTGAATACTGAACCCATGTCTCTCCTGGCTTCACCCTGGCATTGATCAATGTCGTGATCGGGGTGCGTTCGCTGGCGCTTGCAAAACGCTGGGTGAATAGCAACTCCATTTCTGTAAACGTTTTGATGGAGTCGTTCGGAAGCTCTTAGTACCATTCAAAAGCTGTCTCTGCTAAACTGCCGACGATCTGGTGTGACCATCTTTGTCAGCATCTCATGGAGTTTCTGTTGTTGCTCCTGAGCCTTTGTTACGGACCGTGTAAGTGTTCGATGACCCCCAGAAGCACGGCTTTCCTCTTTTTCAGAAGCCATGTAGACGGTGTGCACTACCATGCCCCCAGACTTGTGGCGTTTGGATTTAGTACCCTTGAGATTTGTCGCAGACACGGGGATCTTCTCCGGCCTTCTCTTTTTATGGACGGTCGAGGTTGAGGGGGCTGCAATAGGCACCCTTGCAGATGACACCTTCTGTAGCATGGCGGCGGGATGGTCATCCTCTTGCTAAACCTTCATTTTCTTCTACCGGCGGGAGTAGTCTTTGTCAATTACAGAGTCTTGGACTCTTTACCAGACCCTATGGATTTTGGAGGACAGCCGCTGAGAGGGCTGCTCCGGCTTTGCTTCTGTCACGTCCCGCTTCCCAGAGTGCGCTAAGATAGGCACGTGGCAGAGCCAACCATGCTACCTGTAGATAGAAATAATCCCTCCACAGTCACATTACGGCTGTAGAGATATCAAGAACAGGAAAGTAAATAAACTATTTAGTACATGTCCATGAGCCAGAATAAACGAGTCAAGAAATAATATGCGGAAGCAATAAATCCAAGTAACAATAACATTTGGAAAGTAAGGAAATAACTAACTGGATACTAACAGGATCCTCACTGCTTGGCCTGACGGCGGAAATATTCTTGATCAGCCTGCGACAAAGGTAGAGGATCTGGGCCATGCAAAACCCAGACGTCAGTGCGTCATAATATCAACAATAATATAATCAGGGGGTAGCAATACATGCAGGCACGAGTATGAACAGTAATAAAAGTAGAACAGTAACAATTCATAAGTAAACCGTAACATGAATATAGATCAGTGGACATGATATAAACAGGTGAACTGCAGTGAGTAGTCTAAACTGTGCTATAGGGTTATCTACTCTAAAGTTATTCGAAATCAATTAATGTAATCCTCATCGTAACCCATCGGTCTATGCCCCGTTCATTTCCCACGGGACCATGGTAAAATGATGTAATAGACTGTGAGTCTATGTCACGTTCATTCCCCACGGGACCGCGGTAAAATGATATAATAGCCCTTTGAGTTACGTTCAACTACATTCTTGATTTCCCCATACCCCCAAGTTATGTGTGTAAGTCAGGTATTTATAAATCATAGACTAATGCCAACACAGGATCAAGCAGGAACAGGTTTGTCTGTACAGAAAACAGGATATGTCCATCGGGACAACATGTCAGGATTGTCGGCATTAGAAACAGGATCAGGTAACATGTCAAGTAGTGATATATCAGGTCATGTCAGGTAGTGTACATGTATCAAGTCATGTCAAGTAGTGGTGTATCAGGTATCAAGTCAAGCAGTAGTATATCAGGTCATGACAGATAGTGCACATGTGTCAAGCAGATGCTCATACTAAAACTGTAGCAAGTACGGATGCACGGTAAAGCATGGATGCATAAATATTTTGTTAGGGGTTACATCATGACTATGTAGGATGCACAATTATCAAGCATGGTGCACTAATACAACAGTAACATGAAATAATATGGTCTCGATGTGCAACTAGATATGTAATAAACCGTACGGATACAGACGGATACTATAAAACTGTAAATCGGTAAGATTTGCTGAATATTAAAACACAAGCACTATTATTTATTAAATAGATATTGATATAATAATATTAACATGGATAGCATATTCAAACCGATTAATAACTATAAAAGTGGTATTGATTAACCATGCACAAGAAAGTTCCGTTCAGAAATTCAGCGTCACCCTGATTTGTAAAATAGCTTTAAAATAACAAACGTTCTCTAAAAGGGACGTGTCTTATACCAAAACAAAGATAATTAAATAAGGTTTTCATTTTTATAAGTATAAGCATCTCAGGTTGTCCCTAAAAAAATCTATGAACATTCGAAATTGAAAGTTTGCTGCTGGAATTTCCCTGGACAGCAGTTTAGAGACATTTTCATTTGTATTTTACATTATTTAAACAATTTATTTTGCAATTAAATATTTCATAGAGTTATAGTATTATGAGTTAGCTTCGTAACGAACTAAAGAATGTATACTAATGATTTTTCTATGATTTATAATGAATTATATAAGGTAAGGTGTACAGTAAATTTCAGATTTGTCGTATCCGCTTTTCAACGACGTTTCATGTATAAACTATAATATTTTCAAATGTATAACATTATAAAATGCACATTATAAACTAATTAAAGATAATAATAAGAAATATTATGACGATATATATTTTAAATGATATGGATGCAAACGGGTATCACATAATCGTAAAATGATAAACTAACAAGTCCGGAAGATATAACTAAACAATATGAAATGTAACTATTCAATTTGATGCAGTATATGATAGTATAGTATGTAACAAGATAAGTTTTCATGACCTAGATCTGAAATGATATGAATGGATGCAAACGGAACATCGAAAAGTTATAAAACTAAACATGGGGTGCATGATTTTAAATACAGGTATTCCATTTATTAAAATAGATGCGTCTAAAATGATGTAGCATGTAATTAAGATTGGTTTGCATGCCCTAGATCTGAAATGCACTATACAAAT
The DNA here is from genome assembly GCA_030015575.1 of Agapanthus africanus. Classification (NCBI taxonomy): domain Eukaryota; kingdom Viridiplantae; phylum Streptophyta; class Magnoliopsida; order Asparagales; family Amaryllidaceae; genus Agapanthus; species Agapanthus africanus. Next base: position 894,047,559 of record JASDDO010000019.1, read on the forward strand.
GTAAACGGAACGTCGAAAGGCTGTAATATGAAACATGGGATGCTTGATTTCAAATGCAGGTATGATATTTATTTAAATAGGTATATAATAAGTTATATAGCATGTAGCAAGATTAACTTGCTTAGACGGAACAAGAACGGATGTGTACGGAACGTCCTTCGTCGGCGAAATGTCGCGACGCGTGCACGGTACACGGAACGGTTCCAAACAACGCACGAGAGTGATCACGCAAGTCAGGTACGTTCACTGGATCACTCGGATCGTCAGCGACGAGCACGGCTCCGGCGGTGATCACCGGTATCAAGAAATAAGATCAAGAAAAAGAAAGAAGAAAGAAGAAGAAGTAAGAAGAAGGGGCTGTGTATTAAATAAGGAAAGAAAAAATTAAATAAATAAAATATATATATATATATATATATATATATATATATATATATATATATATGCAGAGGAGAGAGAGAGAAATGGGTTGTTAGTTTGTTAGGAAATTAGTTTAGATTCAAATTTAAAAAAATCTTTTATTAGTTAACTAAATTTTAATTTGTTTCAATTTATAAAATTAATATTATATAAATAAAATTTGATATTCTGGTAAATACAAATATAGTCCAAAACATTCCCTGGTCGGGTCTAAAATTCAGTTTTAAAATACGAAAAATATACATGTCGACCATAATAAAAAAATGAATGTCCGGATAACGAAAAATGCATACCCCCAAGAACGGATGCACGCACGTGCGCGTAGCCATCCAAACAAGTCTGTTTCACTAAACGGGACGAGAACAAGATGCGTGGATGCTACCACGAAGCTAGGGGTATCATGCAGGCCATGCAATGTATTTTTAAAATATTTTATGTGACTTCAAATATTATATTGTAAAAATGCAAATGCCAGATAAAATGCCAGTATGCACTAAACATGAAAATGCACCAGTCTACGTAACAAGTCAGGATAATTCATAAATATGAATCAAACAAGTTCAAACAAGCGGGTCGGGTCGAATGCAAAGTAAAATGTAAAATACCATTCGCACCCAAATCACGATAACAAGAAATACCACAAATAAGAAAATACGAGAACTAGAATTGGTATAAATGAACTAGGTTGTTACAGCTTTTGTGAAGTTTTCAACAGGCGGAGGAGACCTTTTTAGCACGGCAATTGGAGAATTCTTGCGCACCCTCCTGAGCGGCTCAAAGTTGTTCCCAGTGGAACAATAGCATCAATTTCCACCATTGGAGCTGGTGGGGTAAGTCCAGAAAGGGAACTACCCCCAGCTTTCCTCACCCGGTGCCGGTGACGACGTCGAGCATGTCGTGTAGCCGGGATCACCTTTATCGTTGGAGCAGCTTCGTCATGCCCCTGCTTTGAGGAGAGGCTATTATTGGCGCCAACCTGTCAAAGACTGATATCCGCTGCGAAAGAATGGTCAACCTGTCGAAGGCCGACTTTCGAGTAGTGGAAGTAGTTTGGAAGACCCCGTCTGCAGCAGGAGTTGGGATAACCTTCTCTAGTACCGCGAGCCTCTTCGCGGTCCCCTTTGAGCTTAGGCGCAGTCTGTCGAAGACTGAGACAGTGGACTTGGATGACCCGTTGAGAGGGGCCGTGGTAGTTGTAAGTCGATCGAAGACTGACTTTTTCGGAGCTTCCTATGATGGCACTGGAGCGTTGAAGCTCATTGGTGGGAGCATGGTCCCGAAGAACAAGCTTGTGGTGGCCTGTGTCACCTGTTCCACCGGCATTACGTAGATGGAGGCCGCTTGGGGCCCGTAAGTTACTCCTCCAGATAGGACGGAGCGGGAGTTGTTGTTGCAGTTGGTGCAGCTGGAAGCCACTGATCTTCTTTTCTCTACACGAGAGCAAGACACCAATCTTAGTACCTCGCATCCATAGAAAACCATAGCAGACCGCGATTTGTTCGCGAAACACGATACACGAAGTGTGGAGTGAAAAGAGGAAAGGGGTCCACCGGGCATGCCAGAATCTATTTACCGCCGAAAACAGAGACGAACCCGTGTAGGTCGTCTTGCCTGAATTTGGGGGCAGATGCAATTCGGTTTTATCCGTCCACCTCTCCGAAGATGCCAAGTTTATTTATGGCACCGCGTATCAGAGGTTTGGACGGATGCGGCCGTTGTACCAGACTTCGTCAGATGCCCCCTCGTTTGCGAGGAGTTTTTGATTGTGAGGACGCTCTTCCTTGCAGGCGCAAGCCCCTGGAGTTAATTACGTTACCGCATCGCGGTAACAACTTTCTCCTGCTCCAGATGTTCACTTCGTGTCGTGTGTGTTTGTTTTATTTTTGCTTGTCCGTGGATTGTATACGGAGACTAATTTGCATTGTCGCCCGTAGGACGTGGATTAGTCCAAATCCGTATTTTCTTAGATTTGGGTTTGGTTGATTTAAGGCTCGTTAATCTCGTTTGAGATTAAGATCAACTTAAATGTTTATTAAGGACACGTTAGTCTAATTTTAGACTAAGGTCTACTTAACGAGGGTTCAGGATCATTTTTGATCCAACGAAAGAGCATTTGGGCTCTATCGTTTTAGTTTAGGGACGTTGCGGTCCGTAGATGGTTTAAGGACATCATAGTCCGTGGAGTTTAGTTTAGGGACATTGCGGTCCACAGTATTTTAAGGACGTTACGGTCCGGGAATTTAGTTTAGGGACATTACGGTCCGAAGTTTAAGGACATCATAGTCCGTGGAATTTAGTTTTTAGGGACGTTGCGGTCCGCAATTTAGTTTTTAGGGATGTTGCGGTCCACAATTTAGTTTTAAGGACGTTGCGGTTCATGGGATTTAAGGACATCAAAGTCCATGGAGTTTAGTTTAGGGACGTTGCGGTCCACTGGGTTTAGTTTAAAGACGTTACGGTCTTAGAATTTAGTTTAGGGACATCACGGTCCATAGAATTTAGTTTTTAGGGATGTTGCGGTCCGCAATTTAGTTTTTAGGTACGTTGCGGTCCACAATTTAGTTTTAAGGACGTTGCGGTCCGCAATTTAGTTTTAAGGACGTTGCGGTCCGCAGGGTTTATGGTTTGTTGGTTTGGGGGTTATACTAAGGGTTATTAGTTATTGGGACCCTCCACCTCTCTGAAGATGTTGACGAATTACCACGACATGTATCAGAGGTGTGTAGAGATATACCCTTGAACCAATGGATATTCGTCAAAAGATTGGTGGTCTTGTTTGGGACTAAGACCGGTTTGGAAAAATAAAGAGCATGTGGGCTCGGTTGATTAGGAATTTGGCTAACTTGGGCTCAGCCCACTGAGTGTCTGTTGTTTCCTATTTCAATAAAGTGTTAGACACTTATTAGGACACAGTTCTTTCTCTATGCACATAATGCTAAACATTTATGTGAGTACTGACACTCACACTTTGCTTTGCTTTTCCCACTTTCTTTCTTTTTTTATGAGTGATGAACACTCTTTATGGCGATAGGCTCTTCTTAGAGCGCTCTATGTTAACTAGCACCCATGTGAGGGGCACATGGAGCGTTTGGCGCTGAGCGTCAGCATTTGAGTGCTAAGCACTTCTTATTTTGAGTAGCGCCCACGTGAGGGGCACGATAGACGCTAGGCGCTGAGCACCAACCACTGAGTGCGAAGCGCTCTTTATTAAACAGCGCCCACGTGAGGGGCACGTGGAGCGCTTGGCGCTGAGCGCTAGCATTTGAGTGGTGAGCATTTTTTTATTGAATAGCGCCCACGTGAGGGACACGTGAGGAGCTTGGCGCTGAGTGCCAACCACTGTGTGCTAAGCGCTCTTTATTAAGCAGCGCCCATGTGAGGGGCACGTGGAGCGCTTGGCGCTGAGCGCCAGCATTTGAGAGATAGGCACTTTTTACTGAATAGCGCCCACGTGAGGCGCTTGGCGCTGAGCGCCAACCATTGAGTGCTAAGCACATTTTATTTTGCTGCGATTGGCGCTAGGTTTTTCTTTATGTGTTACGTTCTGCAAAGTTCAATTCTTTGTTCTTCCCCGGATCTTCGATCCCTAAGAAAAACTTCATCCCCGTAAGAATTAAATTCTCATTTGTGGGAGACTTGTCTCATGGATCTCAGATCCGAGGAAAGAACTATGTTCTTTTTATGAAGGTTAAACTTTTGCAGATGAGATGTTCTGATCTTTATTACCTTTTTGTTTTTCTTCGAAGAGAATTCTTCTTCTTAGAGCTTGCTCTTCTTTTTTCGTCTGAGAACTTCAAGTTTATGGGGGATATCTCTGTACAAGACTTGAAGTCTTGGGTCTTTTATATAGGGGAGGCTGATTTGTTGATTCAGTTAAGCAAATCTCTCATTGAGAGATTTCTTAATTGATTTGGGGAATTTATCCACCGTCGGATCTTTGATCCAAGAACTTCTGTTTTACTGAAGACATTTTTCTTGTTTTTAATAAGATTGGGAAAATATTTTCCCATACAGAGCTTATTCTGTATCTTTGTGATTTTTAATCACCATTGGATCTTTGATCCAAGGGTGCTCTGATTTACAGAGCACAATCTTTCTTTCTTAGAAAGATTTGAGGAGTATTTCCTCAATCAGAATTTAATTCTGTATCTTGGTGATTTTTAATCACCATTGGATCTTTGGTCCAACGGCAGAGAACTTTTATTTCTAGCGCTGGCGCTCTTGTGCTTTACACGTGAGGTGCTGCCTCAGAGTTTTTAACTCTTGGCGCTGCCTTAGAGTTTTTAACTCTTGGCGCTGCCTTAAAGTTTTTAACTGCGCTGGCGCTCTCGTGCTTTGCACGTGAGGCGCTGCTTCAGAGTTTTTTAACTCTTGGCTCTGCCTCAGAGTTTTTTAACTCTGAGCGCTGGAACTCTTGTGCTTTGCACGTGAGGCACTGCCTCAGTTCAAATTTTGAACAAAGCCTTGCTATCTTATTCGGGGGAAATAACACACTCCCAAAAAGGTGGATGCCCCGGGGGCATCATGCTCGCTCATGGAAGAAACTCCATGGGAAGTCGTTCTTTCAGCTAAAACCAAAAGAATGCTGAAGGATCTACATGCATGTCCGGCGGTCAGGTGGAGAAGCCCACTTGAGACCGAAATCATTGAAGAGATGTTGAAACCACGTCCCGTACCGAAAATTATTGAAAAGGGGAAAAATCCCCAAGTCAAGCTTTCAAATTCTTCGAAAAAAAGAAGAAGACTAAGAAGCCTGTGCCGAGTATGACAACAAGCGCACGGACCTACAAAGGTACATTGATACACTAGAGGAGTACAATCAGAAGGCGCGAATACCAGTCACCCTCGAAAAGTTCCTCAAGCATATTCTTGAGAACGAAGATCGTGACAACGAGGAGGAAAACAACTCATCAGAAGAAACCGATGACTATGTAACAAGTTGCCATATAGTCTCCCATTCATCGTTAAATGGCGAAGGAGCTCCTTCAGCGTCAGAAAAAAACACAGAGAAACTAGGGGCAGAATTGGCACTAAAATCCTCAGAACTGCCAGAAGACCCGATCGATAGGCTGTTAAACGAAGCCTTTTGAAAAAGCAAAACTGACCGAGAACGTGAAACAGCCATATACGAAAAGGCTAAGCGTCAGCGTCATGATGAAGAAGCTGCGGCAAGGTGGAGTTGTAAAGTACTCTAACCAAACCAAGGCATACCTGCACAAATAAGAGCAGGATCAAGGCAGAGAAGCGGTTCGCTAAAGCCCCGTCAATGGGAATGAAGCTGCCACCTCTGGTCGGAAACACTCCTAGGGTCATATGCCTTGACGAAGATGATTTATATCCAAACTACTGCCTATATCATCGGAGGGTTACCTATCCCACTGAAGAGTGCAGTGCCTTCGAGAAGTGGTGGCAGGGATATTTTGCCCATCAAAAACACTTCAAGAGGATGAAGCGCGAAGCTCGTCGACAGCAAAAAGGTGCGACAAGTACGCGTGAAAAAACGACTGGCAACTGTCATATAGTTGATACCAGTCCGGAAAGGAAAAAACCCCAAGTTCTTACCTTCGAGAACGATTCTGAGGACGAAATGACCCTCAGCCCACCCTTCAAAGACTCTACCTCCGAAAAAGAAGAGGGGGAGAAGAACTATGAGAACATTCAGCTGCATAGCCGCACGCTACCTGAAAAGAACTTCGGACCTACAAACAAGGGTTCGAGCAAAAAAGACAAAGGGAAAGAAAAAATCCCTGAAAAAAATGCCCTCGACGAAACTCGCCTTATAGCGCAGCAAAACCTAGAAGCTTATAAGGCAAGGATGGCGCGGTCATACGAAAAACTGACCAGGCCGAGAACGTTCCGCCAAGGAAAACTCATTCTAGTCGTCAAAAGACCCGTGATCCCCAATCGTGCAAAACGGGGGAAATTCGAGCCGAACTATGAAGGCCCGTACATCATAGACAAAGTCTACCAAGGTGGAGTCTACCTGCTCATGGATATGCATGGCGAAAGACCCTTCCGGCCAATAAACGGCCGATTCCTCAAGAAATACCATGCTTGATGAGTCATGACTAAGGTCAATGATAGATGACGACGCTTGTGTCCGCTCGCTATCTTGCCGAGTCAAAACTCGGAAAATAGTATTCAAGAGAACTTCGCCTCAAACATGGCGATAATAGACCGAGACGTCCCTAAACTAATACTCGTCCCCAAAAGAGGAATGACGGACCGAGATATCCTTAAACTAAACGGCGCCTCAAACATGGCGACAACAGACCGAGAAGTCCTTAAACTAGGCATTCGCCTCAAACACGGCGACAACAGACCGAGGCGTATTTAAACTAAAAATAAGCCTCAAACATGGCGACAATGGACTGAAAAGTCCTTAAACTAAAAATTCACCTCAAACATGGTGATAATGGACCGGAACGTCCATAAACTAGCGCATTGCCTCAAATACGGCGATATGCTCTCTTGAGATCTATATTGTAATCGAAGTCTCAACGGCGAAGGCTGCAACTCAAGTCCCACTGGCTACACAGCTACTCCAGTGGTGAAGTCACCCCCAAGTCCAACTGGCAAACAGATGGGTCATTAAAAAAAATAAAAAAAATAAGTATGTCCACAAGAAAAAGGGGCACAGATGAAAACCCGAAAGGGCGCCATGAGTAAAAAAACAGGATTACCGGCGAGCTTGTGAAAACCCGGAAGGGCACAATCTTATAAAAAACGGCATGTCCACAAGCAAAATGGGCACGGAGGAAAACCCGAAAGGGCGCCGTGAGTAAAAATAGTAGGATTACCGGCGAGCTTGTGAAAACCCGGAAGGGCGCAATCTCATAATTTTTTTTTACACTTACGATATCCTCTCGACTCGTAAGGAGAACTCCCCTTATGAGACCCTCATGGCTCATAGGATTCAAAAGCCTTAAGTTACAGGGATCCAAACCTGTTCTTAAGCCATCGTATCCCCAAGTTGCCCTACAGGCGGTCCAATATTGGCTCTTATATACAATCCATAGGCACAAATAAACAATTTCCCTGCCAAGTTCCACCAATGACGAGAAATGTCCTCATATGGTGAACGACACCTGTAAGTCCTCTCGACTTATAAGAAGAAAATACTCATATAAGATCCTTACGATTTATAAAAGAACACACACTTAGGAATACCCACGATTCCTAAGGAGAAAATACGCCTACGAGATCCTCACGACTCATAAGGAGAAATAGCTTTATGAGACCCTTACGGCTCATAAAGTCAAAAAGTCTTAGTCGACAGGGTCTTAACCCTGTTTACTAAGCCATCTTTGTTACGCCCCGCTTCCCAGTGTTTGGGTAAGGAGACGCGACGATGACCGCTACGTATTTATTCAGAAGTAAACACGCGAAGCGTAACTAAGCAATATAATGTAAATATACACAAGAAGACATGAAATGTAAATGAACGGCAACTTTTATTTATTAAACATTTCTTTACAATACAACTGAAAAGTAAATACAATAATGAAAGCAATGACTAAACAATGGCATGAACATGAAAGTAAAGTATATACAAGAGTCTAGAGCTCGGGGTCCTTGTTGAACTGATCCAAGTCCTCTGAACCGGACTATCTCCAGTGAGTCGGATCCACTTGACAACATTCTAAAGAAAGAAGAGAGAAGGAATGTCGCCAGCGAACAATCGCTCGGTAAGTCCTAAAGAAAGGTAGAAATAGAATAGACAGAAAGAATATAACTGTATACTATTTGATTGTTATGTTAACGCAGTTGTTTGTAGCTTGGTACAGAATATGCCAGTGTATATGAGATGAGTCCAACTATTCCGTGGACTAAGGTTTACGGAGCACAAGGAACCATTAAACCATGGAACAACAGCAATGGATATTCATATTAGGTGTATTAAAGTGACCGTCCCGTGCCACTTCTAACACATTCCGTACCAGTCTACCCTTTAAAACCCCGTAATTTATTTTGTATTGATTTGTATTATTTTGTTTAATAGATGTACGACTTTCCGAAACCATGATATCATGTAAACGGAATGGATATAAATGGATAGTCATGTAATCAGAGTATATCCATGGTTCGGTTCGGTCGAGTCATGTTGATATAGATTGAATTCTGGTATAAATGGATTCATGTTGAAATAGAGTTATATTTGAATCATATTCAAGGATAGATTGATCGATTGATTTTAGATTAGACTGTGACTCTGTCTGAGTCAGACACTTTAAAACGAATTGAAGTCCTGAATTAGTTTTGGTGTTATGGGTAACTGCTGCACATGGACGATATGATTTGTGTCTTTTTCCAAGACAATTACCGTATTGATAACACTGTTTTAGATTGTCTACCTTAGATAGGCAAGCACCCATATTCTCCAGCTCCCTGAGGCTCAAGAGAACTGGTCCCGTTTAAACCTATATTTACTAGGGTCCTTATTGTAAATTAATATAACTTGAGAGGGTTTTATGAAAAATAGTTTTGATATATTTTCAAAATAAATCTTAAGTATTTATTTATCGTCTTTAGGGTTTTCATAGATGTAGTTTTAATAAAATGAAATATTCTAGTGGATATAAACTTAACTTGAATAGTATATGGTGTTATAGTGTAATAATGGAATTGTATTGATTTGTATTGGTAGTTTCATGAAATTTGCGATTCCTTTGATTTAGAAAACATGGAATATATATATATATATATTGTATATTTAAAGTATATATTTTGATAATATATATATATATAAATTTATAAAAATAGAACTTATTTATTAAATAGAAATCACTGTTTTCTTAAAGATTGCATTAACAATTCCATCGAGATCGGATGCTCCGTGAGGAGGTCTGCATCTCACTCTACTAGGCCCGAGGATGTGCAATAACATGCACCATCCCGATTGGGGTCCCCAAAATGGATTGTAGATGCGCATTTGCAAGGAATTAAATAATACACTTTTAAAGAAAACAGTTTTTGAAAGTTTATGGTATTTAAATGTAATTTCATATTTTATCCCACAAACTAATGTTCCAAAAGTCATCGTTTTATATCAAGAATGAGTGTTGTGATAAGATAGGTCATTACCTCGTGAGTTTTCTGAAGGTAATATGAGAAAAAAGATAAGATAATGTCGTTGCTTACCGCCGAAAGCCGGGAAAGTCGAACGTCTAGCCTGAATTTGGGGGGGGGGGGCAGATGCTATTTGGGTTTATCCGTCCACCTCTCCGAAGATGCCAAGTTGATTTATGGCACCGTGCATCGGAGGTTTGGACGGATGCGGCCGTTGTAGCAGACTTCGTCAGCCCCCTCGTTGGCGAGGGTTTTTTGATTGTGGGGACGTTCTTCCGTGCAGGCGTAAGCCCGTACAGTTAATTGCGTTACCGCATCGCGATAACCACTTTCTCCTACTCCAGAAGATCACTTTGTGTCGTGTGTGTTTGTTTTAATTTTTTGGTTGCCCGTGGATTGTATACGGAGACTAATTTATATTGTCGCACGTAGGGCGTGGATTAGTCCAAATCCGTATGTTCTTAGATTTGGGTTTGGATTGGTTTAAGGATCATTAATCTCGTTTGAGATTAAGATCAACTTAAGTGTTTGTTGAGAACACGTTAGTCTAATTTTAGACTAAAATCTACTCAACAGGGTTTTGGATCATTCAGATCCAACAAAAGAGCATTTAGGCTCTATTGCTTTAGTTTAAGGATGTTTCGGTCCGTTGTTAGTTTAAGGATGTTTTGGTCCATAGCTAGTTTAAGGACGTTACGGTCCATTCTTGGACGTTGCGGTCCATAGCTAGTTTAAGGACATTGCGATTCGTTGGTATGTGCTCATCGGTTTGGGAGTGCACCAAGAGTTGTTGGTTGTCGGGATCCTCCACCTCTCTGACGACGTTGAAGAATTACAACGACATATATCAGAGGTGTGGAGAGATGTACCCTTGAACCAATTTCTAGATCGAGGGGAGATGCGGGATGAACGTCATTTTAGATGCCATCTGTTAGGAGATCATTAGTCATCTTCGGGACTAAGATTGGTGTGGGGAGACCTGAGCATGGGGGCTCGGTTGATTGGTGACCAAAAAGGTCTTGGCCTCGGGAGACTTGGCTAATTTGGGTTAAGGTTGATTTCCCTTAGTTACCCCACAGTGCTAAGCACTGAATCAGTGTTAAACACTGGACTTTGGAGGCGCTCACGTGTGAACATGAGAAGGGCCCCAAAGTGGGCGCTGTTCCTTGAATTTATTCCCTCTTTTATATATAAAAGTGTTGAGCACTTGGCTCACGTGTGAGCACGTGAGGCGCCCGATATGGGAACTGTTCTCTGAATTTTATTTCTCTTTCATTTATAAGTGCTAAGCACTTGGTTCATCAAACGGTCACGTGCGGACACGTGAGGCACCTTCAAAATGTGAGCGCTATCTTTGGAATTTTCCCCTTTTCCATGTAAGTGTTAGGTAACTGTTTGGGGGTCACGTGGGAATACGTAAGGCGATCTCAGTTGTTTTTTTATGCAGGGTTAAACCCTAGTTTTGTCAGAGGAATTGAATTCCTATATCTTTTGGAAGAATTAAATTCTTCAAACTTAGTTCTTTTCTCTAAGTTTTGAGACTGCATGACAGAATCTCCCCGATGAGAATTAAATTCTCAACTTATGGGGAGATCTGTTTCTGCAGACCTCAACCAGATGAAGAACAAAGTTCTTTTTTGGAAGAGTTAAACTCTTGTATGAGGAGATAAAATGATCTTTAGGTCTTTTTCCTTACCTAGGGTTTCTTTTCTTCAAAGAGAACTCTTCTTCTTCTTTTTTTCTTGTTTCTCAAATCTTATGGGGGTCTCCTCTCTCTCAGATTTAAAGTCTCGTGTCCTTTACATAGTGGAGACAGGTTTGTTGATTTAGTTAAGGAAATCTCTTATTGAGAGATTTTTTAATTGATTTGGGGATTTTATCCACCGTTGGATTTTTTATCTAAGGACAGAAGATATTTTTCTTGTTTTTAACAAGATTGGGAAAATATTTTCCCATACAGAATTTTTCTGTAGGTAGGTGATTTTTTAATCACCATTGGATTTTTTAATCCAATGGTGCTCTGTTTTACAGAGAGTAATCTTTCTCGTTTAGAAAAATTGGGGAAATATTTTCCCATACAGAGTTTATTCTGTAGCTTGGTGATTTTTAATCACCATTGAATTTTTAATCCAACGGTGCTCTGTTTTACAGAGCATAATCTTTCTTGTTTAGAAAGTTCTAAGGAAATATTTTCCAAATAGGGTTTTGATCCCTTTTATTTAGAATTTAATTCTATCAGCTTGGAAGGTGATTAGGAACCCTCACGTGTAGCACGTGACCCCCCTCATAGAATTAAACCGGTTCGCTTATATGCAGCAGCCCCAGAGAAAAGGCATCACGTGTTGGCACATGAGCTAATGTTCAGAAATGTCACGTGTGGCACGTGACCCCCACGAAGTTAAGCCCAACAAAGAGCATCACGTGCTGACACATTTTAGGAAGGCCTCTATATACTTTGTATATAGATGCTCACGTGCCTGCACGTGAGGCTCAATTTCAGGCTTATTTGTTAAGTGCAATGCCTATAATTTTGCTCCAAGACGCATCACGTGTGGGCACATGATGCTCCATTAGGGGATTTTTTCCCATTTCTTTTCTTCTTTCTGTTTCTCCCTCCCTTTTTTTGTTTTTATAAGGGAACAGTCGTATGCAAACTTAAGAGTATTTTACTGTAAAAGTGAAATAGAATTTGTTTAACATAATATTTTGAATTGAAACTTTGTCCAATTGTTGTTTAATAGTCACTAAACAATATATAATTAAAAGGTTAATTTGTTGTTTAATAAAAAAAGAGTTTTTAAAGAAATGAGAATCAGAAGTCGGATTAACTCCTCTTCCGACGAGTTTTGAAAATATGATTTTTTTAATAGAGAGAAGAGAGGGAAGAGGGGACTCACTGGATGCAAAGAAAAAGGAGAGGTCTATGAACAAGTTGAGGGTCTCGTGGAGTCGTGGTATCGCCGAATTCATCTCGAAACGTCGCCGGAATTTTGCCTTGAGCTAACTCCACTTGTACAACTTCTTGGACTTAGGAATTTTAGAGAGTTTTGGCAATGGAATTCTGAATAAGGAGGGCTATGGTGTAGTGTGGTATTTATAGGAGAAATTAGGATTTTAAGGATTGAAGAATGAATTAAAAACATGCATTAAAATGGATTAAAGAGGGGATTTATCATTCTCTGGATAAATGCAGAGAAATCAAACGGCATAGGGGTAGTGGGGTAGGCCAAGAGATGCTAGGGTTAAAATTTGGGGGCATTCCCTACGGAGAAAACCGGCGGTGCCGGTCCCCTAATGGAATCTCACCGGTCCAATGTTATGGGTTGGGTCTGGATGAATGCCACATGTCCTAAACTGTTTGTATATCATTTTCCACGTGTTTTTTTTAGTGTGACTTTTTATTTTACGTGTAGTGCACGTGCAAACTTTTGGGTTTCTAAAAGTTTAAAAGAAAAATCAACAAAAATAATAATATGGCTGATGGGATTCAAACACAGGGCTACGTCACAACAGTGCAAGACTTTACCAATGAGCTACAAGTGCTTTCTTATTGTTCAAAACTAAATTAAATATTTATAGCATGCACAGGATTTCAAATACTCCATTTGTACATTAACTTTTAAACAAATTTTCTGTACATTAAAATAGAGTCGTTACATTCTACCCTCCTTACAAAAATTTCGTTCTCGAAATTTATAATTATTTTAAGGAATAATTTACAAACAAGTGAGGGTATCTTGCATGCATGTCGTCTTCTCTTTCCCACGTTGATTCTCCTGGTGTGTCTTTTCTCCACATCACCCGGACCAAGTTTACTTCCTTATTCCGAAGTGACTTCACCTTTCTGTCCAGGATTTCAACGGGTTATTGATCACAAGATAGATCCGTCTGTACAGTGTGCTCGGAGTGATCAAGAATATGACTGGGGTTACTTACATACCTTCTGAGTTGGTATATGCGGAACACATTGTGCACTCCATCCAATGAGGGTGGAAGTGCCAAGCGATAAGCTACTTCTCCGACTAGTTCGAGTATGTCGATCGGTCCAATGTACCTTGGACTTAGCTCACCCCGCCTTCCAAAGAGAATCACTCCACAGTTTGGTGAGATCTTTAAAAATACATGATCTCCTGGTTGGAACTCCAAGTGACGGCACTTTGCATCAGCCCAGTGCTTCTGTCGATCTTGAGCTATTCGCATTCTTTCCCTAATAGTGCGAACCACATCCACTGTTGCTATTATCATCTTAGGTCTAAGGAGTTCTCTATCTCCGACGTCGTCCCAACTTAATGGTGAACGACACTTCCCTCCATATAGAGCTGCAAAGGGTGCCATTCCAATACTTGCTTGGTAGCTGTTGTTGTATTAAAACTCTACAAGATGTAGGTGATCTTTCCATGATCCTCCAAAGTCTAACATACAAACTCTTAGCATATCCTCAAGTATCTGAATTGGTCGCTCAGACTATCCATCTGTTTGTGGATGGTAAGCTGTGCTAAAGTTCAGACTTGTTCCCAAGCTAGCTTGCAGACTCTGCCAAAATTGCAATGCAAACCGGTACTCCATGTAATCTCACGATCTCCTGCATGAGTTCATGGGTATCAGAGATAGTACATACTGAAGAGTTAAATCTTACTTAGATTCAAACTTACCTCCATGTACTTCTTTGCTAATGTCTCGGTAGATTGGCCAACTCGAAATGGGATGAAGTGAGCCGACTTTGTGAGTCGATCCACAATAACCCATACCCCATCGTTACCTTTCATGCTGCAAGGAAGAGCAGTCACGAAGTCCATAGTGATGTGTTGCCACTTCCATTCTGGAATAGGTAACGGTTGAAGTAAACCAGCGGTCCTGTGATGTTCGGCTTTCACTTGCTGACACACTAAACATTTAGCGACGCTTCTGGCTACTTCATGCTTTATTCAATGCCACCAATAATGTTGTCGCATATCTTTGTACATCTTTGTACCACCAGGGTGTGCTGAATAGGGAGAGTTATGAGCTTCTTTCATCAATTCTTCCCAAACAGGATCTTGTGGTACACACAATCTACTGTCGTATCTCAAAGATCCGTCTTCATGGATGTGAAGTCTGTTATAAGTCCACTTTTTACTTGTTCTCTGATCTTTTTCAACTTGGCATCACTTGCTTGAGCTGCTTTAATCTGATTGACAATTGTACACCGAACTTGTAAATTCATCAAACTTGAAGCGTTATCTGGCATGATCACTTCTATCTCAATCTGATGCAAATCTTGTTGAAGCTTCCACTGTGCGGTGAGATTCATTGATAGTGGTTGGCGACTAGGTGCATCAGGTACTACATTCACCTTCCCTGAATGATATTGTAGGTTGATGTCAAAGTTCGCCATAAGTTCTAACCATCTTCTCTGTTGCATATTCAACTCTTTCTGAGTAAACACATATTTCAGACTCTTGTGGTCTGTGTATATGTCCACTCGTTATCCAAGAAGATAATGGCGCCAAATATTAAAAGCAAAGATAACGGCTGCCAACTCTGGATCATGCGTCGGATAGTTGCGCTCATGAATTTTCAGCTGTCTTGATGCATAAGCTACAACTTTACCGTGCTGATGTAGAATAATTCCTAATCGCTTACCGGATGCATCGCAATGCACTACGAAACCTCCAGATTGGTCCGGTATTACGAGAATAGGCGCTGATGTCAATCTTAACTTAAGTTCTACGAAAGCTTGTTCGCATGTTTCCGACCACACGAATTCTTCATCTTTATGCATGAGCTTGGTCAGGGGTGTTGCAATCTTCAAAAATCCTTTAATGAATCTTCTGTAATATCCTGCTAAACCCAAGAAACTTCGAATGTCCTTCACTGACTTCGGTGTCGACCATTCGCTTACTGCTGATACCTTAACTGGATCTACAGAGATTCCATCGCCTGATACAATATGTCCAAGAAAACCGACTTGATCTAGCCAAAACTCGCACTTGCTGTACTTGGCATATAGTTGATGCTGTCGTAAAGTCTCCAGGACAATTCGTAGGTGCTCAGCATGTTCTTTCCGACTCTTAGAATATACCAGGATGTCGTCAATGAAGATGACAACAAACCTGTCTAGGTACTCTCGGAAAACTTGATTCATTAGGTTCATGAATATAGATGGTGCGTTGGTCACTCCAAATGGCATCACTAGAAACTCATAATGATCATAGCGAGTCCTGAATGTCGTCTTCGGAATATCAGACTCTTTGACCTTCACCTGATGATATCCCGAATGAAGATCTAACTTGGAGAAAATGCAAGACCCACTTAGCTGATCGAACAGATCGTCGATGCGCGGAAGTGGATACTTTTTCTTTATAGTTACCTCGTTCAGAGCTCTATAATCAATGCACATTCGATATGAACCTTTCTTGTTCTTCACAAGATTCTCTAATTCCCTCTCTGCCTTCTCCACCATATCGAAGCGGCGATCTTCGCGAGGAGTCGCTCCCCATCGATCAGCGCCATGCTCATCAGCGAAGGCAGACACGATGGCCCGCTGAGCCCGTATCTGGCTTAGCAGGAGAACCGAACAATCCCTTAGAGGCTGGGTAATCAAACAAGTCTCATGAAAGCACTCGATCTTGTCCTCCGCCGTGTCGAGCATCGCCAGACTCATGAAAGCACTGGATGAGGAGGAATGTCAACAAGTACAGACGAGAGGATAGTCCAAAGCCAAATGGAGTCGACAGGAAGAGGAGAGCCCCTACGAGCCAGAAGCTCGTACATCACCATGTCATATTGGTCATCAGTGAGAACGGGATCCGCTAAACGCGCTGCAGAACGAGGGACGATTCCCTTGATAGGTACCTCCCACGGTTTCCGACGAGCATGCGTACGATTGCAAGCCATAACTCTTGGTTTGTTAAAAAGTGGTTCTTTCCTTGTGAAAGAAGGGGGAAGCAGAGCTTCAGATTATAAAGATGAGCATTCAAGTCTAGGCACAGAAAGTGTGGTGCATGGTTGAGCTATTCCTAAGGCCGGCAAAAAGGGCATGGGAAAAGAAAGAGTTGACTCATGGGAATCAGGGCAAGGAGGTGAAACGACTCCATCAGCAGCGCCTAACGTGCATGATACGTGAACGCCCGTATTGATTCTTTCTAGGACTAGAGCAGCGCTTCACATGCATAACATGTGAGCGCTGGCGCTAGTTCAGGATTAAAATTCTCAGCAGCGCTTCACATGCATAACATGTGAGCGCTGGCGCTAGTTCAGGATTAAAATTCTCAGCAGCGCCTCACACGCATAACACATGGGCGCCCGCAACAATTTTTATATATGTATAACAACACTTCATGAGAGACACATATGAGCATCAGCATAAAGAGAAAAGGAAATTTTGTCATTCATAATTTGAAAAAATTTATACATTGGTGATAAAAAAAAGACAACAACAATATAAAAAAACATCATCAAAGTGTTTACAACGACAAAACACTGAATCCCGGACACGGATTCAGGAACTTGGAAGCAAGTCTGAGTAAAGTGCTTCCGGCTTCTTTGGCCATTTTCTTATGCATTTTCTCGCGAATGCAAGCGTCAAGATCCTCACTAATGTCGTCCGTCCTCTAGTATGCGAATATTATCGCCTTCTGTTGGAAGACGCGATGCAAAATATCGACAAGATCATCTCTTCACTTCTTTGAGATCAGGCTCATCAGATATACTGAATACTGTAACAACCCTAAACTTTCTGTATAACTTTCTGTACAATTTTTCAAAAAAATATAGAAAGGGGTAATTTTGCCTGAGCACAACTTATAAGTTTGTTTTGCTTTTTAATAGCAAGAAGGAGCTTGTAGCTCATTGGTAATATCTTGCACTGCTAAACCAAAGCACCAGAGTTCAAATCCCATCCCCCACATTATTTTTAATATTGATTTCTTTTTAAATTTTTAGAATCCCAAGAGTCTACACGTGCTAAACCCGTAAAACCAAAGGTCACACTAAAAACAAACTACCCCACTGTGCTAACCAGACGACAACGGACCTTCGACGGCGAGCCTCGGCCCGACTCGGCTGACTCGGGCCGGCGACTCGGCCGACTCGGCCGGCAAAGCCGGGTTGACTCGGCTGAATCCAAGTTGACCCTTCATGAAACTTGTGCCTCTTTGTCTTCTGGAAACTCCTGTATACTTTAAATTTCCTGCACATGAACAGAACTCTTTAAAACTCCATTAAACCATATTTTTAATACAATTTTTAATACATTTTTAATACAACTTTTCACCCACCCTAACCCTAGTTTTACTCTATAAATACCACCCCTAAACACACACCCCTCACTCACATTTCTGTCCAAAACTCTCAAGAAAATCCCTAGAACTTTTGTGTACAAGTGGAGTTAGCGAAGGGCGAACTTCCGACAACGACCCTAGGAGCTCCCGGCGACGAAACGATGCACCGGCACCTCCTACGTATTCCTCTCCCTCTTCTTTTGACTCTAAGCCAGTAAGTCCCACCTCACTCTTCTCTAATCTATTCTTAAGACTTCTTTTACTAAAACCCGACGGAAGCGGAATTAAATCCGACTTCCGATTCGGTTTTCTTTATAAAGTTAAATTTTCCTTAACACAACCATATTAAACTCTTACATCTTGACTATTAATCATTAAAAAAATATGTTGAACAAGTTTCATAGCAAAATATTTCATTTTGTAACTTTTACCGCTCTTTTTCAGTAAAATACTATGTAGTATAGTTTCGACTTTAAAATATCATTAATCTTGCTATACCTTTAGATAGATCACGAGATAATGACCTATCTCTTCACGACACTCATATGCAATATAGCACAATACCTTTTGGGAAATATAGATTCAAAAAATACCGTTTTACACAAAACTGCCATTAACTTATAAAAACCGTTTTCTACAAGATTACGTATTTTTACAAATCTTTTCAAAGCGCCGCTACAACCCATTTTTAGGGAACCCGTCTGGGATGGTGCGGATTATCGCACATCCCTGGGCTTAGTAGTGCGAGATTCAGACCTCCGTAAAGAGCATTCGGTCTCGAAAGATTTAAAAATACAAATATCTTAAGAAAATGGGATTTCTAGATAAATAATAAATTAAAATTATTTTATATAAATAAATAAATATATATCATCAAAATATTTATTTTGATACAATATAAATATTTCAACTTTTCCAAATCAAAAGAATCACTTTACATGAAAATACCATTAAATTCCATATAAGTTCAATACTTTACAACTAAATACCATGTATTATGAAAAATAGGTTTATCTCACTAGAAATGTCACATATATAAAATCTACATCTATGAAACTCCTAAAGACGATAATTAAATACTTGAGGTGTATTTTGTAAATTATACAAAATTATTTTTACATAAAACCCCCTCAAGTTCTATAAATTACCTTAAGGACCCTAGTAAACATAGGTTTAAGCTGGACCAGTCTCTTGAGCCTCAGGGAGCCGAAGATATGGGTGCTTTCCTATTTAAGGTAGACAACTTAACAAACGGTGTTATCAACACGGTAATCGTCTTTGAAAAAGACACAAATCCTGCTGCCCATGTGCAGCGGTTACCGATAATACCAAAACCTAATTCAAGACTTCAACTTCTTTTCTAATTGTTCTGACTCAGACTGAGTCTCATTATAAATAAACTGACTTGAATATGATTCAAGTACAAACTACAATTCAACATGAATCCATGTATACATATATTCAATCTATTCAATCTGTATTAACTGAACCGAACTATGGATATACTTCCATTTATATGATTCTCCAGTTGCATCCATGATTCTCCAGTTACATCCATTTACTGATATCATGGTTTCGGCAAGTCATCCAATTATACAATCTATATTACAAGACAATATAAGTTGCAATACAATATAAACTATACGATCAAGACATCGCGGGGTTTAAGGGGTAGATTGGTACGGAAGATGTTAAAAGTGGCACGTGACTGCAAGATTTAAGACACCTAACCTGAATACAACACCGTTGTTCCGGGTTTTCTAACGGAGCCTTGTATTTCCAGTTGCCTTTAGTCTCTGGCATATAGAGACTCCTCTCGTATACACTGGTATCCTTCTGTACCAAGCTACAAACAACAGCGTTAATAAATACAATAGGATAACAATATAATACATTAAAAGTTAAACTCTCTCTCTTTCTGTCTTTTCTACTTCTTCATTATCTTTGGGACTTACCGAGCGATTGTTCGCTGACGACATTCCTTCTCTTTCTTCTTTGGAATGTTGTCAGGTGCTCTGGACACTCAGGAGATCGAGCCTACCAGCGAGGACTTGGATCAGCTTGCCTACGACCCAGAGCTCTAGCTTCATTGTACACATTTTATTTCAGTACTTTTCATTTCTATTATGCCACTGTTTAGGCATTGCTTTCATTCAGATGTAATTACTTTTTCATGCATTGTACAAAAGAATGTTAATAAATAAAGTTGTTGTTCAGTTATACCTACTGTCTTTGTCCCTTGTGCATTTTCATTTATATTGCTTAGATACGCTTAGCGTATTTACTTCAGAGTAAATACGTAGCGGCCAGTCGCGTCCTCTTCCCGTATACTGGGAAGCGGAGTGTGACAAATACACCTTGTCTTCGGCATCATCAAGCGCCTCGAGTGACATAGCCTCGTCAAGCCCAGGAATTGTTGCCCAGATTGACCCAACGATAATGTTCAAGAGAGCAGAACGGCGGGGTAGTAACCGACCGTTGTAGTCGTAAAAACGACACATCACCTCAGCACATTGGGCGTCGGTAAATTCTTGGCTTTGACAATGGCCCTGGATGCGAATGTCCTCGTAAGAGATAATCTCTTCGAGATCGTAAAGACGAGAAGCCATAATATCTGAAAAGAAAAATCAGTAAGGGGTTAGCAATCAAAATGATGAGGAAAGCACTCATTGTAAGATTCCAAAAAGATTCTCATTTAATGAAGAAATCTCATTAAACTATGGAGTTAAACTCCTAATACCCTCGGAAAATGTGTTCCACAACAGATTTAAATCTGTGAAAAGGGTAGTAAAACCCTAAAAAGAAAAAAATGCCCAAGAACAGAAGGGGAATAAAATTCCCAAAAGTCTATGGGTCTCTCAGAGCTAAGCTCTGTAAGATGGAATTAAATTCCTTTAATACTGGGATTAAATCCCAGAAACCTCCATGGTGGGAAAACAAAGAAAATGGAATTAAATTCCAAGGATCCTCAAAGATCGGTGATAGGGAAAACCCTAAGAGGAGAATTAACAATCTTCAAGACCCCAGAGTCTACTTAAAAGAAAACATTTTTAGATCTCTATGAGATCGGTTCAAGAAAAGAGCAGAGCTTTATTGATGGATTTAAAATCTAAGGCAAGAACGAAAAGGGTTTTCTAAGAGGTGAATGTCGTTCATGATTCTTACCTAAAAGAAGTGTTTGCAGAGTTTAACTCTGAAATGCTAGGACAGAGGACTAAGCTCTGGAAGGAGAATTAAATTCTCAAGGAAAGAATTAGAGATGAAGATGAAGAAACGGTGGTCATCTTAGGGGCCAAAGGCTCCATTTATAAGACGTGACGGGAAGCGGTTCATCTTCCCGTTCCCCTAGGAAATCCAACGGTTGTAAGGATGGACAGCGTTGCGCTCACGTGCAAGCCACGTGAGAACAACGTTGCGAGGCATTTGTTCCCTCATAAAAAGAGAGGAAAAGGGAGAAAATTCCCTACTACTCAAGTTTCACGTGTTAAACACGTGAGCGTCTATATGCAAAGCATATAGGCGCTGTAGTTAAAACGACTCATGGGATAAATAAGCCTCACGTGTTAAACACGTGAGCGTCTATATGCAAAGCATATGGGCGCTGCAATCAAAACACCTAATAGGCTAAACGAGACTCACGTGTTAAACACGTGAGCGCCTATATGCAAAGCATATAGACGTCGCAATCAAATAATTGATAGGCTAAATAAGCCTCACGTGTTAAACACGTGAGCGCTCATATGCAAAGCATATGGGCGCTGAATAAAATAAACTAAAGGCCAAACAGGCCTCACGTGTTAAACACGTGGGCACTCATATGCAAATCATATGAGCGCTGAAAATAAACTGGTCAAAACCCACGCTAAGGGTCACATGTTAAACACGTGAGTTCTCCTGCCACATTCTTTGGCAGCGCTCACATGCAATGCATGTGAGCACCCTAATCTTAAAACACCCACGTTTGTTTCTGTGTGATAGAATTAAAATTCTATGTGGGGAATATTTCCCTGATCTTTCTCAATCTAGAAAGATCTTCTCTGTTAAACAAAGGACCCTTAGATCAAAGATCCAACGGTGATTATAAAATCTCTCACCGATCATCTGATAGAATGAAATTCTATCTTAGGGAAAATATTTCTTAATCTTGTTAAACAAACAAGAAATCTTTTCTTTTAAACAGAGAGCTTTTGGATTAAAAATCTAACGGTGAATAAAATTCACCAATTGATCTAAAAAAGATCATTTTGGATTGATTATGAAATCAATCATGATCTCTCAATCAGAGATTTTCATAACAAGTTCATCTTTTTTCTTCTCCTATAAATAGGAGCAAGGAAATAGAAAAAGAAAAAAAAGGAGGGACACACGGAGAGAAAAGAGAGAGAATATACAGAGAGAACTTCCCACAAGCTTTTAAAGAATACGGTGAGCCATTGATAGAAAACATAACTTAATTCTCAAAGAAGACTTGCCTCGTTGAAACCCTAGGTAAAGAAACACAGAGATCATATTATATATCCTTTGCCTCTCTAAGGGTTTAACCCTTCATATAAAAACTCAGTTCTTTCTCTGGTTGAGATTTACAGAAGCAGATCTCTCCACAAGTTGAGAATTTAATTCTAATCGGGGAGATTCTGTTCTGTAGATTCAAAACTTAGGGGAAAAGAACTAAGTTAAAAATAAAGAACATGAACATATGGGAATTTAATTCCTCCAAAAATTAGGGTTTGACCCTACATAAAAAACTTGGTTCTTAGAAAAGCGAAAAAGAACTTAGTTCTTCAATACAAACGATAATGATGGTCCAAGATCTTCAAAACTGAAATCTTGATGATCATCAATGACTAAAAATGTCATTAAAAGAGATCAATATCTCTAAGATAACACAAGAACAACTTGGTGACTCGATTAGTGCTCAGCACTATTTTGAAGCCTCACGTGTTTCCCACGAGAAGCGCTTAAAAAAAAAATAAAAAGAACAACCAAAACTGCCTCATGTGTTTCTCACGTGGCCGCCTAAAGAGCAAAGAAAAAACTTCTTTGTCGATTAAGCAGCCGCCCCAAAAGGAAGCAGTCATGTGAAATGCACGTGAGCTCTATCCAAGTGTTTAACACTTCTGTAAAAAGAGGGAAACGAACAAATAAAGCACAAAGCCCAGCACTAACGTGCTTCCCACGTGAGTATCATGCAAAGTGCTCGGCACTCCATGATTAGTCAAAAATGACTAAAAACGCTCACATCTGAGCGCCTCACATGTTTCACACGTGAGTACCACAGGACTCTAGTGCTTAGCACTAATCCAGCACCCCACGTGTTTCACACGTGAGCGCTGTATGTCCCAGTGCTCGGCACTGTTTGGTAATTATGGAAACTCAATCTCAGCCCAAAATTGGCTATGTTTCCTAAGGTTAAACCTCCTTCTTTTTAAATCAATCAAGTCCATATGCTCTTGATTTCCAAGGTTTCAAATATGACCAAAAATTCTTAAGTCCACAACAACCCCTTCTTCCTCAAATACGGGATTTGGTTTAAGGGTACATCTCTTCACACCTCCGATACACGTCGTTGTAATTCCTCAACGTTTTCAGAGAGGTGGCGGGTCCCGATAACCAACAATTTCTTTCGTTGATGCACTTCCAAATTGATGTGCATGATCGCCCCAAATTGAGCACATTCCATATCAACATTGTTCACTTCATCACATAACAAATATATGTGCGTGTAAGATGAATAATGAAACGAGATGTTCTTAAACTAAAACTTCGCCTCAAAAACGGCGACAGCGGACCGAGATGTCCTTAAACTAAAACTTTGCCTCAAAAACGGAGATAGCGGACCGAGATATCCTTAAACTAAAACTTCACCTCAAAAACGGCAACAGCGGACCGAGATGTCCTTAAACTAAAACTGCGCCTAAAAACAGTGACAGTGGACCGAGATGTCCTTAAACTAAAATTTCGCCTCAAAAACAGCAACAATCGCCCAAAATGTCCTTAAACTAATATTCGCCTCAAACATAGCGACAATGGACCGAAATGTCCTTAAACTAAAACTTCGCCTCAAAAACGGCGATAACTGACCGTAACGTTCTTAAACTAAAATAAGTTGAGCCCCCAAATGCTCACATACATTTAAGTCGATTTTAATCTCAAACTAGATTAACGGTTCTTAAATAAAATAAACCCAAATCTAAAACATACGGATTTGGACTAATTCACGCCCTACGGGCGACGACATAAAGTAGTCTCCGTATACAATCCACGAGCAACCAAAACAAATAAAAACACACATGACACGAAGTGAACTGCTATAGAAGGAGAAAGTGGTTATCGCATTGCGGTAACGTAATTAACTGTAGGGGTTTGCACTTGCAGGGAAGAGCGTTCTCACAATCAAAAAACTCTTCACAAATGAGGGGGAATCTGATAAAATCTGCTAAAATGGCCGTGTCCGTCCAAACCTCCGATATATGGTGCCATAAATCAACTTGGCATCTTTGGAGAGATGGACGGATAAATCCAAATAGCATCTGCATCCAGATTTAGGCAAGAAAATCCATCCCGGTTCGTCTCCATTACCGGCGGTGAACAGCGAGTTTGTGATTGTGACACATGGCAATTACTAGTAATGTGCAAGTGTTCTAACGAGTGTATTATAATAAGCCTACTAAATCGAAACTAATGAATTTTACTAATTAACGGACATCTAAATATACGTGGCATGAATCGTAAACATATCAATGGCATAAATAATCAATTTAAATATGTTTCAAGGTGGTGTTATACGCCATCCACCTGATTCCTCACTCGTAGATACAAATTTACTTACAATAATACGGTTCGAGCTAATCGAAACCTACGACCATCTTTCCCTTCTTCGTTGACTTAGGAGTCTCCGCAATTGACCATGTAGCCAATACTAATCATAAACATACAAGAAAACCCCATCAATATCGATATAAATCCAAGCAAGCGGATACGACAAAAAATATCAAGTAAATCAGTCAAAAAGAGTATCAGATGTCTGATGAAGACGTCTCAGTGAGACAGATAAGCGGCAAACACTTGGAGCTCAAAGCTCAGACGTCTAGAAGACAACCATAAAACATAGCAGAGGGGTCGCAGACATCTGAAGCTCAAGTCTCAGACATTTAGCCCAAAACACATACGAAACCCAGAGAAAGAGCAGACGTCTAAAGCCTTATGTTCAGACGTCTGACAAGGAACATGAAACACAAATAGAGACTTTGCAGACGTCTGAAGCTCAAGCCTCACATGTCTGATGCTAAAAAACTGTTGCTTCGAAAATCTGAAGTCTGCAAAAACTTTAAAACCAAAACTTTAAACAAATTCCTAACTCATTCAAACCCAAACAACTTATAACAATAAGAAAACTTGCTCTAACACACTACAACTACATGTAACCATTTTAAAAGCCTATCTTTAAAAATTTTGAACTATAAAAACATGGTTTTTGATGCAAAGGTATAACTTTTCATGCAAAACTCTTGAAACTTGAAACCAAATGGTTTACCTTAGAAGATTTGGACAAAAGAGAAGATCCAAAACTTGTATGGCTACTTGAAGGACTTGATGATGGTTCTACTTGAATCTTGAAGTGGCTTCAAGGTGATGGAGCTTAAGGAGATGAAAAACTTATAGGTTGGTTTGGAGTTTGGAGATTGGATTTAAGAATTTGAGTGAGGGTGAGAGTGAATTTTCTTGGCGGAGGAGGAGTAGTAGTAGTATTGGAAGGAAATGAGGAGGCATGGTGAGCCCATGCCTCTCTCTCCTCTATTATCCTATTAATCTATTTAGCCATGCCAAAAATATTAATCCCAAATCTAAATCAATCATGGTGATAACTACACAATTTTTATTTAGGAAAACAAATAAAGGAAATATTAATATTAACATAAGCTTACCATGCCAAACAAGTATTAATTAGACTAAGAAAATATTGGTTTATTTGTATAGATATATTTATATATACCTAATTATGATAACCCAATTCCATAATTGTTATCATTTTAAGAAAACACATAATATCATTATTTAACTTCTAAAATAATCTTTTACAATTATGAAATGTTACATTTCAGCTTTGCCTAATCAGCTTCACCGCTCGTTGTCCGCAAGCCCTCGTGCTCAAATCCGATAGAATCCGAACACTCTCGATTTTCTAATACAAGATCCGGTCTCCAAACGTCTCCGTTGGTATCTCCTTGACCGATTTAACTTTGACAACCGTCAATCCGACGCTTTGTTGGATCAAAACTTCTTCTTTATGATATCTCCGCCGCTCCGAATTGACACCACATATACCGCTATCTCGCAAACTTGAATCTTCGATCGAACACCATGAGCTCTGATACCATTTGCTAAGAATTTTCTCTTCTGATACCTATCATCAAGCGAAAAATCTCGTCTTTAAACTTTCGAGCATGCAAAACAAACGATCCATAAGAAGAAGTAATTACACAGAGATTTTTAACGTGGTTCGACCGGCCGGCCTAATCCACCGGCCTAATAAAGAGTACACCCAACGGCTTATCTTCTTCTTGATTTGATCAACTAAAATATTAGTCTCTCAAATCTTGATTAGAACCTAATCTCTCAATGAAAATTAAATTTAGAGGATCTCACACATCTCAATCTCTCGCTCATATCTCATTTTCCCTCTCTTGATCTCACCTCCAGAGGAGGGTTTCAACTCTCATAAACTTAGAGACCACATCTCTCTTAGCCTTAGCCTTAGCCCTAGCCCTTATTGTGCCTTAGTCCCTTCGCCACGCCTCCTTGATAAAAACACCTCCCTATTTATTGCATAGAATACCCTTCTTCTAATTAGATTAGGATTAACATAAATTTCCTTTATTCTTATCTAATAGAATATTTCCTCTTAATTAAATTTACATCTAAATCTATATTTAAATAAGTGACTTATCTTAATTTTATGTATAATAATAACTAACTATTTAAATTTAAAATAATATCAACATGAGGCTATAAATAATCTCAAAACGCATCTAAAATCCAAGTTTCAAATAAAAGACCAAGGCAATCTTAAATATTTTTTGGGTATTGAAATTGCAAGATCAAATCAAGGTATTTGCATAATATACTTTGGACCTACTTTCTAATTCTTGACTGCTCGGTTCCAGGCCTTTTGATTTTCCCATGGAGACTATGATTCGCTTAACCGATGAAGATAGTGAGCTCCTTAAAGACCCTGGACAATATCGAAGATGGATAGGAATGATGATTTATTTAGCTATTACGAGGCCTGATATTATGTTTTCTCGGCATAAGTTAAACCAATTTATGTGTGCCCCACGAAAATCTCATCTCAATGCGCCTCACAAGGTGCTAAGATACTTGAAGCGTTCACTGGGACAATGTTTCATGTTTTTATCATTTTAGGCTTTACAGCTTGTTGGTCATTGGGATGCGGATTGAGCAGCTTGCCGCATAACCCATCGTTCCACTACAGGGTATTGCACATTCTTAGGAAATTCCTTCATATCATGGAAATCTAAAATGCAAAATACTGTATCTTGTAGTTGAGCAGAAGCATAATATAGATCCATGGCTAGCATCTATTGTGAGCTTACTTGGCTTTTATACGTTCTCCGTGATTTTCGGGTCAAGCACCCTTGGCCAGCGCATTTAAATTGTGATAATCAAGCGGCATTGCATGTGGCTCGTAATCCAGTTCTTCATGAGCGTATGAAACATATTGAGCTCGATTGCCATCTTATTCGAGAGAAAATTAATTAAAATCTAATTACCACGGCGTTTATTCGATCGCAGGATCAGCATGCTGATATTTTCACCAAGGCATTGGAAAAATCACAGTTCAATTACTTCTCTGCAAGTAAGGAGTTCCTGATCCTCACTCTCCAGCTTGAGGGGGAGTCTCCAGGCATGGCAAATCAATGATTGATTAAGGTTAGCCAAATCAATTAATTCTTGGAGGGAAAGAAAAATCTTAATTAAATGTTGCAATCAAATATTTGAATCGCTAATTGATTTGGTTAACAAATCAAATCAGGCAATTCTAGAATAAGGGGAAAATCTTATCATATATTGCAATCAATAAATCAATTACTCCCAATTTGTCAGAGAATTGTTATGGAAAGTCATCATTGTATAGTTAAATATTTTGTATATATATTTGTAATATCAATAAATCAATACAATCAATTTTTTCTTGATTCATAATTTTGTCAATAAGATTTTAATTTTCTTCGCATGGATCCCGTGCAAAATGTGTATAGCTTTTTCTACCGGTACGGTGGAATTCATGTAAGCTGAATGGATTTCCATTAGATATAAAATGGGCCATATAAGCCACTATCTAGATACTTGTATTCTATATCTTATCTTGTATAGCATGAGAATACATATAGGCTACATGGAAAGATCGGTTATAATTGCTGCAAAATAGGATGCTCATCAACCTATTTTTATATGAACCTTTTGAACCAATTAAATAACATAAATTACAGCATAGATTTACGGAAGGGCCCTTGAAACAAGTAGCACTAGCAGACAGCTGCATCTAACGTTCAAACCCCAAACGTCGGTTATAATGGCGGTGGCGGTGTCACTCCCCTGAACCTCCACCCGTCGGTCATTCCCGCCACCTCACCGGACCTTCGTCACCTCGCCGTCTACTATTTTACAGAAACCCCCCTCTCTTTTATCTCCGCACTTAAAAAGCAAAAAGAGACTACTTTTTCTCAAACTTTTCCCCTTCAAGCTTCAAGCTTTCCTCAATGGCGGTGGAGTACCACTGCTGCGACGCCAACTTCTTCCTCCACATCGTCATCATCGCGTTCCTCGTCGTCTTCGCTGGTTTCATGTCCGGGCTCACCCTAGGGCTGATGTCACTCAGCCTCGTCGATCTTGAAGTCCTCGCCAAATCTGGCACCCCTCAGGATCGAAAGCACGCGGGTGATTATCAAAATCTCTTCTTTTTTTGTTGATTTTTTAAATTTGGGGGTTTTGGGGGAGCTTAAAGTTTTGATCTTTGCCAGCGAAGATACTCCCAGTGGTGCAGAAGCAGCATTTGCTGCTGTGCACTTTGTTGATCTGCAATGCTGCAGCCATGGAGGTAACCTGTTGTTTTGGGGTTTTGAATATGCAAGCGATGAGCAATCTTTGTGTGCTGAAAAGTTTTGATCTTGGATGCAGGCTCTTCCTATTTTTCTTGATGGTTTGGTTTCAGCTTGGGGTGCTATATTAATCTCAGTGACATTGATTCTTCTTTTTGGAGAGGTTTGGTAATTAGAAACACTTGATAAGATGTATTTTATGCATATTGCATGATTGATTGATTTGACTTACATATGAGCAGATCATCCCACAATCTGTGTGTTCGCGATACGGGTTGGCAATTGGAGCAGCAGTTGCGCCGATAGTTCGTGTGCTTGTATGGATTTGCTTTCCAGTTGCATATCCAATTAGTAAGGTGAAATTTATTTATTTGGAATTTTTTTTTTGATTGCGAGAAATGGTCTAAAGTTTGAGTTATCAATGTATAATGCACAATTTTTTCAGCTATTGGACTATTTGCTTGGAGAGGGTCATGTGGCTCTTTTTCGTAGAGCTGAGCTGAAGACATTAGTAACCTTGCATGGGAATGAAGTGAGTTCCATGTATCTGTTCGATTTTATTTATAATTTTTCTTCGCATTTCTTTATATTTGAACTTGTAAAGTTTGAAATGTGGATTAATTATATATAATTCTTTTGGAAAACATATTTACTTAAATTTGTTATCCCTTCATGGATGACTAATGGTTTGGGATCTACTTAAGAGGATAGATAAGAGGAAGGGCTGTGGTTAAGGGACAAGCATGCATGGGCCGATTGATATGAGATTGACAAAAAGCATATCAAAAGACGGCCATGGAGTTAATAGTTATGAACCATAGTGATAGCTACCAACTTAGTAGCGTTAATTAGTGATCAAGAAGAAACCAAAGGATTGAATTTTCTTCGAAAAGGTGATTAACATCTTAGCTAGGGATGTATATGTAAGTGGGCAATAACCAACATAGGCTGCATTTGGTAAGCCATATGTCTTCTCTTATTCATTTATGTTACCAGAAACCCATGAGGATTGATCGGATTATATATCTATATTATTCTGTTTCATTTTTGAGGTAGATAGGTGAAGTAACCTAATGGTGGCATTGTGTTGAATTAAAAGCAGAAAAGAGAACTTTGTAAGGGTTTCCACTCTGATTGAATTGACCAATCTAGTCATGACATTTAGTTTCAAAAGGAATAATGCATCTTGGTGTACTTGAGTATTGCATGGTTGAAAGCTACTAAAGCTACATAGTTTGCGCCGTTTCGGAAATGCTTAGCTAAAAAGTTTCGAATTGGAGCTACATTGGTGCGGTACATTGAGATTGGGAAGTTTGTATGGCTTTTTTGCCTTCCTACATGTGAGAGTGAGTTAAGTGCAGAGTTGAACCGGATTGTCAGATATTATAGAAGAAGTAGAAGATGAAGATTGCAGGGGATCTGGAATCGGGTCAGATCGGTACAACTGGCATTTCCATTTTAGAACAAATACATTGAGATCTCTGTATGATGGAATCATTAAAATAACAGAACTGCAACATCTGCATCTATGGTTCGGTTAAGCTTGCTCTAAATGTTGGCTATAGTGCCCTCAAGGCAATTATCATAGTCGCGGACCTGTGATTATGATGATTGAGGCAGGACCTATACCGATGAAACAGTCTTACTCAAGATGATAGTATGCTATCTGGTTTGTCTTTATCATCATATACATGTCGATAGAGTTTATAAGATTCTTGCTTGACTGCCAGCATTGTGATGGCGATCACATACGTGAGAGCTGGAGGTACATAAGCACATCCTTAAATGTCCCTAGTCGTGGGAGTATCGAGACCGGGCATCGATACTCCAGTGTAGACTACTGTATACTGATCGAGACCCCGACGAGGGACGGTGGCCAGGTCTCACAAGCCATTGGTGTTAGTTTGTTCACCTAAGATAGTATACATGTGCTCATTGGGTTATGAGTATACTGGATGGACTCGCCGGGAACCTGTT
Source organism: Agapanthus africanus (assembly GCA_030015575.1). NCBI lineage: Eukaryota > Viridiplantae > Streptophyta > Magnoliopsida > Asparagales > Amaryllidaceae > Agapanthus > Agapanthus africanus. The sequence continues at coordinate 894,078,406 of JASDDO010000019.1, forward strand.
AGTTGGTATTATACCTATTGTCAGATATCAGTTCCCAGGTGACATGTGTACAGGTTAGTCTGTCGACTTGAGATCGTCATTTGTCTCGTGTGAGTTCCCACTGTGCTTTGATTACTACCCTACCATGGCTCAAAAGAGTCGTGCAAACAGGTTTTAGTTGGGTACAGTCCCGAGTCACATGGAGGCAGTGATCGGATCGTCGGGGATTCGTCTCACCCGGTATTGGGGGTTGATGTCGCGTTGTGTACGGATGTCCATCACCATAAATCCGTGGCCACGGTGGACGAGAATTATCGATCCAGGATCGATAGTTTCTCAGGTGGTGATGGAATTCATACCGACACTAAATATCGTGTTGTTGGGGGTCTGACTTTATCCACCCCACTAGACTCGATATACGATACTCTTAGACGAACAGACCGGACTGTACGGATATTGTCACTGTCAGGCTCAGTTGGGGTTCTGCATGAGTTTGCTCGTCGGCCTCCCTTTCACTCAATACCTGTGTAGCCATTACGTACAGCTAGTGCCGCTGACGTGCTTGTGGTTAAACCCACTGCCAGCGTATTGACGAGTCTTTAGAGTCCCACACAGAGGGTTTTCACGGTTCAGGCAATATGGTGTACATGTCGTATGTTGGTACATATGGGTGTTCGATTAAATATGTGCACTTGCTGCGCAGACTTTAATCGGACGGTTGATAATACTAGCGGTTTAGAATTAAGCCGGATTATTAAATCGGGTTTTGATTTAATAATTGATATATGTATTTGTATATACGTATTCTAGTATTATTGTTCACTATTCGTTTTCTCTCTCGGCTATTCGTATTTTGGTACAAATACGCGTATATGTATTTCGATACATGTACCGGGAAGTATTCCGTATTTTATACGGAATGGATTCTAGAAGATGTGCCACCTCATTATTGATTTTTTTCTTTTTAGAAAAATCATTTGTTATATAATGAGGTGGAGGGTGTGAGGTGGCATAAGGCATGGGTCAAAGCATGTAGCATAGTATGGTTCACATTGTTTAATGAAATTAAACAAATGAAATGATAATTTTCTTTTGGTGAATGAGAAAGGGGGGCGGCCACTTTTGGTCAAGGCAATTTCATTTGGTTGATTTACACTTGCTTCATAACACTCCACTCTCATTCTCACAAAAACTTAGCCATTTTAGCTCATGAAAAAGGTTCACCTCATTGATCTTCTATGCTTGCTCATTGAGCAAAACAAGTTGAGAGAAAATTGTAGTGACATTTTCATACACCCCCACTCTCCATAGCTAGCGACTTTGGAGCATCGGTTACCTCGTTTGTCGAGGTTGGAGCTTGCGCCGTTTCTCTCGGGTGGATCGTCGGAGATGGAGGAAGACCGGCAACCAAATATCATCAAATGACCGCTTGGAGCTTGGAATGAAGACCGAAGGACTCGGATCAATTCGGTATAACGATTCTAACTCTTAGTTAGCTCGCTAGTATAGGGTTTAAGGTCGATCCGGAAATCGGGTAGCGGTAGCGCCGGTTTAGAAAAATTTTGTTCCGCATTTTGACCGCGTTTCGACGGCCGGGGCGCTGCCGGGACCCTTCATGGTATCAGAGCCACCCTTTAAACCCCTTACTAGCTTGTTTAAACGTGCTTGAAAGATCGATCGACGGAAATTTCCAAAATCACGATTTCAATGTTCTGTTCTCTGCCATTTTTCAAAAGTGTTCAAAAAATTATTTGCAATAGCTTAAAAATCCGTGCAGGCGATTCTATGGGTGCAGAAAAAATTTGGGCCTCTGATTCCTCCAAAGCGCCGCGGAACCGCCGCACTAACCCCCCATTGGCGGCGGATCCGCGGCCATTTAGTGGCGACGAGCTTCCAAATTTTTACTGTAGCCCCCTGATGTGAAATTGTGATTTTTGTGATATTTTGTTTTGGCCCAGGTTTCAGTGAAGTATTGTTTTGCTATTGGGGCCAATTTGGAACTTAGTCGATCGATATTTTAAGTGTGCGTTTAACAGTACATACATTTCTATCTGCGACCGTGAATGTCATTTGATCGGTAAACTCGTCTAATTGCTATATGTCTTTTAGACGGGTTTGCGAACGTGACATTCACGTTGATGTTCTGTGTTGTGCTGTGATGTTGGTTGGATCGTCATGGTGGATAGCAATGGTGCAATGCTAGTACAGTTTTATTTTATTTGTACATTTGATATTGCGGGGCGAGCGTCCGACATGTGGACTGCCGTCACTGTCTGTTTGTATATTATTCTTTTGGGGCACGACCGGGCTGAGATCGATGTCACCCTTGTATATTATTTTCTTTTCTGTACTAGGATTACCCCGCGGTGGGGTGCACGAATAGCCGGATTCTAGAGGGCAACTGGTCCGCATCTCATGGCGTTGGGATGGAGGGGACCTTACTCTAGAATTGGCGGGCTGTTCGCCGCACTCGTAGGGGGTATAGGTGACCCAGGAGGGGTGCTCAAGTTACCGGATTCCGTGAAGTGCTGGGTGGTCCATTCACGTTGCTGAAGGGGGCTGCTTCACTTCTGGTTTTGGCGGGTAACTTGCCGCGCTCGTAGGGGTTTAGGTATGCTATCCACACGACAGAGAACGTCGGGTCTCACTTGCGGCTCAAGTGAAACCCGGGGCTCCAGATTATCCACCATTCTGTGTTGCTTTTATGATGTTTCTGTGATGTTGCTTTATATGATGCCTGGGACGAATGTTATATATATATTTATATATACTAGTAGATGTTGTATATGTTTTGCACCCGCGCTAGCCCAGTCCCCGCTCTGTCATTAGTTAAGTAACCTAATGGGTGATGACGGGACCCAGTGGCGAATGCGGATGGCATATACGTACATTTTATTTTCGTTCTTTTCTGGTGTGATTAATTGATGGGACCGCGTTGATTCTTATCAATGCAAGGATAAAACAAACCTATATATATATGATGTTGTTGGAACCAAGTTTTTAAAAACTGACATTACAGACGTTCTCTTTTGCTTTGCACAGTGGTATTCAGTTTGGAATATCCTGCACCTCATTCGACGAGGCAAGGGCCGAGATCCCTTCATCGGGAGTGACCCCTTGAGTAAAAGTTTGCGTCAACGTAATAACTTCACTATAGTCGATTACTTTTGCTTTGCATCGTGGTATTCAGTTTGGGATATCCTGCACCCCATTCGACGGGGAAAGAGCCGAGATCCCTTCACCGGGAGTGACCTCTTTAGCAAAAGTTTTCGCCACTATATATTTATAAAACCACTTGGATTCCTTCAACGATATCAAGTTCATTACGTTAAAGGTTTTTCGCCAAAAACCAGCCGTAGCCCTCCGTCATTTTTTACAAGTATTGCTTAGTATTCGTGCTGCGTTTGTTGACTGTGTCAAGGTATAGTGTGCGGTAGCTAAGTAGTGCTTGTTTGTGGCATATTAATGCGATTGGTTAGGACAGTCGTGCGGCTTTGTTGACTGTGTCAAGGGCTCGTACGGATGGGTTTAATGCAATTCTGGATAATGACGGGTTGAACTTGACTAGGACTCTTTGATTTGTTGACTGTGTCAAGGTCACTTGGGTCCTAGGGATAAAAACACATATCGGGAGTTTCAAACATACAGGAAACTTGCCAGGCTTGCGCATACCTTCTGGAGTGTGGTAACTTGAGTGGCTTCCATCAAGTTATCATGCGATGATAGTTGGATCCCGATTCCCACTGATGAGTAGGATTACTCCTTGGGTGATTCCGACTAATTCTCCTTTTAGGTTTGGAGGAGAATTCGAGGATACAGTGGGAGCCATCCAGATTAGATAAAATGATTAACCATTCTGATCTAGGTTAGAGTGCACGCTGAGTGTTTCTCTCTCTCTGGCTGCGACTATGACCCGACCTTTGACTAAAACTCATGAACCAAGTTAACCGACCCTTCTTAAAACACTTTGGATTTTGGAATGTCACGGTGTCGCATACATCATTGCCACTTCTATATCACCTTTGCTTTTCTTCAGAACACCTCGTATCACTACGAACATCCACTTCCATTGGATAAATCCATCGTATAGTTACATACGAACTCGAAGGAACTTTTTCGAGGATGGATTCTGGTTCTGGAGAGATTGAATAGGATTATTCCGTTGTCTTTTCTCTTTACCTTCTCTCAGGTTGTGAGGGCTCCTAGGATTAGGAGAGGGCATACCTATTGAGCTTATTGGATAGTCTTCCTCCAGACCATAGGCAGGTGCCGAACGGTAGGGAAGGAAGAAAACCAACAAGCTTAACCATGGTGTACAGAAGGTAATAAGTAAAGACATATAAAGGGATTAGAATAATGGCAAAGGAAATTGCGATCACCATCATTCACGACAAAGACCGTGTATACCCCTGCCACCCCTATATCCACTTTGCTTTTCTCTAGAACACTCCGTATCACTACGGATATCCACTTCCATTGGATATGCCATCGTATAGTTACATACGAACTCGAAGGAATTCGTTCCAGATTCAGGGATGGTTTCCGGTTCAAGAGAAATTTGATAGAATTATTCAGATGTCTTTTCTCTTTACCTTCTCTCAGGTTGCGAGGGCTCCTAGGATTAGGAGAGTACACCTATTACGCTTATTGGATAGTCTTCTTCCAAATCTTAGGCTGGTGCCGAAAGGTAGGGAATGAAGAAAACCAATTAGCGTAAAAGAGGTGTACAGAAGGTAATAAGTAAAGACATAATAAAGGGATTGCAGAGAGGGCAGGCAAGTATATGGTTACTGTCGTGAATCAGGATAGTGGAAGAGGCGTTACTAGGAATACCAGTTAAACCCTTTTGGAATATTTTCATGTTTCAGTTTTACTATGCGATGTTAATTGAAAACTGTTTTCCCAATAAGAATCTAACTCCAGGGTATGTATTTACCAGATCAGTTTTTCACATCTGTATGTTATTACAGATGGTGAGTGGGAGGAAGATATTGGGAATTGGGTGATTAGATCCTCATTATATCGGAATTCGTAGTAATTGGTGATATTTGAGAAAATCATCTGGATTTTGCCGGATGGCAGATATTTGGTTTTGAATATCCGTTGTTATGCACCAATTTCAAACTGATATATCTGTATATTTATTTTATAAAGTGAGATATAACTTTTTGATATTATGTCTGTGACATTTACCTATATCAGCTGGTGATTAGGTAAGGTGCATTCAACAGCTGTGTAACTCTTCTTAACCAAAATACAGTTTTTCAACCTACGACGCACAGAGTTTGTGTTATTGGACTCAGGGGACTTATACAAAGTATTGTATGTTGTCCAGTGTCCATTAGGACAAAAGGGTTGGTACTCGTACTATATTCTGTTTACTTATGACTTCTCCAGTTCTAGACATGTATTTCGTTGAAATGCAAGGTCCAGATATTCAGAAGTTATAGGTATAAGAATAAAGTAGAGAACCATTTGTTGTAAGTATCAGGATTCTTCGAGAAAGTCGAAGATGTAGATACTTGTGTTTGGTATTCAGTTAATAGTAATGGTTTTGAGAACTTGCTTCTTTTTCAGATTACTCATATATGGATGCACTCCTAGATGAGTAATGCTGATTGTCCTTTTTCCATTTGGTTGAAATGCACTGGAGACAGCTGCATGATTTTGAATCTGGTTCCAAATTAGATTAGTGTTTTTGTTTCTATATTAGATTTATATAGAATCAATTTATGTCTTAACGATGTTAAGATATAGGGAGTTGTCCGGCTGATACTTAAAACGAGAATCCGGATAAACTCAAGGCACGTTTCAGTAATGGTAGTTTGTGGATTATCTCGGGCTTTGACGAGAGTTAACTTTCTACCATCAGGAAGATCAATATTTATATTGTTCTTGACTCGCCACAATTTTAGTAAAATGGATTTTTTCAGAAAACACATGTGGGAGTATGGTAGAACTGGAAGTTATTCCAGAACCAGAAACGATTACTGGAAATTTAATAGAACCTAAGGATTCAATTGGATTTGATGTTCTATTAGCCACTCCGCGATTTTTGGTGGGTAATCTCAGGCACCCGAGAGGTACTTCATTTTTCTCAGTGACGGTGACAGGGAGGTTCTTGGTTATCCAGACTAGTCATTGCTGTTGTTCTAGACTATAAGACCCGGCAGGAGGATGAGTATAGCGTCGTTCTAAACTAGTTTTGGAAATGTACGTGTATATGATTCTGCCGGAGGGTTGTAGTCAGTGGGAACAGCGGAAGCATAGTGGGCAAGTAGCTTATGTCTATTTATAGACTAAAGCAGGTATAGCGGAAATAGATCATCTAATTTTTGATGTGAGAGTCATAGGCTTTGACCTCATCAGAATAGGAGATGGATCTGGTAAGAAGGTAGTAGAGAGTGATGTCCAGGTATTGGGATGACATGCACTTGATAGGAAGAGATATTCCTATACTACGATCGGTTGTACCATGGTTGTCACAAAGTTGTTTCTCCACACAGGATATGGATGTAATATCAGGGTTTCTGATTACTAGATCCATGGTTTTAGATCTAGATTTGGGAAGTATCCCAATCTGGGTACTTTGACATTAAATGGACGATTCCTGGCATGGTGATGTACCTGCAGGTGATGGAGTCACCCTCTCTAAAGGTGTCTTACAGACTAAAGGGGAGAGGTATCTGCATGATTAGCATATCACTTGCTTAGGCAATTGAGTTAATCATGAAATGTCAAGTACCACACCAGATGTTGTTTTTGCACTAGCTGCAATAAACATATATTAATCCAATTCCGGAGAAACATTAGGAAGCAGTTATTGAACATAAATGGATGTTCTTGGGAAATGATTAAGGCAGCCTCCTTCGGGAGACGATTATCATTTCAGGCTTCCAAGGTGATCCGGATGACAGAGTGACTGTCAGAGTTACGGTTTTTCCCTCTTCTGAGGGACGGTATGTTGGACAGGTGGTCCAAGCGGATACTGAGGAAGGCATGGCGCATGTTACTGATTTCAGTGGACAATACAGTCTAAATAGTTTGCTAGATTTGGAGTTCATTTGTGAATTGGGTCATATCAGATATTCAGACAAATTCTAAGACATGTATTGCTCATTTCGGGAGTAGTTTTCTCCGCGAAGTTGAGATATAGAGAGATGCAGAAAGAAACACTGGAGCGGATCCACTCACTGAGGCTATTTCTCGAACGCAATCATTTTCGCAAACGGGCTTTGCGAAACTGAGTAGTAGAGAAGTTGAGTGTTCGGTATCACACGGGCTGTGAGTATGCGACATCGCAATAATTGGCCTTAAGTGCAAGTGAAAGATTGTTGGCTATAGTGCCCTCAAGGCAATTATCATAGTCGCGGACTTGTGATTATGATGATTGAGGCAGGACTTATACCGATGAAACCGTCTTACTCAAGATGATAGTATATTATCTGGTTTGTCTTTATCATCATATACATATCGATAGAGCCCATAGTATTCTTGCTTGACTGTCAGCATTGTGATGGCGATCACATACGTGGGAGCTGGGGATCTATAAGCACATCCTTAAATGTCTCTAGTCGTGGGAGTATCAAGACCGGACATCGATACTCCAGTATAGACTAGTGTATACTGATCGAGACCCCGACGAGGGGCGATGGCCAGGTCTCATAAGCCATTGGTGTTAGTTTGTTCACCTAAGATAGTATACATGTGCTCATTGGGTTATGAGTACACTGGATGGACTCGCCGGGAACCTGCTAGTTGGTATTATACCTATTGTCAGATATCAGTTTCCAGGTGACATGTGTACAGGTTAGTCTGTCGACCTGAGATCGTCATTTGTCTTGTGTGAGTTCCCACTGTGCTTTGATTACTACCCTACCACGGCTCAAAGGAGTCGTGCAAACATGTTTTAGTTGGGTACAGTCCCGAGCCACATGGAGGCAGTGATCGGATCGTTGGGGATTCGTCTCTCCCGGTATTGGGGGTTGATGTCGCGTTGTGTACGGATGGCCATCACCATAAATCCGTAGCCACGGTGGACGAGAATTATCGATCCAGGATCGATAGTTTCTCAGGTGGTGATGTGTTTCATACCGACACTAAATATCGCGTTGTTGGGGGTCTGACTTTATCCACCCCTCTAGACTCGATATGCGATACTCTTAGACGAACAGACCGGATTGTACGGATATTGTCACTGTCAGGCTCAGTTGGGGTTCTGCATGAGTTTGCTCGTCGGCCTCCCTTTCACTCAATACCTGTGTAGCCGTTACGTACAGCTAGTGCCGCTGACGTGCTTGTGGTTAAATCCACTGCCAGCGTATTGACGAGTCTTTAGAGTCCCACACAGAGGGTTTTCATGATTCAGGCAATATGGTGTACATGTCGTATGTTGGTACATACGGGTGTCCGATTAAATATGTGCACTTGCTGCGCAGATTTTAATCGGACGATTGATAATACTAGCGGCTTAGGATTAAGCCGGATTATTAAATCGGGTTTTGATTTAATAATTGATATATGTATTTGTATATACGTATTCTAGTATTATTGTTCACTATTCGTTTTCTCTCTCGGCTATTCGTATTTTGGTACGAATACGCGTATATGTATTTCGATACATGTACCGGGAAGTATTCCGTATTTTATACGGAATGGCTTCTAGAAGATGTGCCACCTCATTATTGATTTTTTTCTTTTTAGAAAAATCATTTGTTATATAATGAGGTGGAGGGTGTGAGGTGGCATAAGGCATGGGTCAAAGCATGTAGCATAGTATGGTTCATATTGTTTAATGAAATTAAACAAATGAATTTGTTTTTGTGGGAATGAGAAGGGGGGGCCCTTTTGGTCAAGGCAATTTCATTTGGTTGATTTACACTTGCTTCATAACACTCCACTCTCATTCTCACAAAAACTTAGCCATTTTAGCTCATGAAAAATGTTCACCTCATTGATCTTCTATGCTTGCTCATTGAGCAAAACAAGTTGAGAGAAAATTGTAGCGACATTTTCATACATCCCCACTCTCCATAGCTAGCGACTTTGGAGCGTCGATTATCTCGTTTGTCGAGGTTGGAGCTTGCGCCGTTTCCCTCGGATGGATCATCGGAGATGGAGGAAAACCGGCAACCAAACATCATCAAAGGACCGGTAGGAGCTTGGAATGAAGACCGAAGGACTCGGGTCAACTCGGTATAACGATTCTACCTCTTAGTTAGCTCGCTAGTATAGGGTTTAAGGTCGATCCGGAAATCGGGTAGTGGTAGCGCCGGTTTAGAAAATTTTTGTTCCGCATTTTGGCCGCGTTTCGACGGCCGGGGCGCTGCCGGGACCCTTCACTAAAAAGATTAAATAAAAATTTGTAATACGTTCAAGATATACCATATTTTGGCTTTAGAAGCTTCTTTTTAGACTTTTTATAGCGCAGAATATCATTAAATCACAACTTAAAACTTGGAGCTTTGTTTAACATAGTCGGCAGACTAGTAAAATCTTTCCATCAAGTTTAAAATCTTGTATGGATGCACAACAAAATAGGACTATCTTCATCTTCCTTTAGATGGTTATACTAGCTAATAATCTACTTAGAATTAATGGGCATTGCAAGCACATCTATGGTATACTTTGGTGAATTTCTATCATAGTCTTCTTGTTTTATTAACCTTGTTGATGCTCTTAGGTTTCTGCTCAAGTATAAGGTGACTTAGAGATTGCTTGGTCAATAAGGGAGGGTAAATGACCACACTTGTAATCGTTTCCTGACACTTGCTCAATTTAACATTAAAATTGTAAATTGAGAAAATAAATCACACTTTATTTTCTTTAGCTTAGTTAGTAATCCATTGAAGTAAGATTTATGCATCATGCTATGTGACTTGATTGCATAACCTTGTCTTGTTCATCATGGCATGGCATGGTTTTGCATGGAAAGTTGGAAACCATCCTATTGCCAAATGTGTGATTGCTTGTGTAGCACGTTAATTGGTGGATTTAGTTGGTGGAGAGTTTTGGCTGTAAATACTAAGTTGGATCTTGTTTACACTCTTGTTAGTCTATGTTATCTTTGCAGTAATCTTACGACTGACATGTAAACAGGCTGGTAAAGGCGGAGAGTTGACCCATGACGAAACAACAATCATAGCTGGGGCACTTGAGCTTAGTGAGAAAACAGCAAGGGACGCCATGACCCCTCTATCTCAAACTTTTTCTATTGATATTAACGCAAAACTCGACAGGTTTTTTTTAATAAATATATATAATTTTTTCATTGAGTTAATAAAGAACATGCATGTGTTCTTTTTTAGATGTGTTATTGGCTTTATTTGGAATTAACCAGAGACTTGATGAAGATGATTCTGGAGAAGGGGCATAGCAGGGTGCCGGTTTACTATGAGCAGCCTACAAATATAATTGGACTTATCCTGGTATTGTTTAACTTCTTTAATTGTTCCAAATAGGTAACAGCTACTGTCAGCTGTCCTGTTTTTTAATTACTATGTGATTAACTATCCACAAGCTAAAAAGGAAAGAGTCAGACTCATAAATTCTCGTATTAAGTTATTATATGGAGGTGATTACTTCACTATTTCATCCTTTTGGAAACTATGATTCTTATGTATTAGATTATTACTCCACTGACATCTGACTGCTCTACATTGCTCAAGATAATATTTTCTTCTACAGGTAAAGAATTTGCTATCTATTCACCCAGCAGATGAGGTACCTGTTAAGAATGTTACAATTCGCAAGATTCCACGGTAAGCTTTTAGCTTAAAAAGAAATCAGTTTGATGAAATGTTATACTAAAGCTGTCAAAGCCTATTGATTTCTGCTCCATTATATTTTGTCAATTTCAATGGTGAGTTCTGCATTAATATTTGATATACATGGAGACTTCTGCAGAAAACCCACGTAGCTCTACTTTATTTCCTAATCTTTATGCTTCATGGCAAATAGAGGACTAAGTGGAGGGACATGAGTTGATTTTACAGTTTATGTATGAATAGTCAGTCTTATGTATATCATGATCACAGCACTTTTAGAATTAGTTCATATGGTTGCCAATGTGGTTCTGCATGGTTTTCATTTAAGTTTGCATTATGTGCAAACAGTTGTATTATTATAGTGTAATTGACAATGTTAGGTAAACTTTATATTGTTTAGTATATTCCCAATCCTTTCATCTTCTTATGTCAGGCATGTATTTATCTTATTATTCCATCCCAAAGTCAACTTTGAGAATCTGGCTTTTATGAGCCATCTTTAATTTCCTATTTGGCATTCTTCCAGAGTTCTGATCTTGTGTTTAGAATTATTCAGAATAAAAATAATGAAAAAAATAAAATTAAACAGATACAGCATATTATACATGGAGGGAATAGAATTTTGGATTGTTGTCTGATTTACTATCCTCTTGAGCAAGCTTGCTGTTTATCAATAACTTAATATGCCTATCATGATTATGGAATTTATAAATATCTAAATTATTCTCTATTGTTTGCTAAGGGTTATGGAGGACATGCCTCTATATGACATTCTAAACGAGTTCCAAAAAGGGCATAGTCATATGGCGGTTGTTGTAAAGCGGAGCAATCCCATGGAACAGCACACAATAAAAATTGCAGATGGCGGTAAGTTTCCATACAAAGCAATTCAGTCGTTGCAATATTTCTCAGCAAGGACAGCTGAACCATAAATGTTTTTGGCTGAATTAGAGATAACTTCCCTGACTTTTGCCCGTATAACAATTAGCTGTGTACCACCATCTCTCTTTTTTTCTCCCCAGAAAAAGGCTAAATTTCACTAATATTCCCTCACTATTAATCACTAAACCACCTCTAAACATTTTTAATTACAATAAGTTTCCTTAAAGTGCTACATTACAGGTATATTAGATTTAGGGGGGAAAACTCTCTTAAAACATAAGATTAAGGGAGTTCACTGTAATAAGCTAATTTTTAGGTGGTTAGTGAGAATAGTGTTAGTAAGGGTATATTATAGTGTAATTAGCAAAAAAATGCATACTCCCCCCCTGTAATTAAACAACCATTTGTTTTTCCTATGTCATTAATCATTAAACATAAAAAGGTTTTTTCTGTTAGCCCCCCTCATACTTCAATATTTTTCTCTGTCCCCCCTATAGTAGTATTTACCCATAGCCCCTCCTATACTTATGAGTTACTTCTGCAGCTCTCATATTTCATTTTTGAAAATTATTCCTCCTCCTTCCCGACAGTCGCCGTCCTCATCGCCGCCGCCTTCTTCCTCCTCTTCAACCTATCGCCTCCTTGTTTCTCCTTCTCAACGCCACCGCCACCGCCACCGCCATCATCACCATCATCTTCCTCCTCCTGCTCTTCCACTCATCGCCTCTTTCTTCCTCTTCCTTCTCAACACCGCCTCCTCCTCCTGCTCTTCCACCCATCGCCGCTTTCTTCCTCTTCCTTCTCAACACCGCCACCACTGCCGCTTTCTTCTTCTTCCTCTTCTTCTTCTTCCCACAACCGCCACCGCCGTCACCCTTCTTCCTCTAAGAATGGCGACGGCGGTGTTGGGTTGAAAAGAAGAGGAAGAAGAAGGTGGTGGTGATGGTGTTGAAGGCGACGGTGGCGTTTGAAGAGGAGAAAAAAAAGTTGGTGTTGATGGGTTGAAGAAGAAGAGGAGGGGGAGGAGGAAGATGATGGTGGTGACGGTGTTGAAGAGGAGGAGAAAGAAGGTGGCGGTGGTAGAGATGGCAAAGAAGGAGGAATAATTTTCAAAAGTGAAGTAGGGGGTTACAGGAGTAACTTTTAAGTATAAAGGGGTTACAGATAAATACTAACTACAGGGAGGGCAGAGAAAAATATTGAAGTATGAGGGGAGCTAACAGAAAAAAACCTAACATAAAAAAAAATCCCGTGTTTTTCTTTTCTTTTCTTCTTTTTCCTTCCACCTTACACTTTCATATTTAACATCTAAGAATGTCAACGATAAAGTAGCTTATTACCTCTCTCGGGCTTATTATTATTTTTGTTTAATTTTGTCTCGAAAAAAGATGTGAAAGTGGAGGAAGATATTAAAGTTGCTTATAAACCTAAGGAGGACAAGGCTAAAGAAAAGGTTGTGAAAGTGAAGAAACCGCTGCAGAAGTGGAAGAGTTACCCTGCGGGTACGCAGAGAGAAGGAAGCATTAGAGGCGGGAGGAAATGGTACAAAGATGCATATGCTGACGTTTTGCATATCGATGACAAGCCTCTGCCGAAGTTGAACGAAGATGAAGAAGCCGTTGGGATTATAACCATGGAAGATGTTATCGAAGAGCTGTTGCAGGTGAAACCTTAGCACAACAAACTTCTTGTTTTTCCTCGTCAAATTTTGATGAAGATGCTGACATTATTTTATGAATGCAGGAAGAGATATTTGATGAGACAGATTATCACGAGGATCAGTGAATTATAGCGGTGATGATTTTCAGTAATCAGGGCAGGGGGGACCCAACTCGCAGTACTTCGGCCTGGCAATGCTTGAATATTTTGGGCTTGTGGAATTCAGTGACTTCATCAATGTTATAACCTGAAATGGCTTGAAAAATTGTGAACTTTGTGGTTTATACCATGCGACAGTTGATGTTTATAGAGAATTTTGTTCTATACACTTTGTTTGGCTGAATTTAAGATTACTCAGCATTACGTACATGTGTGAAATATAACTGGGTAACTGGCTAATTGATGCATCCAATAAGGTATTCCTTCATTGTAGAGATCAAAGGTTATGGTTTTAGGTACATACTAGCAAGGAGCCTGTGCAATGGGAAGATTATGTTTTGTTATTTTTCATGATTTATGAAGAATTTAACAAATTTGTATAAAAAAAGGGTTGCATGATATAAAATGTTTATGCACTTAAATAGGGAATAATTTATAACAATTAAGGGAAGAGAAAATGCTACAATCTATTTTGATATTGTGTTTGAATAAAAATAATTAACAAGAAAATGTATCTAAAGTAATAATTAAGTCATTTGTATATTTATCGGAAATAACTTGTCTGATTGATACGTTCAGCAAAACAAAATTATAAAGTAAGCCGATTCTATCACATTTGATTTATTTCAAGAACCATACAAAATATAGGCAAAAATGGTCGTAAGGTCGTCTGCAACCTTTAGACTGTGGTCATATAATGTAACTCTAGCAATGAGCACCACTTCAATAAACAAAAAGTCACGTTGTTCAACTGTCTTTTCTTTTTGAGATGCGGTGAACCATATCCAGTTTACTGTTGATCACAATTTCATATAACCCCAAAATATATATCCGGTTAGATAACGCCTCTAAACTTAATCAATAAAATGTAAGAAATTTTTAGTCTTTTAGCCATGAATAGATAAATTTAAAAAGGCAAAAGGATACATACTAAAGGGTTATATTGAAAATGTCAACACAAAAGAAGGGCCAAAGCTAATTTTCCAATCTTTTTGGCTATATATAGATAAACATGAAAGGGGCTACATGCAAATTTCTTAAAACAAAGACGGCAGAGGCTAAATTTTTCCATCACAAATCACCATGCATTAAAGGCCAGGGGTCAAATGCAAATTTCCCTAAAATCTACGGGTGGAGTATAATTTTACGAGGATGAGTGAAAAAAATAGCTTGATTCTTCTCCCCATACAACTTCATATATAATAATATGTTAAACAGCAATTGTATATTTTGACATCACAAAGATCTAATCTTTTTTTTTTTAATAAAAACTAGTTGAAGAGATTGGAACATGAAATAAGGAGAGTTACAGAGATGATGGGAACATGATATCTTTCAATCGTCCGAGTTTGTTAAGTGAATAGCAATAATAACCCCAAAATTTTCTCTTTTTTTATTTCAAGTTTAATATAAATTAAAATTACCGATTTTTGACATTTCAGGCTTTACTGACATAGTAGAAAAATAGAGGGTTTTTTTTTTGCATGTGCTACTTACACCCTCTTTTGGCATTAATTTACATACCATTGATATATAAATTTTTTGGCACTCAGAGATGTATAAATTGAACTAGCGTTTTCACATCCCTGACTAAATTTATGATAGAATATACAAATTTTTTTTAAATAGAATTGTTTTATATTCGTGTGTGGGTGCGTGCAAGGAGGAGTTTGATTTGTTATTAACTCATCACATTAAAAGATTTTGGAAGATTTGAATTGGATATGGATTTTATAAATATTTTTTCTTAAAAATTAGTATAATTTTTAGTGCTATGCGCGGGCAAGAATCAAATCCACAATTTCAATTTGGAGACCCTGTGATCGAGGCTGATGTTGTCTTCCGTCGATCCTGTGATGGCGGTCTTTAACGGTTGAGATTTGATTTGGGAATTGTCGAGCGTGTGGATCTCAATGGGTTGATGTTGACGCCGAGCTATCTGCAAAGGAAGTCCCGGGATGGGTGACCACCGTAGAACCCTCCGACGATCAAATTAGTGCCGAGAAATAGATGCAGAATAACGACGTATTGGAATGAGTTGGAGTTACCTGAGTCGTCTGAGAGATGGGTTTATATAGTGGTCGCGTGAAGTGAGCATACACGAGATCATCGCCGTCAGTTACGCCCCTATGTTATCCACGTATTAATGGCGGGATACGCCCATTAAAAGGGGGACGCGCTAGCGTGGGACTCGGAACGTTGGGGAGGCGGATATCTCGTCTTGGCGAGATACGTGGAGCTGTTGCGGGGACGTTTGGGTTTCACGCTCTCGGGTGATCGGGGAAGCCGAAGAAGCTCGGCCTGTCAGATTACTCGGAGACGAGCATGGAGGCCGAGGAAGCTCGGCCCGACAGATGGCTCGGAGACAAGCAGGGAGGCCGAAGAAGCTCGGCTCGTCAGATGGCTCGGAGACGAGCTGTTGGCTGTTTGCTGAGTGAAGACGGAAAGTACTCAGGGAGGTCTCCTGAAAGGTCGGATGCGTTCTCGTAGACGAGGTCCCGAGGAACGCCCCCAATACATCAAATTTATTCCACCTCCGTAGCTTTAGGAACACGTTATCCGCCACGTGTCGTAATCTGAGGAAATACCACTGTCACGTCCCGCTTTCCGGTGTACGGCGAAGGGGGCGTGACGAGACCGCTACATATCTACTCTGAAGTAAATACGCTAAGCGTATCTAAGCAATATAAAAGAATATACATAAGAGACAAATGTAATGAAACAACAACTTTATTTATTAACATTCTTTTGTACAATGCATGGAAAAGTAAATACATCTGAATGAAAGAAATACCTAAACAATGACATAACAGAAAAGGAAAGTACTGAAATGAAATGGAAAATATACAAGTGAAACTACAGCTCGGGACATTCAGTAAATTGGTCCAAGTCTTCAGTGCTGGGCTCGATCTCTGGAAGGTCCGAAACACCTGACGACATTCAAAGAAAGAAAGAAAATGTCGTCAGCGAACAAATCGCTCGGTAAGTCCCAAAGATAAAAGAGAAGTAGAATAGACAGAGAGTAAGAAAGAGAGTGTAGCTTTTAAAGTTGTCTTATATTGTTATAATGTTATATTTAGTATTAACGCTGTTGTTTGTATCTTGGTACAGAAGGATACTAGTGTATACGAGAGGAGTCTCTATATGCCAGAGACTAGAGCTAAATGGAAGTACAAGGCTCCGCTAGAAAGCCCGGAACAACGGCGTGGTATTCAGGTTAGGTATCTTAAATCTTGCAGTCTCGTACCACTTCTAACACCTTCCGTACCAATCTACCCCTTAAACCCCGCGATGTCTTGATTGTATTGTTTGTATTGTCTTGCAACGTGGATTGTCTTGTAATATAGATTGTATAATTGGATGACTTGCCGAAACCATGATATCAGTAAATGGATGTAACTGGAGAATCATGGATGTAACTGGAGAATCATGTAAATGGAAATATATCCATGGTTCGGTTCGGTCAATATAGATTGAATAGTTAATTATATGGATTCATGGATTCATACTGGGCTGTAGATTGTAGATTGTACTTAAATCATATTCAAATCAGATTATTTATATCGAGACTCAGTCTGAGTCAGACAATTAAAAAAGAAATTGAAGTCCTGAATTAGGTTTTGATATTATTGGTAACCACTGCACATGGACGGCAGGATTTGTGTCTTTTTCAAAAACGATTACCGCTGAATAGGTAAGAACCCACTTCTTCGGCTCCCTGAGGCTCAAAAGATTGGTCCCGTTTAAACCTATAATTACTAGGGTCCTTAGGGTAATTTATAGAACTTGAAGGGGTTTTATGTAAAAATACTTTTGTATAATTTTCAAAATACACCCCAAGTATTTAATTATCGTCTTTAGACTTGTCATAGATATAGATTTTATATTTGTGATATTTCTAGTGAAGATAACCTAATTTCATAATATAGGGTATTTAATTGTAATATTGAACTTGTATGGAATTCATGGTATTTTAATATAAAGTGATTCTTGTGATTTCAGAAAAAGTTGGAATATTTATATTATCACAAAAATAGATATTTTAATGATATATATTTATATAAAAATAATTTTAATATATATTATATTTCTAGAAATCTTATTTTTTTAAGATATTTGTATTTTAAATCTCTCGAGACCGAATGCTCCTTGCGGAGGTCTGCATCTCGTACTATTAAGCCCATGGATATGCAATAATCCTCACCATCCCAGTCAGGTTCCCCAAAATGGTTGTAGCGGCGCTTTGCAAAGATTTATAAAAATACTTAATCTTATAGTTTTAATAGTTAGTGGTATTTATATGTAAAGTTTCGTTTTCCCGTATTCTATGTTCCCGAAAGGTATTATGCTATGTTGCATATGAGTGTTGTGAGGAGGTAGGTCATTACCTCGTGATCTAATTGAAAGTATAGCAAGATTAATGATGTTTTAAAATAGAAAGTAAACTACATGGTACTTTAGTGAAAAAGAGCGATAAAAGTTACAAGATAAAATATTTTGCTATGAAACTTGTTCAACAAGTTTTTTTAATGATTAATAGTCAAGATGTAAGAGTTTAACATAGTTGTGTTAAGGAAAATTAAACTTTATAAAAAAAACCGAATCGGAAGTCGGATTTAATTCCGCTTTCATCGGGTTTTAGTAAAAAAAGTTTTAAGAATAGAGAACAGAAGAGGGAGGTGGGACTTACTGGCTTAGAATCAAGAGAAGAGGTAGAGGAGGAAGTAGGATTCGCCGGTGCGTCGTTTCGTCGCCGGAAGCTCTTAGGGTCGTCGTCGGAAGTTCGCCGGAGTTTCGTCCTTCGCTAACTCCACTTGTACACAAAAGTTTTAGGGATTTTCTTGAGAGTTTTGAACAGAAATTTGGAGTGAGGAGGGTGTATTTAGGGTTGATATTTATAGGGAAAGATTAGGGTTTAGGGTAGGTGAAAGAGTGTAAAGAAAAATGTATTAAATTGTATTAAAATTATGGATTAATGGGATTTTAAAGAGCTCTGTTAAATTGCAGGAAATTTAAAATGTACAGGGGTTTGGGGAAGACCAAGAGGCAGAACTTTCATGTTGGACAATCGGCGATCCGGCCGAGTCCGGCCGGCGGCGGCGGGCCGAGTCGGTCGAGTCGTCGGCCCGAGTCGGCTGAGTCGGGCCGGGGCTCGCCGCCACGTGTCCATCGTCGCTTAGTGTATCCCCTGAGTCAGTTTGTTTTACATGTGTAGTGGGGTTTTTACGAGTTATGCACGTGTAGGCTCTTAGACTTCTAAAAATTCAAAACAAAACAATATTAAAAATAATGTGGAGGATGGGATTTGAACTTTGGTGTTTTGGTTCAGCAGTGCAAGGTCTTACCAATGAGCTACAAGCTCGTTCTTGCTATTAAAAAGCAAAACAAACTTATATCTTGTGCTCAGGCAAAAATACCCCTTTCTGTATTTTAGAAAAAAGTGTACAGAAAGTTGTACAGAAAATTTAGGGTTGTTACAACCACTTGTGAGCATCATCATTAGCCCCCCACTCCCGTTCCTACCTATTCATGGGTCGGGTCGAGAGTGGCCTGTTTGGTTTTTCCTTTGCTCAGTTTGGTGCCGAGAATTATAATGTGGATCGCCCAGGAACGACATGGCGTTAGACGGTTGCGTTGTTTCTATCTTTGGGCTCACATGCCGTCTCGTCGTGCGCCTGAATTTTCGTGCGTATCCCCGATGGCGTCAGCGGATGTCACAACCCGAAATTTAGTTCGTGACCGGCACTTAAATCACGCAACGTCTAAACGCGTAACGTAACTTAAGTAAGCCGAAGCTCAGAAATCTAAACCTTTTTTTAAAGAAAATAAAAGAGATGAAGTTTTGAAATAAAGATATGATGAAATCAAAGTTTTCTTAAATGCATCGATAATGGAACATGAAAATGCAAGTGGATTATACAAGTTGAAAAACATGTTTCGTCTTTTTAAAAATTTGGGCAGCACCCCCTTATATATTTTGAACCAAAACCACATATACATAACGACAATAAATGCATCCCCAAACGGGAGCTAGCTCTTCGCCAATCGGCAGAATCACAACCACGCAAGTCAGAAATATATATATATATGACGCCCAACGGCAAAGATCAACATAAAAGAATAACATGAAGAAAGCAAGACATCAAATCCCCAATAAGCGAATATAAAATCCCTCACTCTAAGTCTCACAACCACAAGTCCGTCTAAATCCATTAAATATACAAAGTTTAGTTTCTGATTGATGGAGTTAACTAGATACAACATGAATAATAATACAAAAGCGGGCACGATCCAATATGTCCCATCTACCATAGCAAATCACCCGAAGCAAGCTGTGTGCCAGCGATACCGCTACTGATCCACGCGGTCAACCTGCAAGAACTGTGGCACAACGGGGGTGAGTTACCAACTCGTGAGTAGAAAATATTAGCAGGTAGAAATCGAATAAAACAACGATTCCTAGGTCAACTATATCATAAAGGTAATACTATAATATCTAGGGTGACTGTATATGCATATATGCCAACAACATAATCAATGCCTGTATGCATGTGGATATCATCCACGTGTCCATCAATGACACAACAACATCACGGAACATGAGTGTCCAACATCGACACTCGAAACATCATGAAAGCATAAGCATATATATATGAGGATAACAACCAACGTGTGTCCATCAACGACACATCAAAATCATGGAACCTGAGTGCCCAACACCGACACTCGAAAGCTCATGAAACCCGTGTCCATCATCGACACGTAAATCCTCATATCTTGGGCTCCGTCGGTCCGGATCAGCCCAAATCCATATTACGACTCCGGTCGGTATCCTTTGGATAACCGCCAGGTCCAACCAATCACCGGTAGGTAGTGCTCCCCTGCTAGGCTCACCGCCTAACAATACGAGTCTTCTTGTCCCGGGGTACCTCACTGGGTCCACCATGTACCCGCAGACGGTGCCTACCTCTCCTCGAATCGGGTTTCACATACCAATCTCAGAACCGAGAAAACTCATGGTGGACGTCTCGAAATATCATATAAAGAGAAACCGGGTTTTTAAAACAATACATACTTTCTTTTGAAATATAACCACGGTCCTCAAATCCATAATCTCATGAAAACAGCATCTCAATACATATAATCGTAAAGCATGATGTATGAAACATAGAACAAAAATGTGAGCATATCAAGTATATCATGTCAACGAGTCATGTGACATTTCTAAACAATTAAGAGTAATTGCATGATGTAGCAATTCTACTGTGTAAGTGACATAATAATTATCGATGATGAAGGTGTGTGAGCCGGCTATCTGTGTAAGTGTAACATACGCATTATCGATAATTGTGTAGGTGTACTGGCATATGTATATGTAATGCAATGAGAATATCATGAACGCACCATAAAGTACATCGTAAGCGAAATGCTAGAAGGTATACATATCTATAACATATCCGAGTCGATGAATCTATCAATCGGCAATCCATCCTCATAACATCACGTACGGTAATACATCGTTCGGCGGTATCAAACAATCAGGGATTCTATCAACCTATATGACAATGAGGGTACGGACCTAACGTCTCGTACGACATGACACTCATTATTCTTATAAATATACAAATATCTTACGTCACATCCGTATCAATCTCATATCATGTCTTGGCAACAGTATTTATACTATCATGTCACCTCGCATCCGTATATCGACATAATATTCCAAGTCATATTATTTCATCACATTCTCTTTTCATCATATCAATATCTCACATCAAGTGATCTTATATATATTTATCTTATTTTACCGATCTCATAACACATCTATCTCAATCTCATCATATTCATCGATCTCATGTCATATCCTTATACATCTTGTTTCATATCTTATATCAATCATATCCACTCGTATTATCTTATCTCATCGCCTACTAACTCTCTTTAACCATATTCATAAGTTTCTCACATGGTTTCCCTAACCATATATATATATATATATATATATATATATATATATATATATATATTGGTTTCCATTTATAATTTGCGGGGGTGCTATACGCCATCCACCCGATTTCCCCCGTAGATATAAATATACTCACCTGCGGAATTCCTTGTTCAGCCGTAGTCGATGTACTTCGTCGTCTCGGAATCCATGCGAAGATACCAACAATAAATACACAGTCGCAATGCTATTAAAATCAAGTCCGGAAAACCGATACGGCACACGGTGCGCTCATAGGTTAGAACCTATAGCCAACGCATGCAAAAACAACCAAACAACTCTCGTCGTTGACGTACAAACATCCAACGACCCAATCAAATCTCAAATATCAAAACCAAGCATTCAAATATCGGAAAACTTTGCCCAAAACACTCACAACAGCTCCCAGATTTTAGCTCAAGTTAAATGGGACTAAACTAGCAAGTACAGGAGATAGGTTATAGGGATTTGGAGCTACAGGCAAAAACTCAACACCAGAGACCTACAGAAATTCGGCGACATTGCCTAATTTCCCGATCTCGCCGGCCTAGGTAGGAGGAAACGGGCTCGTATTTTGGTGGTGGCCTTCTGGTCGTGTATCTAGGTCATTGGACTTGCTAGATTTTCTTGAAAATGCCCCAGATAGCTCCAGATACCCTGTAGGCTATTAAACACCACAAAACCAACACGGGGAAATTTCTAAGTTCGTATTTTGGTTTCTATTCCGTGTTCTAAGCCATAGAATCCACACTATGGTCTTGTAAACAGCCACTACACATCACCACAACTCAACTCATACCCTAAAACTCATCTAGGAAATTTCTAAGATCATAATCCACACTTATTTAACTCTAAACTACATCTAGGATATACTAAACATAATTACTTAACTAAAGATAGGAAATATACCTCATTTGGTAACTCAAGAATTTTCTTGAGTCGCTTAAAGTCTTCAAAATCCAACTTTGAAAGGTCCAAAGGGTGTAGGAGGAGGTTGTGATCATTTTTAGTGAAGGAAGTATAGGATTTTGGTGAAGGTTTTGTGATAAACCATGAGGGTAGAAGTGAGGGGAAAGCTTGAAAATGAAGAAAATGAAGAAACAAGTGGAGAAAGGAATGAAGGCAGCCCTCTCTCTCTTAGGATCACCTTCTCTCAATCTTACCCCCACTCTCTCTCATTCTCTCTCCATGGCATGCTCCCATGCCATCATGTTGTCCCCTCCCTCTCTCCTTCATAATTCACTCTCATGTCTTCACTTTTCTTTCTTTTCTCATAATAAATAGAACCAAAAGCAAATGAACAAACATGTAACAAAATACAATATGTCATAGTGCGCTAGCCATGATTAATTAAAAAGACGGATTTGGTCTAATCGCGATTAGTAGTGCACCAACCAAGTTTAATTTTAAACTAGCATATAATTAATTATAAAAATGACAAATCCAATAAATATATTTTTAAATGAATAAATCATTTTAATCTCCAATTATTTCACAAATATTGGTATATATTTATACCATTTTATGAAAACCCCAAATTCGCAAATCGAGTAGTTTTCGCGAAATATATTATTTTAATATTAATTTCCAAAAATAATATTTTATATTTTCTGAAATATTACAATCTTCCCCCCTTAAATAAATTCGGTCCCCAAATTTAAATTTAAACCCCCAAATGCTAAAACATTTCAATAATCAGCTCAAATCAACGGGGCTCCGAAATCACGGAAGATACAGAAATACCACAGCGCCTCGTGTGCGCCTGAAAATGAGCATGAAACTCAAAATCGAACTCCGTCAAGCATCATGCAATTATCGGAGTTACAACGGAGATACAGATCTCGAAATCCACAACTGAAATTTAATATACACTAGTCGAATACTATAATACGTATATAGTACGCATCCTTGGAAAAATCTTCTAAAACAGAACAAAACACATGCAAAATCTTTTCTGAATCGCCGTGCGATGCGTAACTCACGGCACAAGTGACGGACGCTCATTTGTAAAGTGATAAATATACGTTCATATATGTTTTGCTCAAATACACGTTCCGCCCTTTTGAAAATATCCCAAAAGGTTTTCCTTTGTAAACGTTCGTGTCGCTCGCGGACACGTAGGAAATAGCGAGACTATAGCTCCTTTTGAAAACCTCATGTTAAACTTTTAATGCATTCAAAATACTCAGGTACTATTCTCAGATCAGTCTTATTCGGCTACTACATAATATAGTGTCCATCATGAAAACAAAGTGCTCAAGAGCAAATCAGCCTCGAAAGGCGTATCCAACAATCACGTACGTCTGGTGCGTACGGAAATCAAATCCAATACAACTGCCACGAATGTGCACAAAACCAACTAAGTGCAACCGGTGTGCACAAAAGCATCTGTCAAATGCAACGGGTGTGCATGACAACATCAAGTGCATCTAGAGTGCACGAAAATCTCAATCATGTGCATCCGACATGCACGAATAAAATCTAAATCAAGTGCATCCCACATGCACGAATAAAATATAAATCAAGTGCATCCGATATGCACAAAATCTAATACCAAGCGCCTAATATGCGCAAAAAAATCCAACCCAAGCGCATCAGGTCCGTATAAATGCCCAGTGCAGTAAAGCGCACGAAAACGAGCGTCAAGTGCAAACACATACAAAAACATAAATCCGGTGCAACCAATGCACGAAATATAAATCTGGTGCGACAAGTGCACGGAAACTCATTAATAACTCAAATGCGTATAAAAAGCAACCCCGAGTGTACCGAGCTGTATAAAATCATAAACATGTGCACTGCGTGCACAAAACACGTATCAATGCACTGCAAGCACATGTGAGCTATACCGAGTGCAAAAATCAAATTGAGTGCGTACTACATGCACAAAATCAAATCAACTGTATGAAATCCACGAAATCATAAACACGTGTAGCCAAGGCACAAAACCGATATCAAGTGCAATAGATATGCATAAATCGTAAACCGATGTAGCGGTACATAAATCGAGTGCAATAAATGTGCACAAAAATGTAATCTCTAGTAGGTGCAGCCATGATGCACGGAAACAATATCATGAAACTCAAATCCAAGCGATAAAAGTGTGATACTCGGATCACAAGACACAAATCGCAATAAATGATATTGAGGTATGTTCCCCTCCGAATGGCGGCCTAGACTTGGCGTCCATGCCTGATGTTCGGGGCAGATGCTATTTGGTTTTATCCGTTTATCTCTCCGAAGATGCCAAGTTGATTTATGGCACCGTGTATCGGAGGTTTAGACGGATGCGGCCGATGTAGCAGACTTCGTCAGATTCCCCCTCAGGATGAGGGGTTTTTGATTATGGGGACGCTCTTCCCTGCAGGCGCAAGCCCCTGCAGTTAATTACGCTACCGCATCGCGGTAACAACTTTCTCCTTCTCCAGAATTTCACTTCGTGTCGTGTGTGTTCATTTTGTTTGTGGTTGCCCGTGGATTGTATACGGAGACTGAGTAATGCCGTCGCCCGTAGGACGTGGATTAGTCCAAATCCATATTTACTTAGATTTGGGTTTGGTGTTTTCAGTTTAAGGATGCATTAGTCGCGTTGCGGCTAAGATCAACTTAAACGTTCGTCAAGGATACGTTAGTCCTGTTTTAGACTAAGATCAACTCAACGTAGTGATTAATTTAATGTATGGCCATCGGGACTCGTCACCTCTCTGACGTCGTTGAAGGATTACAACGACATGTATCAAAGGAGCTCGGAGATGTACCCTCGAACCGGAGTTGATGGGGAGTTTTATAATCCATTTGAATATTTAAGGATACGTTAGCCGTGTTTGGGGCTAAGATCAACTTAAACGTTTGTTAAGGATACGTTAGTCTAGTTTGAGACTAAGATCAACTTAACGGGACCGTTTAGATCCGACAAAAGAGCATTTGGGCTCTATTGTGCCAGTTTAGGGACGTGGTGGTCCGATATTAGTTTAGGGACGTTTCGGTCCATTATTAGTTTAGGGACGTTTCGGTCCGATGTTAGTTTAGGGACGTTTCGGTCCGATATTAGTTTATGGACGTTTCGGTCCATTATTAGTTTAGGGACGTTTCGGTCCGATGTTAGTTTAAGGACGTTTCGGTCCGATATTAGTTTATGGACGTTTCGGTCCATTATTAGTTTAGGGACGTTTCGGTCCGATGTTAGTTTAAGGACGTTTCGGTCCGGTATTGGGTGTGTGGCCGTTGGGACCCGTCACCTCTTTGACGTCGTTGAGGAATTACAACGATGGATGTCAAAGGAGCTCGGAGATGTACCCTCGAACCGGATGTAGATTGATTTAGGAGAGCCATTTTGCTTAGCCAATTTAATTTAAGGACTTATGGCCACGATTGGGCTAAGTCCAGTAAAAAAAATGTCCAACATTGCTTTTGCATTTCCTTTTATTTTTATTTGGGCTTTGCCCAGAAAAGATGCAGGGCATCACTTTGTTTTGGGCTCTGTTCTTTATGAATGATGCAGAGCATCAATTTTATTTGGGCTCAGCCCTTTTATTG